>JAHTLZ010003526.1:54874518-54891841 GCA_023846285.1 Phrynocephalus versicolor
TCTTTGAACATTAAATCTGCCTTGATATTTTGAATCTTCTGGAACAGATCTCTTGCTTTCCCTTTTTCATTTAACTTCTGACATATATCCAAACATCTTCTGAAACATTCCCAGGCATTGTTGTATGGCCAAAAATAGAGTTAAATGTGCAAACACATTTACAAAACTTGTACCTAAAGATTTCTATTCATCACCATCCATTATCATACATCCTGTCTTTTCTTGGCAGATATGTTCACTTAGCAATAGAAACAATGACCCAAAAAAGTCATGTTCTAAAAACACAAAGCAAATCTGTTGAGATACACTAAACCCAGTTGATAGTCCCAACTAGTCTAGACCCACTAAATTAAGAGGATTCAGAAGACTAATGCTCTGAAAACTGTTGACTGCAAAGTCATCAGCTCGGCAGTTCGAATGCCAGCTGCCATGCAGTGGAGCGAGCTCCCGCTGATAAGCCCAGTTCCTGCCAACCTAGCAGCTGGAAAGGATGTAAATGCAAGTAGATAAATAGGTACCACCGTAAAAATCAGGAAGGTAAAAAAATGCATCCTTGCCGCCATGCCGGCCACATGGCCATGGACTTGCACAACACTGGCTCTTTGGCTTGAATACAGAGATGAGCACTGCCCCTTGAGTCGGACACAACTAGCATGCATGTGCGGGGGGAACCTTTACCTTTTTTTACCTTTTTAAGAGCCTCCTGGATTCAGATGTTCTTATCTGTTTAATAATAGATATATATAGAGAGAGAGAGAGATTCTGCAAATCACAGCAAGCTATATTTTAGTAACCTCAAGATTCCTTAGGAAACATAAATATTCTTCTTTTCCCCACTCCTTTTGTCTTATTTCAGTCAAATAACATGTGATGCTTGCATTCTTTTTCTTCTTTGTCTTCTTCCTCAGTTACACTGTGGAAGATGTAGCAGTTAGGAGGTATATCTTTGTCATTATCAATACAATTTTTCAAAAGGCAAATGTACCCCCTTCCAAAACTCTTGACAGCATGCATTTAATTAAGCTATTATGTCAATGAAATAAAAGCTTGTCTTAAGTTAAGTGTCTCCATCTGCCAAGTAAATACCTCTGCAAAGGAATACATTGTTTTCGTCTAAAGTAATTGGCTTTGATCTTGTCATTATGACATTATTCCTATAATATTGAATGAATGATGCACATATTAAACACTTTATCAGATTGGTGGCAGATGTGTGACAGACACTCTGTACAACAGGTAAAAGTTTTAATATTTTAATATGGGGGTATGCCCAATCCGGTGTTTTGTTTTATTTATGTGAAGACCACAATATTAACTGCTCATTACCTGGCTGCCTTTAATGTTTACCAGTAGAGATGGGCATGAAAAGGAAAAAACGGTCTTTCAATTTGTTCCGTTTTGTCTACCCACATTTCATTTCATTTCATTTTGTAAGAATTTTTACCAAAAAAAAAAAAAAACCCATACAAAACCAAAAGGTAACAAAATGCTTCATTACCTTTTGGGTCCCACAGCGGAGGTGGCGGCAGGCCTAGGCCAGCCTACCGGCCTGATCTTGCCCTCCTCTCAGTCGCAGCAGCGGTGGGGTGGCAAGGCCTCCCCTAGGGCCCGCTCACCCTCCTCTCTACAGCCAGAAAGAAAGCAACCCATCATTTCCCCCCATCAAGCGTATTGGCGGAGAAGTGGCAGTTGTTTAAAAAGTATTTGCAGTCTCCTCCAATGTGCCTGATTGGAGGGGGGAAGCATGGTTCATTTAAATGTCTTTAGCCACCGAGGGAAGCGCTTATCTTGGTGGCTAAAGACATTTAAATGTCCTGCTGCTTCTCCCCCCCTCTGCCTGGGGGGAAAAGTGGTATGTGGTTTAAATGTCTTTAGCCACAGAGAGAAGCACTTCCCTCGGTGGCTAAAGACATTTAAACGACACACTGCTTCTCCCCCCCCTCCAATCAGGCACCTTGGGGAAGAAGCAATGTGTGGTTTAAATTAGAAATGGTCACAAAATGCTAAAATAGGTTTCCTTTCATTTTCATTTGTTCCATTCTGTTTTATTTCGTTTCATTTGAAACAATTTTTTAAAACATCATTTCGTTTTTCATTTGTGCGCTCTGTGCCTCCCCTTTCTCCCTTCCTCCCTCCTCCCCCCCCCCCCCTCTCTGTGTGTGTGGTGCTTGTGTAACTTCCTGCACGGAAAAAGGCGGGATTAGTAAACTTTTTTTTGCTGCCCCAAGCGCCGATCAGCTGTAGTGCGGGCTTGGGGTTGCCAAAAAATGCTTTAAAATCCCTCCTTTCCCCCACCTGATTGGGATTTTTAAACTTTTTTTTGGCCTCAAGCACCGATCAGCTGTAGCGCCGGCTTGTGGATGGCAAAAAAGTTTTAAAATACTCCTTTCCCCCCACCCACCCCATCGTACCTCAGTGGCTAAGACATTTAAACAACCTGCTGCTTCCCCCCCTTGGGGAAGAAGTGACACAGGCTTTTAAAACTTTTTGGTGCAGAAGCAAGCACTGATCAGCTAGTGTGCAGGGCTTTGGCGGCCAAAAAGTTTTAAAAATCCTGCCTTTCTCCCTCACCCGATCAGGTCGGGGGGAAAGGAAGGATTTTAAAACATTTTTCCCACCCCAAACTCGCACTCCAGCTGATCGGCGATTGGGGCAGCAAAAAAAAGGTTAAAAAATTGCATCTTTCCCCCATGCCCAATCTTGTTGGGGGAAAGGTGGGGTTTTAAAACATTTTTCTCTTCCAAAGCCATGCACGCCAGCTGATCGGCGCTGGCTTCAGCGGAAAAAAAGTTTTAAAAGCCTTTGGTTTCTTGTACCCAATTGGGCATGTTGGGGGGGGGGGATGAAAAATGAAACAAAGTGAAAATGTCCATTTCATTTCATTTTGTTTTTCTTCGACAGGTCATTTCGGGTTTTTTTGTTTTCTTACATAATGAAATGAAAAATAACAAAATGAAAAAAATTCATTTCGTGCCCATCTCTGTTTGCCAACAGTTTCTTATCAATGATAGTTGCAAGTGACATAGAGAAAACACATAACTTACAAGGTGCTTGCCATGAAAGTCTTCAGAGGTGAACATATGAAGTGCCAAGTGTCCTCTAATTATTGTTTCTACACTTCTAGCTATCAGAAAAGGAAGGTCAATGAAAACAATGACCAACATCTGTACTAAATAGAGATGGGCATGAAATGACCATTTTTTCGTTTCCGTTCTCCGTTACCGTTACCATTACGCAACAGTATGACTAACGACCATTTGGACGGGCCAGGCTCGAACTGAACAGAACCAAGAAAATTTTCTTCGTTAATTCGTTTCCGTTACTGGCCTGGCTGCGTGATGAGAATGAGTCCTCCTACCTGCTGGTGCTGCTGGCCTTCCTGCCTGATCCAGTCTTCCGGCTTCCGGCTTCCTGGTCCAGTTAGGGGTGGAGTCGAGAACGGGCTGCCATCTGGTCTCCACGCGCGGAGGCCGTGTCGGAGCCCCCTCTCACCGCCCTCCGCCTCGATGCATGGCAGCCCGCTGGGCTGTCATTTCCGGGGCCGAGATCACTGGACAGGAAGGAAGGGGCCTGCAATCCAGTCTCCATGCACAGACGCCAGATCCCAGCCCCCTCTCACTGCCCTCCGCCTCAATGCATGGCAGCCCGCCGGGCAGTCATTTCCGGGGTGGAGATCGCTGGACACGGGGCTCCGATCCGGCCTCTGTGTGCGGAGACCGGATTGCAGGCCCCTCTCTCCACCCTCTGGAGAAGCATGGTGGTGGGCAGTGGGAGGGGTCTGCCCCGGAAATGACAGCCCACAAGGCTGCCATGCATCGAGGCGAAGGGAGAGAGGGGGAGCTTTCCCACGCCGGATGACAGGGCGCTGTCATCCACCACAGCGAAGTAAGACCCCCATTTCCGAAAAAAGAAAAATGGAAACGATTTTTTTTAAAAAAAAATTGTAGGAAATGGAAACGGAAACGGAAACGGGGGGAGATGGGCCACGAACAGAATGGACACGGAACACAATTTTTCCATTTCGTGCCCATCTCTAGTACTAAGGGATAATATATCACTTCCAGTAAAAATTCCATCAAATTGTCCCCTCAGTTATAGTAAAACCTATCCTGTAGGGCCATTACGGATTTATCAAAAGAAAGTTCTGATTTGTTTTGTATGATATTTGATATGAGACCCTACGTTAGGAACTGTAGGAGAATGGATTTATGTAAATATATATAGCTGTAAGTGACAGAGTTTGTTGCTGGAAAATGAGAAGGGAGCTGTCAATCTGAGCTTTCACAGTGTGAAAGCCTCGGGTACATTCAGACAGCTTTGCTATCGCTCTCTTCAGGTATCATCACTAATATAGGTTATTGGAAAGAATCTTACAAGAAATGTCCATGCCGAAGTTGAGGCCACAGCAGGCGGTCGGATGACCCAGGGAACCAGGTCACTTTAAATGCTCACAACTAGCTCCTTTCTTTAGTCAGGACCCTTCTTTGGTTTATGCCTCCAGTCCATCTCTACAAACTACTTATTCAGTTTTGAACCTTGCTAGTTTCCCCTTCTTTGTCTCCAGCTATTATCCATGGAGGTTGTTTTGCCCAATGGACCCTTTTCTTTTGAAGGCTTAGGAAATGCCTGACAAACAGTAGACCTGTCATTGTTTCTACAAAACCATGCCTACTATCCCATGTGTGCCCTCTCTCCCTCTTGTCCTCTCTCTAGCATCTTAGGATAAGACAACACAGGGGGAGGGAGGGGAACATTCTGGTTTCCTTTCCAGAAATAGTTGTGGGACTATATTTTTTTATTTTCACTCTCCATGGCTGTCTTTTCTTTCCAAGGATCCAAGGGTAAATCCCTCTCAGGGATCTATTAAAACCATCTATAAATGATTCACAAGAATTTTGAGAACCATAAAAATGTCATGATTTTAGTTCATGTACTTGCTGAAGTTATAAAGAACTTCCATGTCACAGTGGGAAATCTCTTTCTCTCCTTTGCACGGTCAAGGCCTCCATATTGATCCTCCTGGGAGGTGGCTCAGGTGGTCTACGTAGGAGAGAGCTTTCAACTTTGACACCACCAGTAAGCAATTGTTTCTTATACCACCTCTTTGTATGTCATAGTGCCATGCTAAAATATATTGGTTTTAAGGTAACCCGAGGTCTGAGTTTCATTTTAAATCAAAATAATGCAAGGGTTATGTTGACCATTCTTTTAATACAGTCTCTATTCATAAAAACTGCCTCTCTCTGGAAGATGATAATTGTTCTAGAAAATAGCCATTGATACATTCTGCCAAATAGCTGCAGATAATTACGTACTCTGCTAGAGAAGATCTGTTTTAGTACAAAAGAAAACTCCAATGGTCTGCCTTTTGACTGACCAAGAGCACCTCTGGATTTCGTTTCATATATTTTCACATTCATTCAGTCCATTACTGACACCAGACACTGATCTAGAGTCAAAGCACCTTATTCAGATTTACAGACGGAAAGAGATAGAGTTGGGTGTCATTTGGATACTAGTGACAACAAACTCCCCGGACTCTAGATAACCACTCTAAATGGTTTAATGTAGGTGTTGAATAAGACAGAAGACAAAACAAAACCCAATGAGGGATTCCATAGGCCAATGGCCAGGGTATTGAACAAGTGCAGCTCAAAGTGAACTATAAAATGGAGGACTCGCAACTAGCGTTCCTCAGACTGACAAAGCTGTTTGGATAAGCAGCGAAACATTTCAATCTCTCAAGAGAAGTCCAACTGCAATGACTCAGCTTCCAGATAAACTCACCTGGATGACTGAGAATCTTCACAGGCAGCAGGTGGATTCAGGAGTCATGACTAGGAATGAAACTGGTAACATCCCCTATTGATTACTGCAATGTGTTGTACGTGGGGCTGCCTTTGAAGACAGTTAGGTGATTGCAACTGGTTCAGAATCGTGCAGCACAGCTGGTAAGCAGTGGGGCCACCAGGGATCATATCACGCCGATTCTGCATAACCTACATTGGTTACCAGTTGCTGCCCGAGCCCAATTCAAAGTGCTTGTTTTGACATATAAAGCCCTAAATGGCTTTGGGCCTAGATACCTGAAGGACCGCCTCCTTCCATACGAACCTACCCGGCAATTAAGATCTAGTCAGGGAGCCCTCCTGAAAGAGGTATCCCTCAAGGAGGTGAGAGGGATGGCTTGTAGACATAGGGCCTTCTCAGCAGCTGCCCCCAAGCTATGGAATGCCCTCCCCATTGAGATCCGCCTGGCGCCAGCATTGATAACATTTCAGCACCAGGTAATTGATACAATATAGACTGTGGATCCTCTGGTGACAATTTTAGTGTAATGATTTTAGTGTAAGGTTTTTATTATTGTTTTGATTATTGATATTATATTTTAACTGTTTTAATTCTTTTGATTGTAAGCCATCCAGAGACCTTTGGGTAATGGGCAGCATATAAGTTGTAAAAATAAATAAAGAAATAAATAAATTATTTTCCAGGTGCAGTGGTGCTGTTGCAGGCTCACCATCATTCCACTGGGAGTTTTAGTTCCCATTTGTTACTGCACCACTGCTCCCAGAACATTATCAAGTAGATTCAGGAGTCATGACTAGGGATGAAACTTTTATTTTATTTTATTTTTGTTACTCCAGCTCTCAGAATTCAAGAAGCATTCACCAGGCAGAATTATGGGAAATGCAGCCCACGACCAAAACTCAAATAAACAACTTTTCTTTTCTACACATGTGCTTGCATCACTATTAATAGTCTCCTGAAAAGAAGGAACCTGCCCTACTGCTCCCAGGAGGTGGCAAGAATTCACAGTAGTCTTGATGGGCAGGGCAATCTAACTGTCTATTAGGTTCTGCAGAGGCTGATTCCCAAAGAACTACCCTTACCATAAAAAATGTTTATTAAATTGTCTAGAAATGCCAAGTCAGAAAGGGACAGTTCAACCAATGTTGCCAGAGGTGGAATTCAAAAGTCCTGGCTTATCTTTGCAGCCCTCATTTTCAAATTGCCATAAATATCTAGCCATAATGTTTGGAATTTTAATGCACCTTCCACAGATAAGTGTTGTAAAGCCAGATAAAGACCTATGTGACTTAAAATCTAGCATTTATTTGTGATTTCTAGTGGTTTAATATAAATATCTCCGCCACCCTATCTTTGTCTTCAGACTGTATACGAGGATCACACTGGAGGGCTGTCCTTTTGTGAAAATTATATGTGGAATCACTAAAATTAAAAAACCACTTACATAATACTATTTACAATTGTTCCGTTTCACAGCCTGATTAGGAGCTAAAGGGGCTGGGCAGCTGAGACAGAAATCAATTTGTATTTGACAAGTGGTAATATATTTAGCTGACTGGTGTGAATACACCCTGCCACAACAACTCAAACTTCACTCTGTAGGGAAATAAATAAGGCATCTGGAAGGTAATTTATATTCCTTTGTATTTACTGCTGATGCTATTTTTTCCTTAAGCCCCTCTATTAATATATATTAAAAGCTAGCCAGCTGAAAATAATAATTGAGTGATTTCTTTGCTCTTTTGAAGGCGTTAGAGAGCCAAGGGTAGTTCTTTAAAAAGCTGTTCAATTTCAGTAGTTAAAAAACTAACAGCAAACCAACTGTCTTCCTGTTGGAAACCAGACCATAGGGACTAGGGATGGCTTGGATATCTACCAAGATGTTTTCACTTTTAATCAGATTTTGATGCTTTGATCCCTTTAGAGAAGCCCAGAGATTAGCAGAAATGTGTTCAGGGGCTGACCTTTCTATGTAGTGTATTGCTATTTCCTATTGGGCTGTAACTTGTGAATTGATTCTGAGGTCTGGTGTGGGAGACCAGAATTGTCCACCCAATCAAACCCAATGGTTAGTAGGTGGGAAAAAAGTAAAAGATCTTGTTATCTGAAATATAAGGGGATAAAATTCATTTGCTAACAGTATGCTTAGAAATTGGTGAATTGTCTCCCCTGACTTTTGTGTGTAAATTATTGAGAGGCAAAAACCCTCAAAGAACCTTGACACCGAGCATATAAAGAAATGGTTTGCAGTCCATAAAAGACTAGGCAAAGTACTGTTTTTTCCTCAAAAGCTTAAGCTAAATACTCCTTTATCTTGTCCAAGTCACTGTTGGTTCATTGCAATAAGCTACGGTCTAATATGACCACACCTTTGAACTGCCCTATTTAATTTAAGAACAAATTCTGTTTAAAAATAATTGTTGTTTGGAGTGGCTGAAGTTGTTTCTAATTAATTCAAAACTCTGCACACTGCAAAGCTTCCCTGCAAGTTCATCATCATCATCATCATCATCATCATCATCATCATCATCATCATCATCATCATCATCATCATCATCATCATCATCATGTAATCAAAACTCCATTGAGATAAAGAGAATGTGGGACTAGGGCAACCACCGCCAACAAACTGTTTTGTGATCGAACCCTAAATGAATTCAGATCTGGCTCTTGTCCCTCGGCCCCTTTTTTCAAAAGACCCTGAAAACAGTACACTGCTGGATCATCCCCAAACATCCACTTGTTCTTGACTCTGCGATGAGCATTCCCCAGCTATAGTATTGCCCTGCCGATATAGAAAGGAGACTATCAGGAAGTACTGTGTCCCCTTAGAATTGTATTTCTGTGTATGTTGTAAGGCCAATTCATAACTGAGTTTGATTGTTTCAATGCGATGCCCGCTAACACATCAATTAAAAACAGATCTTGTATGTCTTTTCAGGGATATGTTACTGTAGATCTTTTAGTGTAATTGTTTCATATGAAAATGTGAATTAAGAGAGGGAAGAATTATCACTGCCCCCAGGACTGTAGCTGAATCATATCTTTGTTCAGCAAGATAGCAGCTCAAAGGATTTTCTAGGTTCATGTTCACTGCAATCCAAGGAAGAGATCAGAAAGGTTTTTACTGTAGTGTGGTGGATTCACAATATCTGCAAACTACAAAATGCATGAGACTATCTCAGCATAAAACCAGTATCTTTACTCTTTATGTAGGTAAGTACACAGACATATGGAGACAGTAAGCACAATAGGAGAGGGTGATTGATCACAAGCCCATCCAGTGGGACTCCTTCTATTAGTTTAAACAAGAGAATAGTTATCTCATTTTCAGGACCGTGCAGCTTACAATTACACACAATTATCAGCTGTAAATATGGGCAAGTTTTCAACAGCAACAAATAACTTGCCCTCTCATCAAATAAATTTTGATTATTATTATTTTTTTTTGCATTTGCTGCATGAGTGAATAAAGTCAAGATTTAAACATCTAATGCTGATCAATGTATAGTATGCTCAGATCTTATCATAAGAGCAAAGAAAAATTGTGCTGGATATTTAACAACACATGTGACTCCCATCTGACCTTTTTGCATTTATCTATGGATCTTTTCAGACACTAAACCTGAGCTGCTTTACAGACAAAATATCACCATGCCTTTATAACAATGGTAAATTAGAAATAAAACTCATATTTTCCTTCAGCTTTCCATTCTGTCATCAGTAAAAATACTTATGTTAAAGCTTGAGATTTGTTGTATGCATTATTCTACTTTTGAGTGGAGTGAGCAAATGTCTGACTTTGGCCCCAGAGTTTGGAAGTCACCTTTTTAAGGGGATGGGAAAGTCTGAAAGTACCATAATTCATTACAAATAACAAGCTATTTATACTTAATTACTTTGTTCAAACAATGAAGATAAAACTGCTATCATATAAAACATGATTTAAAAAGAAATAACCTCTCTTCTTTTTTTCTTTTTTTCTTTCTGCTCACCACCCAAGCATACACAAAGAGATGGGCATGAATTTTAAAAAATGCATTGCAAAAAATTGTTCAAAAGTTGCTAATTTGTCCATTCATATCCATGCAAATTCATACCCCCGACAAATACAAATTTATGATTTTTTAGTGATGTTTATTTGTCTAACTAATACAGAAGCCTTGCACTTAATGTATATTCATTGCATTACATAGTATTATATCCTGTACTTAGCAATGGCCTTTGTGCTAAGCAATAAACTTGATCTCTCTCTCTCTCTCTCTCTCTCTCTCTCTCTCTCTCTCTCTCTCTCTCTCTGTGTGTGTGTGTGTGTGTGTGTGTGTGTGTGAGAGAGAGAGAGAGAGAGAGAGAGAGAGAGATTTTCAATATGTTGGGCTACAAAATACTCACTTAGTTACCTAGATATAAAAAAATTGCAGGGAAGCTTCCCCTGACTCTCCTCTGCAAACCCTCCAAATTTTGTGAAGATTGGGTTTCCCCAAGCCAGTTAGTTACTAAAGGGCACTTTCCAGAGGGTCCCTTTGTAGGTGTATATCTCAGATGTCTAAAACACAATCTTCACCAAACTTGATTAGATTGTAGAGGAAAGTCATGGGAGGTTTGGTATTTGGTTGGCATCCATAGGTCCCTAGAGGACATTTTTTCTGGGCATCCCTATTTGGGGGTGCATAACCCAGATAGCCAAAATCCAATCCTCATCAAACTTGCAGGGCTTCCAGAAGAGAATCATGGGAGGATTCTCTGCTCATTTGGCATCTCTAGCAACACGGTTTACAACTCTTCAAGCAACAATGTTGTAGAAAACGTACCATGCAGATGTTGCAGAAGGTGCTTTGGTTTGTGGCTGGAGGTACGGCTAAAATAACCCATGAGCAATCAGCAAAAAGGAGAGATATCAATATTCATGCATCCTTTATCACATGTTACAGCATGGGAGTCCCTTGAGAAAAGGAGCGTGAAGCACAGCAAGAATCATCACAGAGTTTATATATTTTTCCAGAGTACTAATTCATATCTATGCCATTAATCAATTACTTCTGTAATCTTACAGGGTTACAAAAGCTATGCATTCCTTTATGTGACTCATTAATGACTAAGATTGATCATTTTGTCAATCTTTCTTTGATCTCAGAACGGAGTTTTGTTTATCGCATGCTATGGGACAGGATATTTGGAAGATAGAATGTCTGAAGCATGCTGATCCTATCAACATTCCATACCATCTAAAGGGAACTTGCAACAGAAGCCAAAGAAGTAGGTTAAAGATTTCATGATTTTCCCCTGCTTTGCAAGCTTAGCTTGGTGTGGATTCTGCCCTTCCCTCTCACAAGGTGGGACTGTAATCTCCTCTTAACATAACTGCAGCACCCAGCACACCCCCATCAATGCCACACTTATCTTATAATCACTATCATCCTGATCTTCCAGCATTTGTGGGGGCAAATCCTTGTTCTCCCATGAAAGCTTACTGGAAGTGGTAAAGCCAGCATTTAAATATCTCCCTTACCTTGAAAGCCCAATTAAGATCACTATAGGTTGGTTCCAATTTGACAGCACTAGTAAAAAACAATTGCGAACATATGTTATTATTAGAGATGGGCACGACTCAGAAAAAAAGTTTCGTTTTCGTTTTCGTTTTCGGCTAGGGTCTGAGTCGTTTCGTTTCCGTTTTCGTGGGCTAATTTCAAAATTTTTCGTTTTCGTTTCGTTACGTAACGAAAACGAAAAAACGAAAACGAAAACGAAAAATTTTTCGTTTCTCCCCATTTAGCTCAATTGAGTGCTTTTCCAGTAACGAAAAACGGAAATTGGCTCGAAATTAGTCGTTTCGTTTCCGTTTTCGGTCCAGGTCGGTGCCGATTTTCGTTTTCGTTTCGTTTCCGTAACGCAAACGAAAAACGAAAACGAAAACGAAAATACCGCTAAGTCGTGCCCATCTCTAGTTATTATAAGCATTACAGACATTAATTATGCATTGCCATACTTTCTTTTTACAGAATCACTATCACTTCTAACTGCTGTCATAAAAGATAGTTGCTGCTCTTTCTTAATGCCCAAACTATTGGCACCCAAGATTTCCCAGGTGACATAATATTTTCTTACTCAAATCTCATTCAATGTAGACAATTTAGGAAGTTGACAAAGATGGCAGTGATTATTGTAGCTTGGAACAGAGAAGACAGAAGTGATATGATAGCCAGCCACTTTCAGGTACCTGAAGGACTGTCCCATGGATGATAGACCAAGCTTGTTTTTTATTGCTTCGGTACATAGTACCCAAATGGACCAGTGGATTCAAATTACAAGAAAGGAGAATTCAAGTAACAATTAGGGAAAAGTTCCTGAAGGTAAGAACCATTCAACTCTAGCACAAATTGCCTCAAAGAACAGTAGACTCTCTTTTCCTGGAGGTTTTTGCACAGAAATTGGAGGGCTATATATCACAGGTGCTATAGAGACCATTTGGTAGTGGGGTGGTTAAAAATTTTGTAAAACAAACAAACAAACAAACAAACAAACAAACAAACAAATAAATAAATAAATAAATAAATAAATAAATAAATAAATAAATAAATTTCCACTGGGAAGATGGACAAGAAATTACCCTTTCAAACATGCAGTTCTATGATTCCAAGAAAACTTGGGCAAGGTTAATTCCAGTGGTTTGGATTAAAGTCTTTTGTGATACGTGTCTGTGTTGTGTACATGAAAAGAAGAGGACAGGGAGCAGCTTAGAACATATAACTTAGAAATTCCATAGCCTTTAAAGCAGGGGTTCCCACCCATCCTTGAGTTCCCAGATATTCTTGGACTAGAGTTTCCTGAAATCCTGGCCAGCACACCTAGTGGTGAGGGCTTCCTGGAGCTTTAGTGCAAAAAACATATGGGGACCCACGGCTAAGATCCACGGCTTTAAAACAAATCTCTCCATGACAGCTTACAGGCATGACATTACTGGAAATAATCTTGCCTAAGTTAAAACAATTAGTGCATTTTGTAGAATTTAAATGAAAATGGTGTTCGCTCATTAGAATGCATGCCTGGCATGTAAATTCTCCCAACCAGATCCTTGTCTAATGGGGTGCCTTGCAACTGTGTAGAGAACTCATTTTAAATAAGGCTCATTTATATTGCATGCATGTTTCAGTAGGAGGTGAGGGACATCCCTGGACTATAAATGTATTAGGAAGACTGTTGACAATTGAAGCTGCCAAACAGCTGATAAAATGTTGCTTCCTTAATCTAGGACTGCAGAGGATGTTGCTTTGACTTCAATTCAAACCGGTTCTCAGACAGGGACTTTCAAAACTATTAGTGTTTCCTAAATAGATCTGCTGTGAATGACTCTTAAAATAAATGAAGGGAGTGTTATTTGTTTTTTGAAGGCAAAGCTGTTTGAAACTCAAGGCTTTTTTATGTGTATTACAATTCTGAAAATAAGCACTTTGGCACAAAATTTTGCAAAGCATGCAAGAGTCTTGAGACAAAAAAAAATGGGACAGCTTCAGAATAGAAAGGACTCACTTCTAAGCAAAGCCTGACTTTTTAAAGAATGTGAGTGATGATGGGGGAAATGGAATTTTCAGCATGAAGCAGATACAGTGGCACCTTGTATAAAGGAATTAATTCGTTCAAAATGAAATTATGTTAAGCAAATTTTCCTTTATACAAATTTCCCATAGGAATGCATTGAAAACAGAGTAATCCCTAATCGCAACCATTTTTATGTTGTACTGATTTTCCCCATAGGCAATTATGTTAAGCATATTTGACCTATCTCTGGAATTTTTTATGTTGTACAGATTTTATGTTATACAAACCGTTTGTTATATGAGGGTCCACTGTACCTTTTTGAACAGGCTTATACATTTATACCCCAGATAAACAAAGAAGTGAAGTTGTCCTCCAATATTAAAACTGTAAAATGCAATGTGTACTGAACAGAATATTTAAAAGATTCCAATCAATAATAGTTGCAGAGCTTGTATCATTTGGGGATTTTAATACACTAACAGATGTTCAGCTCCTGTTGTAGTCCTGGGGTGTTTTTTGACATGAGGGAAGGGGTAGCTTCTGAAAGATTTGCATTAAGCCCTGAGATATTAATTTCAGTCCAAATAGGAAAAAGCCCCTCAAGGCTGTAACAGAGTTATCTCATTTTTCTTCCTATTCCTGGCATTTTCACCAGCTTTTCTGTTTAAAATCATTTCTTATGTTGTTTTCACCAAGGTGAGAGGAAGAAACCTCTGCAGGCACTTGACCTCTGCAAGAGATTAAGAGATCAAAGTGAACACTTTGAATATCTCTTATATCTGTTTGTTTTTACCAAATATTGTACCGTATGATACTAGTATTTCATCAGGTCTTGTTTTTCCCCCTGGCATTTAACAGGAACCACCAATACTTATAAATTTGAAGTATACTTACAAGCCTGTGTGTTTTGGCTCCTTTATTCCATTTAGATATGTTTTTTAGGGAATATGTGATTAGAATAAGAAAGTTAGACTTGTACTTGCTACATTAAGTTACAATTACCAATTTATATCTTTGTTATCTATGCAAATGCTATTACTTTAGTGCTACATTTTAAATGCCCGGATATGTTATATCGTGTACAATTTTCAAAAAGCTAGCATAGTTTCTAAGAGAACAATATTCTTGGCCTCTTAGGAGACTAGTTTTCAAAGTCAGTGATTTATCCATTCAAGCCTTGCATAGATAGTTAGAATATGCATGTGACCACAACAGCCCCAGCTTTGCACAAAGATAATGGCTGCCACCAAACCCCTTCTATTTTCTTTGGCTTTCTTTAAGCTTAATTAAATAAAACTGTTGTTGAAACATAAATGTAAAGTTTATTAAAAGAGCATAATGTCACCAAGCTTGCGGTTACAGATTGCTTCTCTCAGCTGTCTACAGTTCAGTCAGATGTTCTTAAAAACGCAGTTACATGTCAGATGCTTGGTTGTAAAGAATACATTTGACTCTCCAGGTACTACTACTACAATATCTCTTCCTAAACCTCCCAATTATCTTACTCTAGTAAGTTCTTTAACTGTCTCTTGGACTCATTTGCTCTTTCTTCTGCTTTGTGCTCTCTCCAATATGTATATTTTTTTATATTCTAGCAATGCCTAAGGACAACCTCTGGGTTGGAGAGATAGGCAGGATATCTCTCAATGCCATTTGCGGGGAATCTTAAGCAGGTGAAGACGTCTGCTTAGGAATACCCTGAAGTAAATGGTGAGCCACTGTGTGGGACAGAATGCTGGACTGGATGGGCTAAGGCCTATTCCAGCAAGGCTGTTAAGAACAGCCTTGTTCTAAACTGAAATTGCATGATAGATAAGTGGAATATTACATGGAACTGTTAGGGGTTCTTTTTAGTTTTAGTTTTATTTATGATTTTTATACCGGTAAAGCAACTCAGGGTACATGCCTTTGCAGCCACCTGGCTGGAACCTCAGTTTGGTTTCTGGATGCAAACACCATTTAATCTTACATCTCCAAAAGACTGTAGCTTCATCAGTAACAGTGGAGATAGTCTCAACTATACCTTGAACTGGTGATGACATCAGTTTCTAGCCCACTGCATCACATTAAAGCCGATGGTGTTATTTTTGTTGACATTTTGGCACTTTACAGGCTTTCACTTGGCTTTTTTTCAGCTAGTAAAGAATAAGGTAATAATGGGTGATCTAGAAATATTAATACTTGAAAGGTCAGAATGATTTCTCTCACTTTGCTCTTCAAAGTGCTGAGTTACATTCATTTAGGTGAATTGCATATTATAAATATATTTCTATTGGCATGCACATCATTTCTAACATACAGCTGATAAACTGCATAGCAAAGCAAAAAACAAAGTGTACTGTGTACAAAGTATACTACCCCATAGTGCTTAAAGCATTCTTTGTGTGGTTTAGAATTTAATTATGCTGGCTATGCATTGTGAACTCAGTGACCTGGGTATTCAGTTTACCAACCTCAGAAGGATTGAAGGCTGAGTCAACCTTAAATTATCTGAGCCTGTTGGGATCAAGCTAGCTCCACATCCCATTAGTTACACCCACCAAATCCCATTGATAAATTGCTGCAAGTAATTAATGTAAGTGTTGGTAACTGAGCACAACAGCAAATGCCTGCACTAACATCTTAACTTGCAAGCAAGTCACCAATGAAGTATTTGCCAACTCCATTACCGTGGTGGACATAATTAATAGGGGTTGGACTAGCAAATATTTCAGGCTGCAATCCAGAGTGCTATCACAAGGAAGGAAGACTAGGAGCTCAACAGGTCATTTTTATGTCTCAGGGACGAATGTTAGGATTGCTTTCTGCATATCAGTAGCTCACTGAATTAAAAGGGAGCTCAGTTGATATAAATTAATCATTGGTTAGTGAGGCTGATGTACGGAAAATCCTTTCAGAACATATGTATAAAATGTTCTCAAAAATGATGCATTTGATATTGCTTAGTCATCATTAGGGAAACATGGTTTTATTTTTATAAACAAGTTATCACATTGAACTATGAATCATGATCAATAGGAAATTGGCAGTGTATGTAGCATAAGATTTCTCCAAAAGAAAATGGAGAGCTGTTTTAGTTTCCAGTAAATATTTCATGAAATGTAAATCATTTCCACATTTTGTTCCCTCGAGAAAGTATGATGAAACTAGAGAAAGGTCCTGCCTGGTGTGCACAATTCATAGACATATGGGCAGAATGCTGTTTATAAAATGAGAAAGCTATGTCATTTCTACAGGATATCTAGCACATGATGTAAATTACCCCTTGCAACATATGTTGTCTTTCTAATACCTTGGCAATTTAGTATTCTGGTCAGAATTATTTGGGGGAAAATATGTCTTGAACAGTCAGGCTCATTGAATAATGTATATTTGAGAATGACTCCTTGAGAGCTGTTGTAGCACAGTGGCTAAGAGAGCTAGCAACAAATCTCTGCCATAATCTCTGTCATAAACTTATCTGGTGCATTAAGACAAGCATCAGTTTCTTCAGAGTTGGTCCTTGCAAGATTTGAATAGTAATTTCCAGAGGCGTATCCATGCAAATCTGTTTCCCCAAAACCAAAAGATTCATATGGTACCTTAAGGACTAATTGCATTTTGGTGAAGTAGACTACAATCCATGAAATCTTACAATAAATAGCACTGCTATTCTTTAGGGATGATAGTATAATAATAAGAACAGTATTTGATTCATTCTTGTTGGTTCTGTTGTCCACTTTCTAGTAATTGGGTATAACTATACAGGAAACCCAAATCAGGAAAATGTTGCTTTACTGTGACTAGATTCTCAACCTGTACTACATTGGAAATTACAAACAGTGGTCACACAGGGATTGTAGATTGATTTTGAAGTTCACTAGATGTGATGTGATTCACATAGTTCCTTCCTTCCTTCCTTCCTTCCTTCCTTCCTTCCTTCCCGCCTCCCTTCCTTCCTTCCTTCCTTCCTTCCTTCCTTCCTTCCTTCCTTCCT
>JAHTLZ010003526.1:54903578-54917764 GCA_023846285.1 Phrynocephalus versicolor
ACACACACACACACACACACACACACACACACACACACACACACACATTTAGTCCTTCTCTTCGAGGATCACCACTACAACAGTGAGTGTTGCCTGGTTTCCTATTTTATTTTATCACATTTTATTCTGTTGAAACCCCTTTATTTTGTTTTGTCACAATTCTTCCATTTGTGTAGATCATCTTCAGTTCTGATTCTGTCATCTAGAGTACCAAGTACTGCTCCCAGTTTTGTGACTATCCCCTCCAAGCTATCATCCAAGTTATTTATAAGGACACTAAAAAAGCACTCAGCCCAGGACAGAAACCCCTTTTCACTTCTCACCAGGTTGACAATCATTTATTGAATAACATACTTCAGGTACAAATCCACCTCACTGTTACATTCTCTAGCACACTTTTTATCAGTCAGGGCATTTCATTATCAGGCAGGGTCTTGTTGAAAGCCTTGCTGAAATGAAGATATTCTGCAAACCACAACATTTCCTCAATTATCAAGAGTTGTGACTCTGCCATAAAAGAGAGAGGCGATTAGTATGGCATGACTTGTTTTTCAGAAACCCATGTTGGTCTTCCAGTGACAACACTCATGACTAAGCACTCCCGGACTGAGTGTTTAATTATGTGCTCTAGAGCGTTTCCTGATATTGGTGGCAGGCTGACTGATCAATAGTTCCTTTCCCCTTTCTGAAGATGGGGATGAGAGTTGCCATCCTCCAGATGTGATCTCACACTGGCCCTAACCTTTGAAAATGGAAACAATGTATTGACATTTGCTTTAAAATGGCAATTTTGAGAGAGAGTTTAGAAAGCTGTTGTGAGTTTTCTGGGCTGTTTGGCCGTGTTCTGGAAGTTTTTCTTCCTGATGTTTCGCCGCACTCTGTGGCCGGCATCTTCAGAGCTCAAGGAGCTCAAGGAAGTGTACTAGAGAACCCTCAGGAAGAAAAACTTCCAGAACATGGCCAAACAGCCTGGAAAACACTCAAGAGCTATCAGATGCCAGATGTGAAATCCTTTGAGAATACAGTGTTTAGAAACATTTGTTAAAATACACATTGGAATATGAGTGAGTGCATAGAATTGTGTGGCTAATACAAAACCCAAATAGAATGAATTTAATTATAAATGGATTAAAAACTGATACAGATAGGAAATAAATGGAAAGATATGTGAATGAGCCATCACTGAATGAAAATATTCTTAAACTTAGTCACATTCGTTTTGTGTTCGCTCAGTGTGCCATCTGATATTCTTCTTCTTCTGTTCATGAATGTGTTCTCTTTACTTTGTATTTGAGAAGGATTGGCCCCTTCCTGTATGCCAACAGATATCAAATTGACTGGTATTCATTATGGATTCTCGGAGGACTGTGTAATCCAAAGGGGCTATGATGCAGCAAACCAAATGCTTAAACAGGTTGAGAGGCAGCATGACCTGTTGGGAGGGGGCAACTTCAAATAACATCTCTCTGGATAAAGCACTACTGCCCTTTAAACCAGCCACTTATCTCTTCATGCTACCAATTAAAAAACATTGCAGCCCCTATACCCTTGCCCGCTTAAATATATTACCATCTGCAGTATTGGAAGGGAAGTTTAAGAAGACTCCATACTCCCAACGCAAATGCCCCTGTAATTCAGGTACAATAGAAACTGTAACCCATCTTCTCCTGTCTTGCCAGTTTTAATCTGATATCCAAAGAAGTCTCTTTGAACCCCAATTAAAATTATTCCTTGGGCATTCTGAGGCATTTTATACCCCCTTGCTTGTATCAGGACAAAATTCAGACACTTTGCATAATGTGGCAAAATTTTTGGCTGCCGCTATTAAAATCCTGGAGTGGAAAGTTTTAACAAAATAAGGATAAACCCTTAATTATCAGTGGAATCTTTCCTCTGCTTTCTTCTCTCTTTCCTTCTTGCTCCCCTTTAAATTAAGATGTGAGTCAGAAAAGTTTACTTTTTCTGTAAGGCTATTTTAACTTTGTGCCTAATTCTTTTAGAATTGTAGTATGTTGTAACTTGCTTTTGTATATACGTAGTATTTGGATGTTGGTCTACGGCCGTATTAAAGATTTTGTATTCGTATTCAAGTGATACTCTTAACACACACACGCAGTCTAGCTAAAGGAAATCAAACTTCTATCATCCAGGGTTAACAATATGATTCAGAGACTGAGAAGGAGGGGGAGCTGTCCAAGGTAGATGCAATTAACTGAGTTTCACATGTTATTTTCCTTTATAATACTTCAAAAACATTTTATTGTGTGTTCACTTTTATTGAAGAGACCAAGCTGGTGCCATTCAAGACTTAACATTGGTTTTATTTGGAATTAGTTGTAATAACTCTCTGCCCTTCAATATTTGGTATTATGATTAATTTCTTTCACACTGAGAACAAGCACACAAATTTGATTTTCATGTGGCAAAGAGACACAGCTTTGTGGGATGAGTTCTCAGAAGTGAGGGAGAAGAATTCTCTCCCAGCATGTGCACAATGAAAAGAAAAGTTAAACATCTGCTAACATGGTTGCCCTCAAATGAGAATTCCTATCCCTACCCAACACAAGATGGAAATAAATGGATTCTCCTATTTCTAAGCATCAGACATAGCTGAAAGAGTTGGAAAGCCATATTGTGCTTTTTAAGCAGCACCAGAAGCATTTCATTTATAAGCACACTGCACTTTTTGTAAAATATAAAATATAAAAATACTGTTTCTTATACACAACTATTTAAGATTCTGGTTGAAGCTTCCAGGGGTGCAAAAGCAATAGCTATCTCATTCAAGCTCTTTCCTGGGCACCATTTTAGGAGGTGTTGGTGAGAAGTAAAATAGCAATAGAGTCATGAGCTATAATTAGGATATGTAGTAATAGCAGATGACCTGTAACTAACGTAGCAGTACAATGCCATACATAACACAGTGACTGAATGAATGCTATGCAGCTATGAATCCTATATTTGAAATAATTCCCTGGCTCCTTGGAGCCACAAATGCCAAAACTTATACAAATAGTTAGTAAACATCTACAAATTAATTAGAAATGGAGGAGAGAAAGAGAGAGGGCGAATTAAGATGTACTGTACAGTTTTCAGGATGAACAGCATTTCTTGTAAAATTTTCTATAACAACATGGGGAGGAGCTGATGTGGACCAAGGGGGTAGAGATGCAGGGGGAGGGGATATCACTGTAGGAGATACAACTGGTATACAAGATAACTTACTTGCAAGTGGACTGCAGACTTCATTATTCTTTAATTCCTCACAATCTTTTAAATGTCCTTTCCAGGGGAAATCAGTAGGAGGAGGTGTTGGTAGGTAAATTGTAATTTGATTTTTAAAACAGGTAGGAGGGCAGGTTACACTGATATAGCAAAAGCAACTAATTAGCAGAGTAAATATTGCCTTCAAAGAAAATAATAATGTGGCATTATCTGTCATTTTATTTGGATCCAGTTGATTTTTTTCTTCCTTTAGGTTTCTTCAATGATTGTTGTGAGGTATGGTTTAAAGAAAGCTGACCCTCTAACAAAGAGAAGGAACAAGGGCCATAACTATGGGCCTCTAAAGTGGAATTTGCATTTTGCAAATTATATCCATAATAACTTCCTTGTGGTGTGCCCATGGTTTTAACTTTGCATCATCAAGCACTGGTATTTATTGCTCCACAAATGATAGGCATTGTGAAGGAAGACAGTAGAGAAGCTTAAAACATTTTTTCATTTGTTTGTTTGGTTATATAATTTACAGCCATTGAGCAAACAATGTTATAAATAAACTCAGGAGATTGCTGTAAACAGGCATAGCAAGAAAGAGAGGAAACCCAAAATCACCAAAGTCACCCTGACCCTAAGAGTCTAACTCTGTGTTATGATAAATGCAGGATTACTGCCCAAAATAGCCACAGTTATATCTAGTGGTATCTTACCCCTCTTTAATATCTTGTAAGTTTTACTTCATATTTTGACATTTCAACAGTCAGTGTTTTCCCCATCTCTGCTACACATCACCGAATGCCAATGTCAGAAGTGGGAACAAAGAGAATCTTATGAAGCTACTACATAAATCTGATACAGGGGCGGTGTGAAGAGTTTTGTTGCCAGGAGCACACCAAATGGTTCCCCTAGCCAGCCAAGTGAAGGTGCAGAGTACTCAAACCCATCCAAATTATTTTATCACCAAGGCAGAAATTGCACAAATACTTCTTCCCATCTGTGGCAATCAAAATACAATAATAGCTGAAGCTGATTAAATAACTGAAGTAACTCTTCACGATACTCAAAAAGCTAGGGTGTGGAAATGTTACTTTTAGAGATGGGCACAACTAGGGAAAATGACGTTTTCGAGTTGTCGTGTGTCGGAGGCGGCCCGTGTCGGCTCGTTTCCGTTTTTCGCGAAACTTCGCAAAGAATAGTCATTTCATTTTTTTCCGTCTGTCGTTATACTGGTTTGGGGGGGTAGCGGGCTCCTGGAGGCACCTCTGTGGGGTGGGTGCCTCCTCTGGCACGCTATAAAGGGAAGCGGGCTCCTGGAGGCACCTCTTTCTGGGGGGGTGCCTCCTCTCCTCACCCGCTAGGAAGGGAAAGCAGGCTCCTGGAGACCCCTCGTGGCATGGGGGCCTCCTCTCCTCGCCTGCTGCAAAAGGGCATGCATAGCCATATGGATATGCATACCAAGTTGCAGACACAGCAGACTGGCAGAGGCACCCCTCTTTTTGGGGTGCCTTCCCTGCATCAGTCAGGCCTCGGGGGCATGGTTTGCATGGCACACATGCTGCCGAGCCGAGCCTGCAGGAGTCAGCCAGAGCCACAAGTGACGAACTGGCAGACTCTCTGCATCCGCTGTGTCTCACCAAGAAGGGAAGCGTACTTGCGTAGTAGTGCAATGCAAGTACAGATCTGGCTTAGGGGACAGGGCTAGCACAAGGGCTATCAAAATAAAATAAAATAAAATAAAATAAAATCAATGGAGAGAGGACAGAGAAGACATTTTGTTGCAAGAAAAACCCACTGCTACTGTAAAAATTCTGGCAGTTTTAAAATAGCAATTTTTGCATGTTTCTGTGTGGTGCTTGTGTGTTTTTGGACCATGATTTCAAAAACAATATTGCGGTCGCCGCCCCATTTTCGATCCCCCGCCCACACCGCATGGCATGGCGAGTCCGGCTTGTTGCTTGCGAGTCCCCACCAGAGCAGCCCAGGACAGGAGAGGGGGGAGGCCGGGAACCCCCCCCCCGAAACCACCCCTCTGGTAGGTGCACTCTCAGGCAGGCATATTTTCGCCTGCTTTTTGGGCCGGGAATCGGGGTTTTTTTTACTTTAAAAAACTTTTTTTTTCTGTGCCGCTTGAATGGCGGATAGCCAGCGAGGCGGCGACTTTGGTGGGACGACGAGGATGCCCACCCCCAGCGCAGCCCAGGAGGGACAGGAGGAGAGGGGGGAGGCTGGGGACCCCCCCCCAGAAACCACCCCTCTGGTAGGTGCCCTGACCTCTCACTCAGGCAGGCATATTTTCGCCTGCTTTTTGGCTGGGAATCGTTTTTTTTTTTTTTGTTTTTTACTTTTAAAAACTTTTTCTCTGTGCTGCTTGGCATCGCGGGATCGCCGCGATGCCAGGAACGACAACAAATCAGACCCAATTATTCTTTAGTCGGTTCGAGTTCGAGTTCTGGCGGAGTAATTCCCGTTACCATTCTGTAACGGAAACGAGTAACGGAAACGGAAATGGGAATTCCGCTAAGTCGTGCCCATGTCTAGTTACTTTATTTTTGTTCCTACCAGCTTGGAATTTCTATGAACTGTGGCTCAAAAAAGAAATTTACAAGCTCTGTCCAAAATATGCTTCCTGAGATGGCCATCTGACTTTGCCTAACAGGAGTACTGGTCCTGATTCCATAGATGTTGTGATGTGTCAGAAACTGAACCAAAATGTATAATGCAGTGTCTAGAATGGTTTTGAGATGGATACATACCAGAGTTGGACATGAATCACTGCATACCTGGTCATTCTATGTCATTGGCATAGCACCACAGCTCCCTGATTCACAAGCTGAGACACACTGCTGGTTCCCTCCTCATTGCACAATCTCACCAATGTCTCTCCTCTGCCTCCTCCATCAGCTGCCCAGTCCAAAGCAGCACTGCAGGAATCCCCCCCCCAATATCTGAGTGGGCAGCTGGTGGAGGAGGTGGAGAAGGGAAGTCTGTGCTCCAGCAGGGACTGGCAGATAATCCAACAAGAAAGGAATGAGCAGCTGCACTGGTTAGTGGAGTAGCTGGTCAGGGTGGATGGTGGAAGAGAACACATGGCACTTATGGTGCTGCGGTTATGACTTTGGATGGCCTGACACTAAACAATTTGTGCTCATCTCTAATGTACACAGCTATGCTGCTGCCATTTATATTACGGATGGGCACAAAATGGAAAAATTGAGATTCATTTCATTTTGTATCGTTCCCTCGTGTTTCGTTTCGTTTTGTTAGAAATATTTTTTTAAATATATATATATGAAATGAACCAGCAATGAACCAATTAGTCACTCCATAAAACGAGTCCCGTGGGTCTGAGAGGCACCAAATTTGGTGGGTACCTTCCTTGGAGTCTCCCATTTAAAGCCCTCCTAATTTGGAGAGATTAAGCTTCAGGGGGCCATGTTATTCAACTTCAAAAGGGGTGCCCCTGGAATAAACATTTAGAATTGCAATGTTATTTACTTGAAAATAGTGATCCCAGGCAGCTAGCAGTGTGGAATGATTGTTATTCTAGTAAGACTGCTGAGAAAGTTCATTAGGTGTATGAAAAGATTACAAGGCAGTAAGTTGACTGTTGTCCACTTAGACACTTGGACATGGAATGGGAGCGGTAATCAAACAAAATCCGCACAACTATGTGAAAGTTCCCCTACCATATATCATTTTTAACAAAAGCCCTGACCAGACAAATTGCCAAGTACTTATACAGAGTCATGGTAAACAACAAGCAAGCTAGTTCCTTTTTTGACCTTTGAAACAAGCTCTTTTATAACACAGTGCAAATGATTCCTTGAATACAGAGATGAATTCCACCAGGGTGCTGCAGAATGATAGGCCATTTCATTAACTCTTCTCAAAGAGAAGCTTGCATCCCTTCTCTCTGCTCTGTTTTCCAATGCAGTTAATAATGATGAGAATAATTTATTTATTTATTTATTTATTTATTTATTTATTTATTTATTTATTTATTTTTATTGTTGAGTATTTTTAACAGGCCTTTCTCCTTGGAAAAGGACCCAAGGCACCTTACAGCAAGGAGAGACAATTTATAGTCCATTACAATTAAGACGTATTCAGTTTGAGAAACAGGGAATTGAGGGGTATCATACAGGAAAGCAACATTAAAACTAACAATTGGTAACATAGTGTCAATGGAATCACACAAGGAGAGATATAAATGCAAGTTATAAGTAGAGGTGGGCACGAAACACAAAACCAATGGTTCAGTTCATTCTGTTTCGGGCCCACTCTTGGTTCAGTTCAGTTCAGTCTGACAGTCCGGTGGGTGGAGTCGGGAAGGAAGGGGCTGAGATCCGGTCTCCACGTGCGGAAGCCGGATCCCAGCCCCTTCTCGACTCCGCCTTCCACCACGGAGCCTGGAAGGAAGGGGCTGAGATCCGGTCTCCATGTGCGGAAGCCGGATCCCAGCCCCTCTCGCCGCCCTCCACCCCACAGCCTGACAGCCCCATGGGCTGCAGGCTGTGGGTCAGAGTCCTGCGAGACTGGGGCTTGATCTCCTCTGCCCTGGGTGACGGCCGGCACAGCTGTCATCCCTGGCTGAGGAAATCAGCTGAGCTTCGGGCGGGGGTCCTACCACCCTGTCATCAGCTGGACCCCTTCAAAAATGGTCCGCCTGGCACTAGAGGGTCCCCCTAGTGGCAGGTGAGCCATTTTTGAAGGGTTCCAGCCCACGTCAGGGCGGCAGGAGCCCACTAAAAATGGCCCGATTGCCAGCATGGAGCTCCTGCATTGGCGACTGGGCCATATTCAGAGAGGTCCTGCCGCCCTGCCATGGGCTGGACCCCTTCAAATATGGCCTGCCTGGCACTAGGGGGTCCCCTAGTGCCAACCGAGTCATTTGACAAGGGGTCCAGCCCATGACAGGGCAGCAGCATTCCTCTCTTCAGAGGGGACCGCGGGCTCGGCTGTGCAATCAGAGCAGAGCCCTCGGTCTCCTCTCAAGGGAGGGCGGGGAGAGGGGTCTGGGATCCGGCTTCCACATGTGGAGGCCGGAACGCAGCCCCTTCCCGACTGCCCTCCACCTCCCCCCCAGCCAGATGACAGCACCCAACGCTGTCATGATCGGCGTGGGGAAGAAGAGACCCCCATTCTGCCTCCGCCTGCAGAGGCAGAATGGGGTCTCTTTAAAGGGATCTTCCCCGCGGGGATGACAGTGCGCCTGGCGCTCTCATCCACGACGGGGAAGAATAACCCGAAAAACCGTAAATGCAAATGAAGTTTTTTAAAAACATTTGTTTCCAAAAAACGGTAAACGAAGGGAGATGGGCACGAAATGGAACGGAAACGAAACCCCATTTTTCCGTTTCGTGCCCATCTCTACTTCAGACCAACTGGCTTGCGATATTGGTGGTAGGCTGAAGTCTGTGTGAATCTTCCTTTGTACTATTGAGTCTTGGACTTTGGAATCTGATCCTTGTTTTGGCTTGCAGAGCAAATTGCTCAGCCTTTTGAATACGTATGATCAGGGTGAACCCAGAAAAATCAATTAAGAATATTTCCCAATAAATATTTTTAGTTTTCTGTCTACATTTTGAAAAAGCACAGAGGCTTCAGATTTTTAGTTCAGGGTCCATATCAGCTCTTTGTATTAACATTTTAAGAACATTTTTTTCCTAATGAGATGTCCTCCCTTAATGCCTGTTCTTCCTGTTTTTCTCTCTCTTTCTCTCGCCACCCCTCCATTATTTTCCTTTTCTCTCCATGCTGCATCTGATGTAAATTATCCAACTGTGCTACACGGTAGAAGAGATTGCAGATGGCAGTCTGTTTGACAAGTCAATTCCCTTCTTGCCATGTTTTCTCGATTTGCTTAATCTATTTCTAGCTATCTGCTCTGTTTGCTTGCTTATTTATTCAGGTGCTCCTGGTTACTTTTAAAACATCAGTTCATGGTTCCACTGCCAGCACCACACAAAGACTTTGGAGTCAGTTACTGAAAGAGCCTATCTAAATGAAATAGTTGCCACATCCTATAATTCTTCTCTAATGGATAAACTTACAAGTTACAATGTCCAGATAATTAAGCAGCATCACTCTTATATCCTATATTGTGATGCATGATACAGCATAAAATTGTTGCCCATTGAGATGTAAAGGAGAGCAATAGAGATCACACATATTTGGGGCAAATATCTCAGAATTTCTATTTTTAAGGTATTTGTTTTGGAAATAATTTTGCAAAGGTTCTGTATCACTTAATATATTGGGTCCACTTGTACAGGTCTTAGTTTTACTTTGAATTCTTTGAAAAAAAGGCTCCCTCCCCACCCCAAAGAAATACCTGTAGAGTCAGCCTATAGGTAGAATGAAAGCAATTTTTCACAGAAGATCTGAGTATCATGTTTAAGGACATCAAGTCCTGGTATAGTGGATGGACTAACATTCAGAAGACCTGGATTCTGGCATGGAAACTCACAGAAGGTGAGACTGGTGCAGCCACTCTTTAAATATCTCCTTTACTTTGAAAGCCCTATTAGGGTTGCTGTAAATCAGGAAGCTTAGCAAATCAGTAACTACTTCTTCTCCACAGAGACTAAGGGCCAGTCCAGACAGTGAGATTTGGAAGGGTCCAATTTGCACGTAAAAAGCTCTCATTTTCAGTGCAATCTACTTTCTCTCTCCCTTGAGTAATCCTTCAATTCCTAATGAAGGTATTTATTCTCCTGTGAGAAGGGCCCACACAGGTATTTGGGTTGCCAGCTTAGTCACATGTAAATATACCCAGTTGACTCATGTCATGTTACTCAGTTTACTTGCAGCTTTTGAAATTCATAAAGAGCCCAATCTCTTGACCAAGTGTTCCCTCTCTTTTCTGGGTTGGTGGTAGCTGTTTCTTCTTTACTGTGTTGATCTATTCATTTGGTTGTTAGTATGTATGCACCTACAGAAAGCAGTAATTTCAAGCAACAGTACATAAAGACCCTGTGGCACAGTAGTTAAATGCCTATACTGCAGGTAAAACTGTGCTCACGACCTGGGGTTCAATCCCAAGTAGCCAGCTCATGGTTGACTCAGCCTTTCATCCTTCTGAGGTCAGTAAAATGAGTACCCCACCTCCTGGGGAGGGGGGGGATGTGTGGCCTGCATACTGTTATTAAAAACTGTAAACCGCCCAGAGACCACTAGAAGTATTATGGGGCGGTATATAAGCAGAACATTTTGCTTTTGCTTTGCTTTGAAGAAATATGTTTTGATCTTTCTCCTGCTAATGTCTTTGGGTTACTGTCAGTTAATGTGAAGGGGTGGGATCTGGAGAATTTATAGCTATTCTCCTCTGTGTCTCTCTGTGTGTATTTGTACTATGTGGTAAAAAGAGAATTAAACCAGACATTTTAAAACTCTGCAACCCTTACTTCTGAGTAGATATGCATGGGAGTGCACTGATATTTTATATGGTTCATACAGGATAAATCAGAGTAAAAGGGTGTCCCTTACAGTGCAACCCTAGCCATGCTCATCCAGAGTTTCACTCATTCCCTCCCTACTAGAGATGGGCATGAATAAAAAAAATGGCATTTCGTTTGTCGTTTGGAGGGTCCGTTTTGGTTCGTTTCCTTTTTTGCGAATTTTTACAAAAAATTCGTTTTCATTTTCGTTTGTTTCATTACCATTTCGTTACCATTTATTTCATTTTTTGTGATTTTTTAGGATCTTAAGCAATTCACTCATATTGCAGTAATGGAAACGAAACGCACAACAAAATTTCCGGTGTTTCTGTTCGTTTCGTTTCATTTTTGAGACAAAATTCGTTTGTCATTTTGTTACATAACGAAATGAAAAAACGAAAACAGAAATGAAAAATTGTTCGTTTTGTACCCATCTCTACTCCCTACTAATCTTTCACACTATGACTACAACCTTGCAGAGCATGCCTTATCTGAAGGCAGACTTCTGAGCAGAGGCAGGCTCTCTCTGAGCTCAATGGGGGTTTACTCCAAGGTAAATGTGTATCTGTAATGTTAAAGTGATGCATAATATTTTGTTTAGTTTGTGACTGCAGCAGGCAAGGATGATGAAATATAGTCAAATAAAACTCTAATGGCTTTACCTAATTGCACACTACTGCTATATCAGAATCACTTGCATTTCAAATGAACGCTAACACAGAAGATTATATGCTATAATCTAATTTGAGCGTGGCATTTTGCATTTCCTCTTTCTCATTGTCTTAAAAGAAAGTTAAAATAATGGAAATTTTAATTCATCGGTACACAGAAAGTCTTTCAGAAAAAGCAACTAAAATGGAGTAAATATCTGAGCTGAACAATCAGAACAGCTATTAAATGCTAATGGATTTTCACTTTACCATGGAGTTCTCCGTAACTATATTACTTCTAGAAATTAAAGATTGAGAAAAAGAATGCTTGATTAAAAGTGCAGCATTGTATTTGCAGAAGTTATGTCCTAAGGAAAGAATGGGAAAGATCTAGAGGCAGCAAAAAAGAAGAAATATGTAGAAGAAAGGAAAGAAAAAGAAATCATAGAATCATAGAATCATGGAAGAGACCTCAAGGGCCATCCAGTCGAACCCCCTGCCATGCATGAACCCCCATCACAGTGCTCCTGACATACGGCCATCCAGCCTCTGCTTAAAAACTTCCAAAGAAGGAGACTCCACCACCCTTTGTGGCAACATATTCCACTGCCGAACAGCTCTAACTGTCATGAAGTTCTTCCTGATGTTCAAATGGAATCTCTTTTCCTGTAGTTTGAAACCATTGCCCCGAGTCCTAGTCTCAAGCCATGGAAAACATGGAAAACATGGAAAACCTCTTCAATATGACATCCTTTCAAATATTTAAACATAGCTATCATATCCCCCCTCAGCCTTCTTTTTGAAAGGCTAAACATTCCCAACTCCCTAAGCCATTCCTCATATGACATTTCTTCCAGACCTTCAACCATCCTGGTCACCCTCCTCTGCACCTGCTCGAGGTTGTCAACATCCTTTTTAAATTGTGGCACACAGAACTGGACACAGTACTCCAGGTGGGGTCTGACCAGAGCAGAATAGAGTGGTACTATCACTTCCCTTGATCTAGACACTATGGTTCTGTTGATGCAACCAAGAATCGCATTGGCTTTTCTAGCTGCTGCAACACTGCTGACTCATATTCAGTTTGTGGTCCACCAAGACTCCCAGATCCCTTTCACAGGTACTATTTTCCAGCCAGGTATCTCCCATCCTATATCTGTGCAATTCATTCTTTTTACCTAGATACAGCACCCTACATTTCCCTCTGTTGAAATCCATTCCGTTAGCTTTGGCCCAACACTCTAATCTGTCAAGGTCTTTTTGGATTTTCATCCTATCCTCTAGGGAATTAGCAACCCCTCCCAATTTGGTATTATCTGTAAATTTAATTAGCATGCTCTCTATTCCTTCCTCCAAGTCATTAATAAAGATATTGAACAGCACTGGACCCAGAACAGAACCCTGGGGCACCCCACTGGTCAAGTCTCTCCAAGATGAAGAGAGGCCATTTATGATCACCCTTTGGGTGCGATCAGTCAACCAATTACAAATCCACCTAACATTTGCACTATCTATCCCACTTTCTACTAACTTCTTAGCAAGAATACCATGAGGAACCTTATCAAAGGCCTTACTAAATTCCAGATAAGCAATATCCACAGCATTCCCCTGATCCACCAGGCCTGTAATTTTATCAAAGAAAGAGATCAAATTAGTCTGGCATGACTTGTTTTTAAGAAACCCGTGTTGACTTCTTGTAATGACAGCATTGTTTGTTAAATAATGACATACTGCCTGTTTAATAATCTGCTCTAGGATCTTTCCAGGAATTGAAGTCAAGATGACTGGGCGGTAATTATTTGGGTCCTCTTTTTTCCCCTTTTTGAAGATGGGGACAACATTAGCCCTCCTCCAATCGATGGGGACTTCCCCTGTTCTCCAGGACTCAAAGATTATTGCCAATGGTTCTGAAATTACTTCTGCCAGTTCTTTTAATATCCTTGGGTGTAATTCATCTGGCCTAAAAGACTTAAATTCATTTAATGTTTCCAGGTGTTTCTGTACTACCCTCTACCTATTCTATGTTGCAATTCCCATCCTACCTCACCTACTCTTTGTCCCAGCTGATCTCTTTCTTCCTTTTTGGAGAAAACGGAGGGAAAGAAGGTGTTAAGTAGTTCTGCCTTTTCCTTGTCTCCTGTTAGTAACTGGTTATCACTGTCACACAGGGAGCCTATCATTTCCTTATTTTTCATTTTGCTGCAGACATAACTAAAGAAACCCTTTTTATTATTTTTAATCTCTCTGGCAAGTCTAAGCTCATTTTGCGCTTTAGCTTTTTTTACCACCCCCTGCATATATTAGCTGTTTGCTTATATTCCTCTTTGGTGCATTCCCCATTTTTCCACTGCTTGTACTTGTTTTTTTTTTTTTTTTTAATAGTTAGCTGAGTTGACAGTTCTTTAGTAAACCATTGTGGTTTCTTTAGACCTCTGCCATTTCTTCTTGTTGTTGGAGCAGTTTTAGATTGTGCCTTTAATATCTCGCTTTTTAGGAACTCCCATCCATCATGGACTCCCTTCTCTTTCAGTGTTTCAGTTCATGGAATCACAGCCAATAGTTCCCTAAGTTTACAAAAATTGGCTTTCTTAAAGTCCAGGATACTTCTCTATGATTAGCTTCTTCCAACTGTATAACAAATTCCAAGAAGGCATGGTCACTTTTACCACCACTACTTGCCTCCTCCGAGGCTTGGTAGATGCCCCTTGAAGGGCCAATGGATTTGGATTGCTCTGTGCAAGGTCTTGAGTCTGCTCTTGCTGCAGTTCCTTCTCCTGATTGATAAGGGAGAGAGGTTGGAATCTATTTTGCAAAAGCAAATGTCGGAACATGATAGATAGATAGATAGATAGATAGATAGATAGATAGATAGATAGAT
>JAHTLZ010003526.1:54917774-54945303 GCA_023846285.1 Phrynocephalus versicolor
TAGATAGATAGATAGATAGATAGATAGATAGATAGATAGATAGATAGTGAAACATTAATAGAATGTTTTCATCAAGAAGGCTCATTTTCAAATTTGAAAGACTGCAAGGGAAAATGTATATTCTGATGTGCCAAAATATGTCCTCCAATTTCCAATTTCCTTAAATATATTGTACATTAGAGGTGGACACAAATTAGAAAACCCATGTTTCGGGTTCGTCTGGTTCGGGCCCACCCTTGGTTCGGTTCAGGTTCGGGTTCGTACAAATTTTAAAAACATTTGTACGAACCCGAACGGATCTGAACTGGTTCGGTTTCTTACCACCGCCACCGCCGGCGGCAGCTTGGTGGTGGTGGTGGTGGATCCCGGCCCCTCTGGCAGGGGCTTTTTGAGGTGCTGGCATGGGGCCAGAGCATCTCTCTTTTCTTGCAAGTGCTCACTGCGCAGCCCCTGGGGCCAGGTGGGCGCTTCTTTTTTATTTATTTTTATTTATTTTAGAGCACCGACCCTGCCACCCCTGGGTCTGGGTCAGTGCTCCTTTATTTTATTTTATTTTATTTTATTTTATTTTTATTTTTATTTTTATTTTTATTTTTATTTTTAATTTTATTTTTAATTTTAATTTACTTCCAACCACTAATAGTGGCTAACAGAAGGTTCTGCATTAAGAGGCAGAGTTTAAAATAGCTAAGGGGAAATGCAGTAAGTCAATTGTTGCTATGTTCATGTAGAAAGTGGTGGCAGAGAAGAAGAAGAAATTGAACCTTAACAAAACACTTTCCAAGAAATCTATAGAAATATCAATGTATAGGCTGAACAATTAAATGTAATATAAATGGAGACAGAGTTCAGAAACCCAAAGAAGCATTGGCAAAGGACGTGTGAATAACTAACCTACACTTTCTTTTTGCAGGATTTCTGCATCATGCATTGCATGAGAACATGCATTTCTTCACAGTCAGACACATGAAATCTAAACAAATATGGCATTTGGTAGTATATGAATTCCCACATTGCCTGTTAACTAATAAATGAAGGGGGGAGTATGTTCCCCAAATTTATTCATTTATATACCTTCCCAACATAAGCCTAAAGTATTTCCGAGTAAGCAAAATGCAAAACCAAACATATATGTCTACAGGGACCTGGTTAATTTGAGATTAGCCAGTTGAACAGTATATCTTAAATATACAAAGTGAATTGTTGTTGTGAGCTTTTCTGGCTGTTTGTGTTCTGGAAGTTTTTCTTCCTAACTTTTCACCAGATTCTGTGGTCGGCATCTTCAGAGGGCAAGGAGCTCAGGGAACTAGGAGTTCTCTCTGTGCTCTGGGTTATAAAGTGGTCCCATGGGCAGAGAGATGGCACAAGATTCTGGCTTCCTGCTTGCTTGCTTGACTGCCTGCCTGCCTGCTTGCATCCCTCTCCCACACAAAAATACAAACACAATTCTTTGCAGTTGCTACAACAAGAGCAGGACCTCTCGACATCAGAAGATTCCTGCACTTTAATATGATCCTGCTAATTGGGAAAAGGGAGGAATGATAGGTCTGAAATTTTAGGTATTCTCTAAATGGGTTAACTAAAACAGCATTAAATGTACAAGGGTGTCAGCTTGCTGACAAAGCTTCTGCATTCTCTGAGAGACAGAGTTGGCAAGGCAGGGAGTTGCGCAACTTCCGTAACACCTGCGAGCCAAAAACCACAAGAAGCTTAACCACAAGAACATGGAAAAGAGGAATTGTTTGTAGATTGTCACTTTGCAGAGATGTGTGTATAAAGGTCATCTGAGATGTTGTCACTTTGCAGATGTATGTATAGAGGTCATCTAAGGTGCGAAAGGAGGGGGCTTTGTGGCTGGACCTGGCTGGTCTGATCCGGTTTGATCTGGTTCCCGCAGAGGTGTGTCTGCTGTAGGGAAATTCCAGGCCCTGGGAGGAGGGTATTTAAGTGCATGCCCAGCTCCATTTGCCGGGCCTGATTCTGGAGACCATCTTTGCTGGTCCCCAGACCCAGGTTCCTAAGATGTCCTGACTCTTGAGACCATCGTTGCTGGTCTTCAGACCCAGGTCTTATTATCTGCAATCACTATTAGTATTGCTGACTCTATTTCCCCAGATGGACCACCAATGCTTGCCTCTTGTCTTTCTCTGTTATGTGTTGCATTAATCTCCCATGTGTTGTGTTAACTTCCTGATCTTTTTCAATAAAAGCGGCACCAAGCACAAGATGATGGTGAGAGTCATTTTTCAAACAAATATCAACTTATCAGCTTCATCTCAGATCTGGCTCTGAAGTTCCAGGAAGTGGAAAACTGCTGACCTGGTAGCCCTTCAAGCTACCTGAGGGTAGCACAGAAATGTTTCAATTAATAGTTCTGAGTGTTACAGGCAAATAAATGACACAGACCTAAAGCATTACATGTGATTGCTTTGGGGTTTTGATTGACACCTTGTGTGTGCAAATTGATTGCAATATAGCATAGACTGTATCAGAAACAGACTAAATTATCAAATTGTGAAAGCAGGATATCCATGCTAAACAAATCATTTTCAGCATTTGTTTGTACTTCTTTTAGATAATTAGGTTTCTGGTTCATTGCCACTAGAAGAAAACTGTTCAAATTTTGCTTCTAGTTTTACAGCACTTAAGTCAGGGGTGTCCAAACTTTTTGCAAGGAGGGCCAAATTTGGTGAGGTGAAAATGTGGGTGGGGGGGGCTGACCATTCAGCCGCATTTAGCCCCAGGCTGGACTTTGGGCAAGTCTCTAGAACATGCAAGGAGGCGGGGAGGATGCTGCAGCAACGAAGCCAGGGGTGGGTAGGCTGGGTGGGTGGCTTGGGGGTTATGGATGGAGGCAGGAAGGGCAGGCAAACCATAAATCTGCAAGCTGACATCTCCATCCGGTATGGGGAGGGGCCAGCTGGTGGGAAAGCATGACAGGCTGAGCCGGTGGGAAGAAGAGGCTGTGGGCCGCTCAAAATTTGAAAACAAGCTGCATTTGGCCCCCGGGCTTGACTTTGGACGTGCCTGACCTAAGTGATATATTTATCAGTTCATAATCAAGCACAGTTTCAAGATCCTCTGTAAAAGAACCGGCTTGATTCATGGTCACTTTCTTGGAACTCAAGTCCTGATGTAACTTGGAAATCTACCCCATTTTCTGCTGACTACTGTTCTTATCCAAACTAGCCCCATGATAAAACTGACATGCATGGTATTTACACTAAGCCAGTACATGTATTCAGTTCTGACTCTATTATTTATTTATTTATTTATTTATTTATTCTTGTATTTATATCCCGCTTATCTACTACATGTAGTACTCTAAGCGGCTAACAAAGCAATATAAACCAAACAACGACAATAAAGTACATCAAAATAAGACAAAGTCATCATGAAATAATAAGACAACATAACATGTAAGATCCTCCAACATCCCAGCATGCGGAGAAACAATCCTAACAAGGTTAAAAATTGGAAATACAGGCAGACTGATTTAAAACAATAGCGATGGCGGGCGGAAAGAAAAAAAAAAAAAAACCTAACTGGAATCGCCAAAGGCCTCTCGGAACAGAAAAGTTTTTAAAGCTTTCCGAAAGGCCTGCAGGGACTCTGCAGAGCGCACTTCGCTGGGGATGGCATTCCATAGAGAAGGGGCTGCCACTGAGAAGGCCCGGTTCCGAGTGATCGTCTTCCGGGCCTCTCGTGGAGTGGCAACCCGCAGCGAGTGCGCTCGCACCTGCCGAACAGGACGGGCCGAGATGGATCGCTGGACGATACGCTCTGTCAGGTAGTCCGGACCCAAGCCATGGAGGGTTTTATAAACTAAAACCAAGACCTTGAATCTAATCCGGGCTGCAACGGGCAACCAGTGCAGGCGGGCCAGAACTGGGGTGATGCGGTCATAACGACGCGCACCAACCACCAGTCTGGCCGCTGCATTCTGGACCCGCTGCAGACGCCGGAGAAGAGTCAAGGGCAGCCCCATGTAGAGCGCGTTGCAGTAGTCCAGTCTCGAGATCACCAGTGCCTGGACCACTGTTCTCAGAGAGTCAACATCCAGGTATGGGCGGATCTGGGCGATCTGACGAAGATGGTAATAAGCGGCCCTGGTCACCGACGCCACCTGCGCCTCCATGGTCAGCGCCGGGTCCAGGACCACGCCCAGATTCCGCGCCCTCTCCACTGGCCGGAGGGAAACCCCCCCCAGACAGGGAAAAGGGCCACCATACCCAGATGGTGAGCTCCCAAAGAACATGACCTCCGTCTTCTCGGGGTTGAGCTTAAGCCTGTTCGCCCCGGTCCAAGTCAGGACGGCGTCCAGGCACTCATCAAGGATCCTCACAGCTTCCACTGCAGAGGTGGAAAAGGAGAGATAGAGCTGCGTATCATCAGCGTACTGATGACAGCAAACTCCAAATCTCCTAATGACCCCAGCCAGCGGCCTTACGTAGATGTTAAACAGCAAAGGGGACAGCGACGACCCCTGTGGAACCCCACAAGGGAGAATCCAAGGAGCCGACAGCTCCCCCCCATGCTGAACGTACTGTGGACGGCCCTCCAGGAAGGATCGGAGCCAACTGCGAGCAGAGCCTCCGATCCCGACCTCAGAGAGCCGATCCAACAGGATACCGTGGTCGACGGTATCAAAGGCCGCTGACAAATCCAGGAGAACCAACAGGGTAGAGCAACCCCTGTCGGCCGCCCGGATTAGGTCATCTTGCAGCGCGACCAAAGCTGTTTCGGTCCCCCGACGAGGCCTGAACCCGGACTGGCAAGGATCGAGGCACTGCCGATCCTCCAGGTACGACTGCAGTCGGACCGCCGCCACCCTCTCGACCACCTTACCCATGAATGGGACGTTAGCTATGGGACGATAGTTGGCTAAATCGTCCGGACAAAGGCCTGGTTTTTTAAGAATGGGCTTTACCACCGTCTCCTTCAGACGAGAGGGAAAAACCCCCTCGCTGAAGGAGGCGGTGGCGATGACCGAGGCCCATTCGGCCATAGTCCCACTGGCAGCTTTTATAAGCCAGGCAGGGCAGGGGTCGAAAGGAGTGGACGCCGGCCGGCAGCAAGCCATAGCCTTAGAGGCCTCGACAGCAGAAACAGGCCCAAGCGCATCCAACCGAGGCGACGAAGGCGGACCAGCCACCGGGGATGCCGGGACAGTGCTACTGCAACCGGAGTTGAAGCCGGCCCGGATGGCCTCAATCTTAGAACAAAAAAAGGCTGCAAAATTCTCACTACTGAAATCAGTAGGAGGAGGCCTGGCCAGACTAGGATTGGCGAGGTCCCGAACCACCCGGAAGAGCTCCGCCTGGCGGTTCGAGGCCTCACCAATTCTCAGGGAGAAAAAAGATCTTTGAGCCTCCCTGATCGCGTTGACGTAGCGACTAGTCTGGGATACAACAGCAGCCTTATTAATAACCGTCCGGGTTCTTCTCCAGCTGCGCTCTAGTCTTCTCCTCACCTGCTTCATTGCTCGGAGCTCAGACGTGAACCACGGTGAGGACCGAGCTCGGCACCGGAGAAGACGCTTAGGAGCGATCCGGTCGATGGTATGGGCAGCTGTATCAAACCACTGGTTAGCCACAACCTCGGCCGGCGCGCCAGTCAGTTCTCCAGGAAACGCCCCGAAGGCCTCCTGGAACCGAGAAGGGTCCATAAGTCTTCGGGGACGGGCCAAAACAGAAGGCCGATGGTCCCCGCGAGGAGGGGCCGGAATCGCCAGGGGGAAGGAAAGCAGGTGGTGGTCTGACCATGACACAGGCAGGGAGACAATGCCCCCTACCTCCAGACTCGAATTCCCCGACATGGAGGAAAAAACCAGATCCAGGGTATGGCCTGACCTGTGGGTGGGACATACAACATGCTGGGACAGACCCATGGAAGCCATGGATTCCATGAACTCCAGAGCTGCACCGGAAAGCTCACCGCCGGCGTGCACATTGAAGTCACCCGCCACCAAAAGGCGCGGGGACCTCAACAGCGCCGCCGCGATGAACTCGGAGAGCTCCGGCAGGGATTGTGCTGGGTTGCGGGGAGCACGGTAGCCCAGCACAATGCCAAATCTGTCCCGCTGTCCCACCAACAGGTGAAGGCACTCTAGCCCCTGGCTAACCAATGTCGAGGCCCTGCAGACAAAAAGAGAATCCCGATGAACGATAGCGACCCCACCTCCCTTCTTACCTTAAGAAGCGCAAAGGTGCTGGTAAATCTTGAGTCTTTAAGAGGGTCTTGATTTTCTCCTGTCACAAATAATATCATAAACCCCTATGTTTTGCTAAACTTTCTCTCTTTTTAAAAACATTGTTCTGTTTATGAGTAATAAAATTAAAATTTGAATGACATGTTGTTGATTTATTTTACACTGCATGGATTATCTCGTAATCAATTGACCGAAAATCTTATTTATTTACTTAAAATATTTCTATCCCACCTATTTCCCTGAAAGGATCCAAATCTTTAATTTAATTTAAAACTCCATACCCCACTTTTTTGAAGGCTCTAAGGCTCCCTATATGCTTCAGACTCATGCCATGAATGAACTGGTGTTGTGCGTGATTTCTTTCAAGAAATATATTAGGGGAGAAACGTTCACAGTATTAAAAGGTTCCAAAATAGGATGGGTGCTGTGTTAATAGGAACCTGGCACTTGTTTCCTAAATGCCTGCAATGGCTTAGGCTCACATAGGTATGGCATATGTTATGCTTAACACACCAACTGTGTGCTCTCCTGCGCTCCCCTGTGAAATGCAATCCCATTAAATAACCCATAAATTCAAGTTGCAAAATACTGCTCTAAAATTGCAGTGCATATCAATATGTATTATATGCATAAACATTCAGCAACTCTTTAGTGCTAATTTAGCTGAATTTTATGGTCTAGTTCGTAGGTTTTTGCAGTGTGATGATACTTGAGAAAACCAGGGAACTTTGCAGCAAATTTCACAGGAAACGGTGAAATTCACCAGGATGATTGCAACTGCAATACATTGTTCATTCCAATACAGCATGCATTTGTTGGGCATCTTTTTCAAATTTTAAAGAGACATTAATTCATTCCGCAACATGATACTTATACAGAAGCATTTAAGTTACTGTACTGTTTACTAATTGATCCTTTGGTCACCCAAAAGGGAGGCCTAATTCCATAAAATTATTCTTATTTGCCTCCTCCTCCATGGTTTTATTATCTTGAAATCAGACATGGACTAAAAGAGGACATGGGGCATCCCTACGGGTCACAGAGGATGGAAATGGCAAAATTCTCCATTTCCTTCCATGGCTGTTTTCACTTTGTACTCTGCCTGAACTTAGTAGCAAATGAAATTTGTTCCAACAGAATTTCCTCAAGTTTTTGAAGTGTCATGTGCTAATTATTCAAGTGCACACTCTAGTCAAGTGTTTCCAGGTGAGATGTGCAATTAAATTAGAAGTATTCCTCCTGCACTGCAAAATACTTTAAATCCTTTTTCTTTTTTGTCTCTAATTTTTTCATTTGTTTTCCATTTCTCCATTTTGCTTTTGTTTTCCAATAGAGCTACCTTTCGTTTCTGTTGTGTTTTTCACTTGCAAATTTCAGGGCCTATGGGGGAAAAAAGAACATTAATTTGTAAATTGTGAGGGAGTGACCTTAAGACTCCCGGGCCCCTAGCCAAGTGGGATGTGCTGCTGCAGGTGGGGGAAGGGGCATTTTTTGAAGTAAATCATCTGGAGGAGGGCATGATGGTAAGAATAAAATGGTGAGAGTTGCAGGGCTCTCTTGCCAGTTATGAAAGAAAATCCCTATTTTCATTTTTAAGTTGCAGTTGAAATCTGGTTGCCACAGCAATATATCAGAAATTAAACACAGTTATTAGGATCATCTTTGCTAATTGTTGTAGTGCACACCCTCTTCTACCAATCCACAGGAAACCCTAATGACTGAGTCCAGCCAGTGGGTCCAATTAGACCCACTGAATCTATGGAATTTATGCAACTGATTCAGTAGATCCATTGGGGACTACCAATGGGATTTGGGTCTGAACGTGTTTCTCAGAATGAGCCACAAATCTCTCACTTCTAATTTTTGAGTCCTATTCTCCTTGCCCTCTGATAGATGTTGAGAAGGTCTAGGCAGTAAGGGCCCATACTGCAGAAAAATATATTTACATAAATATCCTCAAGCATTACCTATCATTTTTGCATCATGAATAATGGGGTTGCATTCTATGACAGGGAGACCATTGGCCTCTAGTCAGATGTATATTCACTCAATGCCCCTTAGTTGGAAAAGAGCTTTGGTGGGTATTCTTTCAAACTATGATTTTCTGTAATCACTGTAAACCAAAAATGCATGGGCTGAACAATGTATGGTTATCTTACTACTGCTAGTTCTGATTGTGGTGCCCAATGAATTTTCTTTTGTAGACTTAGAAATTGTCCTAATCGACTTTAGTTCAATTGAATTGTTTTACCATCAAAGAAGCCAGGGTGTTCGAGAATCATGTGGTTATAAATGTATAAAGGAATAGAGTGTATAGAGTGAAATACGAGCACATAAATATTGATACTTCTTCAACATTTAACACAACATGTCTCATTGTTTTGAAGCAGGAGAAATCTGTGTGTGTTGTCTGCCATATGGAAAATCTGTTTATACCTGTACTGAAGACATATTCATGTGTAACTGTTTTTTCTCTCAAAGGGATCATCTCTCTATGTTCTGAATTAAGCATAAAATGGTAGTTCAAAGCAACTATGAATGTATTTATACAATAACCAAAAGAAAAATATTTTAACAATTGAAAGTAAAATCCCATTTTATCGTTGCAAGAGGCAGCAGCTGAAGGTTGTACCAACTTGTGGTTAACGGTCCAAAACTATGTTGTAGTCTCAGAAGTGTCTAGGAAAGACAGCAGGTCACAGAATATAGTAAAAATAAAATTCTAGAAATAATTTTTTACATAGGGAAAAAGCTGGAAACATAGCATTTGAGCTATACAAGCTGCAAAAGAAGCCACTTTTTCTACCTCTGACACAAGATTGCAGAGTTTTGAAAAACTTTCAGCGGGTGCAAAATCCAGAGCTAGACAGCCAATCAGTGCATGATATCACTGTTGTATGACTCCTACAATGAAACATTCACATTGGTTACCAGTTGTGTCCCCAGGATCATTTAAATTAAAAAATAAATTCATTGAGATGCAATGGAGAAAAAGTGATTAGGAACAGAAAAATGGACACTGATAACACTATCCAGTGGTGCATCTGCTCTTGAGAAAGGAAGTAAAAATATTTCCAAGACAAATAACATTTTTCCAAAATGAAATTATATGTTTTTATACTTATTCCACTTTATTACTGAATTGTAGCAAGAGATGTCAATAACAGAAGAACTCAAGGAACCCAAGAGGAAGGAGGAGGAGGAGAAAAAGCTACCAAAGAAATGCTCTTGATATACTTAGTATATAGGGATAATATTAAGTTATTTGCAAGTTCTCATGATAAATTGAACTGTCTTTTAAACATCTTGAGTCTTGCAGTCCAGCTATGAAAATGAACTTTGGTGTTGATAAATGTGCTATTAATCTCTTGAAAAGAAGTAAAGTATTAAAGCACAGTAACTATATGATCCTCTAAGAATTATTCAAGCAGAAGACCTATGAGCATCCAGGCATCCAGTATAACGTCAGTATAAACCAAGAAGTTTGGTTATTATTCAGGAACAAGTACTTTGATATATACTCAAAACAGAACATGATGAATAATGAAACATTACAGCTGTAAGTACCTGAACAAATATCTGCTTTATTAGTTTATTAATATTTACTTTGTTGTTTGTAATTTTGCTGTGTTATAAAGTTGTTGTGAACCGCCCGGAGTTCCTCTGTATAAATAAATAATAAATAAATAAATAAACATATTATTTTGGAATTATGAACATGATGCACAGTGATCTTTATGGTTCAAATAGGAAAGCCTGAGACCTCCTATCAAAATACTGATGTAATCATCCAAAGGGATGTATAGAGCACCTTTATTTCCCATGGAGCATAGGCAGGTGTTGACCTCAACAAGGAATCACACTTTAAAACTACATTCTGGCAAGCACATACTCACTTAGAGTAGAAAACAATAACAGACAGTATTAGAATTTGAAAATGAGAGCCAACCTGTATTAATAATTAGAGGTTGGATGTTTTAATGACAACACCCAGAAGACTTTGGAAGTAGACTGCTGAAAACAATCCCTTTCAGGAGTTTTATATAATTTACAGCTGGTACATAAATGAGGAATTGAATTTCTGAATTCTGAGGCAGAGGAACTGTCTGTGTAGGGTGAGGGTTAGGACTAACTCTCTGTCTAGCTAGTTTCTTTGCATCTGGACTCAGAAATTGAAGAATTTTTTTCTTTCTCATTTATACATCAGCTATGAGTTATATAAAAATACCCATGAAGGGATTTAGGAGGAGGGGATAAGGCCTTTAGAATTCCAGTTTGAGCAATTCTAACAGATTACAGCATGCTGTAGTTTAAAAAACAATTCAAAAATCCCATTACAACTCATGACTGGAAAGTGTGGCTCGAGAAACGATTACATGGACAGCACCCTAAGTTACCTCTTAAATGATAAGGTCAATACGTTAACATCGAATTTGTGTCTTAAACTAGGCATCCTCAGGCTGAAATGGAAGGATTCATATGTACAATTATTAAGTCCAAATTATTGGCACTGTCAGAAGATAAGGAATAAGTGATATATGAAGGCCTAGTCACAAATCCAAAGAAACAATTCACCATAGCATAGCTGGATCCCCCAAATTAGCATCATTGGTTTATGTCTAAAGACATATAAAGCAAAGCAAAGTGTTCTGCTTATATACCGCCCCATACCACTTCAAGTAGTCTCTGGATGGTTTACAGTTTTTAATTATAGTATGCAAGCTACACATTGCCCCTCCCCCGGCAAGCTGGGTACTCATTTTACCAACCTTGGAAGGATGGATGGCTGAGTGAACCTTGAGCCTGCTACCTGGGGTTGAACTCCAAGTCGTGAGCGCAGTTTTACCTGCAGTACAGGCATTTAACCACTGTGCCACGAGGCTCTCTAAAAGTTGCAAAAGTTGCATAAATCTTTTGGATTATTCATCTACAGTTTTAGGAAATAAATCTGGCACTGATACCAGGAGATTATCATGGATGAAACAGTCTATTTTAGTAAGCCACTGAAAGAAGAACAATACAGTATTCCCCCACCACATCATGGCTCATATACCGCAGTCTCTGTATATCACAGATTTTTTTTTTTAATGTGCCTCCTCCACCTCTCCGAGCTGAACTCACTGGCAGGGGCTCCTGCCCGCTCCTGCCAAAGATAGGACACATGCAAGGCATCACTTGCACACACACCCTCCACCTCACCAAGCTGAAGGAGCCCCCACCAGTGAATTCAGCTTGGTGAGGTGGTGGAGAGTTTGAAAGCCAAAGACAGAGCACATGCAAGGTGCCGCTTCCACCCGCCTCCATCCTGGTAAGCTGAAGGGCGAGGGAAGTTTGAAAGAAGCTGCCGCTGTCCCAGCTAATGCTGGGGCAAAAGGGTTCCATTCTCAGCCACCACCACCCCCCGTCTGCTTTTCTCTTCTCTTTGTAGCAAGTAGAGGGCCACAGTTTGTTCCTTTTGTTTTAGACTGAGCATCTCATAGGTTCACAAAAAGCTAGTACATCTTTTGAGCCATTTTTTTTAAAAAAAGAAACCTACATTTGTTTCTTTTTCTGTGAGCTGTTCCAGAGTGACCACAGCTTGCCATACAACCTCCTACAAGACATGGTTCTCTGATTCACACCCACCAAGAAAATATAGGTGGAATTTCAGCTTGATCTTAGGCTTCACCCATTAATTCATCTTCATCATTCAAGCCAAGGCATTAATTAGAGGCGTACATAAGAAGCGGGGGACATAATATTTATACCACTTGTCTTGTAAGATCTTATACTAATTAGGTATCAGGGACTGATTTTAAATTTTAAAGGTCTTATTTGATGCTTTTAAAAGACTTGCTGGAGGCAAATTGGATTGACTTCACAGAATGTTTCATAAATCAAATTACACTGCAACTCGCATTTACCACTCATTTGTGACATTTTCCTGATCCCTACGGTATGGAAGGGAAGTGGTCAAAGTGATAACAATGAGACCTGCAATGTAAAATGCAACGTTAATGTCTGGACCTTGTATTACTTAAACTTTTCCTTAAATGTTAAAAGTGCATGAAACTGAAAAGTTAAAATTTGCATTAAAACCCCAAAGCTTATTCAAATGATGGATCTTCCTTTTTGAACATAAGAGAATATGAAGGTTTTAGGGCAATAGTCCAGGTGTGAGGGTTCACATATATTTCAAGCACAAGTAACATTTGTTCAAAATCTTACATTCACCTTATATCAAATATATAAGCATCTTTTGACATTTGGCTTTAGGAGATAATTGCAAGGCCTGGAGGAACTACAAAGATTGGTTGTGTGAATTTGAAAGAGATCCTGAAAAGAAATTATTAACAATAATTAAGGGATTATGAAAAATGTTACACAGTACACACATATGTATAGCAGAGAAAAAATATGAGCTTAGCAGCAGTAGCATGTAGATAAAGTGTAGTTAATTGTTATATTATCAGAACCTAGAAACAGAGAGACAAAGAAACATGACTTAGAATAAAACTCTTATATTGAATGTATACAGCAAATACACAACAGCATAACACCAAGCAATATCACATATACAAATCAACAGAGCGTGGGGTACTGTTTTCTCACCATAAACAGTCCCAATTTAACATTATACAAGCCAGTTCTTATATACACATTTAGACCTCATCAGACATGATTTTAACCAATCACATTCTGATACACCATGACGTCATTAACTATTCCACCTGTGCTAAATCACTTAACCTGCTGGTGATTTCTAATTCCTTGCACTTGTGGTTAACATCATGACACTGCATCTTGACTGACTCCATTTTACAATTCTCTTTTCACTCTGCTAAATATACAATACATACATTTTGTCAATTCTACATATTATGACAAAAATCAATCTGAATTTCTAAGAAATAATGTACAAGAGATTGTCATTAAATTGACTAATGCTTTGTCCAAATGGTCTATTGTCTGCCAAGCCAATATACCAGCATTTGCAAGATGATATTAAAAGTCTCTGCTAGGAGCAAAATATTTAACACATGACACAACTAAGTACCTAAGAAGCATTTCATTTCTGGTCTCTTCTGTTTTAGGCGTAAAGCATATAGCAAAGTACCAGATGATGATGATGATGATGATGATGATGATGTTTCTGCAATCATTTATATTTGCAGTCTTCATTTTTTCCTAGTGTCTAGCCCTACATAACATGGCTTTGAAAACAGATACAATCTTAAAAAAACAAATATTAATATTCAGGTTTTTTCATTGTAAAACTAATTTCCCCCAAAACCTTTAAAGGAGAAAAGAATGCATCATAACTTGCACCATGGCATAGAATTGTGCACCGATTACAAGATTTGATTCAAATTCCAGTTTCAAAAAGTGTGCAATTGACTTCACATCACTATTGAGGCCACTGAATCCTTTGGTTTGGTGCAAATCTGAAGCACATTTCAGATACCCAAATCTTTTGCCTTCTGTTAACAATCTGTAGAAATGATCAGTCAATATTAACTCCTATGGATTGGAGGGGGGGGGGTGTCACTGTAGGCCATTAGGTGAACAATGATCTAATTTGCTGAAACCCATAAAGTATGGGTCGTTAGCTATGGCCTGGGTGGTGGAGATGTGAAGTATCTTTTATTTGTCAAGGTATTGTTGAAATCACTTCCTGATAAGTAGCAGATAGGCTGTGCCTGAGCCACACACTTCTGTTGAGAGTGAGGTTTTCAATACTCACATGAATGGCTTCCCTGACACCTCTCTCAAACCACCTATCTTCTCTGTTTAATATCTGTACATCATCTTTGAAATGAGTGCCCTTTGTAATTCAAGTGGAGGTGTACTGCTGATTCTGGTTCTGACCTGTTGCCCCTCCTAGGTTGGGCCATCCTCCTGTTTAATGGCTGTTTAGTTTCTCCAATGTAGAGGTTTGCACAGTCCTCACTAGAGATGGGCACGACTTAGCGGAATTTTTGTTTCCGTTTTCGTTTTTCGTTTCCGTTACGTAACAAAACGAAAAATGAAAAACGGCTCAAAACTGGAACGAAAACAGAAACGAAACGACTAATTTCGAGCCATTTTTCGTTTTTTGTTACTGGAAAAGCAATTAATGGAGCTAAATGGGAAGAAACGAAAAAAATTTCGTTTTCGTTTTCGTTTTTCGTTTTCATTACGTAACGAAACGAAAATGAAAAATTTTGAAAATTAGCTCACGAAAACGGAAACAAGCCGAAACGGACCCCTAGACGAAAACGAAAACGAAAATGAACAATTTTTCTGAGTCGTGCCCATCTCTAGTCCTCACTGTATTGGACCGCATATACTATATTGCTCCTTTTGTGTTGTGGTGTCGGGTCCTTTGGGTGGACGAGTCTCTGCCTTACTGTGTTTGTGGGTTTGAAGTAAACAGGGATGTGGTGTTTGCCAAAATCCTTTTAAGCTTTTCAGGCACTCCAGCTGTGTAGGGAATGACTAGGTTATTCCATCAGGTCTGGGTCTCAAGCTGATCCATTCTTCTTCTGGGTCAGGACATTGCTTTGTTGAAGGCCCACTTTGGATATCCACAGGCCGTAAGTGCTGTCTTCAGGTGCCTGTCTTCGTTCTTCTTGTGTATGTGGAGGTGGGGATGCTCACTGTTCTGTGGTTTAGGGTCCTGATGACTCCTAATTTGTATTATAATGGATACAACACAAGTTGCCATGACTCAACTTTCAGATAAACTTACCTGGATGACTGAGAATATTCACAGACATGTCTAAAGTTATTTTTCATACTAGAAAAGAGAAGCAATGTTCCAAATTGATCATCCTATAAACACTGAGAGAAAGAGCAAAATTTGAAATGTTGGGAGCCCCTGAAGTGAATATGATATGTAAGGTTTTTTATGTGTGTAAATAAATATAATTTATTAGAATGAAATAAAATATCCAGCAGCAAAGGTAATACCTTGGAAATATGTGCTCTGCCTTTTTCAGCTGCAGCAGGATTAACTTGTAAATTTAAAGTGGTTTTGCTGAATTATCAAAACTGGCATTGGTGCTCTAAAGTATTCTCATAATTCATAACCACCATTGAAATTTACTTATTAATTACTGACAAATGGAAAATACTGAATAAGCAATATTTAATTCCTAATAGTGAGCAAAGCATGTATAAATATGTTGATCATTCCCTGTTGGAAGGAGAAATAAAGCAGTGTCTACTACCGGTGCTTCTTCCTGGAATGTATATAATATTTATTGGATTTGAGGCCTTTGGAATAGCAAGATAGACGCCTGGCCTATCATATGTTGATGAAATGTGTGATATTGTTACAGAGTTGTTGTGAAACATAATTTCATTTTATTATTTATAAGAATCACTTTTCTTCCAAGGCAGCTTACAGTATTGGAAACGAAGCATGCAAAAATGGTTGAAGTATTTAAAAAGCAGTTAAGCCGGTATCATAAGAAAAATGGCTTAAACAATTTTAAAAGAATATTAGAAAGGTAAGGTCCCACGTGCATGACATACAGACTGTGCCATGGGCTATTACAGAACTGTCTATTGTAGCTTCTTAGCTTCTTGGGTATATAGAGGAGGTGAAATGAAATCAAGGGGCTACAAAATGTAATTATAAAGAAGGGTCTTAGCCCCTAGGACAAAGGAAAGTGTTAATGCCAGGAATCTTAGGAAATGCTATAATTTTCATTTACCGCCTCCTTTTAAATGGAACATGTCTTTCATCTCAACAGTCTGTTGCATCTTGCCAGGAAGAGGCAGCTGCTTTACGGTAACTGACACTCTTTGCTTGGCACTTATCCCTTTCCACCTAAACATTCATGGGAGGAGGACATTTAGCAGGTCACTTAACAGGACCTGTTGCTTTGCAAGACATATTCACCTAGAAAGGAAATATGAGGCAGTCTTTTACTTTTCTAAGTGTGGTAAAGGTTAAGTATTGCATCTTTAGTGAACTTGTTGTGAATGTGGCTTCAGATGTGTAATGCTTTGGACATAAGTGCACAAGCAAGGGGACATGTTTATTTGGGGATTAACTGGTGTAGAAATATACCCAGTTATGAGCATACATTATACCTGCCTGAACAGGTGGGTCATTACAGCTGGGAGATGTAATGATACATGGTGCTGTTGGGAGGGGAAACTTTTCCAGTATGTAGCGAAAGATCTTATAAACAGCATCACTTTAATGGAAACAGCATTTCAGAGTATGATTCCCTATTGTATGCCTCAATAATATGGCAAGGTTAAGAACCATTCCATTTCAGTGGCACAGTATGCCCTTGATCTTTCTGCAGGAGTAATTCAAAAATGGGACCCTTATTCGGGGGGGGGGGGGGGTGAGGTGAGTCTTCTAAGAAATTATGGCAAACTTCATAGTGTTTATATTTATATGACAGGGAACATGAATTACAGAAGTGGGGCATAAAGGGATAAGGGGAAACCATTGGATAGTGTTGACCATTAGATGATCCTGATTACAATAGGGAACAATACCGAGTATGTAACCTTTGTTTCATTGTCCTAGAATCTTGAATTACATTGTGCTGTTTTGCAGCCCTGTTTCATTGCATTATTGAGTGCTATTTGTACCTTACACTTTGAAGACTGTCCTTCACCCAGATAACTTTGTTTAGTGGGCAGATGAAGAGTGCAACAATTAAATGAATAAAACTGTCATCACACCCCCTCTAGTTGCCTTATCACAGATGCCAATGACAGTTTATACTAATCCAAAGAAAGTTTGAAAACTAAATTCCAATAGACAGAAGAACCACAAACATTGAGAAGGAATAGCTTGCATCTTATATATGCCGTGCCTCCTTCCAAAGCTCAGCTAGGAATGATGCATAATATATTGCCACCAGGACAACACAGTGCATAAGCACTCATTCTGACTAGAGGCAGAGGGGTTAATTGTATCACATAAATGCTCATTAATCATCTGTCTCTGAGGGCAACATTATTATCCCAAATCCAAGGGAGATTGATTTCTTCCCCTCCCCTTTGAAACAGGGTGTAATTAGGATGGTGGCATTACGTTTTTAGAGAAATTTTGTTTGAGACGCTGAAACTTCCAATCTGAAGCAAGACATGAAGCAATGGAAATATGGGCTCTTCAGATAATGTATAGTATAGCAAATTAAAAGACAATTTCCACCACTTATTTCGACAGTAAAACGGAACTGAGCCCTCACTTTACATCCAGAGTCTTTATGAGCCATAAGCGGACAATTGACAGATACACTCCTCTTGACACTTTACTGTGTTTATATGTAATTCATTATTGCAAGATAAAAATGTTTTCAATGATTATTGCCTTTTTGTATCCCCTAACTGTCATCGATTAGTTACTGTAAAGAATACAGTGTCAGAAGACAATGTCCTCAGCTAACTTTGCTTAACAGTCAGCTATGTCTTTGTAGAAGGCTGCCTGGATGCCCTCAGCACATCCGATCTTGCCTGATTTCGGAAGCCATGCAGGGTCAGCCACCTGGGAGACCACCAGGGAAGACCAGGTGCTGTTGGCGCCTGGAGTAGGAACTGGCAAGCCGCTCTGGTATTCATGCCAAGAAAACACCATGGACATGGAGTCATGAAAAGTCGGTCACAACTGTAATGACACAACACACACAACACACACATGTCTTTGTAGAAAAGCAGTGCACATCGCAAGCAGAAAGGGAAGAGAAAGGTGGGTCTGACAGGCCCCCTTTCTGGGATGGGCTCCCTTTTCCACCCAATCATAATGGGGCAGTTTGGGACAGGGGCCGGGCAGTAACAAAAAACCGGATGACCCATGACTGGGATTGACCAGAGGTCACACCGCCACCGGCCATAGCCCCTTTTTAAGGTCCAGCAAAATGAGGAATAGCTTCTTTGTTCCCCAGTTTAAGGGAGAGCTGTCCATGGTGCTGTTCCTTCCCCCTCTTATTTAATCATCATCATGTGCCCTCAGGACTAGCCTGCTTGATAAGACCCCTTTTCAGGATTTTCGAAGCAGAGAATACTCTTAAGTGGTTTGCCATGTCCTTCTTCTGGGGACATCCTGGGACTGTGCAGCTTTTTCAAGGTCACATAGCCTGGCTGTACTCACAAGGAGGCTCAGATCCCAACCTCTGCAACCCGATAACTAAACCACTCAGCTAACCCACCAGCTACAGCTGTTGTAAAAGGACTGGCAAACTTTATGGGAATGTTTATCAGACAAAGACAGTCTCTGTGGATTAACATTGAAAACATGTGCTTCCAAAACCAGTATTATCTATTTTAAGCCACAGAATAGTCCTGTAAGGCAGCTGGATTTGAAGAGCTCCCTGTCTACTCTGACAGTACTGAGAGGCAATGCAAGATTTGCATCATGTGATATCTCCTTTTTCTTATGGGAAAAAATATTTAATTAATAGCTACAGCCAAGATTTCAAAAAATCATTCAAATGTAAATAATGGACTTTGCAAAATCAGGCTCATGATCAAAATATCTCCTAAGAATATCTGCAGAGTGCACTTCAAGACTTAAGAGTTACAGGGAAGCGCAAACTATAAGTTGAGTGGCACTGTTATAGCAGATGTTTCCCTTCCTGCAGGAAGGTTTAATCAAGCATAAATTCTAGACTGAATTTGTGTAATATATTTTCGTGGCAGAGTTAACCAATGCAGAATGCGGTATCATATTTAAACATCAGGATTTTACTGTGAAGTATGGGTTGAAGTTAATAATTAAGAGAAAATAATACTTTAACCTTAACAACAGAGTTTACAGTGAATGGCCTTCTCCCATGAGGAAAGATAAACAATGTAAAGAGGATTAAAATAATGAAATAACATAGACCCACTCAATTCTGTAGAAACATAGAATATTTGTATTGTTTGACAAAAAGATATATACATTAAACACAAAAATACAATGCTTGATACTCAGCTCTATATAAACAACTTAAAACAGTTATATACCTGCTTATACTCAGCAATCCCTTTCACAGCACAATGAAAGAACCCAAAACTGTAACTTAAACTTTAAATGTATACTACTAGTAAAGTATAACCCTTAACTTTAATAAATAAGTATATAGCATATACAGTAGGCAGAATAATACACAACAAGCAAACAGCTCAAACAGAGCTAGCAAGTTGGTGTGACTGAATCTAAATAGATTCAGCAAAGTGTAACACCAGAGGCTTTTGCTTAAATACACTTCTGGCTGCTTGATTGTCAACACCTGCCTGAAGCAGCACAGAACCTCAGTTTGATCAGTTCATTTTTGTTTCATTCTGAAACAAAACAAAAAAATTAAAAATGAAACAAAAATCATTTCGTGCCCATCTCTACTCAAATTTTATTTTAAGGAGCTTTCCAATTTAGACACTTTCTAAGATCATTAATTGATTAGCATTTTTTCATTAGTCTGGGGAGTTTTGTCACAATTTTTTGTCTTAATTACTTTCTTAAGCATTGTAAATTATGCTGATTTTTATTTATGTAAAACAGTGGCAATGCTAGAAATAATGACACAGACACAATTGACCACTGGATTTTTTTAACAGAAAGCAGAAGTCATTTGCTATGACTAAGATCAAAGAAATGTTCATTTAAAGAAAAAGTTTCCTAACATGTCCACATTTCCTATAACCGGCACAGAATTAATTATAGCATCTTCCCTGTAACGTATTACACAGTGCCCAGCATAAAGTGATTTAATACATCCCATCACTTAGAGCTAATGAAGCAAATTAAGTAATCAAGGAAACACTACCAAAACAACAAAGCAGGGCAATAGATATTAATAGCAAGGTTTAATGGTCTCATTAAATATATTTCAGCAAAGATGGCTTGGGCTATCACTTCAGTCCCTATCCAAATCATCTGACTTCATCCTAAATGTTTCCACTTGTTCTGTGGCAGCTGCCTATGTCCCTAAACAAAAATGGATCAGAATAAATTACTGGCATAAATCTGATCTGTAACTCCCTACTCAATCACAGCTAGCTAGAAATGTTTCCGACTCGAGTTTGAGAAGAATCATAATTATTTCACTTCTTGCTTAATGTGGCCCACATTTCTTCTTCCTTAGTATATTAAATATGAGGTGGTTGGCTTTCACCATGTGCTTTGTGGAAATAGATATCTAAATTTAATGAGGCAAAAATATGATTTATCGCATAGTATTCATTTTCATTGGCAAAGGTATCTCCAAAATCTCTCAACCAAATTTTTTTAACACTGCCGCTAGAGATCATTTCTAACCATGGGTTTTACCACAGTTTATCTAAAACAATTTCCCCAACTTTGGGTCTCCAGTTCTAGAACTAAATCACCCAGAAGCCTTCACTGCTAGCTATACTGGCCAAGATTTCTGGTAATTGTAGTACAAGAAACATCTGGAGACCCAATGTTGGGAACCACTGGTCTACAAGAATCCTATTGGGTACGTGTAGCACTATCCCATCATTACATAACTGGTATATGCAACTGTTCTGACTGGCTGTCACATGTTAAGTTCATGTGCTTGGTTCAACACTTGGACAACCAGAAAAATGTGAAAAACTCCTGTACAAATTCACTTACACAAGCAGTACATCACAGTAGGATTCTGCCCGATACTCTAAATGTTGATGTCCATTTTAGACATTTACGATGTCCTCTGAATAAATCCAAGTAATTTGGAATATATGAGCTAGTAACTTGCATTTTACAGTTCTGTCTTGCCAAAATGAATATCACTAGTACCTATATGATGGCAAGTAAAGTTGGAGTTGGAAATGAATGCATCCTTAGGTTTGAGATAATTTGCTCATAATTCAAAGTAATTAATTTGCTTTCCAACCTCAGCAAAATGCCGATTGGTCCTTCAGAAGCAGAGATGTGGTCTAAACACACATGGCCTTTCCCAAGGAATAAACATTTGTTAATATCCACTCTTTCTCACCACACACTATATTCCATATACAAAGGTCTAGGGAAGTAATGAGGACCTTTAGCTTGCTCTCATATTTTACACTTGGGAAGGCCCTTCTTCACTACTCTTATTGCTTCTTAAAGGAATGCCATAGCTCTACTTAATTCCAACACTGTGCTCCTCTTCTTATTTACAAATTGCAGTCAAAGACAAACAACCCTATGAGGGTTTCATTAACAGTCCAAACATGGTAAACATTTCCCAGGGAAGTAGAAGTGAAGGAGATTGTTCCATCCAACTTGACCAGTGACCTATGTCATCTGCACTGCTGCATTACATCACACAAACTTTTGCACATAAGCAAGTGTGATCAGCTGTATCAATCCCATTTAAAAATAGTAGGCTTTGTGACAACTTCAACTTTGATTTTTTCATGCCAGGAGTCAGGACCCATCATGTGTTCTGTTTGTGAAGATCAACACACAAACCCAATTCAAAAATAACCTGCAGACATCACACATACAATTAGCACAAATCAACTTTACACTTAAGTACAACTTTGGGGAGGGGTTTAAAACAAGTTATTATATATACTGTGTTTTTCTAATGAACCCAGTAACTCTGGACAGTTTCGGAAGGCAAAACAGTCTCTCCATTTCTCTACCCAACAATGTTACTGTGCAAATTTTGTTTGATAGCAGCAGACTTTAAATGTAATGTCATATGCCAGAATTTGAAGCCATACATATGTGACTCTGAGTGCCATGCTAATGGTATTTGATAACTAAGTCTCTAAATTAGGGTGAGGGGATCTTTAGGCTTAGTGATCCCATCAGCCTAGAGCAGAGATGGCAAACCTATGGAATGCGTGCCAAAGGTGGCATGTGGACAGCTTTCACCTGGCATGCGACATGCTCCCTGCCCCCCACTTCCCCCTCCGCTGGACCATCCATGAGGAATTTGCAGAGCGGGAAGTAGGGGGTGGGCAGGGAGCATGTCATGTGCCAGGCCGCCCCTGCTGCCACCTGACCCATCGCCATCACCGCCATCAGCCCTGCCCCCTGCCGCTGCTGCCGCTGCCACCAATTACCCTGACTCCGCCGCCACCCCATCTTCCTTGCTGCCCTTGTCCCCACCCCTGCCCCCGCTGCTGCCGATCCCTCCCCCCGCCACTGTCCCCATTGCCCTTGCTGCCTCTGCTGCCGCCAGCCCCACCTCCATCACCATTGCCATCCCTCCCCCTTCCACCGCTGACCCTGACCCCACCGCCCCACTGCCTTCGCCCCCCACTGCCATCGATCCCGACCACCACCACCCGCCGCCGCCACCATCTCCATCACCGAGTTTGGGCACTCGGTGTCAAAAAGATTCCCCATCCCTGGCCTAGAGGAATTACCATTTGAAATAATTAATGTATATTGCTAACAAGTATATTTCTAGCCTGTTGACAAAAGAAAATGCCTATCTATTCTCTTAAGGTTCAGTCAGCAAATGTGGGTGACAGGGCTAAATCCAATGTAAGGCATTGTAAAATTGTGCTTGTGCATATTTAAGTAATGTTATCAGATCTTTACATATAACTTGGTTTTATAACAGGTCCACTTAGAAAGATGCTGCTTCTTTTCCAAAAACCTGAAGAACATTATCATTGTTTCTAAACCTAGGAGGGTACTCAGCATTCAAACAGCCATAATATCAGAGCGTGAAACTCAGTGACATTTAGAAAGAAGGGTTTGGACAGAATTTGATGGTGCTACTTCCACTGTGGAATATAAAGATGTGTAATTTTGTACAGGTCAATTGGGAACATTGTAATATTTGTGCAAGTGGTTTAAAGAAGACCTGGACAGAATTATAAACAGTCACTGTGTTATATTGCTGCCATTGTCTGGAGCCAACCAAATTTCTGTTTCTGTTGCAATAAGATTTTAGTACCCAGGAACTGAACGACAACATATGACAGAGCTGTTAAGATTTATAGTTTGAGGCTACATATTCTTATAGCAGAAAACACTGAATCCTTGGACCAGGTCCATAGCTAGAATGGAAAGATAATTAGGACACAATTGAAGGAACAATCAGTTCGGTTGTTTTGTGCCAGTTTTGCCTATCCTGGTTCATATGCCTAAAATAAGAACAATGTTCTTTGTTTGACAGGAAGTTGAGGTACATGTCAAATGAATATTGTTTTGTAAAAGATGTGCATGCCCGCATACTGATTGTGCAGGTATCATTCATACATGGTCAGAGCCCCGAAAGGAAAGAATCAAACCTAAATATAGCTTGGCTAATTGTACCAGATATGCATTTGGAGCTCAAAGCTTAGAAAAGTTACATTTTGGACTTCATACATCATTGGTCAGTCTATCAGTGGAATCCACTGGATGCCTAATTCTTTAACATGTGGCAAACTCTTCTTTTGATTTAATAATTTAATATTTTTATAATCCAGTTTTAGGTAATTAAAATTCAGTTTCCTAAGGAAAGAAAAAGAAGTTTCATTCTCATTGAAAACAGGGTACAATTATGCCCAACTCTGACACTTTCTTCTTCAAGATATAATCAAGGCCACAGTCTGACTCATAGTTTGTCTTCAAACAATTTCAAAATACTACCAGTTGAATGCATGAAGAACTTTCTAAACTTTGCATTGGACACTTGTGCAAAATTCTAGCAGACAGAAAATCCACATTTTGCTTCTCGGTGCTTATTTATGCTATTATTTATTTTGGACAAAATGAAGTGAGTTTATCCATAATCCAATTGAGTTTCCTCAGCCCTAATAGCAGACGGCCCAGTGAATGTACAGCTGGATGAATCCAATTTGGACCACCGAATGCTCATTTCTGCATTTTGAATCTATTTCCTCTGCTGGTTGCAAAACTATAGAAGGATTTATTTTCATCTTGCTTGTCGTAAGTAGTGACTGGCAAACAATTCACTCATGGAGATTATCTCTGTCTCCATCTGAGTATGACCTAAGGAGAGCATTTTTAAATTATATCACACTTCATGCTAAGTACTTTGTACAAAATACTGTATGGGAAGCAGGGAGTGGGAGGGATACTTGTTAATGCTTATAAAGCAGATGATCCCTGTGTTGAAAAAAGACAAAAACAGCTCCATGAGCTGCTTCTGATGCTTGACCTCAAATCAAAGTATACGTCATTCTACTTCTCGTAAATCACTGTTTAAATTATGGGCCTTTTAAAGCATATTTTTAATAACAGTCAGTACTTTCAAAGATTGATTATTCAGTAAGTTTTATTTCTTTTTCTTTTTCCGCTTTGCTTTTGGCACTTTTAGCTTTCCCTGTGGAGTGTTTTGACTGAACAGTTTGGTAATATAGTGAGCCTTCAGTGAAATTTATTATCCTTTTTAGGCGACATAAATATCTTAAATAAAACTTTGGCATCAGCATCAAAACCTTAAAATATGTCCTGTGTTCTCTCCAGCTATTTTATATTTTATGTACGTTTGATGTTAATGTGCGTGTGGTATCTGGCTTAATAAATGTGTGGTAAAGGAAGAATAAACATCAATAAGCTTCACTGAACATTTTCATTAAATGGTTGTATAGTGTGGAAAAGGCACCTTAAACTTAAGAGACACTGTAAATCTTGTGTGCCAACATAAGGAGGTTCTGCATGTAGGAAAGAGATTTATAATCCTCAGTGGAACCTTCTAAAGTAATCGGTTGGTTGACTATTTTAATTTTTTAAAAGCCAATGTATTGTTTTGTTGTTTTTTAGGCTCTTGGTGATTTCCTTGGTGAGCTAATCACTAGAGGCATTACTTGATTAATTGGTGAGGCCAATTTTAATCTATAAGGGCAAATCTTAATGATTGGCAGTGAAAGGAAAGGGCAAACATGTTTATCTTTTGAACTTTTTTTAGTTCTATTAGTAGAAAATGATTGTTATGTCTAAGGGCGCTGATAATGAATTGATGCTTTTATGTACTGATTAATACATTGTTTTTCACTTCCTTCTGCTTTTCAGGAAAATTCCTATATTTGGTTATCAGCAAACATTTGAATCTTAATTGGTTGGTAAATTCAGTTGATTATATTGCAGATGGTGGAGCAACTTGCTGATATGTAGAGATGGGCATGACTCAGAAAAATTGTTCGTTTTTGTTTTTGTCTAGGGGTCCGATTCGGCTCGTTTCCGTTTTCGTGAGCTAATTTTCAAAATTTTTCGTTTCCGTTTCGTTGCGTAACGAAAACGACAAACAAAAACAAAAACAAAAAAAATTCGTTTCTTCCCATTTAGCTCCATTAAGTGCTTTTCCAGTAACGAAAAACGAAAAATGGCTCAAAATTAGTCGTTTCGTTTCCATTTTGTTCCAGTTTTGAGCCGTTTTTCGTTTTTCGTTTCGTTACGTAACGGAAATGAAAAACGGAAACGGAAACGGAAATTCCGCTAAGTCGTGCCCATCTCTACTGATATGTTTAAATTTCGGTACACCTTATGTAGAACCTAGTCGCTTTGGTTGTGTTGCCAATAGCCACTTCCAGGGATACATTGTGGGGATTTGCCTATCAGTAATTCTGGCTATGTGCCTTTAATTTGTAGAGTAGAGGATTTTTCCTCTGTAAAAATTTTGCATGGCCACATACTCAGTTTATGATGCAGAGTGGAGTGAATATTCTTTGTATGTTCCCAGTTTATTCATCTATGTTTTGTAAATATGATTCAAATACCCCACCATCTTATCCTAAATACTGGGCCAATGGATCTACTAATATTTCTCCCAGGAAAATATCATGAAATATCTTTAAAAATCAGCAGAGATAGACAAGCTGGGACAAATGTGGCCAAAATACAGAAAGGGCACCGCTAACTTCATAAAGATTAATGGGTTTTAATCTGTATAAACATTCAAGGACTGTAGTCCAGTTCATCCAATCCAAACTGTCCCCTGGAAATGTTGCAATGCTACAGAAACTGATAGATATGACATATTTCCTCCAAGTGGAGATGGGAAAATTCACCAATTTTGATCTCTTCCACATGCATCAGTTTTGGTAAATTTGAATCAAAATGAAACTGAAACAAATTTAGTAGTAGATATGAGAAATACTGCCGGTTACCAAATGAAATTGAACATGGGAGAGGGAAAGAGAGAGATGGTGAGGCAAACATGAAAGAAAATTGCTGAGGTAGACATTTGAACAACACGTCATGACAACAGTGCATTCTGAGATGGTACATGGAAGAGGTTTGAGAGGTGCCATCATGCATGTTTTCAGGGAAGGAGTCCCAGTCATATTGAGCAATGAAAGAGGAAAGACATAGACATTTGATGACAAGATAGAGAATGAAGGGTGTTACCAGGAACAATTATCTTGTAGAATAATATTGTCATCTTCATGCTCCACAGAAGCACTACTGCTGTCCACCTCCACCACCATACATTGTCTCTGCTCTACACATGAATTATTTAAATACACCTTTATCTCTACAAGATGAAACTTCCCTGTAAGTGCCTCCTCTCTGATCCCAGTCATTCTTGGCTTTTTTTCCCCTGTGGTGTTTCCATAAAAAGGATGTAGGGCCTTTTCTTGCCCCTTTTATATGGAGTACCATGTATAGTAGAGGTCTGAAGAGTTGGGTCTTTGGACGACAACTTTAGAATTCCCTCAGGTGAATTCTGGGAATTGTAGTCCAAAGACTCAAAGCTTCACACGGCTACTACATAGCACAGCAACTACATTGGAACATGGGTTTTTTTATAACCGTGTGGAAACTCTGGCTTGGTCCAAAACAGCCTGGTTTGAGATAAATTCACTTTCCATGCAACAGCACTTTGGATTTTTATATTTAAAACAATCTAAGCTAAATCAAATGTCTGTATCAGTAAAACATATATGGCATGCTTTCTTATTAACAGTAAGCTTGCGAGAAGCACTCTGTCACTGAACTGGATTATTTTCCAGGCGGCCACCTTACTCCAGGCACTTCAAAGCCCTGCAGCTGCTGTTGGCAATTAAAACCTGTCAGTGGCACATCTTTGGCTCCACCCAAACCATTTGTACTACCTGTGCAAATCTAATTAGCATCAGGCACAGATAATTTGGGGATTCAAATTCAGGGAGAAGTTGAGAGCTACGACTAGTGTGTTGGGAGGCTGAGGCTTATAAACAAGTGTGTCAGATCTTGTTCTTGCATTTGACTGCAGGAGACATGATTGTTTCTCAGTAATAAGAACTATATTATCCATTTGAACAGTGTCAAAATAGAACCTTGACTCCATTCAAAAACCAATTACATAGTCTATATAGATCTAGCTATATAGCCAGCTGCTTCACTGGTCTGGCTAGCATGCTAATGCAAAAAAAAAAAATCACATTTAGTCTCAAAAGAATATGTACTGCCAAGGAATACTTGCAGAGCAAAGGGACATTTATTTCATGGACCTGAATAAATGCATT
>JAHTLZ010003526.1:54945313-54956331 GCA_023846285.1 Phrynocephalus versicolor
CCTCTCTGGGTGCCTCTGCCTCATTTTGACTCACTAAGAAGGGAAGTGTACTAGCGTACTGACGTACAGGTTAGGGAATGGGATAGGAGTAGGGAAGTGGGCTCTGTGAGGCACCTCTCTGGATGCCTCACTTTGACCCACTAAGAAGGAAAGTGTACTTGCGTACAGATCTGGATTAGGGTTGGTGGGGTTAGGGTAAGGGCTAGGCTTAGGGTTACAGTTAAGGTTAGGGTGGGTTATTGGGCTCCACTTCTGTGTGCCTCTGACCCACTAAGAAGGACAGTGTACTGGCGTATGGGTTAAGGTTAGGGTTAGGGTTAGGGTTCGGGTTCGGGTTTGTGGGCTTTTCATGCCCTCTCTGGCACACCCAGAAGTCTCAGTCAAAACCTGGCCATGCGATTGGTGGAATGGCTCCAAAAATTTGCATGGTCCCATCCCATGGCCAGCCCATCATTGCGCCTGCGCAGGTGTAAAAAATAAAAATAAAATAAAATAAAATCATTGGAGATGTTTTATTGCAAGAAAAACACACTGCTGCCTGCTACTATAAAAATAAGGCATTTAAAATACCTAATTTTCATATGTTTCTGTGGTGCTTTGGAGCACGATTTCAAAAGAAAAATTGTGGTCGCGATTTTGGATCCCCCCCCACCGCATGGCAAATGGAGACGGCGAGGATGTCCCCCCCCAGCCTGGTACCAGTCCAGCAGCCCAGGACAGGAGAGGGGGGAAGGCCGGGGACCCCCCCCAGAAACCACCCCTCTCTGGTAGGTGCCCTCACTGAGGCAGGCATATTTTCGCCTGCTTTTATGGCTGGGAATTGGGGTGTTGTTGTTTTTTTTAAACTTTTTTTCTGTGCTGCGCCGCTTGGCATCACGCGATCGCTGGCACCGCGATGTCATGAACGACAACGACAAATCAGACCCAATGTATCTTTATCGGGTCGGGTTCAAGCTGGAGCAGAGTAATTGTCATTCTCGTTCCCCGTTATGTAACGAGAACGACGAACGAGAACGGAAACGAGGATTTCGCTGAGTCGTGCCCATGTCTACTATGGAGTTTTCTTAATTTACAGCAATTCACTTCCAAAAGTTATAAGGGAGCACTAGAATTCACCTTTTAATATTTTCCTAGATCACGCTGATTTGCTGGGATTAACAATTGGATTCAGACCAGAAACTTTTTTTTCTACTCTAAAGCTTGATGTTATGTATGTTTTATATGGATTCCTCTGATTCAGGACTCAGTCCTGGATAAATATGCACAGAATTGCAGCCTATGTCTCCTCAACTGAGGAATAATCTGCAAGGTATTTTCATGAATGCATTACTGAATATTTTTCAATGAGAATTTAGACTGAAAATTGGAAGACTGCCCCAAATTGTCATGAGACTTATAAAAATGGCCATGTTTTGCAAATTATACTGGGTAAAGAAATACATTGGCATCATTCAAAACCATTTTTAAAAATTCCATAAAGCTTGTAAGTGCTTGAGAACTAAAAAAATAAATAATTGAAATCTTGTAGCGCAGCCCCTCCTGAACAATGCGATAAAGTCATATGCACCTCAGAATCACAAAAGGAAACCTTGTTATCACAAACAAGCTGCTGCAGCAAATTACATATCGCATATTAATTCACCTGCATAGGCAGGCTCCACACAAAAAGACTTCAGATGATATTTACAACACATTTGTGCAAAGCCACCTCTTTAAATGTGGGAGAGTCCAGCAGACATGTACCCTTTTTCAAATATTCAGGAGGATAACTTAAATTCCGTGACTTGTATATATGCAGAAATGCTGAACTCAAGTGTGAAAGGAAACCATGATTTAGATTATGAGAATGAGTTATGCCAGATATCTGGTTCACACACCTTTCCCTCCTCTTTCCTCTTTTGTTCATGTGACAAGGATACCAAATCTTTCATTGTTTTATGTAACCATCCAAGCTAAGAAAATACTGAGCTTTTGAAATCTCCGATTGAACCAGTTTCCTTCTCAACAATGTACTTTGATCAAACCAAACAACAGTTTCTTGAGTTCATAGTACCACAGGAATCTGTCTTCATTCTGTATCCAAAGCAGAAGTTTTCTGTATTCTCCCTGTTGTAAAGAACAAAGAGGAAATGAGTTTTGGAGAGTATGCTAGTCCAACGTTCTCACAGCTTTTTCATGTGAAAGCAAACCATGTACTCACTTTTCACTTGAATGTATCCTCTGTAGTGTAAAAGGTATCAGCGCATAAAGCTGCCTACAGATAAAATTGGTGGAACTGGTAATATTTGCTGCAGAGTTACTCCACTGTGTGTGTGTGTGTGTGTGTGTGTGTGTGTGTGTGTGTGTGTGTGTGTGTTGCGTCATTACAATCATGACCGACTCTTTGTGACCCCATGTCCATGGAGTTTTCTTGGCAGGAATACTGGAGTGGTCTGCCAGTTCCTACTCCAGGCGCCTATAGTACCTGGTATTCCCTGGTGGTCTCCCATCCAAGTACTAACCAGGGCGGACCCTGCTTAGCTTCTGAAATCAAGCGAGATCAGATGTGCTTAGGGCATCTAGGCAGCTCTAAAATGGCATTAATGGGTCCCAGAGGGCCTCAGTATTGGGCTGACCTCCATGACTTCTGCAACAGTCACTTTCAGGGTGATTTCCCCAGGGACACCCTGTCCTTGGAAATTGGCCACACTGCTGTCAGTGAAGTTAATATCAACAGAGTAGCCTCTGGAGTTTGAGGACAAGGAAGCTTTGAGAAAGCCTCATCTTGAAGGTCTAAAGATGAGAATCCTTCTAAAAGGAAGAAGATACAAAGGATGGGAGAATCTAGAAGGGAAGAGAGAGGAGGGAGGAGAGGAGAGAGGATATAAAAGAGAGAGGAGAAAGAAAAGGTGAGGAGAAAGGAGGAGAACTGCTGGCAATGGACCATTCAGAAGGTTAAAGTAGACAATGAAAGGAAGATAAGGTGCAGAGTGGCCTTTGGGTGTACCAAAGGAGGGCTGAAGCATTTTGAATCATTTGGAGTTAATACATGGGTTTAGTTAATTATGATTAGAGATGGGCATGACCAGAAAAAATGACGTTTCGAGTTGTCGTTTGTCGGGACGGGTCCGTTTCGGGTCATTGCCGTTTGTCGCAATAATTTTCAAAAATTTGTCGTTCAGTTTGTCGTTTGGTCATTTGTCGTTTGGGGGTTGGGTTAGGGTTGGGGTTGGGGTAAGTGGGCTCTGGGAGGCGCCTCTCTGGGTGCCTCTGCCGTCTGACCCACTAAGAAGGGAAGGGAAGCGTTTCGCGGAGCCGCCGCGTATTTATTTTTTACATATGTTAGGGGGGTTAGTGTGACAGGGGAACCTCATTGGCGCTTCTCTGACACACTGTTAGGGTTGGGGGGTAGTGTGACAGAGGAACCTTGTCGGCGCTTCTCTGACTCACTAAGAAGGGAAGCATACTGGCGTACAGGTTATGTTTAGCGAGGGAGTGGGTCTGGAGTTGGAGGCACCTCTCTGGGTGCCTCACTCTGACCCACTAAGAAGGGAAGTGTACTTGCGTACGAATCTGGGTTAGGGTTGGGGTTAGGGTAAGGGCTAGGCTTAGGGTAACGGTTAGGGTTAGGGTGGGTTAATGGGCTGCACCTCTGGGTGCCTCTGGCCCACTAAGAAGGACAGTGTACTGGCGTATGGGTTAGAGTTAGGGTTAGGGTTAGGGTTCGGGTTCGGGTTAGTGGGCTTTTAATGCCCTCTCTGGCACACCCAGAAGTCTCAGTCAAAACCTGGCCATGCGATTGGTGGAATGGCTCCAAAAGTTTGCATGGTCCCATCCCATGGCCAGCCCATCATTGTGCATGCACAAGTGTAAAAAAATAAAAATAAAATAAAATAAAATAAATGGAGACGTTTTATTGCAAGAAAAACCCACTGCTGCTACTATAAAAATTCCGGCAGTTAAAATACCTCATTTTCAAATGTTTCTGTGGTGCTTTGGTGGGTTTTTGGACCACGATTTAAAAATAAATATTGCGGTCACCATTTTGGATCCCCCCATTGCATGGCAAATGGAGAGGGTGAGGATGCCCCCCCAGCCTGGTACTAGCAGCCCAGGACAGGAGAGGGGGGGAGGCTGGGGACCCCCCCCCAGAAACCACCCCTCTCTGGTAGGTGCCCTCACTGAGGCAGGCATATTTTCACCTGCTTTTATGGCTGGGAATTGGGTTTTTTTAAAAAAACTTTTTTCTGTGCTGCGCCGCTTGGCATTGCGCGATCGCTGGCGCCGCGATGCCATGAACGACAACGACAAATCAGACCCAATTTATCTTTATCGGGTCGGGTTCGAGCTGGAGCAGAGTAATTGTCATTCTCGTTCCCCGTTATGTAACGAGAATGACGAACGAGAACGGAAACGAGGATTTCGCCGAGTCGTGGCCATGTCTAATTATGATTATATTAAAAAGGTTCAGCTTATGCCCTGTTGCCTGAACTTGTGGGAATATTTGACACTCCCTTCCCCATGGAGAATCTGGGGGTACATCAAATGGATCTTCATAGCAGAGAGAGAATGAATTTCCTGGTTCAGATGTGTACACACTTGCTCATCATATGTATAGAAAATTGCCTTAAACTGATACAATTGATTTATCTACTTCACTATTGCCTACACTAGCTGAAGCCTTTTCCTGTCTTACTTGAATATGTCAGCCTTAGATTCAGAATCCCCTTGCATGTAACACATGCACTGCACTGTCAAGATAAAACTCTTATGAAAGCCTTTATCCATCTGTCTCTATTATCAGTGCTCATTTCCAATGGTGTCTTTAGCTCCATACTGTTAGATAAATGTTGAAGGCTGTGTAAACGCAAAGGGGCCCCTCAGCAGCACTACAGTGCCACTCATTGCAATCCATTGCTTTTTGGGGAGGAAAAAAATAAAATTTCTTTTTGCAGAAATGAGGCTGGGATGCACTTAGAAGTTGAGCTCTGATTGCATCTGCTGTTTCACATCCAGAGTGCCGGAACTGAGCCAAAGCTTGGAAGTTTACTTGAACTACTTTTTTAAAGCTCTGTGCCCAATATCAGAGGGGAGCTGATTCCACAAATGTGGCACCACTGCAGAAATCCCTGTTTCTTGACTTCTCCAAACATCTTCACAAACTGTTTGGCATGCCCAATAATAGCAAACCACCAGTGGGCCTGACAAAATCTAATCACAGTTCAGACAAATTGGGATGGATGGAACTCCCCCCCCCTCGACTTGTCTGGTAGGGAAAAGGGTAGGTGGGAAAGGCAGAATTATGGGTGTTAAGGAAGAGAGAGAAAAGTAGAAGCATCTTATCCCTTCAAGGGCAGGAGCACCACTACTTATTTCAGCCTCGTGGCACAGTGTTTAAACTGCTGTGCTATATCTAAAACTGTGGTCATGTCCTAGGGTTCAATCCCAGATAGCCAGTTCATGATTGTCTTAGCCTTCTATTCTTCCAGGGTCAGTAAACTGAGTACCCAGCTCACTGTTGGGTGGGGTGGGGTGGGGTGGGGAACCTGTAGCCTGCATAAATGAATTGTAAACTGCTTAAAGCACAAGAGAGTGCTTTATGTGCTATGGTGTGGTATATGAGCAGAACACTTTGCTTTGCTTTTACCCCAAAGCTATGGAAATAATAAAATTCATATTTCTCACATGAGACTATGAAAACATTCCCCTTTTTTATATCTACATGCATCTCATATCTGCCATCTATCTGGGTAGTCCTATCTTTTGGTCCTAGAGGCACCAAAATCATTGGAAACTGCTTTGGACGCTTTTCTGTAGGCCCCCGAAATTTGGAAAGTTTTTTGGATCAGGGGGCTGAGTTATTAAGCTCCAAAGGGGTTGCCCCTAGTAAAAAAATATTTGTAACTGAATCAGGAAACCACAATAGACCCCCCCCCCGTGGGCACGCAATTAGCGTCACCATGGATTGGCTTCCAAATCCCAATTCAATCAATTAGAAAGATTTTTTCCCCTAGGGGCAACCCCTTTGGAGCTTAGTAACTCAGCTCCCCTGAGCTCTAAACTTCTCCAGATTTTGGGTGCTTACAGAGAATAGCTTGAGGAAGCTAACCCTGCCATTTCATTGCTGAAACATATCTGCAATCTATATTTTTGAGTACATAATAGTTATGTACTCAAAAATATAGATCACAGTCATGTTTCAGCACCAGAATCATTGTGGAGCAAGTTTGGACTCTTCCCTGTACACTCTTGAAATTTGGGGGTTTTGGGGGTCAGGGGGCTAAGTTTTTAAGCTCCAAAAGGAGCTTGAAAAAAAATCTTTCTAATCGATTGAATTGGGATTTGGAAGTGAAGCTGCAGTGGTGCTAATTGCTCATCCACGGGGTGGGGGCCGGTATTGCAGGTTCCAGATTCAATTAGAAAGATGTTTTCCTTGGAGCTTCCCCTTTGGAGCTTAATATCTCAGCCCCCTGACCCCCAAGCCTTTCCAAATTTTGGAGGGTTACAGGGAAGAGCTTGTGCTCCCCTGACATTGATTCCCTTGGGATGAATCATTTTGTTTCTGGAAGAAAAAATGGCATTTTGTTTCATTTTGTGAAGAAATGTGTCCCACCATTTTGTTATGTAACAGAGTAATTCATTACATAATGCAAAACTGAAGCAGAGTTTCATTTTTCATTTTGTGCCCATCTCTAGTCCCAAGCTAACAAGGGACAGAGATTTCAGGTTAAATGATGTAGCTTGAATTAGATACTAATTCCTCTCCCCACCCCTACCTCACCGCTATAAATTAAGTGTTGCTTCTAACCTAGAATAGTTAATTAGTTTATTTGCTCATAAACAGTTGGTGTCAGCCTTGGATTTTTGTCTTTTTGAGGGGAACTTTTTTTTTGGATGGCATAGAGATTTCCATTTCTGGTGGCATAAATGAAGCCTGAGGCACACTAATCAAAGTGCAAACTTTTGCAAAGGAGGTGTGTATATCCTGCTGAATTTTTGCAACTGTAGTAATTTACACACCATTACTTCCCCACAGTTGCACTGCTAATTATGCTTTGGTAACTCTAATTATTATACATTGCAACACTCCCTTCATCACACAGTAAAAACAAGGATATGTGTAAAGCTGCATGTTATATATAGTGGCAGCCTCCCCCACCCCTGCTGAGAAAAGAATGCAGTTTACAGTACAAAGCTATGTGCTTCTTAGAATTTGCCATTCTGGTGGCATGGTGCTAAAAGGGGAGAGGGAGATTTACTACTGGGGAAATCCTGGTCCATATCTCTGGTCAGCCATGAAACTTTGGGCCAGTCATTCTCTATCAACTTTAATTATCTAAATTTAAAAAATGTACCTGTCATAGAATCATAGAGTTGGAAGAAACCTCAAGGGCCATGCAGTCCAACCCCCATCAAAGTTGGGAACAATGGACAACAGTTTAATGAGACAATACATCACAACCACACTTGTTGACAGGATGTTCTTGGGTCAGCACTGCTTTCACCTGAATGGAAATATTGAAGTAAAGAGAATGGTTTAGATTACACAATATAGCCATGTTGCTGCAGGCTGGGGTTTACTCTTTGCCTGGATCATATATATGTAGCTGAAAGCCTACCTCTATGTTCTCAACATATGACAGAAGAAAGGTGGAATATCAGTGTAATGAATCAATCCATAACCTTGCAGAAAATGTGAAAAGGCATCTCTTCTGCCAGAAGTGTTAAATTATGCACCTGCTTCTAGTTGTACCTGGTTCAAACAGTACATCTCCAAAGGATAGAGGCTGGCATGTCTTTGAGCACCCCCCCCCCGTCTTCTTTACTGCGGTCTCTACATTCAGCCAATATAGAAACACTGCATAGTGGCAGAGTCTTCCACAAAGCAAGCCCATTGTGGGCAATTCTATGGGCAATACTCTAACCATTCCCAAGGGAACTATCTTCCTTTATATGCAGGCTCTGCAGAACATTTATGAGCTTCCACAGGCAAAACTGTTAGACTGAGACCTTGTGACCTTCTATTCTTCATATAAAATGCAATGACATCTTTGTACAGATGGTCCCATGTGAGCCAAGAAGTATTTCAATCAAGGAGGGAGGGGGGAAATGGAAATTCAGAAATGAAAAATGCTATTCAGAATCTATATTCCAAATTCAAAATGCCAACATTTATCAAGAGTTCAGTGCAAAATGAAATGTCAGACCAGTGGTTTGAAACCATCTTTGCATATTTAAAGTATTACATGACCTCTTTTGGTGAAAATTGTATTTGAGTGAATAAGTTATCCTTTTGGTAACGATGTCTAGTAACAATCTCTATAAGTGCAATGCATTCACATTTTGTAAAGGTTCAGACAATACTATTTCCTTAGATTAACAGCCGAAGAAAATTGATTTATTTTTAATTAATTAAGATTTAATTACTTTATCTTCACTGCATTATGCCTTTAGTGTACCAAAGAGCTTCTCTCCATGTTTATAATTTTATGATGGTATGCATTTTCACAGAATAGATTTTTAAAGCTAAGTTTGTGACTATCGTAATTAATAAAAAGGCTGTGTTTGGTCATTAAGCAGCAAATTAACTAAAACCCGGCTTAAATAATGATGCTATAACTGATAACATTTCTAGGTTCCACATTCCAAATCTCACTTATTGGCAATAACTATCCTCTACCATCAGATAATAAATCCATTCATAAATCACCTCAAATTTTCACTCCTTGGGGAGATATTTCACATTCTGTTCTGTCACATTGTGTCATGAATGGCGTATAAACAATTGAAGCGATAGCATAAAAGTGATACTTATGAGCAATCCTTTAAATTATATTCTACTATCCCAAAGATTGTAAGCTGTCCTAATTAGGAACTTTATAAATTGCTCTGGAAGCATTTTTAGCAACAGAATAGGCTTATGTGCATTAAATGAATGAAATAATTACTAAATAAATTCAACTCGAGTGCATGTAAAAATAATACAACCAAAATTAGAACATGTTTGACAGATAGAGTACATTGTAAGCCAATTAGGGTTGGGCATGAAATGAAAAACAATACTGTTTTGTCATTTTGTTATGTAACAAAACGAAACAAAACGAAACAATGGAGCAGTATTTCGTTACAGAGGAAATGAAATAGTCCTCTTTTTTCCCATTAAAATGAACTGTTTTGTTCAGTGTGTAAAATGGGCCTTTACCTGCCGGGCTGGCAGCTGCTGCCACTGCTGCTGCTGCTGAAGACCCCGGCTGAAGAGGGCGAGCAAACTGCGGGAGGCCCTGCCACCACCAGGGCCGCTACCGCCATGCTGGAAAAGGCCAGCAGGACTGCCTGGAGGCCCCGGGCCCACCGCTGGTGCTGCTGCTGCTGAGGATGTGGGCTGGAGAAGGCCAGCAGGGCGGCCAGGAAGCCCTGCACCCATTGCTGGTGCCACGGCCGCCGAGGACGCACACAGGAAAGAGTTTGAAAAGAGTTTAAAAGACCTACCACTTCCCCTCCTCCCAATGGGGAGTGTAGCTAGAGAAGCGGTGGGTTTTTAAAAGTATAAGCACTGGTGTGGGCGGCCTCGCAAGGTGGCAGAGAGGCTTCTAGACACCTGCCGCTGCTGCCACCACCACCACCAATCTGGTGTGGGGCTGCCTTGTGAGGTGGTAGAGCTGGAAGGGCTCATATGGATTATCGAGTCCAGCCCCTGTTAAGGTGGCACAGTGGGGAATTGAACTCCCAACCTCTGGCTCTGTAGCCAGAGTCCTAAACCACTGAGCTAGCCAACAATTCTCAAACTGGACTTTGGGCATGGAATGAGGAGGGTGCCATCTTATCCTTCACCTGGCATTGTTTACCTAGGATGGAGAAAGTTTTTTTTCCCCAAGCATTGAGCAAACCATGGCCCAGGTGATGGACTGGATTTGTTCAGTGGGCCTTTAAGTTATGCTGTGCTAAATAAGTTTTGAATAACTTAATTGCTTATGGGTGCGCATATGTGGGACCCATAATCACACATTCCCTCTGATGCATAGTGGATCTGAAACAACAGCACAGCAAACATTTCACTGCAGGCAATAGGTGTTCTAAATTAATTCAGAACACAAAAGAGGCAGCCTTCTGTCTAACATATTATCTAGTAAAACTAAAACCGCAGGTGAAAAATACAACAGATTATGCATACCATAGCTGAAAATGTAGAAAACAATACAATGGGAGAGAGAGAGAGAGATGATTTAGGAGAATCAACATGCTCTTAGAGTCAGAGCTACTCTATTTTGCAATGAAAATGTATGTCCTAACCTTTCACTGGATGAAATTTACTGAGTAAAACTACAATTTATTCACCCAGTAAATGAAATCCCAAATATGTACAGTTCTTCTGGTATATAGCTAATCATGTGAGTCATGCATAACAAAATATTATGATGATATTTCTATAAAAATGACATATTAAACCATGCAAATACCTGGCTCCAGCTTCCAGTAATGAACACATCAAGCTAAAGCAAGCATTTCATATTGAATACTGGTTACAAATTGCAATGTCCACATAATGTTCCAATCAGTTGAACTGAATGAATTACCAACAGAGTTCAACAGAATAAAGATTTTTTTCCCCCAAATATCTGTCTGGCTCTTCCATATATTTCAGACTAGTGACTTAAACACTTGAGCAGGAGAAGGGGTAAGGTCACTCTCCAGGACCACAATTTCCATTATTCCTCACCACTTGTTATTTTGGCTAGGGCTGATGGATGCAGTAATTTGTTGGCTTCTGGAGGGTCAAATGTTTCCTGGGGCTAAAATGTGATGCTTTGACATTATACTCTGTTGCAAATGATGTAGAGTTCTTTGACAACAACATTACTACCTATTACCAAAATGAGAAGATACTGGTTCAATAGGCCAAAGCTGATGCAAATTCTATGTGGAGCAGATCCATTTAAATCAATAACATTTAAATTAGTCATGGCCCTCTTTCTTTCTTTCTTTCTTTCTTTCTTTCTTTCTTTCTTTCTTTCTTTCTTTCTTTCTTTCTTTCTTTCTTT
>JAHTLZ010003526.1:54956341-54971894 GCA_023846285.1 Phrynocephalus versicolor
GTGTGCAACACAGTAATATTAAAAATAACAGATTTAAACAATAAACAACAATAGTTACAATAACTCAAAATCAAAATCAGATAAAATCAGTTGGCTAATACTAGATTTAATTCACAGCCTGAAATGCCTGTACTGCAGGTAATACTGTGCTCACAACCTGGGGTTCAGTCCCAGGTAGCAGGCTCATGGTTGACTCCGCCTTCCATCCTTCCAAGGTTGGTAAAATGAGTACCCAGCTTGTGGGGGGGGGGCAATGTGTAGCCTGCATACTGTAATTAAACTGTAAACTGCCCAGAGACTACTTGAAGTGGCATGGGGCAGTATATTAGCAGACCACTTTGCTTTACTTACAAATTTTATCCACTATGCATATATCGTAATAATCATCCTGTCTCTCTGTTCTTGCTGTGTGTGCACACAGATATGTGTTGTTTCTCAAAGGGGAAAGATGCTAGCAATGCCTATTCCACATGTCCAAGGTCTTATGTGGGAAGAAGAGCTCTTTGACTCACTCATGGCTGCAGCCAAGTGATCCAGTGGCAATTCATTTGTGCCGAAAGAGTGAGATTCCACCCACCAGTATCCTTTTTCATTCCTTCTTCCACATCCCCTGCCTTCTCCCTAAGACAGTGTTGGTGAACCTACGGCACGGGTGCCAAAGGTGGCACTCAGAGCCCTTTCTGTGGGCACCCGACATCGCCCCTTCACAGCCGCCTCTATTCAGGTTAAATTGGTGTATTGGCACTTTGCGAAAAAATTAGTGGGCTCTGAACTGCAGTTTGGGCACTCGGTCTCTAAAATGTTCGCCATCACTGCCCTAAGACATGGTGCTGATTGTGTTCCAAGTTAGAAGAAGCAACAACAGAGGAAAAAGAAAAGGTGTATGTGGACATTGCAGTGCTCACTGAGAAGTGAGCTCTAGACAGACATCATTTGCTATGTTCTGCTGACATGGGAGGAGGGAGTAAGGTAGCCCTGCCTCAGCTATTAATATTTTCACATGGAAAGCATTGAGACTGAGACGCCCTTGCGGGGGGGGGGGCGAACAAGGTTCTTGCTCTCAATGAAATACTAGGGTGGAGCCTAGGCAGTTCAGTGGAGTTAAGTTAAGTTGAAGGTTTGGAGAGTGAGTGCTGGGAGAGAGCACTGTTCTCTGTGAGAGTTCTGTCAGGCAGTGAGGGCTATACTGTTTACTAGTTATTGAAGACAGGGGGGCTGGAAGAGGTTAGGCTCTCCCACGTTATACCGGTCCCAGCACTCACTCTCCAAACCTTCAACTTAACTTAATTCCACTGAACTGCCTAGGCTCCACCCTTTTTATATCCTACCATTCCCCGCCCTCCTACTGGGATTGGCTGATGATTTGTATATTCATTACTCCTGTTTCCAGGGTTTTGTCACACTCTTGCAGAAAGAAATTGCCAGTGAAGGGGATGGCGCTAGCAGGCTTACCTACTTATACATTACCTCAATGTGGGAAATGCCTGAATCGAGCTCTTTTCATCCAAGGGTGCATCAAAAAAAAACCTAAAACTGGCACAGATTATGTATGATCTGATGGAACTGGTTCTCAGCTGTTTTGAGTGCTGCCGTTATACTGATGCAGCTTGGTAAGTCCCTCCTAACAACCCTAACAACTCAACTAATGTCAGAAGACATCTGTTGCATTTCAATTGCAGTTTGAGCCTTCAACCTTTTCTGCCAATGAGAAGCTGTTCTTCCCCATTTTGGAAGGATGAAGCCTTGTCTGGATTAAGCAGGCCTGGGCATGGTTGTCGCTTGGACTGGAGTGTGGTCTATAGCACCATTTTCATCCCCTAAACTCTATGGTTGGATCATGTCACCCCCTCCGAGAATGACTCAGCCAAGTAGGGCATGATACATTCTTAAGACCAAAGCTTAACAAATACTTACCTAAGGTATAAATGCAATTCTCTTCATTGCACATTTCATGAGTTTCCTCATTAGCCAGTTTTATAGTTATAGAAACATATGCAACAGATTTGAGTCATAATGTGAACTTCAGAATACATTAAACAGCTTTTGTTCCTTTAGTACCAGCAGGAAATGTGTTAACAAGCAGAATCGTTTAGAAGAAAAATTATGGAAGGTTTAACCTAACAGCAATCCACAGGTTTTATCAGATTTTTTTCTTATACTGTTTCACTACATTTTCTTATTTTTAATGCTCATATCATTTCTGTCCCTATATTCATTAATATTCATTAATTAGTGTCTCTTCCCCCCCCCAATCTCTCTGCATACATGGTGTTCAACTGACTTATCCTACGGTACTCAAGCCAGAATCTGTTTTCTGGAGTAGCTGTTAAACATTATAGTTATGCTTTGGGTTCGGAACATACTTGGAATCTGAATACTTTCTCCATCTCTGAGTTGATCCAGAGGGAAGCAAGAAAGCCCATAGGGCAGGCATGTCCAAACTTCAGCCTTCCAGATGTTTTGGACCACAACCCCCACAGTCCTTTGCCATTAGAAATACAGGCTTGGAATTCTGGTAGTTCTGGTCCAAAACATCAGGAGAGCCGAAGTTTGGACATGCCTGCCAAAGGGCCACTCAAATCGAACTGGAGTTTCCAAAGCATCCTTTGGCATTTCAGTTTTAATAGCCAATTTAAAAAAAAATGACACAAGTCAGCATTACTCAGAAAAGGGACACATTCAACAGAGCCAAGGTGCCCAAAACAACAGGAAATTGAAAGCTCAAGCATGGACTAAAAATTCTTTTCTATTAGGCATGTACACCTACACTTAAGAATCAAATTGATTGAGTGCCTTTGTGTTTGAATGTGCCATAGATTTCTTGAGTCTCTTGTGCAGGATTCAAGTGTGCTCGATCTCATTAGCATCAGGAATAGGACCTAAGTATTCCCCACCTACCAGCCATTTTGTACTTGACTCATTTAATGCCTGCTGCTTGCTTTTCTTCTTGCAGCACTTTGGGTTTTTCTTATTTCAGCATGCCTGCCTCTGTTCCAGATGGCATGGGTGACAAACATCACATAAAATTCAGCAGTCAACTATTCCATTTACTGGGACAGTGAATCTACCAACTGCGGTATTCCTTACTTCAAGAAACATTGCTGTGTGCTGCGTATTTTAGGCATGCAGTCTTTGGTCTCCACTAGGAGAGAAATGTGACGTAAGAATAAACAAAATGACATGAAAATAAAATGTGAGTAAACTGTGTTGTTCTGGCAGGTAGGAAGGATGGGAACTTGTAGGAATTTTGTCTCCACACCTGGGGGGGCAGGGGTATCCCGGTTATTTTTGTCTTTATTCTAGCCTCTGGAATGGATTAGTCCATTCCCAATGCATTCCTATGGGAAAATGCATTTCGTAAGACAAAATTTTCATAAAACAAAGCGACCCATAGCCCCCAGAATGGATTAACACATTTTCAATGCATTCCTATGGGAAACCACGTTTTGTATGACAAAATTTTCTTAAAACAAATTGAACCATAGAACAAATTAAATTTGTTTTAAGAGGTAGCACTTTACATTTCTTTCATTCCAAACTTTGAACAAACATGCCTATCAGACGAGAACTCATATATCAGAGCACAGGTAGCAAAATTTTTCCTAGCTAGCTTGAAAACTGTCCACCCTTTTAATGCATTCAATTCCCTGAAGTCCCTCAAATTGTTCTTATTGTATACTCTTATGTATAGGTCATACGACTGCAATACATTTTTGAAAATTTCTGACTTGGACACTTCATGCAATTTTGCTACTTATTCTAAGAATTTTATGGCAATTTGTTATTCTGCAATACCAAAACCCAGTAGTGTGACAAAATAAATACAAGTGATAAAGCAGAAACCACTTAAATGAAGTACTCTGTTATTTTGATTTTTGGTCAGGAATGGGAAATGTGAATTTGGTAAGCTGACATTGAAATGGAAAAATATCAACTGTTTCACACTGCTTAGGAAAAATGGTATTCATGTATGTATGACTGTGGGCAGACAGACCAAACGTACATGATTCTTTTAAAAGAGATTGAAGCCATGTGGTGCATGGTATTCTAGCAAAAAGTAAATGTTAGGACTGTGTCCCCCCCCCCACTCCACCGGCCTGGCCCTCCTGGGAGTAGAACTAGCCTGTGTGGCATTGGGCAAGCTGCAAAGTCCAAGAATTCTTCCAGAAAAAGGAAATGATAAATCATTTCTGAATATTATCAACTTGGAAAACTGTGAGAAGGGTCACCACCATGACTTCAGGGTCATATGTCACTATATAAGACCTTAGTGTAAAACACTTGTAAGTTAAAATAACTTACAAATGTAGTTGCTTGCTTATGTAGTATAGAATCATAGAATCATAGAGTTGGAAGAGATCTCAAGGGCCATCTAGTCCAACCCTCTACCATGCAGGAACCCCCATCACAGTGCTCCTGACATACGGCCATCCAGCCTCTGCTTAAAAACCTCCAAAGAAGGAGACTTCACCACCCTCCATGGCAGCATAGATCTGTTGTACTTATTTCTGAGTAAAAGTATAAATGATAGGACTGTCAATTGCATACACAAAACTTTAAAAAGGTGCTCTGAATCTATTTCCTCTGCAGTGTGATTATCCATTTAAGACATGTCTCATGAACCATCTAAATCATGCATTTTGAAGTCCAGAGGATTTCACACATGATTGGTGGTAAAACATTTTGCAATTATCTTTGATCTTATGACTGCGTCATGCTAGATAATGTTGATGTTCTCAAGAAGGAATATACTTCAGGATTAAAATAAAACTTTAAAGCCTTTTGTATATGCTTAGAATTCATAAAGCATTTCCCACCATGAACAAATTAAATCAGAAAAGGACTTATTTTTCACCAGGAGGGTTAAACTGCAGGGGAGGGGAGAGAGACCATTAGTGCCATCAGTATATTAGCAGTTTTAGTCTAACTATATGATACTAGCTCATTATTTTGTATTTTATGAGTGTTCTTAAATTTATCATTATATATCTAAAGTGGTTTAAAATACATTGAACAGGTCTAAATTGCTGTGAGTTTTGTTTTATCACCTGAAATTCAAGGTGTAATTGGAGTGGGGGGGGATGGAAGCAGAAGGAAGATTCTATTTTGTGTCTACAAGCTTTTTACCTGAAATTGTTCTGCTGGCATTATTCATTAAAGTTTGAATCACTTGGGATTCATCATGCCCAATAACACATAGCTCTGGCAAGCACACAATATTTCACCTCTAAAGGATATGTTCAACATGTCATTAGAAACCAAATGGATACAGCAGATTGAAAAGATTATAATATCAGTTCTATCATCTTGAAATAAGAATGCTTTTCAAGAAATATGATAAAAGAGGTGCCAGATCATTTCATTTTATTTCACGCTGTATAGTAATTTCTCTATTAGCTATGATCTCTAGCAAAGCATGACCACTTTCACTCAGAAATATTTTATGGCATCTCAGGGTTTCAAAACAGCCATTCTTCCTGGAACTTCTTAAATTTTTTCTTCCCATTCATTATCAAGGATTACAGATGTACTCATAAACCTAATCTTATAAGAGTAAAGGATAATATCAAATTAACCAAAATGTAAGGTAAGCCCAAATATTTTTTTGATTTTCAAAGAAAAAGCACATGGAAATGGATACAACTATTGTGTGTGTGTTTTTCCTGCTTCTTTGGCTTTTAGAACTTGAGCAGATCAAACTTTTAATTGCTTATATATTACTGAAGAAACACGTAATTACATAGGGTTGCTTTAGATGTGCACATGCAATAATTAAAATCACCCTTAAAGTTTAAACAAAATCTCACTTAAACAGGGAAGTCTGTTACCAGATGATTTGGTGTGACTGCTGAGTCCATAGTTCTGTCTCCTATATTATTTAATATTTATATGAAAACACGGGGGGAAATTATCTGAAGGTTTGTGGTTAAGTGTCACCACTATACCAATGACACTGAACTCTAACTCTCGTCTCCTCCGGATTCCAAGAAAGCTATTTTGACTAGGGATGGGCATGAAACAGAAAAATTGAGATTTGTTTTGTTTCATTTCATTCTCCCATGATTTGTTTCATTTTGTTACAAATGATTTTTTCAAAAAAAAAATCATACAAAATGAACCAGTAACAAACTGATTTGTTACTCTGTAAAACGGGTCCCCTGGGTCCTAGAGGAACATTTTAAAAGTATTCAGTGGAAAATTACTGATCCTAGGCATGTGAATGCAAGGCTTCACTTCCCCAAGCAATTTTGGAGGACATTTGGACAAGTTAGGGTTTCTGGGGACAGAGATATTAAGCTCCAAAGAAGGTTGGGGTGCTTAATGGAAGGAGTGTGTTCGGCGTGCTTTACCTGTTATGGGGTTAATTGACAGCTTCCCCTCAGTGTGCTGATCCACACTCCTTCAATTAAGTACCCACCAGCCCCTTTGGAACTTAATAACTCCATTCTCTGAAACCCAAAACTTTCCAAATTTCAAAGGGTCCCCTAAAATCACTTGAGGAAGCTCCCCTGCCGTTTCCATGCTGCTAGATGCCTGGGATCAGTATTTTCAAATACATTTAAATTATAAATGATTTTTTCCTATGGGCACCCCCTTTGGAATTGAATAACTTGGTCCCCTGTACCCCAAACCTCTCTAAATTGGGGGTGCTTCAAGGGGAAATCTTGAGGAAGCTCCACTGTAATTTCCACGCTGGTAGCTGCCTGGGATCACTACTTTCAGGTACATAACATTGCAATTACATTTTTTTTCTGGGCATACCCCCTTTGAGTTGTATAACTCAGCCCCCAAACCCCAAATCTCTCCAAATTTGAAGGGCTTAAAGTGGAGAGTCCAAGGAAAGTTCACACCACATTGGATGCCTCTAGGACACAGGAAAGCCATTTTACAGATAAACAAATTGGTTCATTTTAAGCAAAAACTGCCAATTTGTTCCGTTACTAACAAAATTCTGCTTCCTTCATTGTGCAACAAACCTACGAATCAGCATTTCATTTTTCGTTTGGTGCCCATCCCTAATTTTGACTTTATGTCAGTGCTTAGCTTCGGTAATGTAATGGATGAGGAAGAACAAACTGAAACTAAATCCAGACAAGACAGAGCTGCTTCTGGTCATTCAAAGGGGAGATCAAGGGATAGGGATGCAATCTGTACTGAATGAGATTTACCCCCATTGAAAAAAGAGGTGTGTAGTTTGGGGGTGTTCCTGGAGTCATCCTTGAGCCTAGATGCCCAGTCACAGCTGTGGCTGGGAGTGCATTTGCACAATTAAAACTAGTACACTAGTTCTGATCATTTCTTGAGAAACCTGCTCTTGCCACTGTGACACATGCCCTAGTGACATCGGGATGGACTACTGTAATGTGCTCTGTGTGGAGTTACCAATGCAAAGTCTCAGGAAACTTCAGCAGGTCCAAAATGCAGCGGTAAGATTGCTGACTGGGGGGTGGGGTTACAGAGATCACATTACACTCCACTAAAGCAACTCCACTGGCTGCCAATCACCTATTGGGCACAATTCGAAGTGCTGACCTTAACCTACAAAGCACAAAGTGGCCTGGGTCTAAGCTACCTCAAAGATTGAATCTTGAGGTATGAACTGGCTTTGGTGCTAAGGTCATCAGGAGAGGTCTTTCTCTCCATCCTACCACCTTCACAGGTGCATCTCATAAGAACACTTGGAAGGGCCTTCTCTGTTGCTGCTTCCAGAGTTCGGAACTCCCTTCCTCTGGAGACCAGGACTGCCCAATATCTACTCTCTTTCTGAAAGCAGGACCTTCCTCTTCAGGCAAGCCTTTTTCTGAATGAAGAACTACCTACTATGTTACTTTTATGTGGATTACCATACATGATTACATTGACAGATTTCATAAAAATACCAGTGTTTTCCATGTTACTGTACTTTCCACCACTCATAATGGATTATTTTCTTTTTGCATGCTCTTTGTAACTTTAATGGTACCTTTTAATATTCTAAGAAGCCCCTTCTAATTCCCTGTTCTTAACTTGAATATGTCTAAAATGTTCTGGGCTGTATATTGTCCCTCATTACTGTAAGCCACCTTGGGTCCTTCTCCAAGGAGGAAGGTGGGGTAAAAATATTCTAAATGCAATGCAATGCAATAAATAGCCCAGATGCCCATTGTGGATGAGCAACTTTAAAGTACTTGTTAAGGTTCTCAGACATAGGCTGGACAATTCTTCAAATGAAATATATTTGTCAAAGCAAGATTGTCTTCTGGCAGACCTTAGAATGGCCACCTTAAAAAAGGACATGCGGCCATCCCTTTGGTAAACAAGGCAAAGTTTTCACCCATTGGAAGTCTGAGTTTAATTTCTTAAGTGGATTTTCCTGACTAAAATTGTTTTGATCCTCAGCTGCATTGAGGTCAACAGCAAAGCTCATTTTAATGTTGCTATAATCAGAATTTGCAACACCATTTTTATTAGTGTAGTTAAAAGTTCACAATTGAATATATATCTGAATTTATGTCTGCATTTTTGTTCCAGATTTACAGTCCTGCATATATATGATCTTAGATGAGGCCAGCAGGAATATAGACTTTAGTATGTGCCCCCAGGTACATATGTGCACAAAATGAGCTTGGATGGCAGAATGAGAGTTACTTTCAATGTACTAATCCAGAAAATTCTCCACTATACTTGTGCCACCTAGCACATAAATTGTATTTTAAATCTTACATTTGTGTCAATGTTTTGTATTAATTGTATTTGTTGGGCTTTATTCCAAGCTGCATGGAGTCTCAGTCTTGGGAGAGAGGCAGCATATAAATTGGATAGATAGATAGATAGATAGATAGATAGATAGATAGATAGATAGATAGATAGATAGATAGATAGATAGATAGATAGGCCAGCAGGCATGTTCCAACTAAGATTATTCCTCTGTGTAGTAGTAGTAGTAGTAGTAGTAATTAGAGATGGGCATGACCAGAAAAAATTATGTTTCGAGTTGTCATTTTTCGGGACGGGTCCATTTCGGGTCGTTTCCGTTTGTCGCGAAATTTTTCAAAAAATTGTTTCGTTTTTCGTTTTTTGTTTGTCGTTTCTACCTGCTTTTTGCGCGATTTTAAAGCATTTCCGGGAGCTGCCAGAGCTTTATGCCCTCTGTGGCTGCCAGACCTGCCCAGTCTGCAACCTGGGCATGCTATTGGTTGAAGTTTTCCAAGAATTTACATGATCCCATCACATGGCTTGCCTCCATGTTGTGGCTGGAGTGGCTGGTGACATCCATTTTGTCATCCTTATCGCGATGGGAGAAGACAAAACCAAACGTTTTAAGGACCCCAACCCCCTGGTAGGTAATAATTTCAAATAATTCTCGCATTATCGCTGCATTTTAATGGATGTCCAGGGCGTTTTAATACCCAAGAAATCAATATTAGGCATCTGGGAGCCATTTTGGGTCAATGTCCCCAACTCCCCTTAAAGGGAAAAAAAAATACAGCAATCTGAGAAAAGACATAAATGCACGTTTTGACCCCCCACCCCCCTGGTAGGTATTATCAGACAGTATAAATAATTATCGCTGCATTTTTATGGATGTCCAGGGCGTTTTTTAACATTTAAAAAACAGCTCATTTCATTGCGTGCCGCCAGTAACGGAAACGAAACTAACGACCACAATTTTCATGGGTCGTTTCGTTTCATTCAATTTCCAGCTCAATTTTCGTTTGTCGTTTCGTTACGTAATGGAAACGACAAATGGAAACGGAAACGAAAATTTCGCCGAGTCGCGCCCATATCTAGTAGTAATTGTGTGCCATTAACTTGAGTTCAACTTATGGCAAAATTTCCCAGCGTTTTCTTGATAGAAAATGCTTATTTACATATTTATTTATTTATATTTATATACTGCCCCCTTAATGGAAACTGCACTACCTGCTTAGAAGTGGTTTATACCTTGTTGATGACAATTATTATATATATAGTCAGCGAAAATATATCCTGAGTTGTTTAGCTAATGAATAATTAAATATCAAGATGGAATATACTTTTAAGATCAGGCAGACTATATCTTTTGTATTAGATGGAAATAGATGTAAGTAGGGATGGGCACAAAATGCCAAAATGTTGTTTCATTTCGTAATATGTTCCTCCAACCCCATTTCATTTTGCTAATTATGAATTGAATTTTTAGAAAAAAATTGTTTTGTAATTTGTTTTAGTTCAGGTTTCTTTTCTTTGCTTTGCTTTTTTTTAAAAAACCCCACCGGTCACGGGCCAGATCAGGTTATTTTTATTTTTATTTATTTTATTTTATTGAAGTTGGCTTCTTTTTTCTGGACGCTGCAGCCAGGACTCAGGACCGGGACCAGGGAGGTACCCGCAAACGAAAAATGAACCAAAACAAAATGTTTCATTTTGTTTCATTTTTCTTAGAGGGGGCAGTTTCTTATTCATTTTGTTAAGTAACAAAACAAATAACAAATAACAAAATGAACCAAAAGTTCGTTTCGTGCCCATCTCTAGATGTAAGCAAAGACAGGTAGAATAGGGATGGGATAAAAAGGAAATTAAGTATGAAAGTATGTTCTTATAAGTTGGGAAAGGATATATGAATTACAGTGGGCTGAAATGTTGGGGGGGGAATGTGATTGAAGTTGTAACACAACAGGAGGCAAGCAACATTTGTTTTACTTTGTTTACTGTAGAAAATAAATTCAAAACATGTTTTAAAAAAGAGAAGTGGTTTACAATAGCCTTTTTCTGGGAGCACTCTGAAACTGTTTAGATTGCCTGTGGCAATACAGTCTGGCTGTTCTCTCAGGAGGCACAGCATGGAATCAAACTCCCAACCTCTAACATTGCAGCGAGATATATCAACCACTGAGCGATCTAGCCAGTGAATAATTGTGTCCCATCAGGTCAATTTAAACTTATCTCAACCATTTCCAGGGGCTTCTAGGTAGTGAGTACTTGGAAATGGTTTTACCATTCTCTTCTTATGGGGACACTCTCTGATGACACAGCTTGCCCAGGACTACAAAGGCTGGCTCTTTTCCCAGGACACACAGTGGGGAATTGAACTCTCAACCACAGCCAGATAAATTAACTGTAAAGATGAATGTTAGAAAGCCTTTGCTGAGCTATTCCAGAATCCCTCCAGCTCAATAGGGGCATGTTCTGATCTTGAAGGGAATATGAGCCATTGGTGCTCCATTCTCACATAAAGAGGCAGCAAAGATTCAAAACCTATGCAACCATCTCAGACTACCAATAGGACTTCATCCGTTTGAAGACAATATAGAAAAGTTTTCACTTAATTCTTTACATATTTATTTCCCTGCATGTGTAAAAAATTTCAAAAGGTTAAACAAATGCTAAACAAATTATTTCAGATTTTGAATTTTCCATTTGATTATAATTACACCGTTCCAACTTTGTATCACACTATACCAAATGAAGACTCATCCACCAAAGTTAATTGGTAAAGACAACCTACAGGTACATAGGCACCCTTTAAATAAAAGTTGAAAACTTTGCTTTTGTTATCAAGCCATGCTGTGCCTTATCTAAGAAAGAGCTTTGGCTTCAATAAAATGAAACTCGTATGCTGCAGCCTTTGTTCATTATGTGCAATTAAAGAAAGATATACACGTAGACAGTTTAATCTTAGCGAGGCAAAGTTGCTGGGTTCATAGCCCATACTGAAGTTTTGTGTAATAAAAAATGGGACCTAGAGGCTTGATTCTGGCCTTCAGTGCAGCAGAGCTGCAAGACAACTGTACACATTATTACTGCCATTAGTGGATGGAGTGCAGCTTCGGAAATGTCCTATACTAAGGATAGAACCACTAGTTCTGATTTTAAGAGCTATTACATTTGCACACTAACACTACATTGGTGTCTACTGAGGATCATAGAACATCACACTTTTATAGTTGATGCTTAGAAAACCTAACTCAAGGGGAGTTCAAACTCTTAAATTTCACATACACAGAGATTCAAAACACCTCTTAGTTCTTCTGACAAAGACTAGGGATGAATAAATGCACACTAAATTCCTAGCTCTTGCCAATACAGCTGTTTCAGCATGTTGAGACACCTAAATGAGGATTTTTTAAGCCCCCTGATAATGCCCCATGACTCCAACACAAGAGAAGGAGAAGGAGGGGGGAGGAGGAGGAAATTTATGCTAGATTTTTTTACACATTTTTATAACGTGTATAATGCCTTGGAGCCAGTTTTTGCAGAAATACTTTATTTCCTTTCAGGAAGGGAAACATTGAGCCCACTGTTTAACGCACAGCAGGAACAAGTTTTTTTTTTCCTTTTTGATGGCGATCACATGACATAATTGCTGGAGTGAACCAAATCAGAGCATTCCTACCCACAACTTTCTGGCCCACATCAGGAACTTCTACTTTTTGGTGTGAGTAGGATCACTCTGGTTTGGTCCCTTTCCAGCTCATGTGATAGCTAGAAACAGACCAAATGCAAATTTTCATCTAATTTGCAAATATTTTGAAATGTATATTTGTAAAAATATTTCTTCCTCTGCTCTGTGGAGCAGCAGAGCAAGTGAAAAAAAATGTAAGCATGTATTAGGCCAGCATGTATGTTCTGCATTATATATATATATATTTAAAATTGAAAGATTCCAGGAAGATTTTGTTTGCTTTCTTTTAAAGTTTATTTTTTTTAATTTGAGAACCAGTTCAGTTCAGCTGTGGACCAGAGCTTTAAGAGAAAAGCAAAACAAGCTTCTAGGAGGAAGCTTTCAATTTGCCTTTTTTTAAAAAAGTGATGCAGTGTGTATTTGCTGACCTAATCTTCTTTTTCTTAGCGTATGTCCCAGTTAGTGGTGCTGTCTGTTATTTTTTTATTTTTTTATTTGTTTATATATTGGCCTTCCACTTTCTACCCTAATACACACTTTAATTTTCTCCCCTCCTTATCCCTTCTGCAAAGCCAAGGAAATGATAAATTTGCTAATATCCTGAATTGGTTGCTTCATTCACTTCACAATATTGGCAAAGGCTGTGGACCATATAGGGTTGCTTAGGGAGCACTCGAGGTCTTCTGGAAGCAGATCAGAAAATATCTCTCTCCTAGTGACCTTAGCAATGTTTTTTTTTAATCCTATTCATCACATCTGTTCTACCTAATTTATTCTTCCAATGACTACTTTATTTTCTTCATGATAACAACTAGGGGTGTGCTTCAGATTCCGAGTTTATTTGCAAATGAAGTGTCCCAGTAGCAATTTTTTGTTTCCACACTGATTCTGAAATGAACCAAGGAAGTCCAACATGGTGCTCAAATCAAATCAGGGTTCTCTGAAGTGATGGATTTTGTTTAAGCACTTTAGAAGTTAAAAGGCCAGAGGAGTAGCTTTTGTTTCATAGGATCCATGGGTCAAGAGTGCCCAGCTAATGCAGGATGGAATCATGGAAGGGTGGTCGCCAGGAAAGGAGTAAACTGTGTGGCGCCTGGGGAGATGGGGAGGCAGGAAACTGGTGAGAGCATTGCTTGCACATTGGAGGTCACACAGTAACTGGGGACAGTGACTATGACTCCCTCTCTGGACCCTTTATTTTTCCCATTTTCTATCTCCGCCCCCCACTATTTGCACAAAAAGAAATACATACAAACAAAAGAATCCGATTAGATAGAGTTGGGCAAGTTACAAATCGGCTTGAAGCAAATGACTTGCAATTTGTAAGATAAGTGTTTTGGATCTAATCCCCCCCTTCTCCCCTGCTCCTAGATTCTGACATTCCCTATGGATCCTTTTCATTTCGGGATACCTTTGAAAGTGAGTCATAGGGTAACAAAAACTCATTAATGTCCAAAAAGCAACACTATTGAACATAAGAACACAAGAACATAAGAAGAGCCGTGATGAATCAGGCCAAAGGCCCATCTACTCCAGCTTCCTGTATCTCACAGTGGCCCCACCAAATGTGTCCAGGTACTAGCAGCAGAACCAGGACTGGCATCAGTGATTTTTGGACATTACGAAGTCCCCTGCCATCCCATGGTTTCCAAAAGCTTCCCTATGATGAGAGGATTTCCTTGGGAGCCCTGGTACCTGCGGAGTGGCCATAAACATTTAACCCCTGCAAAGTGGATTTGCTGCTGACAACCATTGTGTGGCATAAAGGTGCACAACAGGATTCCTGCCAGCATCTTCCAAGTCCTCTTCCCATAAATCTCCCATTCATTTCCACAAGTTTCCCCCCACCCGGAGCAATATTCCGATTAGATGATAGTTTAAGGAAGTAAACCTCTTAAAACTATGCAAATAAATGTATTTTGTTTTGCTGCTTGCCTATCCTACAGCAGAATCAGACTTTTATTATTGCTCCCCTGTGGCTATGTTCCATCAAGTGAATCATATGCGATCTCTCTGCTGATGTCTTTGAGTCCAGGAACAAAAGGTAATAAAACAGATTTACAGATGAATAACATTTTTCAACAAGATCAGGATTACATCCATGGAATCTTATTCTTTGCAGAGCATCCTTCATCATTCACCCTTTCCCCCTCCTCTGTATAATTTGAGAAGCTATGGGCTTTAGGATGCTCATTCACCAGATGTACCTAAGTGATTTGATTTAAACCACATCTAGCTTTTGAAGTTGGTTCTGTTACAATGGAATACTCATTTATTTTTCTCTCTTCGAAGACTATTTGCAAGGGGTGGGGTGGAGGAAAGACTTTGACACAATGCATGAAAAGACTGAATAGGCTTGATGGCAGTTCCTGTTCTTTAAGCAGCAAATTAGGGATGGGGGATGGAGAGCCCATAATGTCTCCACTTAGCATCATTCAATTAGCAATAGCTGTCGATCCTGCTGCCCATGTATGAGTAGCTTCCCACCATTTACACAACCCCCAAGTCAGGACTGGATGGCAATCAAACATCAGTGTTGTAGAAACCAATTGAAAGGACATAAAAGAGCTTTAATGGTTTCCCAGACTCTGCTCTGTTGCTTTTTGTTGTGGTATGTGATGAGAGCAGCTGCTGAAGGCAAACTTATTTCACTTGCACTATCTAAGAGACACAGAGATTCTCCTTTTTAGATAGACCATAAAGACCTTAGAAAGGCCAGTCTGTCTTGGCTTTTCCTAAGGCATGTAGTTTATTGGCTATCTAGAGCACACCGTTTGTTGAAGACTTTCCTTAACAGTCACTCTGAATTGTGTCCTCACTAACTGTGTCCTTACTATGAACTTCTCTTAGATCAAAAGTAAACTTTATAGAAGGGTAGCAATGGCAGACTGCCAGCTCTCAAGGTGTCAGCTGAAGCCTCATAGAATTGGTATGCTTCACCTCTCCACCCACTCCCAGCTCACACCAGGGCTCAGTGCAAAAAAGTTTGCCTGTATGTTGTGATTGCTTCCCTCCCAACCTTTGTTTGTCCCATGGTGTGAAAAGATCCCAGTCCTTGATCTCAGACCATGGCCTTGAAATTTCAGGGGATAAAATGGTGTTGACTTGGCGACCCTACTTCTTAAAGCAACTATGAAAGTCTTAGGATCTCTCTCTCTCTCTCTCTCTCTCTCTCTCTCTCTCTCTCTC
>JAHTLZ010003526.1:54973828-54985114 GCA_023846285.1 Phrynocephalus versicolor
TAATAATAATAATAATAATAATAATAATAATAATAATAATAATAATAATAATAATAATAATAATAATAATAATAATAATAATAATAAACTTTATGCTTATGCCGCCTTTCTCCCCAGAGGGACCCAAGGTGGCTAATTTTAGTTTATTGTTGTTGATTTATTTATCTATATTATTTTATTATACTCTGTATTTTGGTTTTTTTAATGTATTCCTTTGTTAGCGTGTCATTTTATTCCATGTTTTAAACTGCCCAGAGTAGCCCTAGGGCTAGATGGGCAGTATAAAAGTCAAATAAATAAATAAATAAATAAATAAATAAATAAATAAATAAATATCCAGGAAACAAAGATTAGATGTCAAAGGGCAATTTTCTCAATAGAGAGAGGTGAAAAGCGGTGCGCCCCAGGGATATGTCCTGGAACCTGTGCTTATCAAACTGTTCATCAATGACCTGGATACAGGGATAAGCAGTGAGGTGGCCAAGTTTGTGGATGACACAAAACTTTTCTGTGTGGTAAAAACCAGAGAAGATTGTGAAGAGCTCCAGAAGGATCTCTCCAAACTGGGGGAGTGGGCTGAGAAATGGCAAATGCATTTTAATGTTACCAAATGTAAAGTAATGCATAATGGGGCAAAAAATCCAAACTTCATCTATCAACTCATGGGCTCTGAGTTATCCGTGACGGATCAGGAAAGAGATCTTGGTGTGTTGGTGGACAGCTCCATGAAGGTGTCTCCCCAATGTGTGGCAGCGGTGAAGAAGGCCAATTCCATGCTGAGGATTACCAAAAAGGGGATTGAAAATAAAACAGCCAACATTATAATGCCATTGTACAAAACGATAGTAAGGCCGCATCTGGTGTATTGTGTACAATTCTGGTCACTGCATCTCAAGAAAGACATAGTGGAACTGGAAAAGGTGCAGAAGAGAGCGACTAAAATAATTGCTGGACTGGGGGACCTCCCTTATGAGGAAAGGCTATAGCTTTTGGGGCTCTTTAGTATGAAAAAAAGGCACCTGAGGCGGAGATATGATTGAGGCATACAAAATAATGCAGGCCATGAGTAAAGTGGATAGAGGGACACTGTTCTTCCTCTCACAAAATACCAGAACTGGGGGACATCCACTCAAATTGAGGATTGGGAGAGTGAAAACAGACAAAATATTTTTTTTTCACCCAGTGTGTTGTTAGTCCCTGCCACATGATGTGGTGATGGCATCTGGCCTGGATGCCTTCAAAACGGGATTGGACAGATTCCTGGAGGAAAAGTCCATCACAGGGTACAAACCATGATGGAGATGTGTAATCTCCAGGCTTCAGACCAGGGTACTTCAAGGGCCAGATGCAGGGGAATGGTATCAGGAGACAAATATCTAGTCTTGTGCGCTCCCAGAGGCATTTGGTGGGGCCCCTGTGAGGTTCAGGAAGCTGGACTAGATGGGCCTTTGACCTGATCCAGCATGGGTCTTCTTATGTTCTTATAAATATGGTAGAAATTACCCATATAAATCATGAGACTTGAAGATTCTTCCATGCTTTGTAATATAATCGCACTCGTTCCACAACTTGCAGACCCTTAACTAGCATTCTCTAGGTAAGGACATATCTATGGATATTTCATATGCTGATTGCGAGGTCATGGGAATTGTCAGCCCCCAAAAGTAGCTTGGCCTATGTATAATAGAGCAGGGTACAGTACAACATAGTTTGGAGGCTGGCTTGTGGTTCTACTTTGTTTTCTGTTGCAGACAAGAAGGTGGATGAGTGATCAGTGATCTGTTGCATTCAGATGTTGTTCCTGTTAAGGACATCACAAATGAGCATTCCAGTAACATTTCAGAAATGGGAGGTAAAGGGTTGCTTTTTATAACTGTACATGCAATGGTAACTTACTGTATTACTTTGAGTGGTCAAAATCATGACTGTAACTAAGTACGTACTTCTAACATAACGTTCCATGTTCTGCATACGTAGCAGACTCTAGACCTTCTCCATATGTATCATTTCCTTGCCTATTGCTCCTTTATTATTTGAGAAACCATTCATTCACATTTGCACAGTTCTTAATTGTAGGTACCATGGTGCTTTGCTTTGCAACATACTTTTAAAGGCACTCCATGTTTTCCACTGTTCCAACAAACTGTTACTTTTCTTTTATAGAGAGGCATTAGATCAAGTGTACTTTCAATAAATTGTTGTGCTTTCTTAGAAAACACTTCACTCACAACCATGACTGTATGTTATAATCTTCTAAATGTACATGACCATAATCTACTTTATTTGAAAGCAAGTTTCATTTTGAACTGAGAAACAGAAAATAACACAATGGCAAATCAATGGTTTGCCTTTCTATTTGCCATGGTAACCAAGCCTTTTTTCCATTTCTCATCCAATGTCCTCCTTCTTTTGTCTGGCCATTTCAAAATATAATAAATCACAAGGCTCACAGTGCTATAGCTGGATAACAGGAGAGGCTTGATGTACTGGCAATTCATAACAACAAAAATCCGGAAATTCAAAATGGCATTATCAGAGTGGCCTGATTTTCATGATGCTGCAACAACATACGTCTTTCTGAAGTACACAATTCCCATCTCATTCCAAGGTCATGAGAAGATGAAATGAACAATGTGGTATCCCTCTCCAGTTTTGAATGGTGCGTTTGCTCAGTCCATGAGCTGCTACACCCTAAGACGCTCTGCTATTTGGAGCAAAAGACAATATACTTTTTCCCCATACCATATTTAAAAGTATTTGTTATAAAGGCTAGACATTCAGCATCTTATCAACCAGACCCAGCAGTGGGCATTCCTCATCAGGGCTTGAGAATAACATTTTATACATTGTGATTAACCCACTGGCTGGTCATGAGTCTCATTTTCCACTTTAACAAACACAATTTTTCATTACTTCTAAAAATGTTGGTTTTGGGGAGGATCATTTTTGAGCCACCTTTCTAAGTATATTTTTACTTTAGCAACCTGTTTGGGGACTGAGAAAATAAAAATATTAATGTAATCTAAAAGTGGCACATAAATGTTGCATTATGGGCATTTTACTCTAAAAGTAACAAGAATTGACTACTTTATTTTTGTCTTTAAAATGCATAACATCAAATCTGTTGTGTTTGTTAGTTAGTCAGTCAGTCAGTCAGCTAGTGAGTGAGTGAGTGAGTGAGTGAGTGAGTGAGTGAGTGAGTGAGTTAGTTAGTTAGTCTTATTATCATCCCAAACCAAAGGAGTAGGGTCAGGCCTTTGGATAATAGACAGTCTTCAAGGGTTGTTTCTACCAAGGTTATGCAGGAATTATGTTTAAAAAACCTTATTTAAATATGCTTGCTTTCAACTTCTATCTCTGTCCCTTCCATGATAATGCGGTGTTACTGAATTACTTCCTGGTCCCATAATAAGGACATTACCTCTCTGCTGTCCTATCCTTCCCACTTCATTCCACTGTCCACAGCTCTGGGAAGCGTTGATTCCCAAGAAACACTGACTTTCCCAATAAATATGTGTGTGTGTGTGCAAAAGCCCTATCCAGAATTAAAAGTGTGCGATACGAGTGTAGTCAGCCTTCCTTCTTTTTCTTCCTAATGTCAAAGCATGTGCATCTGAAGAGGAGCCCCTGCTAAGGCTCAGCACAAATGGTGGAATGACTGAAAATTGGGCTTCCAGCTGGCATGTAAATACTTAGTAGAAACAATCAGTTCACCACTTCAGACATTCACTTTGACTAGGGCATTCCTCTGATTGTGTGTGGAGTATGCACTCTTTGTTGACACCTGACTAAGGCTAATGGTTATTGCTACACAACAATCTTGTGCGGCACAGCAAATCAACGATCTTGTGTGGCACAGCAAATGGGGACAGCTCAAACAAAACAATATAACTTTTAAAATGTGGTTCAAGTCTGCTCTTGCTCTGTGCCGTATATGGAGAGGTTTCAACAAGGAGTTTTTAAATTAGGATTTTTTAAATGTAAGATTTCAGAAATAGGCAAACCCAAAGTAATCCAGATTTAAAATAGATCACATAAATTGAAAAGACCAGCCATGCTTATCTTGAAAGAGAATGGTTGGCGTCACCTGATTTTCTTTATTTGGAAAGGATCCAGGCTGCAAGGGCTGAAATATTGGTCCTCCAAAATGCCTTTCCAATAAGAGAAACAGTGATTTCTTATAATAATGAGCATGCACAATACAGGCCTTCCAGGAGAAGTAGTTGCATCTAAGTGGGCAGGTCAACTAAAGTTCACAGCTATTATGAAATGAGTAAAAAAGAATGAGTTTGCATTAAAGAAAATGATGGAGTGACAGTCTTTCAGAAAGGAAGATATTTTGCCATGTATCTTCAAGGAATTACCACATAGTTTTTGTAAGGCATATTCAAAGTATTTCCATTAATGTGAGGCTTTAGGACTTAGCCTTTGATAAATTTACAAAAGCACGGCGTGGTTATTTTTTTGCTCTAACACTTTCAATAAAGATTACATCAGGATTTCTGTGATGAAACAGGCTCCTGACATAAATTTTCAAAGGAGAAACCAGATCCAGTTCTGCAGTAATCTGAACTTTTGAACCTGTCCATCAGGACCAAGTTACAGTAGCTGACTCTCATGAGAAATCTTCCTTGCAAAACATGCTGTTTGCAAGGTGATTCTTTCTATGGTTTTAATAATCCTTCTCCACCTTATATTGAGTCAGTCCATCTCATGTTAGATTTTTCTGTTGCCCCGTCACCATCACTTTTTTCGGCATGATTGTCTTTTCTCGTCAGCACTGTATTTTCATTACATGTGCGTAGTAGCCTCGGTTTACTCATTTTTGCTCTAGTGAGAGATCACTCACTTATTTGCCTTTCTGGTAGTCCAAAGGTTTTCTTCCAACACCACATTTCAACTGGGACAATTCTCTCCCCACCCACCCACCCTGCCATAATTTTTCCCATTTTACATTATATGAATGATTTGGGCCAATTGGTTTCCATTGACAATTTTTGCTAACTCCCAGCTCCCCTCCGTCCCCCTCCTTTTATTTCAAAATATGACATCTTTGCTGGTAACATGTTTGTAGAACAAGAGTTTGGAAAATGGAAGCTTTCTAATATCCATGCTATGGAGTGGGCATAGCAACGGTAGTTTACTTGAGGGGTTAAAAGGTGTGTATTTTTCACTGTTGGCCTGTATTGCACTGACTCACACTTCAAAACAGCCCTTGGAAATATTTTGTCACAAAGGAATTGCAGCAACATTCCAGTCGTCCTTGGTACTGCCTCCAGCAGCAACCATATTATAGATCATCTGATCAGCTTCTGGGATGCTCTAGCATTAGATAATTCTACATGAGGGAAGCTGCTGTTACAATTTGTATGTAGTATATGTATACTTAAAAACTTCCATGTTGAAAAGCCAGGGGGGGAAAAACAGTTGTTTAGAATATCCTATGGCTTATTGTGTTTTTCTGCCCATATTTTAAAACCCCAGGAAATGGCCCACTATTGCTTCACAATTTGATGCCTATGTTGCCAACAGGAAAAAAAAAGATGGCAAACATTACGTAGCAAAGGGCAGTCTGACTCATGATGACACCAACATCAGCAGTCAGGATGATCCATAAGATACCTTCTTTTGCTCACTTTGATGATTCTGGACCACTTTCACTGCCACCATTAAAATTAATTAATAGCTGACCCCCTGTCCAGGCATCCCCCACCCCCTGCAAAAAATACTAGCACACTACCAGGTACTTTTATTATGAAGAAGGAACTCTGATACCAATGTTTATGGTTTAAAAACAAAACATGTAACTTTTATTAATGTGCACCCAGATGTTCAATGGTATTAATATGATAGCTTAGCCGATGGTAATAAATCTGTTCTTAATGACTTTGTATTACAACAGTGCTTCTCTATTATTAAACAGTGCTTCTGTAATACTAAACAGTGCTTCTGTATTAATAAACCAGATACTCTTGACATTTACAGGTTTCCACACTTGCCCAACTAGCAGACTAGCTGACACCTCTGCTGCCTGTTTCACTCCCTAGACCACAATTAATTAGATCATATAGGCGAGAACGTTGTCTAACCCCTATCACACAGGAGAAAATACATTCCTTTCTTAGAGCACACATTTATACCTACTAGCCACAACCACCAGCTCACAGATTGACTATGTTACATTCTATATTACATATTCAATCATAACTACACATACATATTGATAAATAACCTTCTGTCCATCACACTCACTATCATTCACAGAGACACAAAGCAGGGGGAAATCCCAGAAACTGGCTCCTTTTTTTCATTAACCACTTCTCACTAAATTGCAAAACAATTGCAGAGGGTTGTTGTTGTTGTTGTTGTTGTTGTTGTTGTTGTTGTTTTGGTTTGTTTGTTTGGTTGGTTGGTTGGTTGGTTTTTTATTATTTATTTATTTATTGGAAGAACTGAATATTAGCTCTCAGCGTATAGTACTAAATAGTAAGCTTGTTTGGTGGCAGGAACATGTTTCCTGCCAAACAAAGATCTCCCATATGGTGCTTTAGCTTTATTTAAACATCCATCACTTACTCAGCGAGGGCTACTACAATAACCAGTTGAACAGTGCTTTGAAAGCCCCCAAAATGAAGAGTTATTTCGAGAGAAGGAGACTCTCTGTCTTAATAGTATGGAGGCTTTTGGAAGTGTCATAAGATGTCCTGCATGTGAGAAGTGTGTGGGTAGTAATTGATGCATTGGGAACTGCACGCTCTAACAATCCATATTTTCTTTTTTTTTTTTGGGTGGGGGGGGATGATGTCTGGCCTTCATTCAGCATGCAGCCACAAAGTGGCTAACCACTCCGCTCCAGACAGAGAGTGAGGGTAGGCAAAGGCCCCAACTGACAACAGTTAAAACATATCCTACATTGATTATTGGTGTGCTGAAGGCAGTAGGCCTTATTAACTGAAGAAGCCTGATACTGTGCCATCTTCTAGTGAGCAACATGGATAGGCTCCAACCATGTCTTCTGAAAGGATTCTCTTTGTTTCTGATCAGAAAGTTCTTTCTCACCCGTAATTATTTGTGTGTGATTTTATGCAAATTTCTGACTGTTTCTTCACACAATGTAGATATGAATGACAGCATACCTCCCCCTGTAAGAGTTTATACCTTTGTGTCCTGAATTCATTCTGAGTAGATGATCACTGTTCTATGTAACAGAAAAAGTCCTTATTTAACACACCTAAGATTATTATTACAATAATGTGACCCTCCTTTTACTCCTGTAGTCCAAGCAATGCCTCCCTTATGCCTTCCAGGTAAACCTCAGTTTTATGTCACCCAAAAGGAGAAAAGGGGAGGGGGAAAGAGCTTGGAGTGATGCACTGGAGCGCTAAAGTATTTTTAGCAAGCATTATTTCTGGATGCATGAAACTAATCAGCACTCCATATACTGTAATCAGGACTCCATCTATCTCTTTAACTGAGGGCATAATCACCCATTTGTGAGCCATCTTTTTCTTTTGTTGAACTGTCAGGGCAATAGATAGCTGTAGTGAACTGAAACTGCCTTTCAGCCTCTCAGCCATTTACTGAAAGTGAGCCTTATCTCGAGGCCACATATGCACTCTGCCAGAAAGCACTAGATTTAAACTTCATTACAATCCTTGCATATTAACTCTAAGGTGGTTACCATGATTTGACCTTAGCCAGAACATAGCTGGCATTTTGCATTAGTTATGTAAACAAACCCACTTTATCTACACGAAAACACCGGGTTCTCTGTGTTGCAAAGTAGACATGTGATTTGAAAGTATTATCTCTTTCTGGTTGTTGTTCTATCCTAGTCTTGCAGGAACATCCCAGTGCCAGGGCGTGAATGATGATGCTAAAAGATTTACTGCCCTTAATAGCTCTATGACCAGCTGCTCCATCACTGCTTCTTTATGTGTGTAACTCTGCTATCCTTGAATGGACTTGCAGTGTGGGTTTTTTAACATGTTGTTAGTTAATCACAATTTATTATGCACTAAACTAATCACTTGATCATTCTTTTCCAGTGTGTTTTGTGGGCATCAGCCGTAAGGTTTGAATTCCTGTTTGGGTCCCTTCACTGGAGCTTAAATAACAGGAGGAGCATAGCAAGCTGACATACACCGTCTCAGACCATCAGTCCATTTAACTCAGTTTCACCAACATTAATGGGTAGTGGTTCTCCAGAGTCTGAAAGAGTGTTCCTTTGTATCCTATTTTGGAAATGCTATGGACTGCACTTGACACCTTTTGTATGCAAAACACATCTTGTAGCACCATCCTATGCTCTTTGCCACAAGATATGGTTACAGCCCCCCCCCCCCATAGGGCAAGGTCCTCATTCAACATACCGAAGAACAATATGACAAAAATATTACCATATTTTTATTCCTGTAATATTGACCATTGTTTTTGCTTGAGATATGGTTGACTGATGAAAACAGGAATGAGGTGCTCAGATTTTCCCTTGCCTGCTGCTTGTTTCTGAGTGGTACTGAGTACAAGAGGGAATCCTGCAGACATTCTACCTTTCAATAAAGGTATCATCAGCATACAGGCTGGCTTTTGCTAGGTGAAGCTTGGTGTCCTTTTTCCTGTTTGCCTAGTGAGAATGATAGTGCAAGGTAATAACAGACCATTTCCTAGGATTTTGAATTGTGGGCATAGATAGAGGCACAATATTCCACGTTTATAAATCAGAGACAGGATTTGAAAGACTGAACACATCCATTTTAGGCTTTAATTTTTCAGCCATGAGCTCCCAGATGAATGTCAAGCTTTTGGTTTTTAGACTTTTGTCTCAAAGGACTAAACCTAATATTTTTTTAAAGGCAAATATTTCCCATTAAAAGTGGATGCATTTGTGGAGCTGAACTATCCTTACTATAGATCTTGCAGCTTCCACAAGCCCTTGCCAGCACAGCTAGCAGTGATGGTTTCTGGGAGTGGAATGCCAAGAATGGGAACCACTGGTCTAATTGCTAGGTGGCATACAGATAAAAATGCAATTCCTTTTGCCACTCTCCATCCACAACTCCATTCTATTAGGCTTCAGGCTCTAGCTTTCTATTTCTTTCCGGTGTGCATCTTGGCTTTTTTTCTAGGAGTTGCTTTCTAGGCTTCTGTGCGACCATGCTTCCATAACTCTAATTATTTTTGTTGGCAGTCAAGTAGCTGTGAGAAAGGAGAGCATCCCTTTTCCAAGCTTTTGCAGAGAAAAGAATGTATGCCATTATTGCCCTGCTTCCTTTGGGTGCTACAATCATGGGCGCTTTCCCCCCTTAATGATTTATCAGCTTTACAAAACATTCCCAAGCTCACACAGGCATGCAAAGAGAAGAACATGCTGTCACTGGTAGCTCACTAAGCAGCTAACCAGGCATGAAAATGAAAACTTTCATGCATACATAAAAGAAGTGAAGGTGGGGGAAAATATTCCTGCACTTGAAATTGATGAAGTGCTCTCCTGGAGAATCTTCAGGCTTTACATAAATTGTCTGTCACCCAGGGCCTGTGTAAAACCGTGTCTTCTCTAGAGGACATTGAGGACACCATTAATAGTTCTCTTCTATCTAAATATGTTTTAAACAGTTTATGAGATCAAACATGCTTCCAGACTAGGACTGAGGAGCAGAAAGTTAGAATCATTCTTGGTCTGATAATAATACAGTATGCATTAAAGCACGGCTGTCCAACTTTGAACAGGACAAGGTATACTTTTTCCAACCCAAAGTGCCTGAGGGCTACTACACTGAAACCTCTACTTATGAATTTTATCCGTTTTGAGCACATGCTCATAAGGAAAAAAAGAAGGAATTCTCCAGAGGAGAAGAAGAGGGGAGACATCACCATGCAAAGGAAGTAGACACACCTGCAACCCCGCCTCTTGCTGTCTCCTCCCCTCCCTTTGCTCCACACTAGCAACTCCACTGGTCACGAGACAGTGGCATGCCGGTCATCTGGCTGGGAGGGGGAGCAAGGGACTGTGCCCTGCTTGGCTGAGACAGTGGGCTAGAAGAGCCAGAACTTTGCTGGAGAAGTGGTGGTCCTTGGTGTGGGGGAGGAAGGGGTGGAGAACTTATCCCCTCATTTTTTTTATTGATGGCCGGCGGGCTACTTTTGAACCCTTTGCAGGCCACTGGTAGCCCACGGTCTACCTATTGGACAGGCCTGCATTAAAGTGTTTCTCCAAATAAGCAGTTAACTTTTTGCACCCTACTAAGTGCAAACTAATTGAAATAACTTGAGCCATCCACAAATTACCCACCAGCCCAAACCAATGCTAGGATGCTATCCAAGAGTGCCCAAGGGAAAAGCTTGTGTCTTCAAATTGTCCTTGCTGTGTATATTGGTCTGTCTGGTCCTTTGCTGTTAGCTTGTCCAGCTCAAGAACCACCCAACAATTCATCTCATGGGGTGTATCTACACTGCTCTACAATAGCAGTCTGGCATTGCTTTCACAATGATGGCTGAATCCTATAGAATCTTGCTGTTTGTTTGTTGTTGCTGTTTTTGGTGGTGAGAGACACAGCATTTTCTGCTAGAGAACTGTCGTTCACTTGCCTGAACTGGAAGAAATAGTTTCAGCAAAACAGAGATCCCAGAATGCCATATGAGCCCACCATGACATTTAAATAGGTATCAGATCGTTATAAATGTGTACTATACAAACACTCTAGGATTCTATCAATAAGAAGCCATTCTACACCATTAAAACTACAAGGAAGAAAATAAGACTCTTTACAACCACCTCTCTGGGGAGAATATCAAGCAGCCACTTCCCTATCAAATAATAGAAACAACCTCTCAATCTGTAGTAACCCTTTGAAGGGATTGTCTTTAAAATATCTAATTGTTATGGCAGGGGTAGACCCGATCTTAAGCTAAAGGTAAAGGTCCCCCGCACATGCGTGCTAGTCATGTCCGACTCTAGGGGCAATGCTCATCTCCGTTTTCAAGCCAAAGAGCCAGTGTTGTGCAAGTCCGGGGCCATGTGGCTGTCATGGCTGCACGGAACACTGTTTACCTTCCCACTTTTATGGTGGTACCTATTTATGTACTTGCATTTACACGCTTTCAAACTGCTAGGTTGGCAGGAGCTGGAGTTAACAGCGGGAGCTCGCTCTGCTGCATGGCACCTGAGACTCATACTGCTGAGCTGCCGACTTTGCAGCCACCGATTCAGCACTCTAGTCTGCTGATAATTCAGACTTGATTCCATCATCATCATCATCATCATCATCATCATCATCATCATCATCATCA
>JAHTLZ010003526.1:54985124-55000604 GCA_023846285.1 Phrynocephalus versicolor
CATCATCATCATCATCATCATCATCATCATCATCATCATCATCATCATCATCATCATCATCATGTGCCATCAAGTCAGTTTTGACTTCCGGTGGCCCTTTCAGGGTTTTCCAGCCAGAGAGTACTCAAAAAAGGTTTACCATTTCCTTCTTCTTGGGGTGCCCTGGGATTGTGTGTTGTTTGCCCAGGGACACACAGGCTGGTTTAACTCATAGGAGGCAAAGTCAGAAATTGAACTCCCAGCCTCTGACTTTCCAGCCAGACACCACAACCAGTGAGCTACCCAGCCTGATTTCATCTTCAACACATTTGTATGTGGTTTTTTTTTTTCTGGCAACCCAAGGTATCCAGAAAACTCTTTCAACATCACATTTTGAATGAAATAATATAGTCTCTCATAACTTTCATTACTATCCTGATTTCATACCTGAACATTATAGGGTGTGTGGAACTCCTACCCCCTCCTCCAACTCTGCAGCTGAATATAGTACAAGGCTGGCTCTCCCTGTAGCCTTTGGACATTTATCATCATTTTAGAGATTGCAGCCGGAGGCAATGTCCTCTGTATGTTAATATACTATCAGGGAAGTTTACTTTATTTGCTGCTTTTCCACAGTAGATTTCCCACAGAGACGCTCATGATAAAATAAGCATCATGTTTGGAGAAAAAAGCCCAAATAATCATAAAATATACCCATCCATTCAAATAAGACAAGCTCAAGGACTGGAAAAAAGAAAAGTGCAATATTACAAAGAAATAGTGCAGTTTACATGCATAGCAAATATAAAGACAACACCCCCCACCCTGATCTTTGACCCTGCAGAGTCACAACAACCTGCCTTAAATACAGTTCAGAGAACTTGGTTGGCTTATTCAACTAGAAGGCTCACAGCTGGCTCAGTCTCATTCTTTTAAAGGATGGAAGCAACAAGAACTAAAGGAAGGAAGAGACAAAGATGGAATGCTCAGACACCACTGCACTCAAACAGTCTGCTTGCAGTAACTAATCCTAGGCAAATGTGAAGAGAATGCAAGAAAATTTCTGCATTTTTAAACAAACCAACAAAATTCTTATGTTCTGTACTAGTATAGGAATTGGAGAACACCCTTTATGGACTTTGCACTTCTCTGAATTTTGTGATGCAAGAGGGAGTCTTACATGCATGGTTTATTGGGGAGTACAGTACTAAGTACAACTGAACACAGTAAGAAAAACTGCAAATAAAAATAAACACGTGTTCAGGATTTCTTTTAAAGAACTACTGGCTGATTTGGAAATCAGATGCAAAGGGCTTATGACCAAAAGCACATAAAACTGACACAGAACAGAAATACGTAAATGAAGAGGTCACTGAATCTAGAAATTGTGGGTGTTGTCTAAACCAGAACCAGTTTTTCACATCACCACTGATCACAAATCTTTGGCACAGTCTTCTGTACTATGAGGATTCTATGGGGGGAGGTAACAAAAACCAGTATCCTTTGAAGTTTCAAACTGGACTACAGGTGGCAGTATCCCTTGCAAGGATGTGAAGATTCAATACAGAAAAATTACGTCTCCTTTCCTTTCAGATTCTGCTGATTTGCCAATAATCGTGAAGATGAGCTCACACATGCTGACATTACCCAGTTAATCACAACTTTGCTGTGAGCATGAGCTCAACTGTGAGTAGGAGTTGCCTGGATGAACTTCCTCCCTTAAAATTAGTGTCTCAGATGGTGTAAATTCATGATTTGTCAACACTGATGCATTAGAAATATCAATAAATTGTCATTTTTTTTTCAAATTGTGCCACCTCTATTGGGTACATTCAAATAAACCAGCATATAACCATGGGCTTCATAGATGTCTGTTGCAAACTGAAGGGTAGAACATTGAATGCAAAATAACTGAACAAACAAAAAACATCTGTTGCTGTTAGAGGAGACAATGTTAAACATGTTCTCTAATACTTGCTGCCACAGCAGTAGGGCAGAATCAAAACAGACTCAAAGAGTAAGGAATATATGATTTTACTTCTTCCAGTATTGACTTTAACTTGTCATCAAAGATTAACTACAGCATTACATGGTTAATTTTCTGATTAAAACTTACAGACTTATTTCAATCTCACAATGACAGAGAGCGAAAGCAAAAAGTGTAAAACCATTTTTGTAAATAGGTTAAAATATAGCATCCCGAAATCTTGTATTAAAGAGAATGTCTGAGTTGTTGTAAAGCTAAATCAGGAAGAGAAAGCTTACTGGGGGTGGGGAGTGGGGTGGAGTGGGGAAAATAAACCAATAATAAACCACTAATCCTTTCAAAATGATGCATTGCTGTTTTGAGTGCCATGTCACATACCTGGCTTCATTTAATAATCTTGCTAGGAAAGTAGCCTGGAGCAGAAACAATGGAGGAAGAATTCAGAGACACTATTAGCCCAATCACTATTTCCATAGCCTGCAGCTACTAGACACAAGCTACCTTTAGTTATTTTTAGAAATCCACTCATTTGACAATGAGCATATCTTGATGCTTGCTAGACACCCTGTCTACTTTGGTGGTCCTGGATAAGCTATTACTCCATAGGAAGCATTCCAGTTCATTGCTATTTGTTTTACTGTATCTCATTAATCTTCTGAGCACTATTGTCTAATATTTGTACTCTGAATAGTGCCTGAAGGTCTTAACCAAGATTATGGCTCCATTATGCTAAATTCTGCATACACTCACAGTTAATATGAAGTCAATGTTGTAAATGTCTTAACACCAGCAGCAAGAATGAGAAATGAGAAACCAGAAATAGTTACAAGGCTGAATGGTTTTTCAGAGGTCAAAGTATAGGGTAGTGGCAGGGACAAAGCTCAGCAGCCCTTAGTCTACCACCTAATTAATGCTTTCAGGGTACATGAGCAACCTTTAGATCCAGTTACTTCTGAGAACTGTATTTACAACTGTATGCTTGAATCAGATTTGCTCCAAGAAGCTTGTACTCAAGGAACAATATTTGGCTTTGGCAATATCCAGGGCAAACTAAAACTTAAAAAGTTATAAAACGGTCAAGTGAAAATTCCTCATATTGATGCAAAAGTAATAGTCAGCCACAGTAAGTGCAGCTCTTCCTGTACCAACACCATTGATGGGAATGGCAGTTTAACAATAGGATCACATGATCTCCTTATGCATTGCAGTGAGTTCAGTGTGGCCAAAGCTGGCATTAGTGATTGTGTTCATATATGTGCAAGGACATGCACCCATACACCAGCTGTACATGCAGATGCTGCCTGGACTGATGACTGGATCTTACTTACTGCATATGGTGGTGAGAAAATAGCCTGCAGCACCACAATCTGAGGACAGCAGGCTATCTTATATATCACAGGGAGGCTGCTTGGCAAATGCAACAGCTGTTTTCCAACATTCCACCACTTCTTTTGCCTTCCTCAAGTGTTTTTCACCCGTGGCTGTTGCCTCACTCTCCCAAATGGTAGAGCGAACTCTGAATGTGGCAGCTGATCTCAGACAATGGTAATCTTCTTGCACAGTTCCTGTTAGTTTAGTCATTATTTCAGATCTACCGGATTTTACCACTAACTCTACCCATTTTTCAAATTATACATCTGGTGCGTTTCCTTCTCTTACCCAGGTGCTTGTCCTTTCACCAGCTGGTCATGTGAGTCCACCACCATTTTGTGGGAGCCAGCCTTCAGAACAAATTAGAAAATGGGCTTATTTTGGAAACAAGAGCTGTCAGCTTAATCCAAGGGTGGATAAATGACGCCCTCCAAATGTCCTTTAAGTGCACCGTTCTGGCTGTATTACCTGGGAATTGTAGCCCGAAAGTATCAGGAAGACCACAGGGAGGCTTAACACCATCATCCTCATCTCAGACAAAACCATTTGCTGCAGGAACAAGCCTACCGTTAAGCAAAGTGAGGGAATTACCTCCGAGTTTGGTGCCACAGACATGCTTGATATTTCATAAACTGGCTGATTGACTGCTATCCCATGATTGCCACTACTGAAGTAAGATTCAACTCCCAATGCTCTCAGCTTTTCTATAAAGAGGGGAAAATATACCCTCTTTTTCTCTGCCTCATACAGTAGAATATCTTGGGCTGGCCCTGGTTTGCTCACACTTATCACTTATCCTAGATTCTCTTTTCTTCTTGTCCATTTCATTTCTGGGTTCCTCCTTTACGAGAAATTAGACTATAGATTGCTTTTTGTAAACCACCCAGAGTTCCCTTTGGGGAAAATCGGTCTGTGGTATAAAAATATAAAAATAAATAAATAAATAATAAACACTTCACAATTATTGTTGCACTAATATGCATATCGCACAAAACAGTGACTGTGTGAACCAGCATGAAACAGTTCCATGTGATTTCTGTTCTCTTACATACCCTATCATTCTGATATATCTGCAGGCCTGGGCAAAATGCATCTGTTGTAATTCTACTAAGCAGCTTGGATGGATGGAAAAGCTTAATAAGCACACAATAACCTTCTGCACACAGCCCTTTTATGTGAATGTGTTAAAAAAAGGAAATAATTGCTTCTCATGACAAAAATATTTCCAGAAAAAACAATGATATTTATTAAGTCTGTAGGAACTCCCCCCCCCATTATATTCTCATTTATTCCCAGAAGTTTCAGCATATGACTTGATGAGCTTCTTAAATTTTTCCCTCCTCCCAAGGGATTAAATAAATCCCCTAATCCTTCAAATACAAGCTAAAATGTACCAATTATTCTGCTGTCATAAAGTTCTGATTGTCTTTGCTGCTTCTCTGATTCAGCATTTGTGTTACCAAAACAAATTATCTATCTCTGTGGTGTCATCCCCTGCATTGTCCACAGGGATGCTACTGAAAAGTGTTCAGAAACTTCAGCACATCTACAATAGTCACACTGACTGATCAGTGGGAGTACATCAGTCCATAGCTATGATCGCTTTGCTGTCTGTAAAATGCCAGTGGTGTCCTAGAAAGCTCTCTTGAACTTATGACCGTGGTATTATAAAGATTGCACCAGTCTCTCATAATAATCTTTGTTACAATATTCTAATCTGATTACAGATTGCAGTGGTGCAAATGCATATAGAGACCTGTCCAAATTGTCTGTTTTGGTGCAGGCTGGATTTGGCTACAATGGGTGGGCTGAGGTCAGTGGGAGGAGCAAGGTGCCATTTGGTACCTCCTGCCATCCAAAGGACATAACCTTCAGCCACATTGCGCTGTAAATTAAATGATGCACCTAATCATCTGTAGAGGGTAAAGGGAAGTGAGACTATTTTTATCTCTCCTAGATCGTTGCTAATGCAGTGAATCAATTCACTTTTTAAAAAATATTGCCGTCTTTTCACTACCAATCCAGATTCTGCCCAAGACCACAGTTTTGATCAGCACAATACAGACTGACAAATAGTTATTTTTAATTTAAATGAAGTGATCAATCACATCAGCAACAGTCTAGCAGATGCAATTAAAATAATTTCACGTCCTCTCACCCTCTGCAGACAATCAAGGGAAGTGTTCAATTTCCACCCACAAGTTACTTCAAATTTCTGGAAATTTTCAGTACAGTGTTACCTCAAGTTACAAAATTAATCCATTCAGAATGCATTTTGTAAGCAGAAATTTTCTTAAGTCAAAACGCGGTTTCCCATAGGATGCATCGGAAATGGATTAATTCATTCCGGAGGCTAGAACAAAAGACAGACACACCCTTTTTTGTGCAAAACCCTTTATAAAGTGTACTTTAAAGGCATGCACACTGCACAGGAACATGACTAAACGAGAATAAACATTTCATAGAGCGCGAATCAATTTTTTTTAACATGGTACAGAGAGTTCAGTGCACTTTAAAGGCAGGCACACTGTACAGGGATATGTCTTACCCCAAGTTAACATTTTTGAGCTCATACTTGGAAAATGTCCATAACTAAAAAAAGGACTTTTTTTGGTAACTCAAAATTTTCCTATACCTGCAATATCTATTCGTAGCTCGAATTTTTCATAAGTTGAGTCATTCGTAACTCAAGGTACCATTGTATACTACAAATGTAGCAGCAAGATTTCAGTTTAGTTCATTTCAAACAACTGGAGGTCTCCAACCTGCACCAAAATAGTAGAGCCCCCTAACAGGTATTCTAAAAGATGCAGTATATGGGGCAGGAAATTAGTTGCCAACTCTTCATGCCTTGCTCTTTCATTTGCATCTTTAACGCCTTCTGATACCAGCATTGTTAAACAGATAGATCCAGGGAAGAAGACTGGAAGTCTGTGGTTTAATTCTCTCTCATTTCTTCAGGATACTGTTCTCTGGATCTACAGTACATCCTATTATGCGCAAGCAGCCTGAAGCTACCAGAGAAAGCAGGGTTAGATGTGAACAGATCAGAACTCTCTAAGTTAATCTTGAAAGATAACGAATAGATAGTTGAATAGCAATTTTAAAAATCATAGATTATAAAGGCAAAGTTATTTTAGGAAGAATGGAAGCAGTGCAATAATGGATAAGAAAACACCTATTTAACCTTGGATTGAACATGAATGCTATTCTCAGACATCTAATATTTTAAAGATTTTCATCTTAATAATGTCACCCCAAAGACTCCAAAGGCAGTAGTAGCAGGTAAAACAGAGAAAGGACTGAAAGATGAACCATAGGGAATAATTTGTCATGTCTCTTGACACCTTCTAGGAAATGTCCTTCCTCTCTGGTTTGGGTGAGGGGAAGACTCCTGCCACTCTTAAAATCATCCCATCCTGCTGTGGTCTTGGCTCTGCAATTAATGTCAGTGCTTCAAACCAATCTATCAAGATTTGAGACTCTTCTACTCCTATACTACTACTCACTGTTTATATTAAGGACTCTAGCTGAGGTCACCTTTCTTATTAATCCCAACTTCAAAATGACTACCCAGGAAGACAGTGTTCTCATTGACTGTATGGCAATCTGAGATACCCTCTGTCAAGGTTTGAAACCTTGTGTGTTCAAGAGAGTTAGAACCATTAAAGCGGGTGCAGGAAAATCTTCCCTACAAAGTATTTTTAAAACTTGTGGCTTGAAAAAATAGGCTAGGTAAGTCATTGCAAAACAAGTGGCCAGCTTCAGTGGAGCAAGGTCAATGGATTATAAACAAGCTTGACAACTAAATGGAAGTTTTGGTTATGATTTGTAAACATACAGATGAGATTATAATAAATAACAGGTGAATAAATGAAAAGGAAAATTTCAAAAACCTGTATCACCATCTTTTGCAAAATCTAAATCCGTGAAATACAGGCTTTAAGACATTTGTGCTTGACTAGCAAAAACAGCAGGTAGATAGGATAGCAAGAAGTATACACATAACATGTGTGCTTGTCAAAATCTTTATTCCTAGCCCAGTAATTAGAGCATGTGTGAAGTCTATGGGGCTGTTTTTTCAATCAATATCTCATACGTCTTTGTATGAGATATCATTGAAAAACATAGGTGAGTTCATGGTGAAGGATGGATATGTATAAAAATAATTGGGAACAGATATCATCATCATCATCATCATCATCATCATCATCATCATCATCATCATCATCTGGTGAACACAGCTGCCCGGTGTTAAGCTGGAGTTGGCCTTCTCCAATGATTGAGCTCTTTCCAAGAGCCTAGGATGACTGGAGATATCTTCGTAGAATATATACTGTTCCTAATAATGTTACCATTTGTAGTTGACTGATGTTGATATTGTCAATGCTGAGGATTTTCAGATGTTGATCCAGATCTTTTGCGATTGCACCCAAGGTGCCTATTATTATTAGTATTGTTCTTGCTTTCTTATTCCATCGCTTTTCAATTTCTATTTCTAAATCCCTATATTTGGTTATCTTTTCTAACTCTTTGCCACTGACTCTTGTGCATAAAGAATAAGAGGCCTCCATAGCTGGCGTTTCCTGTGGCCTTCCCACATGAATCATTTACAGTAAATATGCTATTCTGCTCAGATATTGCTTTAATTCTGTGCTGCTTTTCCTTTGTTCCAGGACAAAAGAACTTCCAAGTAGTCCCATTAAATTTCCTATCAGATTTCTCAAGGGTGGAGAGGGGGTGGGTGGGAGACACCTCAGCAAGGCATCTGGCAGTAAGGAAAACAATGTGATTTCTTTCTTCAAATACTATCCTAGAGTAACAGACTGCAAAATTCACATCCATATTGCCAACGAAGGCAGCATGTATCTGAAAACTGAGCTTTTCACAAAAGCTTTTTCCAATTAAAACATATTCACCCATATCTTCTTATCTAGTTCTATTGGCATAGCATGAACGTCATAACATTTCAAGGTCTCGTTTTTGAAAATCATCATAAACATTAAAAGTTGTGTAACAACATCTATGACAGCATGCAACAGATAATATCTACAGTGATTCCTTAACTTGGGGCAATTGAACATCAAAGCATTATGCCTTTTGTGTAGCTATGTAAGAGGAGCTTGGCCATTACCTCTTAAAGGGGCCAGTAGACAATTTCTAGTTTTGTGTCCTCAGAAAATAGCATGGCTAATATTTTACACGCAGCCCTGAACCCAGTTGTTGGTCCCTACTAAGTAAATCTACTGCATTGCGTACAATTTGTAGGCTTCCACCCATCATTCAGCAGTTTTAAGTCTACTGTAGTTGAGAAAAACTAATTGTAATGTAGCTGCTCATCTATGAAAATGGCAAGTTTTAGATGGTGACCCTGTGACCAACCCGTTGTCATTGGACCTCAGTTGCCATGATTCATAACCAATATGGCCAACAGTCTGTGATGCAGTCCAACAGCATTTGGAAAACCACAAGTCCCCCATTCCTGTCGTAGTGCTTCACTGGCCTGTGTTTTTGCTCAGTTTCACAGTAGTTTTAAGACTATGGGTCCAGTCAACTTTCTCAGCTACATCACCAGTAGCAATTAATTAATTGGCTGTCTCCCTGCAGCTGTACCAGCATTGCTTTGTAGGCTCAGGTGAGAAAGTATCTAAAATAATAAAGGAAAGCCACAGTGGGAATGAGGGAAAAATCAATGCCTGACAAACAGAAACAGACAAACCTGACAATAAAAAAGGACAGAAGACTTGTTATTTTAGGATTTCCAAAAGGAGCATTACAATCAACAGGAAGTAAACGAAAATTAAAACCTATAAAACCAGGAAGCCTTGACAGACATTGTTTAAGTGATGCTCCCTTCTGTTAAAACCAATTGTCACTGAGATAAAAGCAGTAGGGTTGAGTCAAACTTTGATTCCACAGAAATAAAGAAGATGGGAAGCAATTATCAACCAAGGAGAAATATATGGAAACAATGTGGATGGTGCTCAGGTACTGAGAAGAACTGGCTGAATCTAACCAAATGTTCTTGGCTGATTTGGAAGGTTATTTTTTCAGTAGATTCTAAAAAACTTTCAGAGTATCCTTAATCCTGGGTAATAGACATTGAGATCTATAAATGCAAGAGATATGACAACACAGGAAAGTTGGAGAATAAGACTTTGTTTCCACTGCAGTTTCTCAAACATCAGAAATCTTTTCCAGGATCATACTAGCCAGGCAGAGGTAACAGTGGAATTCCAACAGTGTAGACAAAAGAAGGGCAGAGATTGCTGAGGGGACTTGAAGGAGGACCTGAGGTTGGATCTCCTTTTATCAAAAACACCAAAAAATATGGACCATCCCTGTTCATATCATATCCTTAATCTGAAGGGGGGAAATGTATGGATTTGACTTTAAAATAATGTCACCTACAAATCGTAAAGAATTTTATAGGAAGACATGGAAATGTGGCTCACCTAGAAGAAAGGCCTCAACTGGAAGGCCTCAAGGCTCCCACATAGGCCTATTTCTCCCCAAGTATCAGGTTCCTGCCCTAGTGCTAGATGAAAGCCTTTCTCCTAGGCGACCCACATTTAGGTGTCTGTCAGGTAATGCCTCTAGAATAGAGAATTATAGGATTTGTACTCCAAGACATCAGAAAATCTCATCCCTGAGGATGACTCAGAAAAAATAGTGATTTATTTTGATTCAAAATTTGTCAGATTTACGTTTTTTTCCTGAAAAAAATGGATGAATCATTTTGTAAATTCATGTTTTAGTTTAAAACCATACAAAGTGACCTTCAAAGCACCCAAGAACACCACCTTTTTGAGGAAGCTGATTCTCCTCCACAAGCTGTGCAAGTCTGGTGAAGTTTGGGTTCTGGGTGTTTGAGTTATGAACCCCCAGATAGCCCACTGCAGGTAAGAGTCCCTAGTCACCTAGAGACACCACATTTTCAGGGAAGCTTGTCATGACTTTCCTCTACATTCCCTTCAGATTTTGTTTAGATTGGGTTTCAGACATCTGAGCTATAAAACCATAAAGTTTTCCCCTAGAAAAATGCCCTTTAGCAACTGCCTTGGGGAAACCCAGTCTTCTTCCAACTTGGAGGGATTTTAGAGAAGAGTCAGGGGGTGTTTTGCTGCAAATGTGGTGTCTCTGGGTTCCTTGGACACCATTTTATAGTCTAATGAAGCTAAAATTAAAAGATCCCCCCAAAATGTCAATTTGTATTCATTGGGGATATAAATTCGTATTGATTTGTCAAATTAGCAATTTTTGGATGAATTTTGCAATTCATGTTTTAATCTGTGTCCATCTAGCATGCATTTAGACAGCAAAGAGTTAATTGGCAACTGGAGTTTATCTACAGTTCTCACTATAGATGTTAGAACAACTTAACTTCCCTGAGGTTCCCTGAAAAATTCTGTCCGGGATGCATAATTTGTTCAGGAGATGACCAACGTAATAGAAAAATTGGATTGTCAGCACATTTTTCCGCCATGGTCTTCTGAGCTGTCTTTACAATTCAAATGACAGATGTGCCTAGCAGTAAATCAAATCCTAGATCAAACTGAATGGATTCCTTCTTTGTCTGCTTATTCTCTATCCCTAGTCTGGTGCTAATGGGGTACATGAGATGAGACTGCAATCCTGTTGTTTGCAACTAAGTTGCAAATAGAGTAGGCACTAGTATTAAATCCGAAGATTCAATATATCTTCTCCATAGGTGCAGCACGTATTTTTCCCCCACCCATCTGCCCCACTTACCAGCCTCGATGTGCCAGCTGGGTCATCCTCCTGGGCGAAAGGTACAGGCTGGAAAAAAGAGATGGGCACCACCTTTGGCATCATAAGATTGTGCCCCTGCCCTTGTTCTTCAGATTATGCAGAAAGAGCAATAGTGCTTCATGGACCATGAGGTCATAGCCTAAATGAGATTTGGTGTCAACTTTAGTACAGTGCCAGGCCCACTGAATGAGTGCTAATTTTGGTTTTGCATCTGTCTCACCCAAAGATGATCTCTACATGTGAACCTATCTCAACAGCTTAAGATCAAGTTCCATCTGTTTATTAAACAATGGATTTCATCTGTTCTGCCTTAGTTGGATCCAAGTGAATTTGTCCCTGCAATTTTTAAAATCTGCTTGAATGAACGAAATACGGTGATAGCTGATCTTTGAATTAAGGCTGGGGGAGAATTTTGTTTCCTTATTTTAAAATATGAAATTATTCTAAACCCCATGTTTCTTCTCACTTCGGATGGAACAAAGTTTTAAATTTGAATGCAGGAGAAACAAAACTGACAGGCTTGTCCATCTGTCTGGGCTTTTGAATCACGGACAATTCATGTGAGAATTTTAATGCCTTTATATTCAACCATATTGGTGCTGAACTGGAATTCCAAACATCTTTCATCAAAGAAACTTTTCATCTTTAAAACATATATAGCACTGTTATCTGGAAGAGTACTCTCTCCATGTTGGAAACAGATCTACCTATTGCTCTGTGTAAATGGAGAATAATGTCCGTGTGGTTTAATTGATAGTTTTTGTAATTTTCTTTGTATTTGGGATGGAAAGATTTTGATTTTTTTTAAAAAAAAAAAACTGAATGCAAAAGGAAGCAAATCTGACAGATTGTTTCCATTCTGTGGTGGATTGGATTCTGTGGTGGATTGGGGAAGAGTTAATTGCTATTACTTTTCATTTCCTGCAGCTGTTACTATACAGCTGCATAAACAACTAAATTAAATTAATTTTTCCAGTTCCTTGAGAGTCTTGTGGTTCATTTGCTAAGCAACAGAATTGCCTGGGCTGCAGCAATATAACAGGGAGAACTAGAACAGGGTCACTCTTGATACTGATATTTTGCTTAGAAGCAGAGAGAGGAAGTTGACTTCAGGAACTCACACAAATAGAGTAATACCTTGGTTGACAAGTAGAGTACCTTGGTTTAAGAGCGTTTTCCAAAACAAACATATTTTTCTGAATTTTGCTTTGCTCTGTGTGTAAAATGCCTTGCAATGCAAACACTGGAGTATGTCACATGATTACAAGTGAGGCAATAGTGGTCCTTCTCCCCCCCCCCACACCAGATTGTGAGTGATGGTTTGGAATGTTCCATCTCAGACAGCCTCCAAAGAAGAGGGAGGTGAGTGGTCTCCCTTGAACCAACCAGGAAGGTTTTCAAAGTTGAGTGCAGATTAGAGTTTTATTTTTCTTTGTATCTATGTTTATTTATTTATTTACTTTTTTCAATATCATTTCCTATCTTTCAATCCATTTCTAGTCATGGGGCAGCTATTTGTGTGTGTAGATGGCTACATATTGCATTGTATTATTGTCACATAGACAAGGGTGTTTCATTTTGGAAGGGGACTGGTTCTGAAATGAAACATGCCAACACAGCTGGCACTCAGAACGCAATTCCACCCTCTGGAACAAAATCATCCACTATCTTACCTTGCTTTACCTCACGCTGGGCAAAATTCCAATCAGAAAGAAGCCTCCAATGCATTATCTTTCTCTCTCCCTGGCACTGGCCAATCAGGAGCTGTGCAAGGACATCCTGCCTCCCTGTCTAACCAGTCCCCATCCAAAACGAAACACCCACATCTATTGTCACATTAAAAACACAAAGTAAAATCCAGTTGTTAGTCCCAAGCAGAGCAGATTCCACAACCAAGTACCTATATCATGGTGTGCCTGTGGATTTCTAGGCAACTTCTTTTGTGAGTTTTGAAATTTTGTGTGTACAGTATGTGGTCTATGGGAGCCTAGAATGAATAATCTGACTTTCCATTATTTCCTGTGAAGAAATTTGCTTTGATATATGAATGCTTTGGTTTATAAGCATGTTTCTGGAACGGATTATGCTCGTAAACCAAGGTATTACTGTATCTCCTTTTAGGGAGTGGAGATGCATCTGTTTTGGCTATGTCTTGTCAAGTGCTGATTAAAAATACAGAGTACATTCACAGAGCTATCCTCTCCCCAAAACTGGACTGTTAACACTAAATTACAGATAAGTGGTGTGATGGCAGAAGAAAAGATTGAACTGAAAAGCACTAAAATTCAAGGAGTACAGTGGTACCTCTACTTATGAGTGGCTCGACTTAAGAGCAATTCGACTTAAGAGTGAAAAGCCGTTGGCATTTCATCTGCTGCCTTACAAATTTTAGATGCAGTCTGCTCTACTCAGATTTTTTTTTATTTTATTTATTTATTTTATTTATTAGATAGGGCTGCTCTACTTAAGAGTTGTTCGACTTCAGAGCATGCATTCGGAATGGATTAAACTTGTAAGCAGAGGTACCACTGTATCTAGACTCACACTGAAGGGACTTTCACAGGAATATCTCTCTAAGTTTTCCCTGGGTTGAAGATGAAAGGATAATGAAAGCCAACAGGAGATCAGGGCAAAAGAGCTACAAATGTTTGCTGTTTTACTGTTGACTTTGCAGGCTGCTAAGCAGCAATGGATAGCAGGGTATATGTAATTAGGTTCTATATCTTCATATCACTAGCAATTGTTTGCTCTTCCCTGTGCATGGCTGCCTTGCTTTACAGCACCTCTTCGTATTCTAATTATGTGATTATAACAAACTTATAATTAGTGCCTCTGAACCATTTCTTCATGGCAGCATTCATTGTCTGGCAGGGCTTCGTGGGAAATGCTGTGCCAGTATCAGTGTCTCTTTGGTGCAAACCATATTGTGTGTTCCCAGTTCGCCTAGAGCAGAGATAAAAGTCTGGAAATATTTTTCACCTCTGAGAATACTGGCAATGAGCAAAACGCTACAGTGCTCTTGTACGTTGGCTGCTTAGCCTGATGTGGAATCCCATTGTCAAAAGAAATTGAAATGTATGAAGAAAACACAATTCTTTCGCCTAGTCTCCTTTTTCTGACATTACTAGTCTTAGGGAATCTGTGAGGATAGGGCCTATTTCTGAGAGGAGGTCTGCTCAGATGAAGGCCACTTTTAAAAGTCTTCACACTACATGTGTGTGCTTTCAGTGAGTACATGGAGGGGAACATGAGTACAGTTGAATGCATGTAGCCCCCTCTTCTTTCCAGATATTAAATATTGAATGGCAATGGATGTGTAAGAATTTGGGGTTTTCAAAGTGTTGAAAGCAATATATTCTGCTTATATGCTGCCCTATAGCACTTAAAGCACTTTCTGGGTGGTTTACAGTTGAATTATGCAAGCTACACATTGCCTCCCCCCAAGAAGCTGGGTACTCATTTTACCGACCTCAGAAGGATGGAAGGCTGAGTCAGCCATGAGCCATCTACCTGGGATTGAACCCCAGGCAGCGTGCACAGTTTTAGCTGCAATATAGCAGTTTAACCATTGTGCCACACGGCTCCTACTTACTTTTGGAAAACAAAAAGGCAAGGAGCTACTGTTTTGGAAAACAGGAAGACAAAGAGTTACTGGGATACGTAGAAGTTGAAATGATCCCAAACCAACAGTTTTGTGGTTTGTGCCAGTTTGACCCACAACCACACAGCTGTTCCACAATTCAGTGCCACTACTCCTTCCAGCAGGCACACACTCAGAGGCAGCACCCCAGCTTCCCTGCCCCCCCCCGGCTGCTACAGAGGGGGCCTCTGCTGGAAGGGGTAGGGAAATTGAACTGGAGAACATCTGTGCAGCCATCAGCTGAACCAGCAGAAAATGCCAAGACAGCAGTTCCTGCCCGCCTGTACTTAGAGCTGTTTAAATTTATTAAAAATAAATTATTAATAAACAGATGCCACCAGATAAAATAAACACCCTTAATATGACAATTATTAAAAATATATATCACAAATCTGTGAAATACGTTCCCATATATGGGTTGAAGTATTAAGAGGCACAGTACATCAGAAAATAATTGTGTTCATCAGAGGAAGAGTTTAATACAGAGAATAGTACAGAAGTCACTTTAGTAATCAGCTTAATATGTAATTACTACAGTTTCCTGATCACTTTAGTTTTAAACGTAACTTTCAGGCTCTGAATAGCAGTGCAAATGGCACTGGGGAATATTGATCATAATTTATCCTTCCCCATTCTCTCAAACTTTTACTCAATTTTTAAATTGCGGTAGATAGTAAGAAAAATATCTATCTATCTATCTATCTATCTATCTATCTATCTATCTATCTAT
>JAHTLZ010003526.1:55008080-55063233 GCA_023846285.1 Phrynocephalus versicolor
AAAGAAAGAAAGAAAGAAAGAAAGAAAGAAAGAAAGAAAGAAAGAAAAAGATATACTGTGATATGTTGTTGTACAATAAAGACTTAGGTTGAAATCTTTTACTTGCTTAAAAGCAAATCATATTAACTTCAGTGGCCGTGTGAGAGCCTGAAGATGCAGACAAACTGCTATCTTATTCCCTGCAGCAATCGATCATCTGTGCACCCTATGCATGCTGCAAAGGCTATGGAGAACTACTTTTCTATTATGCCCCGATCTCCCTGTGTCAGGGTGAGCAACCTCTGACCCTCCATCATCCCTGATAATTGACCATGCTACCTGGAGCAATGGGAGCTGGTGTTGAAGAGCATCTGGAAAGCTATAGTTCCTCCATATGGAAGTTGAATCATGGCAACTGGACTTCTTTTTCTGAGAGATAGAAACATTTTGCTGCTCCTCCAAACAGCTTCCTCAGTCTGAATAAAGCTTGTGTGAGTCCTCCATCTTATAGTCCTCCTGTGTATACTTTTTGAAAATTTGCTTTCACATTTGAGTTCAGAGGCGGTGGTGGTGGACTTAAAGGCTTCTTCTGAGAAGAATGTTAGTCGGTTTTGGGGCATAGAAATCAGTGTCCTGTGACATGGGGCACAATTGATCCAAAGAAAGCAAAGCACTAGTACCTCAGTTTTTCTTAGGGCACGCATGAGTGGGTCCCCTACACGAGGTAAAAATAATGTTGCTTCTGCCAAATTCCTCATTACACACTTCAGAACTAATGGTCTGAGGCCAATCGTGGTCATGGATGTCCCATGACACTTTGTTGCCTCAGGTGAAAAGCAAGCCAAGACTGACCTCAGTCTCCATATAGATTCCATTTTGGACTAGCTGTGGGGTCTGACCTCAACAGGAAAAGTGAGTCAGCTTCCTTCACCATATCAGAAGGCATCAGGTTGGCATTGGGGGGGGGGGTCCATGGGAGGACAACAGCCATATCCTCCAGTGTCTTCTTACTTGAGGCTGTCCCCTCGCTCTGCCTCCCCACTCTGTCAGGTGATCCTTGAAGCAGTTTGTTTTGAAAGGAAACTACTAGAACTATGCAAGTTCCACACACTTCTAGAAACAACAGCTGGTGGAAGCCTGGAAGTAACAGGCTTGGACGCTCTCTGTGTGTTTAGAATGCATATGAAGGCATTCTAATGCTGCTTAATGTTGCTTCCGGTGACATTTTAAATCTTCGACTGTGATGTGTGCAAGGCTGAAATAAACAACTAATTAGGGTTCACTTTCCAATGTTCAGTCACCACGCAGCTTGGAAGTTACGGGGAACAGTTTTCTAATCATTTGCTGCACCTCCTCAGACAAGCAGCCTCTTTTGCAGTGATCATATAGAATTTGACTTCTCTCTACAGTTGCCTCCTGCTTGGCATATCTTGTTCCACTGTGTCAATACAGACCATTCCAGTTCTTCTCTAATGGTCATTTCTCAAGCCAGGATCCAAAATAGAAGCATCCAAATGTATGTTTGTTTTCTCCTCTGGATTTCTTGTATGAACTGTAAAATAGGACAGCATCAGAGATTTACTTCCATTTGCCACATTAATTATTTTGGCTATTTGTGAATAAATCTTGTCATGTTTATTTTTTTACTTTTTTATTCTACCACCTCCTCGCGAATTGAAGTGGGCATTATAATCAGAAAAGAGCACTATAGACTCTATTTTTAAAGTATTGAAAGAGTAGAACATTTCTTATGAACCCTGGGGTGAATAATAAAACATATAGGGATATTTCTGTCCAAAACTTTACAGTTTTAATATAGGATTACAGTAATACCTTGAGTTATGAGTGCCCTGGTCTATGAGCATTTTGCAAGATGAGCAAAAAGTGTGAAACATTTTTGTTCCATTTAACGAGCTTGTCTTGCAAAACAAGCACCAGAGCATCAACCCCTCCTCTGCCACTGCTGGCTCCTGGCCACAGCAGCTGCCATCCGGCCCTTTGCCTGCCAGCTGGATCTTGGCTAGTGGCTGCTGCAGCTTCCGGCCACCAGTTCCCAAGGAGCCAGCCAACAGGCAAAGGGCCAGCCAATGGCCACCACAACCAGAAGCCAACTGGCTGGCGAAGGGTAATTCAAAGCAAATTTCCCCTTAGGAAATATTATAATGGAAACTTAAATGATTCATTCATGGATGAGGGCCCCCAGAATGAATCATCTACATTTCCATAATTTCCTGTGGAGAAATTTGCGTTTGATTTACAAGTATTCTGGTTTACAAGCATGTTTCAGGAACGGATTATGCTTGTAAACCAAGGTACTACTGTATTTCCTCTTATTTTTATCCGCCCACCCTCCAATTTATTTCCTTGGATGTGCACTATGAGATATGTGAGATATGCCACACAAGCTCAGAATAATGGCATTAGGAAGCTAGACCTTGTATCAATTCCAGGCTCCAAGATGGGTCACCCTAGACAGAATGGTCAATGCTGTGACGAAGAAGCAAGCATTCTCTTCCCGGAATTAATAGTCACATCAGCAGAAGAGAATTGATAGTTTCAGTGGCAATGAGGTAGAGACGCTTTTGAAAAGGAGCTAATAGGCACTGGTGGAAGGTGACATTGGCAGCAGATCTTCAGGTTAACTCTTGTTTGTACAGCAGAGAAAGAGGCAGTACTTTATATCACCTTGTGTCCTTCTCTTTCCTCCTTAGGAATATAAAGAAGAGCACAAGGCAGCAGTGTAGCAAAATCCATCACTGGAGCCAGGCTGGGTTCCCTCCCCCAACACCCCCAACACTGATGTCACACACTCATAACTACAAAAATAATTACAAGTAACAGTTAATTAAATAATGATTCTCCCAGCTCAAGTTGCAGCTGCAATACTTGTTATAGCAACAAGGAATTGATTTCAGTTAACTAGATTCATCTAGATAGTTTCAAGTAATTATGGTGCAGAAGGGCATTAGCCATGAGACCTTAATCACACCCAGGGCAGAAACGAGCAGGATAGGACCCTTTTAATTAAAGGCAAAGCTGTCTTAAGAAGTAAAAGATATTTTGCTTCAGCAAATCACACACTATGGCGTTTCACTCTTGGGTGGACCATGCAATGTGTCTGGATCAAGAGAACAAGATAGAAAATGTCCACCATATCCTCCTGGGTCTGAGCAGAAGAATAATACCTGTATGAAAAAGGCAGGCATTATTCCTTCCCTAGTCCCCATATTGAGAGGGGCTTGAGATGACCGTGGAGTGCTCTCCAAGAGAAGGGGGGAGCCACAAACCAGGGCTATTTAGAATCCCTCCATGATAGACACACAGAGACAGGGAAGGGGTCACTGGCTGCCTCTCCCTTTGCCTTATGTCATGCAGACCTGGACTAGAGCCAACAGAGATTACCATTGGATTACATTTTTACATTCTAGTCTAGGATTTCGAAAAGACAATGAAACACCTGTAAATGTGAAGTATATTTAACTATCTTCTGTAAACGGGGAGTTTCTTTATTCTTCTTATCCTGTGGGCTGATTACAATCACCAGATGATCTTAGGAGATAGTAGGAAGCAAGAACACGAAAAGGTCATGTTCATACCATGGAAAGGCATCCATATCTTCAGCAGATATTATTCCAGGAAACCATGTACTTCTTGCTGTGCAAAACTATGCTTGCTTCAGGAAACAGGGTATGATATTCCCTAATTCAGGCCTTCAAATTACATTTGAAAAGTACTTCATTTCCCTTACTTAGTGCCTTGTGTGGAAAAAAGGATGTCATCATTATTACCAATTACAATATTGGAATGTAAATGGTTGCATTATTCATAGCGTTATTCACTGTTTTTCCATTATGCGAGAGGAATGTTGTAATCAGTGAAAGAATGGTACAACACTGGACAATTTTTACTTAACACTCTTCTAATTATTTGGATGACTGCCTACGAAAGCACTGCTTGTTGTTGTCTGTGAAGATTCTCAGTCATCCAGGTGAGTTTATCTGGAACTTGAGTCGTGGCAACTGCACTTCTTTTCTTAAGAGATCAAAATGTTTTGCTACTTATCCAAACAATTTTCAATATGAAAACCCCTCTCTCAATAGAGGTGGGGGACTCAGACACAATCTGCCTGCTACATATCAAGTGGCCCTTTCATCAATCCCCAGACAAATCAGAAGTACTTCACACCTCCTCCAGCAAGACCACAGCTAATGTCCCATAATTAATGGGTGTTCAGAAAGGTTGCACAGATGGGACTTTCACACATCATAGGCCGTTGTCCCTCTAAATAGCGTTTTCAGGCCATTGTCCATCTAAAAAGCCTATTCAGGCCATTGTCAACTTATGAGCCTATTCAGACCAGGGTGATGTGAAACAAAGGTGAACTATAAAATGGATTACTCGCCACTAAATTTCATCAGATTGATGAAGCTGCTTGGTTGAGTAGTGAAACATTTCAGTCTCTCAAGAAAAGAAGTCCAGTTGCCATGACTCAACTTCCAGATTGTTTGTAGTTGTTTTTTTTTAAGATGGGCACAAAATGAAAAACAAAATGCTATTTTGTTGTTTCATTAGTAACGAAATGAATTGAGGAAGCAGCATTTCATTACAGATGAAATGAAACGGTCATTTTTTCCCATTGAAACAAACAGTTTCTTTCCATCTGTAGGGTGGCTGCTGCTGCTGCTGAGGGCAGAGGAGGGGGTGGGTCACCACAGCTGCTCCGCTGCTCCCCACCTCCTCTCAGCCTAGCTTCTGGCCTCCTCTCAGCTGGGAGGCGCGTGGGGGTTGACTCCTCTGGGTCCTAGAGGCAGGGGATTTGGTGCCAGGGAGCCATTTTCAGAGGGTTCCTGCCAAGCTGTTAATGGCTGGTATCCCCCTGGTGTTGACTGGGCCAGTTTTAAAGGGGTCCAGCCCATGATAGCTCAGTAGGAGCCCTCTGAAAATGGCCGGGTCGGCAGTGCGATCACCCAGAACTGTCCACCCAACCATTTTCAGAGGGCTCCTGCTGAGCTGTCATGGGCTGGATCTCTTTAAAACTGGCCCAGTTGGCACCATGGGGATCCCCTGGTGCTGACTGAGCCACTTTTAAAGGGGTCCAGCTGATAACAGCTCAGCAGAAGCCCTTTAAAAATGGCTCCCAGACACCAAATCAGGTGCCTCTAGGACCCAGGGGAGCCGTTTCATTTTGTTTCATTTCATTTTGTATGAATTTTGTTTTAAATGTAAGAAATAAAACAAAAAAACAGGGGTGGGCATGGAATAAAACAAAACAAAACATCATTTTTCCATTTCATGCTCATCCCTAGGTCTGACACATGGGACAAAATCATATTTGTGCACCCAGCACTCAGCCATAGCCACTTGGAGAGAATTAAAACTTTCTAATTGCCCCAAACATGGACATACTAATGGTCCTGGAGCTCCCTATCTGTCCTCTTCATCCTGGGGAAGACTTTGGAAGCTGCAAGGCCTGAGTATCCAAAGATCATTGGTACCAGAGGTGGGACAGGTTATTCTGTCGCTGATGACCTGTCTCATTAAAGAGTGTTTCCCACCCCTGCAATTCTTGCAGCTCCCAAAAATCTCCCTAGGGGTCCCTTTGATGATGGTGAACATTTTGGAAATTGTGGGGTGGGGATGTGGACTTTTTAATATCCAAAAATTACCACCAGCCTTGAAACCTGTAGTTGGGGTAGTGGTGAGGAATCAGGAACTTTTAATTTCCCCATAGTAGCTGTGGCTGGCAATGTCATTCAAAGTGGGGCAAAAGGACTCCAGACATTACATTCCTTTTTGGAATGAAGCCTCATTTTGACTCCATTGCTAAAACTAAGAAAGTCATGCCAGGGAGCTATGTTACTTCACAAGCTTCTCTTTTGTGAAAGGGTTCAAATACGTTCCAGAGGGGAGTATTTTTCTTGACATTCTGCTGATATTTGCATGAAAAGTTATTTCTGGGAGTAGTCATTTATACATCATTCCTCTCATGACTTCTTTTTTAAAAAAGACTATTCACAACTTTTATTACACCTACACCTTCATACAGAAAATGAAATGTGTGAACTGGTTGATCAAGCTGTAAACTCAGCTTTCAATTCCCAAAGAGGGGCAGGGCTGAAGGGGGGAGCAGGTGGTTATTTATTTATTTATTTATTTATTTATTTATTTATTTATTTATTTATTGAGCTTATATCCCGCCCATCTTCCCAGAAGGGAACTCTGGGCGGCTAACAATAAAACCCAATAAAACAGACAGAGACAGTAACAAAGAGAACAAAAGGGAGGCATGATCCAAGCAGAGATGGCACGGGCAAAAAAAAAAAAAAAAACCTAAATAGAAATGTCGCCAAATGTCTCCCTGAAAATGTGAGTCTTCAGGGCCTTGTTAAAGGCGGGCAGGGACTCTGCTAGGTGCAGCTCACTGGGGAGATGATTCCATAGCATGAGGCCCACCAAAGAGAAGGTGCGGTCACGCGTACGCGATTTCCGTGCCTCTCTGGGTGTGGCCACCATCAGTGAGCCCGCCTGCACCAATCTTGTGGGTCTGGCCCCAGTTGATCTCTGAGAGATACGCTCCACCAGATACTCTGGTCCCAGGCCGTGGAGGGCTTTGAAAGTCAAAACCAGGACCTTGAACCTAATCCGGAGGACAACGGGTAACCAGTGCAAGTGAGCCAGGACTGAGGTGATGTGCTTGAATCTACGAGCACCCACCACCAGCCTGGCCGCCACATTCTGCACCCGCTGTAACCTCCGGATCAGGGTCAAGGGCAACCCCACGTAGAGGGCATTGCAATAGTCGATCCTCGAGATCACTAGGGCCTGCACGGCTGTCCCCAGGAAGGACTCATCAAGGTACTGGCAGATCTGGGCGATCCTGCGGAGATGGATAAAAGCGGCCCTGGAAGCAGCCATAACCTGTGCTTCCAGGGAGAGGGCTGAGTCCAGGACCACACCCAGATTCCTGGCCCTGTCCGTAGGCTGGAGGGAAACACCCCCCAGTTTAGGGAGGGGGCCATTGTACCCAGACGAGGGCGCCCCGAAGAACAGAACCTCCGTCTTCTCCGGATTCAGCTTGAGCCGGTTATCTCTGGTCCATTCCAGAACCGCCTCCAGGCACAGATTGAGGGAGCAAATTGCCTCCTCTGCAGACGATGAAAATGAGAGATACAGCTGCGTGTCATCAGCGTACTGATGACAGCGAACTCCAAATCTCCTGATTACCTCCGCCAGCGACCTCATGTAAACGTTGAACAGCATGGGTGAGATGGCCGACCCCTGGGGCACCCCACATGGGAGGGTCCAAGGAGCCAACAAGTCATCACCCAGCTGAACCCGCTGATTCTGGCCACCAAGGAAGGAACGAAGCCAGGCCAAAGCCTGACCCCCAATTCCCGCCTTGGCCAGCTGGACCAGCAGGTTACCGTGGTCGACAGTATCAAAGGCAGCTGACAGATCAAGGAGAACCAGCAGGGAGGAACACCCCCTGTCGGCCTCCCTGAGGAGGTAATCCTGCACAGCGACCAGGGTAGTCTCGGTCCCGCGAAGAGGTCTGAAACCAGACTGGAAGGGGTCCAGGATACGATTTTCCTCCAGATACAACTGGAGCCTGACAGTGGCCACCCTCTCAACAACCTTGCCCAGGAAGGGAACAATGGCAATTGGATGATAGTTAGATAAATCGTCCAATGCCATGCCAAGCTTTTTCAGAGTGGGCTTCAGCACGGTCTCCTTCAGTCGGGCAGGGAAACATCCCTCCCCGAAAGAGGCCGTGGCAATAGCCGAAACCCACTCAGGCATGGTCCCTTCGGCAGATTTAATAAGCCAAGCTGGGCAAGGGTCAAAGGGAGTGGCCACCGGCTGGCAACAAGCCATGGCTCTGGAGGCCTCCACTGGAGACACTGACCCAAACTCATCCAGGAGGGGAGAACGGAGGGGTGAGGCCCCGGGGACATCAGGGGATGGACTAGAGCAACTGGGGGGCAAGTCTATTTTAGATCTAAAATGGGCTGCAAATTGCTCACTAGTGAAATCACTAGGAGGAGGCCTCAGCTGACTGGGATTGGAGAGGTCTCGAACCACCCAGAACAGCTCCGCCTGGCAGTTCGAGGCCTCACCAATTCTGAGGGAGACAGAGGATGTTCTAACGTCCCTGATCGCGTGAAGATAGCGGCCAGAAGATAGCGGTTGGCAGGCTAGGCTAAGAAGCCCAAGAGGAAGACTTAGAAAACTAACTTTTAAAAAGTAATTAATTTCAGTTCTAATTCCAAAGGCCTCCCAAATAATAATTATAGCTCTTTCCTATATTTAATAATAATGTTTAAAAGTAATTTTATACTTTCTAGCTTCTTAAATGTTCTGTAGCTCATCATGACTTCTGAGGTATATTCTGACCAAGTGGAAGTTTCACTATATTGAGAGTTAGTGGAAGGAAACAGTTTAGGGTTAGGATCTGGCTATGATTCGTAGCTGTCATATTTTCTGAAGCTAGGAACAATTCCAGTGTTATCTCCACTGGGCAGCCAAGCAATAAATACCTAGAGAGCTCATAAAATAATAATAACCCACCAACCATGATTGTTGCTTTGCATTTGGGTGAGACGTGGTTGAATAGTGGGGAAAGGAGTAAGGGGAGTTTATCTTGCATAATATTACTTTGTGAATGGCAGTGATCCCAAGACAATAACGTATACTATAGATAACCTGGATTGCTGACTATTGCCACTTGCCTTAGGCTATGGCATCTTTGCTTGGTGTCATTCCCCCCCCCCCCCTTTGCTGGCAATGCTAGCATGATATTGCAAAGCAAAATTGGACCATTTCCTGGCATTTCAAATTGTGGGCAAAGAAGCACTATTCCATATTGATAAACCAGAGGGCTTTTTGTTTGGTTTTGGTTTTTTTATTTGAAGTGGTAGAATAATCCCTTCAACTAACAACACCATTATACAGCATAGCAGTCTTGCAGTTCTCATTCTGTATATGTTTTTCAGCACAACATCCTGAAACGCCCCACCTGCCCAAATGAGGGTTATAAAAAAAATCTAAAATACTAAATACTGCTGACCTCTTGTTCAAAACACAGTCTCTTCCCATTCAGCTCACTGTTCCTTCAAGTGCCTGCAGTAGAAGACAAGGCAGCCAAAGATGATGTAGCATAAGTCAACACTCAAGCTATATGACATTCTTCTTGCACCATTTAGTGAGGCCACAGCCTCATAACTATAGTAAGCTGCTGTTACATGACAAAATTAGTGATGTTCTTCAATAAGTTACAATTGTAATTTCACTGCACCTTTATTCCTGACAAAAAGGGCTAACTTAAAGTACCTCCTAATGGTTACTTCCAAGAGCTGCCCATGGAGTGTATGTGGCCTGCAGGCCAGTGGCTCCTTATCCCAGCCCTCTGTTTGTTAAAGTGAAGCTATTTTTTATGTAAATGAACTTACCATCTCAGATGTATTAGCTTTGAAGGTGCCTTGGGTGTGTGCATAGAAAACCCAATGATCCTAGATGCCAAGCCCGCTCCTCCCCATGGTTCACGGTGGAGTTGCAGGTGATGAAGCAAGAGCGGAGGAGGCTTGAGAGCAGACGGAGGAAGGATCGAATGACTGTGGTTACGGCATTGACCAGACACTATGACAGAGCGATCAGGGACACTAAAAGATCTTGTGCCTCCCTGAGAATTGGTGAGGCCTCGAACCGTCAGGCGGAATTGTTCCGGGTGGTTTGAGACCTCACCAATCCCGGTCCACCGGGGCCTCCTTCTAGTGATTTCACTAGTAAGTCATTCACAGCATTTTAAAAATCTAAAATAGAAGCCATCCGTTCCCACCTGGACTCCAGTTGCCCTCATCTGACCCCAAGAGTGGCTGGTGCTGCACCACCTGGGTCTCATTGGTTTGTTGTGTTTGGGCCTATTGCTCCAGCTGAAACCTCCAGGGTGCTCATTTACTGCAGACCGGTGGCTTCTCCATTTGACCCCTGCCCATCTTGGCTCATTAAGACCACCAGAGGGAGCATGCCTGAATGGGCTTCATTGATTGCCACTGCCTCCTTTGGGGATGGGAACTTTCCCTGTCAGCTGAAGGAGACAGTGGTGAAGCCCATTCATAAAAGACCTGGCTTGGCTGTAGACAATATGTCCAACTATCATCCTATAGCTAATGTTCCCTTCAGGGGCAAGGTGGTGGAGCAAGTTGCCACCATGCAGCTATAGTCCTTCCTGGAGAAGAACCTTGTCTTGGATCCTTTCCAATCTGGGTTTAGGCTGCGCCATGGGACTGAGACGGCTCTGGTCGCTCTGCACGATGATCTGTTGAGGAGGGTCAACAGGGGTTGCTCTACTCTGCTGGTCCTTCTCCTACCTGTCAATGGCCTTAGTTACTGTCAACCACAGTATCCACCTGGGCCAGCAATCTGTGGTAGGGATTGGGGTTTACAGCCTTTGGCTGGCTTCACTCCTTCCACAAGGGCCATGGTCAGCGAGTGAGCTTGGGGGGGGGTGATCTGTCATCTCCCTGGACACTCTTTTGTGGGGTGCCCCAGGGTTCGGCTGTCTCCCCCATGCTCTTTAATATCTATGTGAGGCCGCTGGCTGAGCTCATCCGGAGTTTTGCAGCTTGCTGTCATCAGTATGCTGATGAGATACAGCTCTATCTCTCCTTCTCCACCTCTACAGTGGAGTCTGTGCAGACTCTTGATTGCTTCCTGGCTGTGGTCTTGGAATGGACCAGGACCAACAGGCTCAAGGTCAATCCCAAGAAGACTGAGGTTCTGTTCTTTGGGGGTTCTCCAGATAGGTACAATGGCCCTCTCCCCAGTTTGGGTGGGACTGTCCTCCGGCTGGTGGAGAGAATAAATAAATAAATAAGTGAAATCTTAAACCAAAGGCTCCTGTATATTCAGATAATAAAGACATGCCATGAAAATTAGAAGGCATTCACTTGCCCTGTTTCCTACTGTGTTTCCTTGCAGAATTTGAATTTTTGTCTTCTTATTTATTCATCAGCAGCTGTGATTACTGCAGCCACCACCAGTGTTTCTTTCATCTTTTTGTGCCTTCATAAGACATGACCTTGCCTTTTAAAAAGAATACTGGCACGTTCTGTAACCTTTTGTTTGTTTTACTTTTCCAATCTCTGTAATCCCCTTTTTTGTAAGCATTTTAAAATGCATTGTGCTATCTTCTTTTTCTCTTTCAGCAAGCGCAGCAGAAGTTAGACAAGAAACCCCACATGACTGTAGCATTTGTGGAGAGAATATAATTGAACTGGAAGGGAGGGTACCTCTGGACGAGTTTGAGTAGATTTGTGCCCTTGTGAAGTGAAATATGACATGTTTATGCTGCTCTTCCGTCATATTTGCAGTGGTGTTTTATGCCCTCTAGTGGATTGTTAGGCTATTGCAGCACATTGGTTTTGCTTTGCTTCAGCATTATTTCGTCCTTGATAAATTAGATCCATGCCTAATTCTTATTTTTTTTTCTTTATAGCATTCACATACTTTCTTTAACAATCCAAATGACTTGGAAAAAACATCTTATCCTGTGTTTTTAAATAAAACAATAGGCTACACTGCTTTCAATGACAGTTGGATTTCATTTCAGTCTTCGACAAAAGAGTGTGCGTGTCTTAAAATAAATCTCTGCATAGAATATGGTTGCATCAAGAGTGAATTTAAATAATGTCTAATAAATATAAATAAAATAAGGAGGTATCCTGGCAACTTGTCTAGCTATAGTTATGGCAAACAGCAGAGATGTCCTCTTCTTAATTCATTGGGCTGCTCGTTCATCTTTGAACAATACTACTTTGGTTCAGCATTTTTATGTTTTTAAAGCTATCCACATTTTTAATCTATTAGTAATAACTGCATCAGATGAAGTCCAACAACCTAGCCTGCTCCAGATGTTGTGGGACTTCATCTTGCACCAATGGCAGAGGTATTGGCAACCATTAGAGATAATAACAAGCCACTGATTCCCATCTGTATTGTAAGGTATCAGTTTTATCACTTTTAATATGTCTGAGGGGTTGACTGAGTTTGAGTGGCTTGCCAGTTATCCCTTCATGAATGTACAGCAAATATTACAAACCAGGGATGTCCTGATGTATAGCTCAGTCTCTAAGCGACTGCCCACACTGTGAAATTTGGTGTTATCTAGCCGGTGCTTAAAGGTGCTTATCTTCCATGCATTTTGCTTCAACTCTTGGCACCTGTCTGAAAAGGCAGAACAAAGGACTATTTTGTAGCTCAATGAATCATCCAAAAAAGAATGCATGCCCTAGCCCTCGGCCAGTTGGGTGTGGGACAGCTCTTATAGGGGGAGAATGGATCATTTTAAATAGAAACACAAGTGAACAAGGTCCCCCCCCCCATGCCAAACAGTGCTGCCAGAGAACCATGTGTCATAAGTGTATGCCAGTGTGAGCAGGCTCTAAGCCAATGTGGTACACCAGTTTTCATCTAACCTAATAGCTCCTACTTTGTTGGGTAGCAGTTCTCCCAGATCTCTGATCTCTCTTTAAATCTTCAGGATCTCAGATAGGGCTCTTCAATCAGCAGTCCCCTGATCCTTGTAACTGGAAATCACTGGGACAAAACCGATGGCCTTCTGCATACAATTTGTGAGCTATAATCCCAGTGCCCAAACCATCTGAGGGTTTTTAGGAGTTGCACTCTAAAAAAGGAACTTTTCCAAGCTCTGGCCATGGCCAGAAGCAAACTTTCCAAACTCTCCAAGGCAGATGAGAAACTTCGCTTGTGCACAGCCTTTGACGCTAGACATTCTTTGAGCACTCAGTGGCTAACAGTGTACTCTCTGATGAATCCTCTTTAGCATTGTGGGTCCTGAGTTGGCAGATTCCAGAGTTTAATTATTCCTGATATGAAGAGATATTTTATTTTGTGCCAACTGAATAAACTGACAATTAATTTGTTTGGATGATTCACTTTTCAGTGGTATGAGTAACCCTGTGTGTGTGTGTTTCAACATTATTGAGTCTCTTTCCAAACCATCCATAGGACTTTTTCATGCATCCCGTTGATCACCATTTCCCTCAGATTCCCCCTTAGTATTTCCTCATTTGAAAGATACCCCAACACTTAGACTTTTGCTTGCATGACACACACAACAGCAGCTTTGCTGCTCCCTGCAACCCAACACCATCCTCCTGAAGGGCTAATCTTTAGAGTTTGGAAATCTATGTGGGCTGTCCTGTCTAGCAGAAGTTGAAACGCCTTTATTTACAAACCCAAATGTCTTGGGTTGGTTGTTTCCAAAACTAAGGCAAGCTAATCATCAGATAATATTTTCAAATGACTTCTTATTGCTCTGTTTTGATTCCTTGGGATGGAACTCTTGTAGATTTCCAAGTAGAACTACACATCGTTGCTCTGGCATGAATGTATCTGTGTTCATTTTTGAGGCCATGAATGTGAGATGCTGAGAAGGAATATGCAGGGCAACATGGTGTTGACAGACAGGAAGGAAAGAAATGGTGTGACTATGTTAGGTAAAACTCTTGACCTGGGGAATGATACTTCACATTTCTAAATGGATTGGTTTCCTCTTTTTCAATTCCAGATATGGTGACATGGTGCCAAAGACAATAGTTGGGAAGATCTTTGGTTCCATTTGTTCCCTGAGTGGCGTCTTGGTCATTGCCCTTCCTGTTCCAGTCATTGTCTCTAACTTCAGCCGCATCTACCACCAGAACCAAAGGGCAGATAAGCGCAAGGCACAAAAGGTATGTTTCCCTGTGTTTGTTCTTAAGTGTATACCATGCACACATACATGCATTTTCACATGCACACACACAGAAAGAGACACACCAAGAGAGAAAAGAGAGAGAGAGAGAGAGAGAGAGAGATTGTTTCTGAATCTCAGTACAGATTTATTCCCTGTAAACCAGCTTTCAGGTTTTCTCTAAGGAAAGATTTATTTATTTATTTATTTATTTATTTATTTATTTATTTATTTATTTATTTATTTATAGATTTATAAACTGCACCAATTTTCCCAAGGGAATTACTTTGTTTGGCTGGATGGATGGCTGGATGGCTTGACAAATAATAAAAATCAAACACTTGTGTTTTAAGACCTGTACACAAGTGTCTAAACAAAATCATGCAAAAGCATGTACCTTGGATTCAGAGTTTCCAGCAAGAGAACTTTTCTCCCAGGATCTTCCCATGGGAAGGAAGGAGACTATATCTCCTGAGACTTTATTCTCCTTGAAGTCACTCAGATTTTCCTAGAAAGCTGAAAGGTTCCCCAGAAAACAGAAGATGGAAGCATTGGGAAGATATATTGACTTAGGCTGCATTTCTTCTGATGTAATGGTTCCCAGCCTTGTGTTTCCAGATGGTCTTGGAGTAAAACTGCCAGAAGACTTCACCAGCTGTGCTGGCCAGGACTTCTGGGAGTTGGAGTCCAGGAAATTTAGAGATACAAAAGTTAAGAACCATTTGTCTAGTGGGGAGCCCTGACTGGATTGTGGGCCTCTGACAGACAGGTGTCCATCCATTTGTGGAAACAGAAACTGTGAAACTAACCCTATGTCTAGTAATTCTTGAAGAGGTATACTGTAGCGGTTTGTCATTGATTTAAAAATATGTATGTTAAAATGCAAGATAACATGAAAATATATTGTCTGTTAATTTGTTATGAATTTCCAATACAAAAATTATAGCGGTATAACTAAATTTCAAAAAGATTTTTTTTTACCCAGTGTGGTGTTAGTCTGTGGAACTCCCTGCCACAGGGATGTGGTTATGGCATCTGGTCTGGATGCCTTCAAAAGTCGATTGGACAAATTCCTGGAGCAAAAGCCCATCACAGGTTACAAGCCATGATGGGGATGTGAAATCTCCAGGCTTAAAAACAAAGTACTTCAAGGACCAGATGCAGGGGAGTGATATCAGGAGACAGATATCTAGTCTCATGCACTCCCAGACACATTTTGTGGGGCCACTGTGAGATACATACAGGAAGCTGGACTAGATGGGCCTTTGGCCTGATCCAGCATGGCTCTTCTTATGTTCTTAAGTTCTTCACAACAACAACAGCAACACATTCCTTTTGCCTTCTCCTTCCTTTCTAGCTGTGCATTTACCTCTTCATGGAACTTCTTCAAATATGTTATCTCTGCGTAAACAAGGGATTACAGCTGAAATGTGCTTCATGGTCAGCAAAAATCAATTTTACCACAAATGGCCACAGGAAACTTTAATTAACAGCCCACATAAACCTGAGCTCCCAGAACCCTCAAGGAATGGCTTTAATAAAATGTGCATAAACTAATCAGTTAAAGAAAAAGCAATTATTTATTTTATTATTAAGCTATGCCCTTGACGTTATTATGAACTATTAAAGTATATATTTCTGTTGTTTTAATTTATTAGTCATCTCTGATTTAGTTCCTTAATAAATATGGAAGTAATCTAACCCATTCTTTAGAGAAGGTGGAATGTAAGTAAATACATTGTATACTCTTTTATAGATTTTATATGAAATGTACAATATGTAAATTATAAAAACAAATTATGTTATTTTTATCTAAAGTATCTCCACTACTTGAAGAAGTATTGAAGAGGCTCCAGGTGCGTGCAGAGAGAGTTTATCCAGAATCACACTGTGGATTCCAAGTTAACAGTTCTACCTGTTAGGTCTACCACTGATATGTTATTTTCCCTTATACAGTTGCAGGAGAAATGCAGGGAACAGGGGCAGCCACTCTTTGAAGCCTTTTGACTTGGTTAGTAGGGATGGCCTCCTTTCGTGAGGATATGAAGGGCACTTTGGTTTTTAATGGCTTAACATCAGATTCTTTTGATATTAGAGGTGAAGTGAAGCCGGGATGCGTTCTCATGCCAACTTTATTCAGAATTGTTTCACTGTCATGTTGAAGCATGCTTTTGGGACTGCAACAGAGGGTATTTATCTCTGGACAAGATCAAATGGAGAACTCTTTAACCTCTCTGATTGAGAGCAAAGTCCAAAGTCCAACTGAAGTGTCTTCGGGATTTCCTCTTCGCTGACGATGCTGCTATTACTGATCACTCTGCCAAAGATCTTCAACAATTTATGGATCGTTTTAGCAAGGCCTGCCAAGATTTTGGATTAACAATCAGCCTGAAAAAAAAAAAAAAAACACAAGTCATGGATCAGGATTAGAGATGGGCACGAATAAAAAAAATGGCATTTCGTTTGTCGTTTGGAGGGTCCGTTTCGGTTTGTTTCCATTTTTCGTGAATTTTTGCAAAAAAATCGTTTTCATTTTCGTTCATTTCATTACCATTTCGTTACCATTTATTTCAAATTTTTTTGCGATTTTTTTTAGGATTGTAAGCAATTCACTCATATTGCAGTAACGGAAACTAAATGCATGACAAAATTTTCGATGTTTCTGTTCGTTTCGTTTCATTTTAGAGACAAAATTCATTTTTCATTTCGTTATGTAACGAAATGAAAAAAACAAAAACGGAAATGAAAAATTGTTCATTTCGTGCCCATCTCTAGTCAGGATGTGGATTCGCCTCCTTCTATACAATCTCTGCACAAGAACTGGAGGTTGTCCATGACTTTGTGTACCTTGAGTCAACCATCTCTGACACCCTCTCTTTAGATACTGAGCTGAATGCATTGGTAAAGCATCTACTACATTCTCTTTATTTACAAAGAGGCTGATGGAACATACAAAGATCCAGGTTTATAGAGCTTGTGTCTTGAGCACACTCTTGTACTGCAGCGAGTCTCAGACTCTTCGTGTACGTCAGAAGAGAAAGCTGAACACCTTCCCCATGAACTGTCTCCAGGGTATCATTGGCATCACTTGGCATGATAAAGTTCCAATGACATAGTCCTGGAATGAGCTGGAATCTCTAGCATGTGTACATTATTGAAACAGCTACGTCTATGTTGCCTTGAGAATGGCTGAGGATCAAATTCTGAAAGATCTTTAATATGGAGAATTAGTGCAGGGAAAGCTCTGAACCGACCAAATTTACCTACCTATCTCTGATCTATAATTTGTAGATCAGTGGCTAAGATCCTGCTATTATGCTAAGATGTAACTAAAGCAGGCCCCTTGAATCAGCCAAGGCTAGGTGTGGTGGTTTTTTTGGTGAGCCAATTCCTCTGTAGGTCCCATTGGTTAAAATACACCTATTCTCATTGTGACCTATGACTTCAAATTTAGTTGTAACTGCAGTAGACTCATTCAGTCAATGGAACTAAAAGTGGAGTTGAAACACCACATCCCCATTGAGCCAATGGACCTACACTATGTTAAGCAACAGAATTTCAGTCAATGTATAGATGAGATCAAATGTATTATTCTAGTCTAGTGAACCCTCCTTTAAAATAATGGAACACCTTGGCTGCTGAAATGGGCTGCAAAGGGGGTACCATTTTCCTATTTCCAAATTCCAGCTATGTATTTTTAAAGAACTGAGTGTGGCAGTAGTAATCATCTGACATTTTCACTAAAAGAATGCAAGAAGCCAGCAAAGACATAGATTGTATTTTGACCAATGAAGAGAATACATCTAGCAAAAGAGTTTCAGTGTTAGAGAGACATCCGTGTTTTAAAAGAAGAGTCAATATCATGCAGTAGCAAATGACCCATGTCCCTATTAGAGAGAATGTTGGTTTCTAGAAAGTTCCACTGGCCATGTTTAGAAGACTGTTGGAAGAATCTAAGGGCCTGTTAACACTGGAATATAGACATAATATATGGCTCACTGATCAGAAAAAGGGCCACTCCACTTTCATTTTTACTTAGAATGGCCATCCTTCACCTTTAAGATTGCATCACTCCTTTCTGATATAAGGCTAAGTCATGCATTCTTTGGGGCATGATTTGCAGTCTAGCAGGCCCCGGGGTGGGCATGGAAGAGTAGCCCAAGATGCTGGCTGAGATCAGCAAAAGATAATCAGCATCTCGCTGAGCTGATTGCGCAAAATTTTTCTATACCAGAGGGGGGCAAAATATTCCAGCAGCTTTGAAACTATTTCAAGCTAAACCACTCAGCCAACTTCTTTATGGAGCACAATTGGGCCCTTACCCTTCTTTCACATCCTTGGAAGTAGTTCAATCAAAATTTTTGAGAGCTATCCTACAAGTACCCCGTTGGGTGCCTAATGCAGCCCTGAGGTTAGAAGTGGGATTCATGAAAGCGGAAGTTAGGGCTTGGCTAGTCATCTTCAATTTTTGTCTGAAATTAATTTTTCTCCCAAGAACTATTTGTAGACAATTACCACTCAACATGGAAGAGAGCCCTATCCCTTAAACTTAAAACGTATGGTCTCTCAATGGAGTGCCTTATACAAGTAGGCTATGAGATGGCTAAGCAAATCCTCAAGCAACGCATCTTGGAGGAAGATGTAACTGGTGCTATTTTTATATATATGTACTTTGGATTTGGTCATTGATCGCAATAAAGTATTCATTCATTCATTCATCTTCCATTCAATCAGCAGCCACTCGCTCAAGACACAGTTGCTACACATGGCCTCACCATGGCATGGTGGCTACATGGTGCCCTGAAGGCTGGTAATCCAGAGATTACTTTAGCAGTGGAAACAGCAGCAATCATTTGGAGAGTGTTTAAACTGAATCTCTTTTCCTGTAGTTTGAAACTATTGCTCTGAGTCCTTGTCTCTGGAGCCATAGAATCATAGAATCATAGAATCATAGAGTTGGAAGAGACCTCAAGGGCCATCTAGTCCAACCCCCTGCCATGCAGGAACCCCCATCACAGTGTTTCTGACAGATAGCCATCCAGCCTCTGCTTAAAAACCTCCAAAGAAGGAGACTCCACCACCCTCCGCAGCAGCATATTCCACTGCCGAATAGCTCTAACTGTCATGAAGTTCTTCCTAATGTTCAAATGGAATCTCTTTTCCTGTAGTTTGAAACCATTGCCCCGAGTCCTAGTCTCTGAAGCCATGGAAAACAAACCTGTTCCCTCTTCAATATGACATCCTTTCAAATATTTAAACATAGCTATCATATCCCCTCTCAGTCTTCTTTTTGAAAGGCTAAACATTCCCAGCCAGCTGCACACTGCTTACCCTTCACCCAAGTGGGGCAGTTCAAAGCAGGAGGGCCATGGCACAGTTCCCCACTCCCCCCCCCATTGCTCAGATGATGGGCATGCTGGCTGCGTACCTTGCCTGTCTGCTGGCCCAGGCAGAGGCAGTGGCAAACTGAAGGGGGGGGGGGACCAAGGATGGAGAAGAGGCGGCAAGCTGGTGAGTCAGTGGCAAATAGAAGGGCTGTGGCAGTCCCCATCCCCACCCACCTACTGCCTGCCCTACTGCTCAGAGGTCCCAGTGCCGGATAAGCCAGCTGTGGAATGGACCTCCCCAGCTTCTTGCCGTCTCCCCCCTCCCACCAGCCCGCATGCTGCTTCTAAGGCCAGAGAGGCTGGGGCTTCCCCTCATGCCAGGGGGAAGTTGGCCATCTGGCTGTCTGGCTAGGTGCCCCCTCTTCTCTGCCTCCTCCCCCTCATGGCGGGTGTTGAAAAATTTTCCTTATTTTCAAATCCAAAACTTGACAGGTATGATCCCACCACTTCAACCCCATTTACAAGGTCCTCCCTATTAGTTCCTGCCCTCATCAATCAGCTGGGCAGTGGAGAGGAACAACAGAGAAGAGGTGAGCTTCTCCAACCCCATGACCAGCTTGCCACAAGCCTCAAGATTCCAATGTGACTGGAAGGATCACTTCAAAGAGAGTTGCACTGAAGATATGAACCTTTTAAGCATGGGCATAATCACCCCAAATTTCACTGTGTGGACAGGCTCTTAATCTTAGATATTCTGCCTTTTTTCCTGAGACTGCAGGAGTGCCAGCTGTTCTAGACAGCATCTGCATTCTACTGATAAAGGGAAAACATGCAAAATATTACAGCAAAGAGAAATGACTTTGTACATTCATACTTGCCTTCCTTGTTTTGTTCTGAGTGGTTTTCTCCCTCCCCTTCAAGTTTCCATTACACACAGAAAGAAAAAGAAAAAGAAAAAGTCCTTTACATTGAAGAAATCAATGCCCAAGCCTCTTCAGTGCACCTGACAAAACACTCAGGTGGCAGATGCTAATGAAAAAAATACAGTTCTTTTCATTTTCTGATGACATACAGAAACCATCCGTCCTCCACCAGGCACCTCTTGGGGACTAAACATATTAAGTCACCCCAGTGAATTCTGTCAAAAGCTGCTGAATGTGAGCAGTAACTGATAAGTTCAATTTTGGCAGCTCGTTCTATGATTAGTCGTGCGGCCGTGGCATAAGAAAAAAATGACAGGAGTAATTTCAAGAGCAACTAAGTGATATTTACTAGGCCTGCATTTGACTGGGACATGACTTAGAAAAGAAGGCATTACCTATGGATTGCACCTGCCTTTAATGTTGCTTTGGAATGATTTCATATTACTAGGGGCTCTCTCACACAAAACACTGGAGAACATACTTGAAAACATGCTATTTCCCTCTCGCTCTTTGATTTTACCTAGAGTTTTTCTCTATACTGTACAAGTATATATCCAATAATTCCCAAGAGGTAGCTATGCTAGTTGTAGTATTTTCGGTGTCAGTAACAGAGTCTCAAAGAGAAACATCATTTGCAGTACATTAGCTATCATAAACTATAGGTCACTTTTACAGGTTCATCCCATGCTATAAGAGCATAAGAACATAAGAAGAGCCATGCTGGATCGGGCCAAAGGCCCATCTAGTCCAGCTTCCTGTATCTCACAGTGGCCCCACCAGATGCGTCTGGGAGCGCATGAGACTAGATATCTGTCTCCTGATACCACTCCCCTGCATCTGGCCTTTGAAGTACTCTGTTTTTAAGCCTGGAGATTTCACATCCCCATCATGGCTTGTAACCTGTGATGGACTTTTCCTCCAGGAATCTGTCCAGTCCCCTTTTGAAGTCATCTAGGCCAGATGCCATCACCACATCCCTGTTGCAGGGAGTTCCACAGACTAACAATATGCTGCGTAAAGAAGTATTTTCTTTTGGCTGTTATTACTCTACCAAACCTCAATTTGAGTGGATGTCCCCTAGTTCTGGTATTTTATGAGAGGGAGAAGAGCGTCCCTCTATCTATTTTACTCATGCCCTGTATAATTTTGTACGTCTCAATCATATCCCCCCCTCAGGCCTTTTCCCCCCAGATTCCTATCATTATGCATCCTAGTGTACGGACCTCCAGGGTTCTAGACTGTAACTCTCATAATATAGATTGATTCATCAAGTCCAATTTCACTTTCTACCACAACCACCACCGCCCTGGTGCCCCCACCAGACAAGCCACATAACGAAGTAACCCAGAATGAACCAATAGGTATAAGAAAAATTGCTGAGAAATAGGAAAAGTGATTATGTGCTTCCATCAAGAAACTGAATGTAGCTCTTCTTATAAATAAATTTAATTAAGGTCATGAATTTTGTGCATATGATAGAAGAAGACTGTTCAGTTCTACTCTCAACTGTTTCCTTGTTCTCTCTGTCTCATGGCTTGGAGAGTTTTTCCAGAACAGTTAATGAGACAATTCTTCAACTAAAAACAGCAAATGCTGCTAATTTTAAAACTTCAGGCCAGGTCGCTCCCACTTGCTTTGTCAGTAGATGTAGAGTGACATCTAGGAAACCTTCTTCTATATTTCTGGTATCAAAAGGTTGTGGTTTAAGCTTGAGAACAAGTTCAAAATAGCTTCATCCTGTCCTGGGTTTTTGCCATCAAGCCAACTAGAGAGAGGCACGACTTCTCACATTCCAGGAAGCCAAAGGAAGGTTTTATTTGATCCTAACAAAATTGTCACCTTCTAACAGAGTTTGTAATCTTTAATGTTGACTTCCTGCTGTTCAATTTACACTTCTTAGAAGCTGGAGCTGACATTTTTTTACTTCAAACTTTCTGCAGTCTTCTTTGTTCGCGGCTTTATTATTGTCCTCCACTTTAAGAATAAGCTATGCCATTCAAAGGAGAGCAGCAAGTAACCCCCTAAAATTCATTCCCACCATGCTGGTATCAGAATTATTGAGTGAGCCATATAAACCTGTCACTTTTTGGTAATAATACAATATGCAGCTTCTACAAATTGTACCTCGGAGCTTAAAAATATTGTTTTTTTGATGACAACCCCCCCCCCCCAAAAAAAACCAGCCTCTTTGCCTGAGGATCCTAGCAGCTGTAGTCCAAAAATAGTGACCTTTCCAAACTCTGTTCCGTCTAGCCCCTTCTTTATTGAATCTTTCTAATTTTTATTTCAACCTCCCTGCCCCTCCTCAAAATTGTTAACTGCCTCTTGCACTGTGGTTCTCATCAGGGCATTAAGAAAAGACTATTCCTGAAGTGTTGTGGCTTGTTCATAAGTTATAGCTCAGGAGAGAGGGGTATCACATGCACACATCACACATACATACATACATACATACATACATACACACACACACACACACACACACACACACACACACACACACACACACAGAGAGAGAGAGAGAGAGAGAGAGAGAGAGAGAGAGAGAGATCCCACAGGTCTTCTGGCCCTAGCAGCAAAATGGTTCTTCACCCCAATATAGGAAGCTGGAGAATTATCTAATATTTTATTTCCTCTTAGACAGTGCTAGCCTGTGAACTGAGATAACCATCATAAGGGATTTTGTTGAACACAAGGAAGAGAAGGAACTCACTATATCTGTTGCACAAACAAGGCCACTTATCTGTCAGATGCCATGTCAGGGGAGCTCCAGTAGCCACTCCTGATCTTCTGACTCAATCCATCCAAGTTTTAGGCACTCTGTTGCATCCTGGGCTCCATTTCAAGAGGTCCAAATAGAAGCAGAGGCTTAGAAATTCAAGGTCCAACATGGAGACCAAAGCTAATCAATCTTCAGAAATAAGGGAAGGGAAGCAACCATGTTTTCTGGGTTGTAATCAGTTCTAGCAGGATGAAATGCTACCAAAACTAGGGATGGGCACCTTATGAAAAACAGCATGTTGTTTCATCATTTCATGAAGTTTCAAACTGCTTCAAAATGAAACAAAACAGCAGACAGCATGTCATTTTGAACCAGAATAAAGTGATGTTTTTTGTTCAGGAGGAACCGAACTGGGGAGCCACCACCAGATCTTACTTCTGCAGCGAGATCTTGCTTCAGCAGTGAGATATGCCAGCTGTTTCCCTGCTCAAGTCTTGCCTGCCACTGCCTCCCAGCTAGTTTTGATAGATCAAGCTGCTACCCCATACCCCGACCTGTCAAAAAGCCCCAGCTGGGAGGCAAGGGGATGGGTGAAAGGCAGAAAGCAGGATTTTTTCTGCTGCCTGCTTCTTTCTGCCTTTCGTTCCTCCCCCTACCTCCAAGCTGGGGCTTGTTACCTGTCCAAAAGCCGTAGCTGTGAAGCAGGGTGGCAAGGGAGAACGGAGCAAGCAGTGGGAAATTCAAGTGGAGCACTGCTTGCTCTGTTCCCCACTGGGAAAAACCCGGCATGTCAAAAAACCTCACCTGGGTGGCAGCAGCTTCTGTATTGTTTTGTAATTCATTTCATGTTGTTACTAAAATTCAATTAAAAGTTGTTTAGGAACGAAATGAAATGAAACACAATGAGTAACAAAACAATTTGTAACAAAACATTAATTTTCCTTTTTGTGCCTATCTCTAACCAGAACCTCTCTGAAGAATTAGGACAGTATCCTATTTAGAGTGGAAGAGCAATGCCATATGCATTCCCTTGTCACATCAAGCTCCTTGTTCCACCATCCATCACACAACTGGGTATGCGGCCAATGTCACTACAGCACAAGTCCACACAGGCAGACGTGATAGTCATTCTGCAGTTGTGTAACAAGAGGATACTGGCCATAATTATCAGCATGTCAGAGTGATAGAAATAAGAGAGAAAAAGACAAACCTCCCTCCTTTCCTCTGACCATGGCCCATCTATGGCCTGGAGCAGCTTGTGGACCAGAAGGGGGTCACCTCACTCTCCAATATTGAGTAGCAGTTGTGATGTTACTGGGCTTTGCCCCAGGCCCTTTCGCAGGCTAGTGGCCAGCACCGTTGCTAATTCACACTTTTGCTGCCACCAACTAGCTCTCTCTAGTAAATTAATGCTTTCAGACTGATTTTATTGAATAAATATAAAGAAGTTTATTTATTGCAAAGTAGAATTAAAAGCATAAGAGTAATGTGTTCAGGTACAAACAAAAGGAAGAATATGGCTCAAATACACTAAGGTTGAGTTACAGATGAAATAGTTTACTTGCACACCCTGTTTATAGACACTCAACACTTAGTTTTCCTCACAGTAGTTTCTAACATCCTATCTCTTCTCTTCCAGGTCCTTATCTGTTTCTGTCTCGGTCCCTGTCTGTCTCTCTCTAAATCCCTATCTGACCAATTCAGTAGCATGATGCACACAGAGGCAATAGTATTGTCATTTTATTAGTGTTATGGTAGCTACTAATTAAACATGAATGCAGTCCTTTATGTCTTAAAGGAAACTGTTCCCACTGCCACTGCAGCTCCTAAAGTGGACAGTTATTCAACTAAGACATACAAGTCCCCTTTTCAAATATTGCAGAAAGAAGAGGTATAAAAACAGTATATGACACTGAATGTTTCCGATTTCAGTGCATCTGACAAGATGTGGTTCTCTTACAACAGAATCCTTTTGTCAATCAATCATAGGGTTAAATTTATTGTAGAAAACCTGACAAGAAAGTAAGAACTCAAATGCTACCCACCCGTGTGCTTTTAGGGCATTGTTTCTTGATCGATAGGTCATAGCCCTTATCCCTGGAATGGTGACATGAGAACATATTTTGAATGATGTAATTGTTGCGGCTCCACTGCATATCTAAGGTGAAAATGACTACAGTCTCTTGATCAAGGAAGTTAAAAATAGGCTTTTCAGATCCAAATATTGTAGTCTGAGTTCTCCACTTTTGCTGGAATATATTCAAAGAAAGTAGCATCAACAAGGTCACGGGGTTTGTGTCCCTTTCATGTTTGCACTTCCAGCATAGATGGGGAGTCACTGCCTTAGATCTCATTGTGTTGGGCAGATGTTCCTCTAGAAATCAGATTGTTCTGAGCAATTGTGTGTGACACTTCACAGGAGTCAAACAACTACATGGGTAGGGTATTGGTTTTTTGGGGGGCAGGGGGTCTGTTGTCCTTTTCTCTCAAGGAACCTTTCATGAAAGAGTCAGAAATGGTGTAATCATAGTGCGATGAAAGCCACATCCCTGACCGTGCTGTAGAATCAGCGGGATGATGATCACACTGACAGGAGAAATGAGAAAGCAACATGTCTAATGTGAAAACATGAGTAAAAATCACAGACTCGGGCATCAGCCATTGTTCTTCTTGCCTGATGCCTGCTGAGAAGTGAATGCCTCTTGCTCATTTGCAATATAAATGTGAAAACACTGCACCTGAAAGTCCAACCAAAAGAATCCCATCACATCTCTAATTAGAGAACTTGCCATTCACAGAGTATTTCTATTAGCTGTGTTAGCTTTCTTGGAAAGCTGAAGGCTGGATGGATACAAAAGCATGTGACAATTTTTTCTTTCCTTTTCTTCTTTCTTTCTTACCTCTCCAATGCAGAAAGCCCGGCTGGCTCGGATCCGTGCAGCCAAGAGTGGGAGCGCAAACGCTTACATGCAGAGCAAACGGAATGGCTTACTCAATAACCAGCTGCAGGAGGTAAGGGGCATGTGTCTTCCCAAGCCAGAAATATCCCCTGAATCATAGGGCACCAGTGATTTGTGTTCAGAAGTCAATATGCCTCCAGACCTAGTGTGATACAGTTGCTCTAGACCAGGCATGTGCAAAGTCAGGCCCGGGGGCCAAATGCGGCCCGTTTTCAAATTCTGAGTGGCTCGTGGCTTCTTCTCCCCACCAGCTCAGCTTGTCACACATCCCCAACAGCCGGCCCCTCCCCATACCCGATGGAGGCATTAGCTTGCAGTTTTATGGTTTGCCTGCCTTCCCTGCCTCTGTCCATCCACCCAGCCACCTGCCCAGCCTACCCACCCCCAGTTCCGTTGCTGCAGCATCCTCCCTGCCTCCTTGCATGTTATAGAGACTTGTCCAAAGTCCGCCCCGGGGGCTGAATGGTCGGCCCCCACACATTTTCACCTCAACAATTCTGGCCCTCCTTGCAAAAAGTTTGGACACCCCTGCTCTAGGCTGCAGGTGGAATCGTTGTCTTTTAGAGAGGTGTGGTTATGAATGCGAGGCAATGCAGAAAAAATTGCTTCCCTTGAACTCAGATACATCTATCAAGGATTATACAGGACAAGGAGTGCTAGGCTTCCATTCACTTCAATAAGGCAATTGTCTTGGGGTGCTGGAGGAGGAAAATATACCACAAGGTCTCTAATGGGCATAATGCAGTAGTGCAATGGTTCCCAAATTTGGGCTCCCAATGCACTTGGCTAGGATTTCTGGAGCCATGGTCCAAGAACATCTGGAGACCCACGGTTGAGAAGCAGTAGGGCTTTGAGGTCCCATAAGCTTGACATAGGGAAGGGCTTCAGCCTACCATCGCCTCACCCTTGTTTGTTCTATAGTTTATTTAATCGCATTGATGCAAACAGAACAAGTATTGCTTCAATGTGACCAATATAATGTGACCTTATGTAACTACAGCAACATCATCACATAGAGTGAGGTTGGTGTAGACCTACTCATAGGCAAATTACTCTTCGTTGAATGGCTTTGATTTGTTTTGGCCTTAAGATCAAATGTTTGGGGGAAAATAGGTGGAAAAATGAAAGGGCCTTAAAGAAATCCAAATATTGATAATTTCTTCTGCTCACTGTATTGGGAATAAAGCACTACAGTGTAGACTCAGCTTTTGCTCTCTTCTTTTAAAAAGACAGTCAAGGTATATTTTTGGACCAAAGCACTAGTTTGATGCCCATTTCTTTACAAATGAGAATGATATTTTATGCATCAACAGTTTTGTGGAGAAGAACGAGAAGCGCTTGTTAACAAATCTGGCTCTTCCTTTGAAATCCAGCACCACCACCTGCTTCACTGTCTGGAAAAAACAACGGTAAGCCGATATGCAAGCAGCGTCCCACTCATCTGCGAAAAATAAATATGGTCTTAGCTTACTTTTGCCCCATTGCTCTTAGTTAAGAATTATGCTGATGCTGCACCTTTTCATCTCACTCATCAAAACCAATGAGATTACTCACTACCTGAGACACCTCTAGAAATTATTTGGGTGTTGTGGAATTTAGATTGATCTGTGATCCAGTTCTGTTGATTATATTACGGCAGTTTTCATGAAAACATGGAGTCAGCTGGATTTGACAATCTATGGGTGCTGGGAAGGGCATTACTACAACAAAGAGCCGTAGTCGTCTCTGGCTTCCTCTTAACTGGTAGTCAGTGTGTAGCAGAGAGTGATGCCTGCTCAAACATCTCCTAATCCTGGTCTAACCTTAGACCTCTCCTCTTTACTGTTGACAGCAAGGTCCACCAGCATGTGAAGGGAGGTGCAGAGATATTTGAACGAGCATCTGAGCCCACTGACAGTTGGGATATATGTGCAATATGCCTTAGACATATGTATAGTGGTCTTTTTGAATATATGTATTAAAATTACAGTTTCCATAACAAACTTAGGGAAATAAAAAGTATAGTGGTGTCTCTTAATATAGGACAATATCCAGTGGTGTGATTATTCTCATGTAACACAAACTGTGCAACTTTAGGATTGCTTCAAGTCAACAATGTCTGTTTTGTGCTGAGTCACTTAAGTCAGTACACAACAGATAATGTAATGATTTTTAACTATAGGTAAATCACCTCTAAAAGTTACACAGTTAGCAGATGCCAGTGTAACTACACAAAAGGATTTTGGGTGCATCACATTGTGTGCAGACATTCCCCCAGCATGTGCAAGTTCTCTTAGGATGTGTATCCTATGCACATTTATTGGTATGGGGAACTGCAAATTTAGTAAAATCCACATCAAAATGCAAGCCTAACAAAATGCTCGCTCCATCTCCACCTTTGGTTTTGGAATCCTAGCACTGCATTCAGTGAGTTAAATGAAATGAGGTTCAGTTTAATGAGCTGTGCAATGCCAAATTTTGATTTTCTGAAGAATCAGACGTTTATTTTATTTTTTTCAGATTTCATTAACCTTGTTCTGCCAGAACTTTAGAAAGAAATGGTTGTGTTTAGTGGACAGGAACCTGCTTAGTAGAAGCAGGCCATAATCCCCCAAATGACACTGTAATGCAGGATCTCCTCCATACATAAGTGTAGTTCTTATGAGAATGGAAATCTTCATTCCAATTGACTGAGTTATGCTCATACAAGTGGGCCCTGCTCTATCTCCATGAAGCTGGGACTGTTCTCACTATAGTCATTGGGAAGTTGTTGTTTTTTTTTTTTTTGGTTGTTTTTTTGTCCTTTAGAACATTTTCAGTATGTTAAAGGTTTCAATTTCAAGTATGACAGAGCCACCGTATCTGTGAAATCAGTACCGGCAACTTCACGTATCTGCTGTCTGAAAATATTAAAGCAAAGTGTTCTGCTTATATACCACCCCATACCACTTCAAGTAGTCTCTGGGCGGTTTACAGTTTTTAATTGCAGTATGCAGGCTACACATTAAAAATACAGTACCCCTCTGAAGCGTGCATCTGCAAGGTGTATTACCAGACCCAGCCACTAGAGGAAAGCAATGACTAGACTACATAAGGTTTCAATACATACGGTTTCTCGACAAATACAAAGGGTTTCTATATCTGTCTTTTCAGGCATCAGTGGGTGTGGGCCTTGGCATCTATCCCTGTGGCCACTACGGTCCTATTGTATATGTTTTGTGTTACTTGAATCCCTTGAGAATCCCAGTGTGCCCTGCGGATATAAGGCCAGTCTGCTAACGGCCCCTTGGTATCATCATTCCTGAAAGATGAGCAAAAATCAGGAACACCCGTCTCTTGATAACACTCTCTTTTAGCACAACCATGTTCACGTTCTTTTGTTCTTAACAATGTATTAATCCTGATGTGAAAGTAGGTTTAAAATGATATGGTAGTTCAAAAACAGTAAGCGTACAGTAAACTTTGATTCTCTGTCTGTTTCTTGGCTTCCTTTGAGCAGAATCATGAGTTTGTGGATGAGCAAACGTACGAGGAGAGTTGCATGGAGGTGTCGACGGTCAACCGGCATTCTAGCCACAGCCCTTCTCTGGCTTCCCAACAAGGAGTGACCACCTCGTGCTGTTCACGGCGACATAAAAAGACATTCCGCATCCCAAACACCAACCTCACTGGCAGCCGCCCAAGTAGCATCCAAGAGCTCAGTACGATTCAGATCAGGTGCATGGAAAGAACACCTCTGTCTAACAGGTATTCATGCTTTAGAAGTCATCCCAGACAGAGATAACATTATGCCAAAGCCTTCTCCTGGCAAACAGCAGTGTTCAGTTTTGTTTCAGAGAACAGCCTCTGTTCCCCAGTAATGTGAAGGAAAAACAATTGCCTACATTTGAAACTAACAGTCTTGGAGTGCTTATTGGGGAGCAGAAGTGAATGAGTGTTGCTGCCCTGTAAGCATCAAGGCAAATCATTAATGTAAAAGTAGTCCCATTAGAGAAGACTGCTCATGACTGTACATTCAGGAGAAAGAATAATATCTCTATGTCACACTCAAGACAATACAGTGGACCCTTGTATAACAAATGGTTTGTATAACATAAAATTTGTACAACATAAAAAATTCCGGAGAGAGGGGAAATTTGCTTAACAGAATCGCCTGTGGGGCAAATCCGTACAACGTAAAAATGGGATCACTCTGTTTTCAATGTACAGTGGACCCTTGTATAACAGACAGCTTGTATAACATAAAATTTGTACAACATAAAAAATACCGGAGATAGGGGAAATTTGCTTAGCATAATTGCCTATGGGGAAAATCCGTACAACATAAAAATGGGATTACTCCATTTTCAATGCATTCCTATGGGAATTTGTATAAAGGAAAATTTGCTTAACATAATTTCATTTGGAATGAATTAATTCCTTTATACAAGGTACCACTGTATTCCTATGGGATATTTGTATAAAGGAAAATTTGCTTAACATAATTCCATTTGGAACAAATTAATTCCTTTATACAAGGTACCGCTGTAGTTCAGAATACGGGGGTGGGGTGGGGGACAACTTTAAATGCACTTGAAAGATCTTACCATGACAATGTTACTATATGAACTAGCCTTGAATTGACTCCCAGTAACTGTGTATACCAGTATGTCTGGCACATTAAAACCCACTCATCCCGCACCAATTTCAGTATATTGATAGAGTAAATAGATATTTTCAAACTACAGAGATTTCTCTATATAGGTAACATCAATTTCTTCTATTCACACCCATGCCCTCCATTGAAATGAATGGGGTCATTCTCTGGACATCTAAACAACTTATGTTGATGAATATGAAAAGCAATTCCTTTCCTTTAAAAAAAACTTTAAAATAATACATAGATTGGGGTGGCTATTGTAAGTAACTGCAACCAGGTATAACATTTTCCTCTGAGAAAATTGTTGTCTAAGATGCACCCATTAAGAGTTACTAGGAATGGGACAATCTGGGAGACGTTTGCAGTGTTATACTTGTTTGCCATGTTTTCGTCCCGTTCCTATATAGCTGTCCACAGTGTGGACACAATTCCTAATTCTTTCACGTAGAATTAGTGGATGAATGACAAAATAGGCACGGAAAAGATGTCATGTCAGCCTTGTAATTGCATCCCAGAGGCATGCTAGACAATTATTTGACAAGGGGGATGAATAAAAACATTGCGCAGATGGAATGGTTATATAATTTTTTTGTGCCCGTTAATTTTTGTTGTTGTTGTTTAAAACCTCCTCCAGCCGATCCAGCTTAAATGCCAAAATGGAAGAGTGTGTTAAACTGAACTGTGAGCAGCCTTATGTAACGACAGCAATAATCAGCATTCCAACGCCACCTGTGAGGACGCCAGAGGGAGATGACAGGCCGGAGTCTCCAGAGTATTCCGGAGGAAATATTGTCAGAGTATCTGCTTTATAAAACAGTTAGACTAAAGACCACTTAGAAGCTGAACTGCAGCAAAGAAGATCAGATTCTGAAGAGAAAGGGGGGTGCGGGGGGAGGGGGGAGATCACACAAACACACACAAAAAACTGTGTTAAAAGGAGCAGCAAGAGATGATTGAAGGATTCGGGAGATACAAAACAGTTTGAGGTTTCAATATTAAATTGTGTGCAATGAGCAACCAAATGGAATTTCTACACTCACTTGAACTTTTCTGGAGCAAACTCTTCTGTGACTCTTTTGATTTACTCTACGAGCACAATGAAATATCTCCCATTGATGCTTCTTCTTACCAAGAAAAAAAATCTTTTTAATAAAATATCTAAAACACAACAAAAAAAGGAAATAAAGAAAAAGACAGACACACCATTCAGACCGCTTAGGTTCCCACTGGATGCAAAACCACGAGTGGGAATCAAGTTTTGATAACCTATTCTCTCTTTTTTTTCCTGCTGATAAACCACAAACCCTTTGACAAGCTGACTTTAAAAATAAGCGAGAGAGATAATGGCTCATAAAGTATTTGTCTTGATTGGGAGAAACACAACCATAATGCATGTGAAAATTCTTTGGAACTGTGATCTCATTTTACTTCCGTTTATTTCAGGTTAGGCATGAAAACATTTTACTGTAGAAAAGGGGCATTTCTGTGCACTTACAAGAATCTGATTGTTAATGTTCCATGGTTGTACAAATACTGTACCTTCCTTCTTTGAGGGGAAACAAAGTATTTCTTCCTCAAATCATGCATTAGTGGACTTGAGATGTTCAGTTAGTTTAGTATATTTATCCTTGTTTTCTCTTGCTTCCTTGGTACTGTTACAACTGCAATAATTCAATGAACATCTGTTGTATCAGGAAATCAGGCTTTTATTTGTATAACTGCACAAATTCAGCAACACAGATAAAGGAATCACAGAGATAGTCAGTACAGTGTTTTCTGTAAGTTTTAAATAATTCCATTATCAAAACTGTTTTATCATAAGTGTAGTTTTTTTTTAAAAAAACAACCCTTTCTTTTGCTTTCATTACCCTGTAATTTTTAAGCCAATCATTGCCTTTGTTAAACTTCTTTCCTCTTTGAATGTCAAGGGTTTCCATGACTTAGCTAAGAAACCTTTTTTAAATGGATGTCATTCTATATTTTTATGTTTCCTGAACAAAATGACAGTCTTCCTGCTATAGTGTTACAATGTGGTTATCATCTGAAGTAACACTGATATGGTTTAGTGCTTAACATCTCTCCAACACCAGTGCTTTTGTGTACTCTAGTGAACATACTGAACACAAGAGACATGCAACTAAGATTTGTGGAAGATGTAGTAGTTTGTCAACCCTGTATTCTGGAACACTTAGCACTTACATGGAATACTGTGGAAGTGAAATCTTTGAGGTATTGTTGAGAAACAATAGTTGATGTCAAAGGATGTACCGCTGTGTGCTCAATACACAACCTTTACCGTTCAAGTTGTCTCTCCTTTTTGTTTGTTGGTTTCAATATCCAAAGGATTTTTGAAATGCTACTTTCAGAAAAGTAACTTTCTTCAGTAGTTGCCGATCTGTTTAAGAACATGGTGGTTTGCCACAATTTCATGTCCTCAAGCAAAATGTATTTCAGAGGAAGTGCATGTAACCAAACCCTGAGAAGTGTTTCTAAAGAAATTGCTAGATGGATTTGTATCGCACCTCTACTTCAGAGAGACCTGAATGATAGTACATTGTCAGATGTGCCATCATCTGATCAGTGAATCTGCTAATGTATGGAAGTAAGAATGTCCTTAAGTGTTTTTTTTGTCTCAAATTATTTCTTATTAAAAATAATATATTGGATGTTGGTGATCAGACTCCATCCTCATCAGATCCCATCCAATTTGTCTAGTGCAGTTTAGCTACATCTCTGGTTGTAGTATTATGTGACAAGCATCATACCCAAACACATTTCACTCTTCCAGGTGATTAGGCAAGGTCTCCACGTATAGCTCAGTGGATAGGGAATGCAGAAGGACAAGGTGCTCACCTTGGTCCTATGGACTCGCTCGGAGTGTTGGGTGATGGAATGGCACAATCTGGGGCCAGACCTTGCAATCCTCTCCCCACCAAAGGCCAAACCCTACGTGAAGAGGTGCATGGTATTGCAGCCATGTTCAGTTCTTTCTTGTTGATATGGATACTTCTTCAGTAGACATGGATCCAAGGGTAACAGCATGATCACAATGCAATGCCAATTTTAGGGATAGTCCCCCCCCTTCTTTTTTGTAGTCCCTGAGGCCCCCATTATATAATTTGTTGTTGCTAATAGATGGAGAGCAGTGCACTAAGAACAGAATCTCTTTGAACCAAGGTTCCCACACGTCTAGTTTGGTTTTTAATTGACATTTGAAACAAAGGTGTTGAGGGGCCAGAAGGATTGAGAAGGTTTCAGTTTCACAAGGCAGATGTCATGTAGCCACTGGGATGGGTATGGAAACCTGGTCCCTGGATCCAAAATCATTGGCAACAGAGGATCAATGTGATGGGGGCAAGTAATGCAGAAACACCCAGAGCAGTTTTTGCACTTAGGAGACCCCAAGGATGTTGGCAAGCCTTTGAGTCTGAGTTTCAAGTCCCAGTCTTGGGTACCCATTCTCAAGTCTGAGTCCCTATTAAAAAGAAGGGGTTTTCATCTCAGAAAAAAAAGGGAATGGTGGGTATGATTTGTGTTGCAAATCAAATCCTAGTCTTTGGGGAGAGGGGGGAACCCAAGTTAAGTCACCAGTGTGACATCAAGTCCATTTGACAGCAAGTCCCATGACTTGAGTCCCCATCCCTGGGAAATCTCTTTCCTAAGTCTGATTATAAATGTTTGGGGTTTTATTTAGTATAAGTTTGGCTGACTTTTCAGAGCAACATAGTCTCATGGCAGGCTCAGTATAGAAAGTGAACTAGTTTGATCTCTCTTCGATTGCTTCTGTTAAATGTGCAATTATTGATAAGTGGATATTTTTATTTTTAAAAAAGATGGATCATCACAGGCATTTTAAAGGTATTATTTGCACTGTGCCATCCTGTCATCACTGCCCATGGCATGAGTTTGCAAAAACTTGAGTTCGCTGTCTCCCTTTATAGTCTGCCTGTTCCACTTAACTGAACCACAAAATCATTCCATTCTGCCTTTCTAGAAAAATTGTCCTGTGTTAATACGCAGTTGATGGGAGTGCTTGTTCCTACTGGGATATGGGTGTTTTGTTTCAGAAGGGGACTGATTCCGAAACGAAACATGGCAGCACATCTGGAGCTCGGAAGCCAGTCCTACCCTGTGGTCCAAAATCTACCACTGTCTTACCTTGCCATAGTTCATGCTGGCTAAAATTCCAATCAGGATGCAGCCTCCGGTGCATCAGGGGCTGTGCAAGGACATGCATTATCCCGCCTTCCTGCCTGATTGGCCAGCGCCAGGGAGAGGGAAAGATGATCCATCGGAGGCTGCTTCCTGGTTGGAATTTCACCCAGGGCGAACTACAGCAAGGTAAGACAGTGGTTGATTTTGTTCCGGAGGGTGGGACTAGGTACCAAGTGCCAGCTGTGGTGGCGTGTTTTGTTTCAGAACCAGTCCCCTTCCGAAACGAAACACCCGTCTCTACTACTGAGTTCAAGGCTGATGTTTGAAAACAGTCTAATAATGAAGGTGAAGGAATCCTTGGCTTGCTTCCCTTTGAAGAAAGTTGGCCTTTGTGTAGCAAATAAGGGAAAACTCAAAGTTTACACTTTGTACTCACAATTAATTTTGATTATAACTTTGCTTGTGCTTTGATCTCAGATAGTTTGCAAATTTAAAAGAGCCCTGATAGTAACCATTTGCAATAGCTTCCTGTGTATTTGTTCATTCTTAAAATAACACAGGGGTTCTCAAAAGGATGAATGTTAATTTGCTGACAAATATGGCAGCCTTAGAAAGTTGCGGGCTTAGAAGTGGGAGATATATGCTGCAAACAGAAACAGAGATCTGCCATATTGGTTCACAAAAGGTCTCTGTGCAAGAGAAAAACAAGAGCAAACCCAACAAAGGAATAATCAATGCAAAAGTTTACCCTATTTCAAGAGATTTTGGGAACAAATTTGTACAGTAACCCCCCGTTTATCCTGGGGGTTAGGGACCCCACCTGACGTGAGATAATTGAAAATCCACAATATGTGGATGCTGGTTCAGGTCGGGACTGGGGGGGCTGTCTGGGACCCCCTGTACTTACCTGAGGCCTAGCGCTGATCCAAATGGACCTCCAATGGTCTTCCCAGGCCCGTCAGAGGCCTGTGGTTTTCAGCGATCCAGAAGTCACTTCTAGTTTTCTGGAATTCACTTCCAGTTCACCGGAAAGCACTTTTCAGGCCTCCGAAAGGCCCGGGAAGGCCATTGGAGGCCCATTTGGGGCAGCAGCAGTCCTGGGTTAAGTACAGGAGGCCTGAAACAGGCTCATACAGCTTACCCTAGGGGGCCTTGCCTTTCATATACTGCAGTCCCACAATATACCAGGACTGCAGTATATAAACCGCAAAGGGTGGGGGTTTATATAGCTTTAGCCAGCCACATCCCCCAACCTGACTCAAACTCTGGCAGTGGAAGAAGTGTGTTGCTTCCTTTAACTTTATTACTGTATTTTTCCATGTATAAGACTATTTTGTTTGTCTAAAAGCGTTAGACTAAAAAATGAGGGTTGTCTTAATCGCAGAAGTTAGCCAAGGAGAGAACCAAGCATTTGTGAAACTGCCCATACCTTGGGCAGTCTTATACATAACATTCTTATACATGGGGGCATCTTATACATGGAAAACGTGTGTTGATTTTGACAATTTGGCATCTAACCACTACAAAGCTATTTGAAGCAAACATTTTGAATTTGGGAGGAAATCCATTGCTTAAATATTGTTTTAAATGGCAGTTTTTTCAGATTACTGCTGAAATTCACCTTGAGCAGGGCTCATAAAGTGGTTTGGGAGTGGATTGTTGAGAAGCACATTTAGCCTCTGGACTATGTGATTTCCTCTGCCCTCATATAGAGTTCCCTTTGCACCCCTAGCTTCCACATGAGACTGTTATTTCATTATACTTCCAAATATGTTCTTTAAAAGGGTCAGCTCTGCTTTAAATCAGAAGCTGCATAATTCAGCAAAACCATTCTGGGCTTCAATCCTTCATTTGCCTAATGACACTATGACTGAAATCCTGTTGTTTAGCATAATAGGCGGCAACTAGAATAACCCCACTGAATCAATGGGGCAACTGACGGAGGAACTGAATCACCAAATCTCTACTAATCAATGAGCTGACTCTAGCTGCAATTTACTACGTTAAACAATAGGAACTCAGCCTCTAGTTTTTGTTGATGGGAAAGTGGAATGACAATGCTCTCACTCAGGGAGCTATGTAATTTCAGTAGCAATGATCTTAATTTAATCCCTTACCCTTGAATTTGGCAAGAAATTGCATAATGCTAATCCACCATTGCTCATGCAAAAAAAATGATTTGTTTAATTCTGAAATTCAGAAGTTAAAGATTATTTTAGTGGTTTAGGTGATTTAAATGCTGTTTTTCAATAATGAATGACTCGGCGACTGTAAAATGCATCTGTACTGTAAATGAAATGTAACTATTTCTGTGTATCACACAAAGAAATCAAGGTTGTTGTTTTTTTGATGATTTTGGAGGGGGGATTGAAATTCATATTGTATTTGGAAGGATGGTATAACAAGATGTGTTGCGCTGAATAAATCAGACATCTGAGGACTATTTAAATAAAACATCTGCATGCTTGAATGGGACACCTGGTTTTGCAATAACCTCATTCAAGGAGCCCTTTTCTATAGCCCAGATTTCACATGAGCCTCCGGTGAATGTGGGAAATCTTTTCTAAAACAACTCCTGTAATTCAAGATGTCATTCATTCTAACTATTGTGCAGTTAATAAGCTCCAGAACTCCTACGAGTCAGAGTCAACCTTTCTCCTTTCAGTAACCCAAAATAGCTCATATTTTACTGTCTTGCCCTTTAAAAGAAAAGAAAAATGCATGAAGACCCTTCAAACCCTCTTCATCCTGATCCAGTGCCACACACACTTAACTCTGGGTTGATCATTGCCTGCAGCATTGATTAAATGCTAAGAGGAAGGAGGAAAGAAAGGGGCACCAATGTTCATTTCTCGTGGGGGGTTTTAGAGTTCAAACTCTGATGTGCTAGCCATTATGCTGTATATGCAATTCCCCTTTATGTGCATAGCTGGTCTTTGCTCTGGCAAAGACTGTAAGTGCTTGCAGTATATACAGTATTAGGCTAATAAGGCCCTGAATATAGCCCAATGAAAAGGTTGTGCACTAGTTTGAGACCTTGCCTAGCTAAGTCCAGGTTCATCACCCTAATGATGGCCACCAGGTCATTAAATGGTCCCTATGAACACAACAGTGCTGTGGAGTGGGGGAAATCACCATGATAGGAAAGAGGAAACTACCTGTACTAAGACACTTGGGTGGGGAAGATGGAGTCTTCAAGTTTCTACACATTCAAGTCAGTTTGAGTGCCACTGAAAAGTTGATCGTCTATTCAACTTAGATCTGGGACAGAACAAGCCATGACTTATTTGGATACAACTGACAAGACCTTTTGGTAGTGGGGCAGCTAAAAATCTTGCAAACAAACAAACAAACAAACAAACAAACAAATAAATAAGATTCCAAAATATGGACCGACATCCAATTGAAGATTACCAGCTGCAAAACTGAATCACACAAGTACAAAGCTTTTATAAATTGACGCAACTCACCTTCAAAAGTTACACTTTTTGAGTAGCAGTACAGTACAACACCAATGGGAGGGAAGATGTCATTCGAGAGGGGTATGAATTACGATGAATTCCTCATCATGCCTCAAGAGGATTTTTCAATTGCCACTTACAACATTGGCTTTTAGATCCCATGGCTTTAGCATCTAGCTATCATAGTATGGGGGACTTTTTTGTCCTGCCCCCATACCTCAATCTGCATTGCTCTGCTTTATGAATGGTCCTGGGTAATTGAGAGGTAATAATTGCATGAGCAGTGCTGGCTGTTTTGCCACTTGTCTGTCAAAAACCTGTTCATGACCTGGTTGCATAAATCAATTATGTAATCATGCAGTCCCAAAAGGGTTCTATCCATTATTATAAAATGCATTTAATGTATGATAGCAGACTTTCTCATCCTAGCACTCTCCAGCTGTTTTGGACTACACTTGCCATAGCTGTTGGACTTGAGCCCTGCTGGTTGGGACTGATTGATATTGTAGACCAAACATCTTGGAGACCAGGCTGATCCATTGTAGCTTCCTCCTACAATAATGGGGTGGCTACTTTATCACTACCACAAATGAAATGTTCCCATTTTTAATTATTGGCCGGAATTCTGTTACTCATACACTTGTCTATGCCCAATGGTTTATGTTAATCTAAGCTGTAAATTGGCTATGGTTAAGTGAATGTAGGCACCTGGTGTCAACAGTCACAAGACTTGAGAGCACAACCATCAATGCTATTCAGCTTCTTGTGTGTTGTGTCATTACAGTTGTGACCGACCCTTCGTGACTCAACGTCCATGGAGTTTTCTTGGCAGGAATACTGGTTTGCCAGTTCCTACTCCAGGCAACTACAGCACCTGGTATTCCCTGGTGGTCTCCAATCCAAGTACTAACCAGGGCCGACCCTGCTTAGCTTCCAAAATCAGGCGAGATCAGATGTACTTAGGGCAACTAGGCAGCTTATTCAGCTTCTTAACCAGCTACAAAATTGTATGTTAATGGCCTTAATGGTGATCTATTTCTGAGTCAACCACTTGTTTATTTATTCCACAGGCAAATACTTTTATTTAGGCCCTACTTTCTGCTATACTTTATATCAAGTCCATGCAATTGTGACACAAGATGACAAATACACTTCAAGCAACGTGCAATTGCAGTGTGCAGTCATCTGCACCCTAGAAGTAGGGAGCTAAACAGTCTCTATGTCTCTGAATAGTTACACTGATGCATAAGCATCAGCTGGTGGCCTACAATGTCCATCTGTTGCAGTCAAAATTGCCATTGATCGGGAAGTATGGGAGATATATGTAAAATGTTTGGAAGGCAACAGGCTAGTGTATGCTCACCTAAAAGAAAGTAAATGGCCATCCTATTCACCTGTCAGCCAACATTCTATTAGGAAAATCACATATAACTAATACTACTCAAATATTCAAAGTATTTTCTTAAAGCCAAGGTACACCTTTAAGAGTTGCTTCTCTCTAGAAATATAGAACACAGTCCCCATGAAACAGTAGGTGTTCCTATCAAGCCATCTCTCCAACCTTGCCTTGAAGATGACAGAAGTCAACTTACCAGTCTCCAAGAAGTACGGTAGGGAGAAAGGCCCATTTCAATGGAAGAGCTGCTGCTATTCACTGTAGGATATTCTAGGTTTGAATGGCTGATTATTGTGGAACACAGATTCCTCTGTCTCCCACTGCTCCTCTTAGATCAGTGGTTCTCAACCTGTGGATCCCCAGATGTTCCTGGACTGCAACTCCCAGAAGTTTTCATCACTAGCTGAGCTGGCCAGGATTTCTGGAAGTTGCAATCCAGGAACATCTGGGGACCCACAGGTTGAGAACCACTGTCTTAGATCAACCATCCATTTCAATTCATATATCAGATGTCATGAGACTCTTGCTTATGAAAAGAGGGGGAAAGGCTTTAATATGCTTTGCTTATTCATTTTTCATTTAATTCATTCATTTAATAAGCTTTCTTTGCTTAGATCTTTAAAGGCTGTGATGCACATATCCAGGAATAGGTGTACTGAAAACTAGGGCAACTTTTAAGTAAATATATAGAAAGTGCCTTTGCAAAGCATGTTACAGATATGTGTAACCTTATTTCTTTTGTCTCCAGATTTATCTATGAAACATCAAGCCAGAGATACATGCATTTTCTTGTCTGAGTGAAAAGTTATAAACATGGTTTAAGGCAAGAAGAGGCTGGTTCTGACTCATTTCCATGGATTGTGTCCCCTCCCAGACACCCCAAAACAAACTGTCAAAAAAGAAAAACACTCCTTTAAAACAAGGTGCAGGAACTACGTTCATATCTTATTTTGTTCACAAACGCTTTTCAAAGCAACGTTTTCCGAACTCTTCCACTTCAGTATTTTTTTCAAGGAACAAGAACTGGCTTAGGGAAACCATTCTGAAAAACGGCTCAGATGGATTGTGAAAGAGAGGAAATTTATAATTAGTGGTAACTGGAGGCAGTATTTCTGCCTGCGATATCTTAAAAGGAACAAGAGAAAAGCCACTCACTTTTCAAATAAAGGGAGCCATGACAAAATAGAAGGAAGAAGTAGTGGTTTTATTGCTTGCCATTTTACACCCTACTTCCCCCATCCCTAATCAATTCCAGTGCAAGCCAGTACAATTAAAAAACACACACACATGAGAATACAGATATCTTTGTCCCAGGACACTCCTTTCCTACTGTTGTATTCCTGAAGCACCTGTGAATTTTCGTCCTCAGATCATCTGGAAGATCATGTGATTGGCTCAAGAATAAAAGAGCTTCACAAGTTCAAGGGATCATATCCCAGATGTGGATTCATATGAGCTACCACCCTGGGTAGCCACTTGCCACAAGGACGTAGTAGTCCCAAGCAATGGCTGGGTCCCCAGATGTTCTTGGACTACAATTCCCAGAAATCCTGGCCACCATGGCTACTGGTGAAGGGTTCAATTAGTTTTATTCCAGAAATATCTGAGACCCCACAGTTGGCAACTACTGGTCTAGAGCAGCCATTCTCCCCATTTTGGGGGGCATGTCCATCAATACAATATGAAAGAAATATAGGCTGAATCAGGATTGTATAAGTCACATGTGGAAGTTTATAAGGTGGCGTGTGAAGAATTGTTCCCAATCTGTGGACCCCTTCAAATGTGCCAGCTCCCCCCCCCCACCAACCACACACACTGGGCCCCAGCCCCCCCCCAATTGAGAATGGCTGGTCTAGAATCTTCAATCAACAGTTTTTACCAAACACTACTTGGCTCACATGTCCACCCAAGTGAGGGGCAGCAACCGTGACTTGCTGGCCACGATTTCCTTGCCATCAAAGTATATGTTACACCGTAAGATTTCAGATGGCTACCACAAGGCAACAAATCTTTTGAATTAACAACTCTAACCCACATAAAAAGCTGTAATATAATAATTCTATAGTACATATAACATACAGTAAAATGCACTTTCAGATAAAATAAATATAATCATTTTGCTGTGGGGCAACCCAATTGCAAATGTGTAATGTACATATATTGCAGATATATATATATATATTGTAAATCTGTCATTGTGCTCTCTGTAGCTGCAGAAGAAGAAAAGCAGCAAATTAATGTCCTATAATTACGGAACTATAGCTCTGTTGCAGACATAACATAGGAATAAGCTGAAACATTTCCTCTTACATCCCTTCCCTCCTGACCTTATATGTTTGGTTTGATAGGAGATTACACGCTTTGCTACACTGTGGTATCCAAAATGCGAAATGTTCCAGGCTTCAATCCTTGGTTGCAAACCAGCATCAAGCCATAAGGTATAATCCTGACCTGTCATCAGTGTTCAAACCAGTTTCTCATTTTGGATGCTTGCGAATTAACAAATGAAGCCATAGTGTCATAGTGAAGCATTAGAGGAAAAAAGGAAGGAAAATGAGAGACAGAACTCTTACACTACTCCAGCCAACCATCACTTACTGGAACAGCAGCCAGAATTGGGAACAGCCAGGTGACCTGCTGGCTAAGCAGTTCTGGGACTTGTGGTCCAAAACAGAGAGAACCTTTTCAAGCTCTGGTTGAAGCATCAGCATAGAGCTGAAAGACACCAAAAAGCTGCAGGCCACTTTCTGGTCCTTACAACCTATGTTCTCTAGATGAAAATAAGTTCCATGCGGGAACAGAGGATCTATAAAATGTTTTCTAGGAACCAAATAGATCCAGGTTATTCAAGCGAGTGAGGTCTTATAATACAGGAAGAACACCAAAAGGCTCAGAGTAAATTCTAACCAGAGTTCAAACAACTGTTAGATCTCATTGGTTCCAATGGGAGGTGGCATGATGCCTAAGTTTGGGTTGTTATTTTAAATGAATAGAGCAGGAGCAAGATTATTAAATATATTCACCTAATAACCCTGTGTTTGAACAAGTATGTAGAATCTTTCTTTAGTAAATGCAGTTCCAAAAAACATAAACCACTTAATTTATCATACAATAAAAGTGATTCATATTTCATATATACCAGTAATATGTATACACACTTGCCAGCAAAAAAAATAGTTTTTAGTCCACATAATTTAGACTGAAATTTTAAAAGCCACTTAGGAGGATAAAATAAGACTTAGAAATGTTCCTAAAACAGGTAAATAAAAAAGTGCAGTGAAACAAGATGATAATTTACAAACACTAAAATTTTAAAATCTGTAAATGGATTTCAATTCTATTATACATACAAAGCTTTATTATATACAAATGCATCCCTGATCTCTTAAAGGCAGTGTTCGTAATGATTTAGTGGACGGCGTGAACCAGCAATAGCCAAACCAGCAATGAATTGCCCTGTAGGCACACAATTATGAACATTCAAAAAACAAAAAACAAAAACAAAAACAAGTATTCCACTCATGTTCTGAATGTTGCAGAGCATGAACAGAAAGAGGCAGATGTGAAGATGCAACTTCTCCACAAGTGGGTTTGTATCTGATGTGCTTGCAAAAGTAAGTCAAGTGAAGCACACGGATTCTGATGAACTGCACCGTTTATATCTGTATAAAATCAGTGCAATCCAAATAGTGGTACGGTATCCCTACATGAGGCTACTGGTGAGCCTTTCCACCAATCAACCTATGACATCAGCACCACCCAGTTTGCATGGCTCTGATGGCTTCATCAGGGCCTATGTGCTTTCTATATCCTGAGATTGTTAAACTTTCAAAGTTCTTGCCCTCGTGGCTGTGGTTGATAATTAGGGAATGCATGGATTCCCCCCCCCCCTAAATATCCCCAAAAAATGAATATTTGGGGAGAAAATCCCCCCTTTTTCAACCTCATAACTTTCAGAACATTTTTCAGATTTAGAATTTTCTCAGCTGCAATTAATAATTGCAGAAGAAGTGTATCTGAGTGCAACTCATACAACAGCAGGGACTCGCCAGCTGCCATTTCTTCAAAACTTAATAAACCTTTCCTCAATCACATAGAACTGACAAACAGTTATTAGCTGGGGCTCTCCATTGTCACTAAAACTTTTATTGTCCAGCAATTAGATTGCCCGTTCTCAATCTGACAGAGCTGCTGTTCTTTCTATACAGCCCAATTAAGGGGTGTTCTACTCTATTGGGAGTAGAACAGCTCTGAATCAGCCTACATAGACAGAAGTAGACAAGTCATGCCCTGAATGCTGTTTGTCAACTATTTCTTCATTTAAAACATTAAGATCCCCATTTCACTATAATTAATATTTTACATAATTTATATATTCTTGTGAAGAGCCTATTTGTTTTCCGCCTGTAAAACAGTTTATCTATATAAACGATTAAAACATAGCCATTTTAAGAATCAAAAATATGACCATTGAAATTCTCTGCCCACCATCCTTTTAATTTCACGACACAGTTGAAACAGAACGCCAAACTTGGAAACCTGGAAGATTGCTCAGTATTTCAAATGTCCCGATCTCAAGCTGGCCAATCACAGTTCTTCCATTTCAAAGTGTGTGTTAAAGCTGTTGGCCATGGCGGTATGCTCGAAGATCCTGGTCAAGCTGGGTTTCAGCAGCTCCACTGAGTGGCACGACAGGTGCTGTGTGGGGTCATTCTTTAAGGACAGCATTTGGTCTGCGCCTGGATTCCGTCGGTCATAATACAGAGCCCATAGCAAAGTAATCGTGAGAATCATTGCGAGAATTTGTGTGACCCCGATTGAGACTCCTAGAAATCGAAGCACTTGTAGCTGTTTAGTTCCTCTCAAGAATGTGTACATCTTTTTACCACAACCCTGAAGAGCAAGAGAGATGAGAAAGGTGAGCTCTTGTAAAGAACAATCTGTGCCCGACAGAACCATATTTAGGGCTGGTTCTTGGCACCCCTGGAATAGAAAACCCAGCCCCTTGAGCCAATGTTGTCACTTGCCGTTCAATCCTCTGGCTCCATTGTGACCACCTGGATCACTCACAGTAGCAGAGTATGAAGAGGGTTCTAGCTGGCAGCACATTCTGCATCAACATGGACACTGTAGACCCTCTTCAGCTTGCTATGCCACCAGGAGCAACCCTACAGTCACATTGTAGCTAGGAGGATGGCCCAAGACAGAGACATGGTCAGATCAGCCATGGAAACATTCTGAATGTAAAAAAAGTAGAGATGGGACCTATGGCTAGTAGACATGATGGCTACGTGCCATTGCTGCAGTCAGCCAGAGCGACTCTGAATATCACCCGCCAGGGAGTAAGAGCCGGGATTGCTATTGCCCTCATGTCCCACTTGTGAGCCTGCCACAGAGGTCTTACTGGATCCTGGGCAATATGCGAGCTAGGCTCTTTTTCTGATCCTGCTGGGCTCTTCTTAGTCAGGGATGGATGGATGACCTTTGATTTAGAAGACCATCTTCTCAGAAGTCAGCCTGCCATCTATGACCTCTTCCTCCTCCAGGATTTATTTATTTTTACTTATTCACAGAAATTTTTAGCTGCCCCACTACCAAATGGTCCCTGGGTGGCATACAACAATAAATAAACTTTACAAAAACTATAACATATTAAAACCATCAAAATAACCAGCAGTTTAAAACAATTACAATTAATATACAAATAATAAATTCCTTCTACTCGGTATGACATAATGGTATGGAAAAAAAAACAAGTCCTTCCTAAATTGCTTTGGGAAACTGGAACCCCCAGAGACTACAGCTCTCAAATACCAGCTAGAACATTGCAGGAGCTCTAGGTAAAAAAAAAGATTGATTGTCTTAAGGCAGGCATGTCCAAACTTCAGCCCTCCAGATGTTTTGGACCACAACTCCCACAGTTCTTTGCCATTGGCAATCTAAGCTTAGAATTCTGGGAGTTGTGGTCCAAAACACCATGAGGGCCGATGTTTGGACATGCCTGTCTTAAGGTATACACACGGCTAGTTCCAAAGCTTAAGGACAAATTCTTCCTCACCTCCTGATAAAGGTCACTAAGATCTTCATGGTGGGCCTGCCTGGAGCATCCTGGGAATTCTCTTACACAACAAGAATCGGGAGGCCAGTCCATCTCTGTCATTTCCAACCAGTCGGTGAAATACACCACTCCGCAACACTTGAACTGGAAAAGAAAAAATGTGCATAATGTACAGTATAACGTTCCACAGGCAAGAAACACTAAAATAGACCTGAGATTCTTTCCAACCCGCACAAACACTTCCTGGGGCCAGGACCATTTGGATCACTGGTAGTTCTTTATACCGATTAAGTCTCCCTTCAGCGTAGATTGAAGGAAGTCTGGCATGCTAGCTAGGCCAAAAAATTTCACTTGTCATTCTTCTACTGTGGCTGAAATGCATGAATCATTAACCCTGAAGGTGGCCCAGCTGTTCCATAAACCTCCGGAAAACCCAAGTGAAATTCTTCCCAGAATATATTTTTGTGATCAGCAGTCATTAACCCTATCCTCCTATGCTCAGGCTTGTTCCTTTTTCTCTTGACTCATCTTGATAAACAATCGGAGCTGATCTTTGTAAATCAGAAACCTCTTTGTAAGGGCACAGCCAAACAAGGATTTCAGTCAATTTAAAAAAAAAAAAAACATCCTTTCCAAGCTAAAAGTGCAACATTTGATAAAATAAAAGGAAAGACAGTCATTAAAATAGAACATATGGGGTCCCAAACACATTTGATAGCTGAGCTACCAGTGGACAAAAAAATCACAATGTTCGAATAAGGATGCATTCCAAATCAGTTATAAATGTAATGGTGAGGCGGCCCTTCTAATTAAACCCTCTGAAAGACTGCCTATAGCCATGGACACATTTAATAAATATATCCACATTTCAAAAGTTTAAATTTGCATTTCTGGCAAGGGAGTGTAGCTGGAGATTGATTTAATTTAAAGGTGGGTTAACAGCAGGACATGTCTATTACTGTGCAATCACTTCTTTGGCATGAAATATAAATAGGGTTATATTGTACCTTGTAGATCTCTGCTTTCTGTTCTCACAAAAGAGGTTTCTAAATCTCATGATGAAATCAAGTATTCTATAGTGCTTAAATGACTAATTCCAGAGGCGTATATGTACTGGACTACTGAAGCAAAGACACAGTAATAATGTCACTTGAAATTAAAGATGTGTTGTTTACTGATGTATGATTTCTCTCTCTCTCTCTCTCTCTCTCACACACACACACACACACACACACACACAGAGAGAGAGAGAGAGAGAGAGAGAGAGAGAGAGAGAGAGATGCCAACTTATAAATTGATGAGTGCATAGATACACACAGGAGTGGGAGAGAGAAATGCAGGGGAAAGTTAGCTGAAACTGGGGAGGAGGTAGTGAGACAAGAATAAACTAGGTGCAGGGAACAGTTTTAAAAATCCCAACAGAATGATTATACAGTAGTTATTTTCAGTAGTAAATTCCTATGGATTCCAAACAGGACAATCTATATGTGATTCCCCTTGCCAGGATCCAGTTCTCCAAGCTGTCCCTCTCCAAAATTTACTTCTATGGCACAGTTGCAAAAAATACTTTTTTAAAAATTAACTTGCTGTCCAACTCTTTGACAGGAATAACATCTAACAGGCTGTGTTTGACTTGCCAATGTCTTTCTTCAAGCTCAGAACTTGGAATTGGTTCCAGACCTCTGGGCTGTCTTAAAACCGTTGCTGTGGTTCTGGATCCCTGGCCCACTGTAGGAAATGTTGTAGTTAGGCCAGGCAAGCCCCCCCCCCAAAAAAAAACCGAGAGGTCTTGCTTGCTTGCTTATTTGTTTGTTTGTATTTCTATACCACCCCCTTAGTGTAGACGTATAGAATCTGAATGGGAATGCATTCTTCTCATCTCTCTTCCGTGCACCTCTGGGTCGGCTGAACCTCCTTGGAGTTTAGGTTCTTGTATGCGGAGTTGCTTTTCACACATTTCACTCTCTCCCAAGTAAGAAGATTCAGGGAAGGTTTAAATGCTGCTGAATCTGACAGGCTGAGCTTTAGGCACCCTGAATGTCACTATGGGCGCTTTTGCACGACCCCTAAAATCCGAGGCAAAGGGCTCACAGATGTGGAGTTTAAAAATGTTTTCCCACCAGCTCAGGACTTTAAAAAAAATTAAGTACAACCACGCCCACCTAAGTGTGTCCCAGCACACTTTTCAAGTACCTGGCCTCCAGGAGGTAAAAAAATCTTCTGATGCGCATTGAAAAGCTGTAAATGCTGGGCTCCCTCGCCTTCTGTTTGTTTGTTTTTGTCCCTGCTGCCCCTTTAAGAGACAGGAATCACAACGACAGGGCTGCTCGGGGCTGCTTCGACCGGCAGACGGAGGTGAGCCTGAATTTTTTTCTCCCTCCCTTCATGCAGACAAGAACAATGGAGTGCGGAGGGGTGGGAACACAGGAAGAGCGACAAGCCCCCACGATCTCTGGTCCGAATTTAAGTTGACACCGGATTTTAGAGATTGTGTAAAAGCGCCCTATGTCCCCCTGTTAAATGGGTCATCTTTTAATATTTCTTCCCTCTCCTCTTGGGGTTTCCCCTCTAGGTTCACTACCCCAGCGACCTGAGCCTCAACATTGTTTCCCACCAAGACTTTGATCCAGCAATCCTCCTCCTCTCTTCCCACTTCTGCTTCCTGTTCCTGCCTTGTTCTTCCCCCTTTATCGCCTACCCTTACTCTCCTCCTCCACTGAGTGTTGCTCTCCTTTCCAAGGCTTTCATCATCCTTCTGTCACTTCCCAGTTTTTCCATCTCTATTGTGTCATATAATGTAATCACTTGTCGCTCCCCTATCAACTGGACAGCTTGATGTTGGATCATCCAGTGGCCCTGGGGAGAAGCCTAACAACCTGACGACGGGGGGGGGGGGCATTGTTCATCCTCCTCACACGATACACCGGCTCCAAAAAAGCACTTTCATTCTGAAGACTATCAAGAAGCAATGTCCAGCGAAACAGCCCTAATTTTTGAGCACTAATATTTTACTAGCTCTCCTGTTTCTTTTCACTACCATTTTAATGGTAATAAATTAGGGTTTCTCCTAACATCCGAAGACAAGAAGACAACTATAAGAGCCATTTTGTTTTTCAAGGTAAACAAACTGGATCCCCCCCCCCCACAAAAGCAAGTCTTCATTAAAAACTACTGTTTTTTTTACATGTTTTAGCAACTAAAACATCACTGGAAACTTGCTGATTCTGTATTCTTTCTATTTATTCATTTTTAGAACAAATACAGGCCTATCAAACACAGCCCGGAAACATTTAAATAAACAGGAACTCTGTGGAAAAGTGAAAGATTTCAGATTTCAACCAGGGAAGGAGAACAATAGCCAATACTCTCTTCCTGAACACTGACATATAGTTGGAATTAGTTATTCTTAAATTGTGCATTTCCATGTGCGTGTGGGTTTTTTTTTTTTTTTGGTTGTTGTTGTTCATTCTTCCGGGGCTGGGCTGGGCTGGGGAATAATTCTATGTTTCTTCCACAGGAAGGAACCAAAAAGACACAGGTCGGTGCTAATTCACACTAAATTACATAAAATAAATAAAAATTGGCCACTTCACAACAGCACTTCATTGCTGTTCCATGAAATAGCAATTGCGATTGTCTGGAATTATTTTTTCAGGCCCATTCCAACTCTTCAGAATTGTCCTTTCCCAAGTTTTCCACTCAAACCTCAAATTTAGACATTGAAACTTTCAATTCATTTTTAATTAAAAACCCCTTATGTCAGTATTAAAAAATCATCATATATCAGTTCAATATATTAATTTATGACAAATACTTATATTAAAATTGCCATCCTATGCCAATCCGAAGTCTGCATGTGGTTACTGGACCATTCATAGAACCTAATATTAGAGTACAGCACCTTACTTGTTCATACCTAGTTTAGCTTGTCTTACTCATTTGCTTTTCTTGCTTGTTTTTTTACTTAGCTTTTTACCTAAGCTTAATTCATTTAAATTTAACAGGAGTGTTCATTTCAACAAAAGCATATATTCCAAGTTACTGTTCATCATGAGGGAGTAGAAAGAGAGTTATTGTTCACTTCTGTATATTAATTCATTAGAATTGGTAACAAATTTGCTTATTCATTTTGTTTATTGAAAGCATGTTTTATCCCACCTTTCCTCTACAACTGGGTCCCATGGCAACTAAAAATATAGAGTTTTCCCTATTACATTCACAAATTTGACAATGTTGTCTCATAAATGTGACATATTATAACAACAAATAATTCAGGAGCAACTTGCTTAGTGACCAAACAACATTTATTGAATATTGTTCACCTCATGGAAACAGCTTTAAAAAGCATTGTTTCTTCAACTCACCTCTCTCTGAAAGAAATTCCATGCATGGGTAAGCCACTGATACCTTGGTAAACCATAATTGGTCATTCTGGCTTTTAAAGTGACCATATCTGACCATTGCACAGGAACCTGATAAAAAAAAACACACAATATTTACACATGCATTGAAAGTTGCAACACATACACTGAAAGCAAGTAGATGGCATTATCAAATGAATTTACGAAGACCAATGATTGATAGTAAATACCTATACTGCCCCATAGCTGAAGGTCCACGTAAAGACCATTTCTGAGGTGGAATAATTGCCATGAGATGGTAGTATTCCTTCCCCACCCCACACATCTGCATGTTATTCCAAGGGGGGGTCTCCCTTCAATTTGCTTACTTTGAAATAGCACTGTGTAATGCCGTAGCCAAATTGCTATTTCATTGCAGCTATTTCCCTGCTTTAAAAATGATTAGAGGTTCAACAACTTATTTATGCGTGTTCTGAAAATCTTCAAGAGGAATTCAACTTTTCAAAATTAAAAAAAAAAATCACCACAAGCAATTCTGTTGCAATTATCCTTAAAAGACCTGATCAGAAACACACACAAATCATGACCCATTCATTTCAATGGTTTCAAACTGTGGAAGGAACTTACAATTCATAATTAGAAGACAAATTGTTTTTATTTATTGGTATGGTATATTAAACATTTTTGAAGCAGCTGTGTTTTCCCAACACACTCTTTGTATACATCCAACACATGTTCAGTGGGTGCTGAGCAAATATTTCCCTTCCAAAGTAATTTTTCAAAAACAGCAAAAAACAAAAAACCAAGGACTATTTTTAGATGCACAGCTTGCTTCTTCATGGCATAGACCATGATCCCAATCAGTATGTGTGTGACATTGTTAAGCACAATTTTGGTTCCTTCAACATAACAATAGTTAAGACTGAACCTGTTCCTTCTTGATCGTGTACCAAACTAACAAGGATACATATTTTTACAATCCATACTGTACAATTCTATGTCACAGCACTCACATTAAAACTAATACAGTGGTACCTTGTATAAAAGAATTAATTTGTTACAAATGAAATTCTGTTAAGCAAAATTTCCTTTATACAATTTTCCCATAGGAATGCATTGAAAACAGAGTAATCCCTAATTGTGACCATTTTTATGGATTCGCCCCTTAGGCGATTCTGTTAAGCAAATTTCCCTTATCTCCGGAATTATTTATGTTGTACAGATTTTATGTTATACAAACCATTTGGTATGCAAGGGTCCACTGTATAGTTATTATACTTTTTGATCTTTTTGCTTTTTAATTGAGTATCATTAAGAAAGCACAACAAAGAATGTTTTTTCAATGCCAAATTAGGAAAGTTTAAACTGCCTAAAGAACTGATAGTTGTAGTAACATTTTTGGGCTGTCTGGCTGTGTTCTGGATATTTCGCCAGACTCTGTGGTTGGCATCGTCAGAGGGCAAAGAGCTCAGGGAACTTGGAGTTCTCTCTGTGCTATGGGTTCCAACTATCAGATACCCGGCCGTGAAAACCTTCGAGAATACATTGCCTAAATAACTGTTGATTCAATTTTATAATCTGTTCCTCTGTAAGTGTCTGGTTTGGTTCTGCAACTAAGCAAGACAGACACAGACTTCAACAGATAATGAGAAATGCAGAAAAAATATTGCTACTAACTTGCAGTCTATTGTGGAACTGTACTATGGCACGAGCTAAAAAGAGGACAATGAAGATATATACAGACCCCACACATCCTGGACATAAACTGTTCCAACTTTTACCCTCAGAACGACGTTTTAGGGCATAGTATAATAGGACAATTAGATATAAAGACAGCTCCCCCCCCAAGTACTATTAATTTTTAATAATATGTTATATTGTGTTGTTGTATTGTGTTGCTAGAGTTGAATATATGTTTCTTTTATATTTCTCTTTATGCATATTGAGAGCATATTTACCAAAGACAAATTCCTGGTGTGTCCAATCATACTTGGCCAATAAAAGGATTCTATTCTATTCTATTGAACTGGGTTATTTAAATCATACCCACCCAGTTTTCTCTTGATACATTTCATCTGTTACAATGAAGCTGTTATAACAGGGGATAGAGGGGTTTGTCATCCATACTTTCCCTACTTCTCCTTTTTCAGTAGTGAGCTAACAGCAAAAACATTTGATAATAGCAGGCAGGCGAAAACAGCTTCACAAAAAAGGAAGACACAGCAACAGTTTATCATGTAAAACTACATTGTCAAAACATGGTGGGTGCCAATTGGGAAAAACCTTTGATATATGCAACATGCAGGAGATAAGCAATGTATCTGTTTTTACTTTGTTTTAAAAATAATTTTTTTAAAAAAAAAACCATGGTGCACCTTAAGACATCATATTAATCCTTAAATATTTTCTAAGTGCTTTTCTTGGATCAGACTAAAGGCTTATGGTACCTGCCATTATATGGCCACAATGGGCCACTAGACACCTATGAGAAACCCTCAACTAGAACCTGGGTTAGGAACTTCACCACATATTTTGGAACACAAACAACAATATGTAGGATGCTTGGCTTGTTATTTAACACATTTTCAAATTTCCGGTAACATCAGCGACTTGTAATATCAGATCCATTCAAGGTGAGGGCATAATGTCATTATGTTCATCAGAGAAGAACATCTGTACATTTTCTAAGGTTTATAACAAACACTTGCTATCTGAAATAGGAAAGATCCAAGCATGTACCCTCAGATGTGGACCCACCAGACACAGTCCAATAACTGTTAACATCCTTCAATATTAACCATAACTAAACAGTTTCAAGAACCTGTTCTGAAAAACTAGGAAACTGCTACCACTCAATGCTCCAAAGAAACCAGGCATCTCAAATTCTATACCTCCTTCTATAACTTATTGTGGACTACTCCGTTTGTATTATTGCCCCAGAATTCTAAATCCATAGACCACTTGCTGATTTGTTGTTTTCCGTATACCCCCTGTCTGCCTAATATTGAATTTTCCTAAACCTATTAACTTCAAATGTATTTTTGACAGCTGACACAATGCTGCTCATTTTGTTAGGGCATTTTGTAGCATGGATAACTGTTAAAAAAAGTAAAACGTACAATTGTTATTCATGCCTTTTTGAAAAGCCCTGTAAGATGAATTTTTCGTAAGATGAATGAAATTTCCAGGAACGGGCATGTTTTGCAAGATAACATGTTGCCTATGGGATGCCTTGCGAAAACACATGTTGCTCCTGGCAGCCTGACGCCCAGCTGTTTTTGACAGCTTGGGCTGCCAGGAGCAGCATTCGGCTTCAATTCTGGCTTTCCCCACAGTGTAGCACGGTGTAGATCAGGTACTTTCCCCACAATGTAGCACGGTGTAGATCAGGTTCAAAAGCCTGGTTTTCCAGGATAGAAAACCAGGCTTTTGAATTTTGCACTCCCATAGCCCCATCGAGGTGTGGATGCACAAAATTAAAAAGCCTGCCTGGCTTTCCTGACCGTGTAGTACCTGATCCGCGTGGGCAAGGGCAGGATTGAAACCGCCACTCCTCTCCCCTTTGCCAGAGTCTCTGCACCAAAACGGCTCAGCTCAGAAACCTCGGAGAAGGGGCAGTGGTGGCAACGCATGGGCTCATCCATAGCCCCCGCTTAGTCTGCAGCTATGCCGCTCCGGGCATCCCAAGGGCAGCATGGCTGCAGAATAAACTGGGGCTACAAGTGCTGCTCTCCCTCTTCACCTGGGTCTCTGCGCCAAGCCATTTCAGAATGACGTTCAATCTGTAAAGGGGGGAGTGCTAATGTAGCATTTTTTTTTCATTTCCTCTTGAAAATTTCCCTTTCTTTCAGGAAAATAAAATGAGGGGGAAATTGTTCTTTTTTCAGAACTTCAAAATTTCTGGAAATTTTACATTGCTATGGGGAACTTCAACATCCACAGGGAGGCTCAGGTTTCTGGTCTAGCTCTAGAGTTCTTGGAAACCATGGCTTCCTTGGGCATATCCCAATTTGTCAATGGCCCCACACACATTGCAGGACATACATTAGATCTGGTTTTCGCAAATGCACAGAGTGCATTAAAAATGGAGCACTTGCCACTAACTTTCCTCAGACTGACAAAGCTGCTTGGATGAGTAGTGGAACGTTTCAGTCTATCAAGAAAAGAAGTCCAGTTGCCATGACTCAACTTCCAGATAAGCTCACCGAGATGACAAAGAATCTTCACAGACAGCACTATCTTATGTTTTGCACATTTGGAAGCAAAAAACATAGGCAAGATGATTGTGTATTCCACCACAGGATACTGTATTAAACTTGTGAAATTGGGACGTGTTGTGCTTCCTTTTAATCATAATTGTGTCCTGAAAATGAAACATCACAGCCTGACATCAAGTCAAATTTTACACGATGACTATGAAGGGAAGCTGGAAACCACAGCCAAATGCAGGCAGAGCTATCTACTGTGTCACCTGAGGATATTCAGCCACAGCTGCGGATGGACTTAATTGGCTGGCTCAGCTCCCTTGCTGGAATCCTTCCAGCCTTTGTCAAGATTAACATATGCTAACCTGGAACAAGTGCTTTAACTAACTCCGCTGCCAAAGGAACACAGTTAACGCCTCAATCTTAAGTGGAAAGTGAGATCTTAATAATTGTCCAGCCGCCTATACAGCACTGGACAACTACTGGATGAAGTCTAAGAAAAATGATCGGAGAAATAATTTTAATAAGACAGAGACCTCCATTATTTTTCAGCTGGCATACTTTGGCTGCTGTGCCAGATTATTCAATAGGATCATGAGCGCTGAGCTCTACCCTCACTTCTCCAGAAGCATCTGTCAGAACTAAGTCCTTTTGCCATATCTGGTATAAACATTAAAGCATGTGTCTTCTGTTGTTTCTCAGCATTTGTAACATATGTGACAAAATGGCTTAGTTCAGAGGTGGGGGTAGAGGTAAGGGAACTTCTGGAAGTAGAGGGGGGAAAGTAGGGGCTCACTGATTTTGAATCAAGAAACTCTTAACAAGCAGGCTAGATTTTTAAATTGTGTTTATTTTCTTTATTTTAATAACTTACAGTCCTATCCTTTGCTTCAAGTAAGCTAAACACCAGCTCATGGATTCTCAGACTTAAACATGGAAGATATTAAACATATAAAGCTCACTTTTGTATGCAAAGTCACGCACCAACACAGGGCTATTGCTACCATTAGAGATTAGCCTTGTCAGTGATCTGCCACGACTGAAACTCCTCTGCAGGAATTCCACTGTCATGGAACCTCAGAGCACCCTGGTCCTGTTGCTCTTCCACCTGATGCTGATGCTGTTCTCCCTGTACTCTCTAAACCTGCAAACAAGGACTGGAGTGAATTATGGACACACACACACACACACACACACACACACACACACACACACACACACACACACACACACACACA
>JAHTLZ010003526.1:55070130-55106497 GCA_023846285.1 Phrynocephalus versicolor
TTATTATTATTATTATTATTATTATTATTATTATTATTATTATTATTTGCCTAAACGTTCAGAACCAACTACCCTAACAAACAAAATGCTGATGACAGGCCTGGAATCCTGAAATGACACAATACATTCTCTGCCATGCCTGGTTTTCTGCAGACCTTAATGCTAAACATCCACCAGCTGCTGTTCCTCCCCTCCCGCATCACTCCAACGAATGGGTATTGTAAACTACACTAAAATATTTCCATTTAGTAAACAATCAAAGCCCAGTGTTAATATTTGTACAAGGTAATGGAGCAGCAGCTGCAGGCATGCTGTGGTCACATTCTTTTACACCAGGCAGCCCCGCATCCAAACTAGAGTGCTGGTGTCTATTACTCAAGGTGATTTAAGAAATATACATATTATGGTGATTAAACGGCTTCCCTGCTAGAACAGAAAACTGAAAATTGGTCAGTTCCATTTATGCTGTGTTTCTCAGGATCCCTGAAACATTCCTTGCCCGGAGTGGGTTGCATGACTTTTTCCCTTCCTGCAGAGAAATGTATGCATATTTTGGTACACACTTTTCCTATGATAATTCTTGATGCTTTTTTAAACATCTGCAGTTTTTATAAATTTTACCAACCACTCAAATCGTATTTATATACATTACTGACATATGGAATTTGGAGTTACATAAAATTTGAAGAAAGGAAATAATCTCATGTTCATTCTTTGCTTTTGATGATGGGACACAAAATGACATTGATACTCTTTCATTGCTTTTCTAATAAAGCCCAGATTTGATGCATCGAATTGAATCCGTTCCAAATGCATGATCTTAAGTAGAACTACTCTTAACTTGGGGTACCAATCTAGAAAATTGAAAAAATAAGTTACAAAATTTTTAAAAATGGAAAAAAAATTGTTAAGTCGAGCAGACCATATCTAAAATTTGTAAGACAGCAGTTAAAATGCCATCAGTTGTCCCTTCTTAAGTCAAGTTGCTCTTAAGTCGAGCTGCTCTTAAGTCATGGTACCACTGTACTAGAAGTGAGTGCATTAGAAGCTGTAGAATTAGACATAGGAATGGTCTGGCACAGTCCAGATTTCTAACGTATAAATTGTGCTCCTTGGCCCAAATGCTCCTCACCTGCAATAGTGACTTCTGGAGACTGATCAGGAAAAAGTAGAGCAGTCAGTTTGTGTCCATGAGCCCCAACAGTTATCCATTACAAAGCTACTCCATAATTGTGCTGTTAAGGTATGATTTAGCTGAATAACTAGACCCCATGTTAAAAACAAAAAAGATCTGATCAGATGAAAAGGTCTACCTCAGGCATGTCCAAACTTCAGCCCTCCTGATGTTTTGGACTGCAACTCCCACAGTCCTCTGCCATTGGCAATCTAAGCTTAGAATTCTGGGAGTTGTGGTCCAAAACATCAGGAGGGCCGAAGTTTGCACATGCCTGGTCTACCTGTTCCAGCATCCTGCATCCCACAGTGATCATCCAGCCTCTTAAGAGCAGCCCCTCAACTGTTTCTTGCTTCCCAACAGTTGGTATTCAGATTACTAGGTGTGAAACATTCTCCTTCCTGCAATGAACATGCTATGGCAGTGGTGGCGAACCTTTTAGAGACCAAGTGCCCAAACTGCAATTCAAAACCCCCTAATATATTTTACAAAGTGCCAATTGAACCTGTATACAGGTAACTATGAAGGGGTGATGTTGGGTGCCCACAGAAAGGGCTCTGAGTGCCACCTTTGGCACCTGTGCCATAGGTTCGCCATCACTGTGCTATGGCATTGCCCACTCTTAATACCAAGGTGCCTTTAGCCAGCGAAATTATTTTGGCATCTGAGACAATCTCCTTTTTCCCACCAGCAAAAATACAGTCAGTACTGCAGTCAAGCATCTGCTCACAACCTGAATCTGATCCCAACAAGTTAGGGCAGCCAACTCCAGGTTGACTCTGTCTTCCATGTTTCTAAAGTCAGTAAAATGAGTGCCCAGCAAATCCACGGGACGAAGAGGTCTTTGCATAATTATGTTATAAACTGCCCAGAGAGTGCTCTATCACTATGAGTCAGTAAAGGATTTGAAAAAGCAACAAATTAAATACGTTTTTAACCCTTTTGTGGCAGTTGGAAGCTCTGTGTGAAACAGTGACTTCCCCTTGATTAATAAAAGGATTTGCCCTGGTCTGTGTCACACGGCTCTGGAACCTGAGGTACCATACAATTATCTGGCATATCTGCCACTAATACTGTACCTTTATCCTCCATCAATTGGCCCAGTCCTTCTCCAGAGCCATCTACAATGAACAACCCTGAACCAATCTTGTGGTAGCAACTTTCATATATGAATGACGCTTTGTGCATGAAGAAACTGATGAAGCCAGCTGAACATGAAGTCTGGCTGGCTTCATCAGATAAACGTTATGTTTCAGTCTTCTGGAATAGTTTAAAACAGTGTTGGCCAAACTTCGGCCCTCCAGATGTTTTGGACCACAGCTCCCAGAATTCCAAGCCTGTATTGCCATTGACAAAGGGCTGTGGGAGTTGTGGTTCAAAACATCTGGAGGACCATAGATTGGCCACTACTGGTTTAAAACCTCAAGACACTAATTTTTTACAGAAGTAGAAGATCTAAAAACTGTGGGGGCATATCTAACTGAACACACACACTAAAAAGGCTTCTCTGAAATCAATGATTATGCCAGGAACACTACAAACAACAACCATTATTTTCTTTTCTATGACGGTAAGAGGTCGCAGAGTCTTGGAAATAAAAAGAACAAATGATGAAAGGTCAAACGACTGGAAAGAAGAAAGACCAGTTGAAAGAAAGCAACATGGAGTTGCAGCTTGGAACCAACAAAGTTGAATGCGGGTATAGCTCCTTCTCACCTCTCTCTCTTTGTAACCCCCCCCCAAAAAAAAATGGAACAGAAAGGCATTGTTTTGTCTTTTTGCAATACAGGTAAAACTAACAAAATTAGAATATCATGCAGATGTTCATTTATTTCAGTAAGTCAACTCAAAAGGTGAAACTAATAGATGAGATAGACTCATTACATGCTAAGTGAGATATGTCAAGCCTTACTTTAGTATAATTGTGATGATTATGGCGTACAGCTTATCAAAACCCCAAATTCACAATCTCAGACAATTAAAATAATGTGAAAAGGTTCCTTATTCACAGTAGTGCATCAAGAGACACCACACAGAGATGGATCCTGGACATGGGCTCCAAATGTCATATTCCTCTTGTCAAGCCACTCCTGAACAATAACAAACAACATCAGAAGCGTCTTACCTGGGCTGCGGGGGGGGGGGGCTGGTCTGTTGCTCAGTGGTCCTAAGTCCTCTTTTCTAATGAGAGCTACTTTTGCATCTCTTTTGGGAACCAAGGGCCCAGTGTCTGGAGGAAGAATGGAGAGGCACACAATACACAATGCTTGAAGTCCAGTGTGAAGTTTGGGGAGCCATGCCATCTGCTGATGTTGCTCCACCGTGCTTCATTAAGTCCAGGGTCAATGCAGCCATTCATCAGAAGGTTTTGGAGCACTTCATGCTTTCTTCCACAGACGAGCTATATGGGAATGCTGAGTACATATGCATGCTTAGACTTTTCAAAGGTCTAATACTGTTCTATTTCCAATCCTTGTGTTATTGATGTCATGTATTGTACTTTTCTGATATTGTGAATTTGGGTTTTTCATAAACTGCATGCCATAATCATCACAATTATACCAAAGTAAGGCTAGACATATCTCGCTTAGCATGTAATGAGTCTATCTCATATGTTAGTTTCACCTTTTGAGTTGACTTATCTAAATAAATGAACACTTGCACGATATTCTAATTTTTCAAGTTTCACCTGTATGTACAATCCTTCAACAAAGGCTCTAAAGAGGTTTCCAAGAAAGATGATGGCACAGGGAGGCCAAAATCTGAAGGGACAAAGTTGAACACAAAAACAAAAGCTATGCAGTTGTGATCCAGTCATCAAGGGCAACAGGAGCAATCAAAAGGACATTGTAGGGAGAAAAACTAGGAATGTGGTCACTGGAGCAATGGCAGGATACGAATGTAAGGAATAAAAAAAGTATCTCCCCCGGAGATAGAGGAAAATAAAATTAATATTTCAGGAGTGTATATGTGGAAGAGCTTCCAAATGTGTACTAGGTCGATTTCAGGGAGCTCTTCTCAAACTGCAAACTTTTGGGTTACAAAAAATATTCTTTCTGGAATTTGGGGAAAGGCTGTTGAGAAGATGGGGAGCTCTCACAACGAGGACCAAGCTTACCTCTGAGCTCGCCGGATTTCAGCCTAAGATTTCTCTTTATTATTCATAGTGCAGCTATGGTGGGCACATGTTTTCTAATGACACCATTGAATTCGAGAGGTGGTGGGGGGGAACAGTGCATCCCTACTGCCATAAAAACTAAAATGTACTCAATAAGAAAAAAATAAGTCTAGAAGTTATGCCATGAAACACCAGTTCATGCAGAGGCTGTGTTTGCTACCCATTCATCTTTTGCTACCCAGACATGCAGTTCTCTGGGTTTTATCTACTGCTAAGATACATTTGGCAGTATCAGTACAAGACGATTAAGTCATAAAGGTCCTTAATCTTTTTAAACAAAATTATTACCCATTTTGGTCTGGTTTACGTAAAGGGGACAAGCCAATTTATAGAGTCATTGTAGCATGACTGCTTTATGCAAATGTTAAAATACAGATCTCTGGGGTGTTCCAGAAGGGCCTTCAGTGTTTATCTGCCAAACAATATTTATTTTTCTGCCATTTTCCCGATAAAGGCTATTAGTAAAGAGATTTGTGCCGTCAGCTTCAAGATATATTCCTAACAGGTTTTCTTTGTTCTGTGCATACACACCCAGAGGAAAGCATTAGTTCTGGGCCACAAGCTTCAGTTGGCTGTAACAACAACAATAACACCTACAGTATTTTCTTATGTTACTTTAAAAATTCCACTAGCAGAATTGTTGCAGTTGCCCTTTTGTCAAATAGTAACAGATCAATTTACTTTTATTACCAAACTGAGATGATTAAAAAAATTCAAGAGACAGGAGACATTGTAGAAGCCATTTCACACGATTGGGCATATTCAAGTTATGGGATATGGAATCATAACAATAACATGCCTCTGAACATGTTAGGAACACATCTTCCATCTGACTGAGTATCCATAACACAGGCACACAGAGACATTCAGAATCAGGCAGAAGGAAGTTTACATGGTCAGAAAGTGCTGGCTGCATAAGGCCATCCCAGCCACTTTTATGATGGCATTAACCACTGGTTTTGATTAAGTGCATTCAGTTTAACGCGGGATTTGTGCCAATGTTGGCACGAGCACACTTGACGATTTTTTTCATTGAGTACACGAGGAAAGACTGATCTTTTTTTAATCCATGGACATGCATTGCTTTTTGTTCAGCAGGCAGAGGCTCGAGGGCTTTTTTTAAAATCAGTTCTGCTTGCATCACTTTTTAAAGGTTTCTGGCATGTGTGATTGCCTGTATCTGTCCAAAGGGGCAATGGCACTTGTGTCCTACAATGGCATTGCCTGTGACATATTCAATGGGGTGTGGTATTGCCACTGCAATGGGAACATCTGCCTTGAGAGACAGACTCTTGTCCCCTCCTTCAAACATTTTTTCAAAATTATGCACTTCCGGTATAGCTCTATGTTAGATAAACACTGACGTTGTTAAATCAGTTCAGCAGTATGTCACTTGCTAAAAAAATTCTTTTAAAAAGAGGATGGAAAGGAGGAGGCAGTACTGGAAGGAGGGGGCAGACCTGTGGTGCAAGTGAGAATTGAAGCATTTGTGTGGGCTCTTTCTCTGAAAATTACTCAGGTAATTATACATTCAGTGTGTATGGCAATAGCAATTTGCCTACCATTGAAAACTTCAAAGTGACCTAATCAATCCAGAGGTCTGGTCGTACCATGAAGCAACTGCACCCCAAGATTCCAAAGCAGAACAATTAAACATACCAGTTGGTACTGTTTCATGGAACATAGCTGGGTGGAAGGCAAGTGGAAGTAATATGAGGGTGAAGTCTTTTCTATCTAAATACTGAACATTAGCACTTCAAGAAACATGGCTTCTATGTTTACCCTGCCTTTCCTTTCTGCTATTCCATCTGTGTTGCATATTGAATTACAGTGGTCCCCTGCCCTTTCGCGGTTCATATACTGTGGTCCCACTATATCACGGGACCGCAGTACCCAGAAAGGGCTTGAGGGAGGGGGGAAGGTTTGGGGGCTTTTTAATCCTTCCCCCCTTCCCCCAAGCCCGAGGCTCCAGCTGATTGGCACTGGGGTAAGGAAACAAAAGGTTTTTCTCCCCCCACCCCAGCACCAATCAGCTGGAGCCCGGGGCTTGCCTGCAGAGGTATCACGCATCCACTTCTCCCCCACCACCTTGGGGTGCTGGCATGTGGCGTGCGATGCTAAAAGGGCTTTCAGCCACGGAGCTGGGCGCTTGGCTCCACGGCCAAGAGCCATTTTTAAAGATCGCCGCCCACCCGATCGCAATCCCCCCGGGGATGTGGGTGAGCGGCGCACAATGCTAAAAGGGCTTTCGGCCGCATTGCCAAGCGCCCGACCACACACCCGGGAGCCCTTTTCAAATATTGCTCACTGCCCGACCACAACCCCCACCCTAGGGGTGCTGGTGAACGACGTGTGATGCTGAAAGTGCTTTTGGCCGCGGAGCCGAGCACTCAGCTACGCGGCTGAGAGCCCTTTTTAACGATCGCACACCGCTCACCAGTGCTCCACTGTTGGACTGCAGCCAATATTTAACTCACCTCTGTGCTACCTCCACATGCAATGTACAGAGACTTTAATCAATAGGAAAAACAAAATTAAAAGAAGCCCACACCAGCTATGTCTATAAAACACAGCAACTGGCAGAGGTGGGCCAGGGAAGGATTGCAAATTAGTATGGCTTGGTACTCAGGTAACTCGGCTAATTCACTGTGTCTCACAGAAGGAGACGCATCCCAGTAAATCAAGCAATGGACAGTAGGAGATGAGTGGATAACATCTGGTCCCATCTTTCTAATCTGTCCCTCTTCTCGCACTATCATCATCATCTCATCTTCCTTGGGCAGGGAGACAGATGACATTTCAAGATGATCACACTACTCAGGATGATTACTTTGCTTGGTGCTCCCAGTGAAAAAGGGTGCCACTTCTCATGTAGAACAGAAGGCCTTTGAAATAATACCGACACTTTGCACAGAACACCCAGTGAGTCTGGAGATGAGCCGAGCTCGCCTGCAGCTACTATGCAGAAAGTAAGATACAAGCTTTTTCTTCTGTGAGGCCAGAAACTCCAAATCAGCACTGTCACAACTGGAGTTCCAAGCCATTATGTCTTGAGAAGCTGGACAAGTCTGAATTTAACCAAGCTAACCCCCCAACACTATGGATGCTTTTACCACGGCCTGGAATACAGAAACAGATCAAAGTATGTGTGAAATACCTCTTACACTTGGGTGTTTTTACATTCCTTTTAACAACCAGTGGACAAGGGGTGCCCCTTTATGTGACATTTTCCAGCTCCTCGGTTACCATAGATTTAGGGTGCAAAAAAAAAAGTCTCCAGGCAGGTCATGCCCACTCCTGACACACAGAGTCACATAAGAATATACACCATGAAAAAACAATATACATACAATATTTCTAAGTAGTCATGTGCAGAGTCACACTTTGAGGGGGGGGAAAGTGCCATGCTCTTTGTTGGGTTTGACATCAGCTGAAACTGAACACTTTTTTGGAAAAAGTGCAAATTATACAGAGGAAGCGTTGCTTAAAATTAAAACAAGACTAAGTTTTTAAGGATCAAAGCTTTTACAAACAAATTACGCTAAACAAGAAACCAGTATTATTCTGCAACAAGCCATTCTTCAGAGGTGATCTGTGCCCAAATCCTCTCTGGGTTAAAGGAGGTGTAGAAAAGCAGCCCAGAAATTGTATATTGTATTTTAAAAATTGGTGTGAACAGTCACAGCAAAACTATTAGCTGACTTCTCCAGCTGAGTCTGGAAGGAAGATCAGTAACATTCCAGTCAGCTGAATGTGTTTACAAATGATGCCCATAAACAAAGAAGATAATTGAGAGTATACTGGATCATTGTTTATAATATGTAAAACATTAACGTGACTGGTCCTAGGTATTACAAGATCCTGTGATTTGCTTTACTTTCTTTTAACTAGACCCCTGTACTTTCAGTCCATTGAAATCCATAGGCTCGCTCTGGAACCATTCGTCAAAACAATAATGTTTATCATCATGGCGAAAGCTTGCCAGAGTTTGATTTGTACCAATTGTATTTCCAGAAGTTGTAAAGGCAACAAAAATGTTAATTATTATTGTTTGTCCCTCCGTAACTCAAGACTCTGAAGTTGCTTGTTTGGCAAGAGTTGGTTGCTTACAGTTTGAACTTAGGAAAAGATAAATGTCTATAAATGTAAGGAAGTAGGACACACAAGCGATATAAGGCAACATACAACAACACAACATAACTCACACTGGATGCCAACAACTTAGACATCATGTAGCAAGCAGCAGCAGCAACAGCAACAACAAAAGGCAAGAACAACAGGAATTTTCTTTCATATATTAAACTGACTCAGCTGGGTGGGTATGCAGAATACGTTTCCCTTCCCAGCTATTTAGGAAATGAAATGATTAATTATCTTATTAAACTATACAGCACAACATAGATCTGTGAAGGTAGTTTCTGAGAACATTCCCATTTCCTACGCTCACAAATTTCATGCTCATCTTTTTTGGTAGGAAAGAAATATGGATCTACATGGTCATCCTTTGGGAACATTTTTTTTTTCAAATGGACACATTAAGAAAACACACTCACCCATTGACCAAAGTATGTTTGAGTGCAATTCAAAAATAGGCAAAGGGGTTTTTGAACATTTTTCAAATGTGCATGCCAGATACATTTTTCTTCCTCTCAAATAATGCACTGGGAGACAGAAATCAACCAATCCATCATGAAAACCAACCAAAATTTACATCCATTTCAGTGTTCATTCGAAGAACTATGAATCTTGTAAAAAAAAAATCATCCAAATGAATTTCACAAGCACCCCTAATGGCACTGCTTTACCACATCGCAGCGGTCCCCCATGACAGTCTTCTGTAAATAACTGTCAGGTAGAAACAGAACCACCAAGTAACCAATTTACACAGAATACAGAAATATACTGTGATTGATAGTGTCAGACGTTAGTTAAAGATGTAGGAAAATTGGCCAAGTCATGTTCCTCCTTCTTTTGCCCATCACAGGCCATTCAAAAGAAGGACCAAGCCTGCTTCAATTTCCCATTGCAATGGGGCTGACAATGAAACTAGTTGTCCCCATGAGTGACTACAGCTTTGGTGTTGTTTATTTACTTGTTAACTAAACCCTCTGATGTTTCAACAAAGAATTTGCAATCAATGTGTCCAATTGATAAAGATGCCCCAACTTTAGACTCAACCACCTGGAACTCTTCTGAGTTCAAACCTTTCCATTTATACAGCTGTCAAAGGACCATATGGAGGTGGCAACTGATGATAAATGATGATGTTCTTGTAGCTGGACGCCAATGCTATTAGAGAGGCTAAACATGTCAGTTCAGTTTAGGCTTACCTCTTGCATTAAACCCAAAAGCTTCCATTTGAGTTAGATTTTACTGCAAGCTAGCATTTGCTGAATCAACACAGACATGGATGTACTCATGAAGAAAACCCAGAAAACCAGATTTCAGAGTGGCTCCGTTTGAATTACAAATAAACCCCACTCAGTTGTGCCATTATGATTCTTTAAAACATATGTAATTCAAAACCTACATCCTTAGTCTTAGACCACTGCCAAATTAACTTACATTGGCCAATATATTTGGAATATTCAGTACAGTATAGTGGATAGAATGATGGATGAGGATCCAGGAGGCCTGGGTCCCAAATACCTAATTGGCCTTGGAAACTTTACTAGGTGGAACTGGTAAAACCCCTTCTTCAAATACAGTATTTCATTTACCCTGAAAGCTCTATTACAGTTGCTATAAATAGGCCCGACTTGGCAGCACATAACACACATGGAACCACAGGCAAATGAAATTTCACAGGGAAGTGAAGAAAAGAGAGGAAATACACCAGGAGAGATAAATCTCATCTACCTCAGCCACAGCTAATTGTCAAGGATGCTAGGAGTTGCTATCTAATACATTTGAGAGCATTAGGGTTAAAAAGTTCCTAAGAAGGCATCCAGAGAGACAGCATCTTCCCTGACCAACCTCTCTAGACTTGTCTTCTTCCTTTTCCCCACCTCTTCCCTTCTTTCCTCTCTCATCCCTCATGGATAATAACCTTACTTGGTTGCCTCCTCCTTTTCATACATTTCACCACAGAAATGTGAATCACATATACAGGACTCAGATCATTGAGCTAGTCTATCTAGTCTAACTAGCTGAAGCCCTCCAGGGAGAGAGCTGGGCCTTTCATATCATCTGCTCCATTTTTATTAAAGATGCTAGAGAGTAAACACAAGAACCTCTGCATGCAAAGAGAATGCTCTCTCTTCCCACCCCCCCGCCGCCATGGTATGGCGCAATTACGGTAAGTTCTGAGGTAAAAAGGGTTGCACGCAGAATCATTATTGGAATGAGAAGTAAGCCTGTCCTCGCTGCTCTAGGAAACCTTACCCATTAAGAGTCCAGATGCCTCCTTTCTGAACACCAGGTTTCCTGGTCATACTAAAAAGTAATGGGAAGTAGGGAGGTGGCTTTAAAAATAACACATTAGCATGTATTCAAATTAATATATGCTTGATTGCTTCAGCCAACAAAAGGGAGAATTATAAAGACTTTAATGCACACCATGTTTCTTTATCTTTCAGGCCATCTGGTTTTATATAATTTTGCTCTGTTGAACTGTTCATTTTTTCCTGATTAGTGTGATGAATGAACTATTGACTCATGCTTGCACATCTCTGCAATACAACAGCAAACTGCTTATTTAACAATTAGTCACTAAGTGTGGCATACTTAGGAAAATATCATTTATTTTTCCCTTATCAGTTTGGCCAGCAAGAGCTGATTCTCAGGCTCCTGAGAATGAAATATTGTAGGTTAAGAGTGCCATGAATGTCTAGGCTTGATTTAATGCAGTTTGATTGCTTTACACCCAGTACATGTGTTTACTTCCAGATTGTGTTAATGAGCAAGTAGCGATTCTTCTGCTACTCTGACAGAAAGACAGGAAGACAGACGGGCAGAATGAAATAAAGAAATAAGGAAAGAAGTTTATTTTTCCCAGTTTTAAATTGTTTTACTATTTGAGTAGACTATAAAGAATATTGAAGATTTTTAAAAGTGAGGATAATGGATCAAAATTTTCAGTGGAGTAAAGCAATTTGAGAGTTTTATTTTTAGAAGGTGCATATTTTGGATGCTTCTCATTCTTTCTCTTACAAAAAACTAACAGCAGGATGATATATGGAGCACCAAATTGCACTGAATGTAATGGCAAACCTGTGATTGGTATTAACCCCTTAAACCACAGAACATCAAATGAAACTGGTTTAAGCCCACACATAAATTCAAAACTGATGTTAACTTCAGAGTTTTCAAAACAAGAACTTGTGGGAAGGTTAAATGTTAAGTTGTACGGCAGGCCATCCACCTTCCCAAGGCATTATGGGAAGAGCAGTGCTTAGCTGCTGGAGTTGTGTTTCTAAGATGGTAGTTTCAGGTAGAGGGTCTGGGCCTCCAACACAAAGTTGGTTACTCTTGAAATAAGTGGTTTCTGCTGTCAGTGGAGCCCCAGAGAAGTTCTTTTATGATAGAACTAAATGTTACCATTTAAAATCAAAGTTCAGTTTCTTGGGCTTGTATTATGACCTTAACAAGCCAAAGTGCCATCTGCATCATTTCCACAGAAACAAGATTAAAAAGCACAGCACTCCAACACAGCCTGAGAAGATAGAGAGCACTTGGACCAAGATGACAAAACAAGATTCTTCATGCTTACCACTATGTAGTTTCCAAGAGTATGGATGGGGGCATTAAACACATCAAATTGGTTCCACTTACCCACATCTACAAGCCCCAGGAAAAATATTCCTGTACAACTAGCTACTATTAAAACATAGAAAAAGGCTTAACTAGGGTATATGGGGAATGGTCAATTTTTTAAAGAGAAGAAACTTGTTCAAGCTCAGAACACTGCAAGCTCTAGAGTTCCAGAGTGCCTTATGTAAGCAGTTCCCTTTTACTAAGTTCTCATCCTCTCCTTCTGGGTGCAATGTCCTCCACCACCAAGAAGAAAAGGTCCAAGCAAGGAAACACTCTAATGACCTCTTCATAAGATAGCTACATTTCTATTCTGCCTTTCCCTCAACACGTCTGTGGCCACCCATGTCTCAGTGTGGAGATGGGGCCCTGGGTCTTTGCTGGATCAGTCCAGCACCACAGCTGGCTTCCTCCTTTTTTTTTGTACTGCTTTCCTGCTCATGCATGCAAAGGCCCAGTTGAATAAGAGCAGGGTGGGGGCAAAGAAAAAAAAAACCAAATAATTTTGAGAGGGGGATCAGCAACCAATTCCTTATACAGTGGTACCTTGGATAACGAATTTAATTCATTCTCCGAGGCAATTCGTTATCTGAAAAAAATTGTTATCTGAAATGCAGTTTCCCATAGGAATGAATGGGAAACCAATTAATCCCTTCTGGAGCCTAGGAAAAAGACACAAACACCTGTGTTTTATGCTCAAAACTCTTTATAAAGTGCATTTTAAAGGTACAGATGTGATGCAGCCTGGGATAACTCTCTTTTACCGATTCGTTATTTGAGGCAGCCCATAGGCAAAATTTGCTATCCAAGGCAGACCTATACCTGGACATTGCGATTCGTCATCCAAAACATTCGTTATCAGGGGCATTCATTATCTGAGGTATTACTGTATTAGTATTGTACTTGGCAGCTCCTTTGATCTTGCCCACTCACGGCACTAGTCCTGGCTTGCCATGTTCAATAACATGACTGAACATTGGACTAAAACAAATACCAAGCAGCAATGGTGATTTGACGTCCTTTTAAAAAGAAAACTTGCCTCATCAAACATACACAAATGGAAAGGAAGAACCTTACCCACACAAGTAGTAAAAGATTTCTTTTCACGGTTCCACAGTACCCCAGCATTCCAACAATGATAAGGAAACAGCAGACAGCAATCATGACTGGATGGACAACTGGGAAATAAGTGGAAATAACAGCTTCCTCCACCCTGAAGGAAAACACAATTTAGATTACATTAATAGAACTGAACCCTGCTCCCCTCAAAACAACATTGCCCCCAGTATTTGTTGAATACAGTGGTTGCCTTGTTAAAGGATACAGGAGGCCTTTTTAAAAAAACATCTAGTTGCGTTCCATTAGATGGCAGTTGTGACATTGGAATCCAGATTCAAACAGCCTAGCCTACCACAAAACTTTTAGCAGCAACAAATTCCTCATTCATTAGCCTGCAATTAGTCCTGAAATATCAACCCTGATATTGCTGCATGCAGCCTTCTAAAATAACACACTACTCAAGATATTGCAGTGAATGAACAGACGATGCCTTGAGCTAAGTTGAGATGTGAGAACAGGAAATGTAACATGTGCTCCCAGAATAGACCCTCTAGGGCTGAGTTTAGGGAAGTTACATTTATAGACTATAAATCCCAGGATTCCCTGTGTCTTGACCACATTGGTTTGAGGAAAGTTTAAGCTGTAGCATTCCCACCCATTCCACCTGTGGTCTCTCTCCTTCCATGATTCTTCTTTGCGTCACAGAAGGAAAATTACTGATACTCTCCCCAGATAGTCTTGCCTTGTGTGTATCCCCTGGACCTTTTGGGTCCCACATGAAATGTGCTTGAGGCTTTTAATCAGTTTCTGTTTTACACTGGATTATGTTCCCTTGCCCTTTCTTTGCAATGAGTGAAAAGTGGGCAAGTTGGTGGAAGTTCACAGGGGCAATTGATTGAGGGGTGGGTGAGCAAGGGAGGGCATTGGCCGGGCAAGCGAGGGGGCACGTGAGGGGTAAGATGGGGGGGGGTGAGCCATCAAGGAGTAGGCAAAGAATTGGGTAGGCATAGGGAGGCAAGCAAACAAGTGAGAAATTGGGGGCAGGTAAGCTAGTGGGCAGGGTGGGGGCAAAAGAGAAGAGTGGGTGGGGAGCAAGCACAGCACTTTTACTTATTATTTAATCCCTGCTATCTGGTATAAAACTGTATCAGATAGCAGGATTATGTTTTTTTTAAAAAAACTGAATGGGGTATTCACATACACGGAATCGAATCAATTCTACATCTGCCACAAAATAAACAGTCTCTGGCAAAAGACCAGAAAAACTCACTCCCCCAGCACAGTACTCCACACCTGCACATTCCTCTTATGAATGCTGAAATTTAATTTTTTATTATTATTATTTTAAGCAGAACCTAGTATAGAAGCAGGCAAAATAGTCAGCAGGATTAAGCCCAAAAATCTATTTGCAAACTAACTCCATTATCACATGGCAAATTTGGGGCGCTTTTTTACAAAAGGCGCTTCTTAATCAGTTGGGGTCATGTGGTGCTAAAGGTGCTATACCTGTCCTATCACAATGTGCCCTCACTGGCTTTAGGTGCTCTTTCTCGGTCAGCTGCTGTTAGCTGTCAGTTTTGCCCACTTTTGTTCTCTGCTGTATTTTTGAAAAACATTTTGGCGTTTGCATGACGGCAATGCTCCAGACAGCGACTCAATTGGTTCACTTGCTGACAGCTCCCCACACCCGTTCTCAAAACCTGCAAAATCATTTCCTTGACCTTATCTATTTTCTTTAAGAATTTTTTTCCTGGGGGGGCAGTGAAGCTTCTGAACTCACCTTAAAGCGAGGCTGGCCCTTTAAACTTTTACAGCACCAGCCATCACTCCCCTACTTGGCGGGAGTGCTTATCTCCCTTCCCGGGCAAGCACTGGCCCTCCCGGGCAAGTACTTGACTGGAGTGTGTGCTTTCTGCTTTGGTGGCTGCGGCCACTGGCTTGTCCTTGGCTGCCCTTTGATTCCCCGTAGGAGTGGTGGGCTCTTTAATCTCTTCCAGCCACCACTCTCCCTGCCTGCCTGCTCCTTTTGTACTAACATTGGGGTTGTGGCCTCGGCTCCACGGAACTCCAGGACCCCTTCTGCTGCCCCTCTTCCCGCCTTTCGGTGGGAGAACAGGAGCAAGCTCTTGCCTGCTGCTGCCCCTCTCCCTGCCTTTGCTTGGCAGGCTTTCTGAATGCCCACTCACTGGCCTTCTTGCACGAAGCACTTGAGTGCAGTGTTCCATTTCGACCCGATGCTAAAAAGGCACCGTATTAAGAAAGTACAGCCCCCAGTGGTGGTTCCAAGAAAATGAGCTTAAATGGGCAAAAGTGGGGATGGTTGACTTTTTTCCTTGAAAAAGGTGACTACTCATTAGGACATCAGAAATAGAAGTGCCGATAATAGCGGTAAAGAGCATCCAAAATTTGCCGTGTGATAGCGGCCTAAAAGTCCTTTTCACATCCTACATCTGTAGGACTTGGACGGGGTAAGTTGGACAAGAACTAGGCCACCAGGTTCAGTATTCTTCCTGCCCGCCTAATGAGATGCTAGGCAACAAATAGTAGGGAATAAACAGCTATTTTCAGACCTGACATGCCTACCTTGTTTCTGCAGTTAAAGTCAGTATATTATTCAAGTAGTCCCTCATCCAGGCAGAAACAGCAAGCACAGTAATGGACATCAACTGAAATAAAGCAGATTTTATATAGTGAATACAATTTAGAACAGACTCAATGATTAAAATGATTATAAGCAGTGTGCTACTATACAGAATAATTTTCTTCTCATCAATAGTATGGAGCAGATGCATGCCTGAAGTATTACATCCCTTTAGTAATTTAGTAATACCTCAGAAGAGAAGATTTCTCAGCAGAGTGATTTTAGGATTGGCCATTCTCCTCAGAACTCTACGCCTCAGATACAGAAATAAGCTTTCAGGTTTTATTCTGTACTTATAGTAATAACTTCAGCAGATATCCATAACTGAAGTCTAAAGGTTACAGTGATACAAAGCCAGTATGTGGAGGAAAAGATAAGACTATTAGATGTGTAATCATTAGAGTACTACTCAAAATACCAAAACTAGATACTTCACACAAATAGCTATTAATGGGCCTGAACAACAGCCAACCCATCAGACTTGAATTAGACGTGAATAATATTATTTAGTAGGGTCAAGAACAGTTATGGATAATATTTTGCAGGCTTTTAAAAGCTCATAGATTTATTATCAGATATGGGCAATGAGGAAAAGTAAAAATAAGTTGGGTTCTGTATTTTATGTTTACATGGTAAAACGATTTATGGCACTTGCCATAAATCCTTGGTAGTGGGTGATAAAGAAAAAAAAATTGAAAGAAGAAGCTTGGATACAATTAGAATTAGGAAAGTTATTTCTAAAAAGGAATTTTTCATTTCAGACATGCAAAATTTAGTTCCTAATGCAGTCCCTTTAAAAATCAACTCTTATTTTCACATTTTTCCAAAAGGAACTAAACTGATTGCTAGTTTCTTTTTAAAAACCAATGTTCTGTATACAACCACCTATGGTAGAAATTGCACTCTCCATTCATCTACTTTATCCTTGCCACAATATTAGCAAAAAAAAAGGGCCAGTAAGTAGCACAAGGTAATGAATAAACCAATATCTAAGCGAGTGATAGCAAACCTTTCAGAGACCGAGTACCCAAATTGTGATTCAAAACCCACTAATTTTTCATAAAGTGCAATTTAACCTGAAGATGGGTGGTTGTGAAGTGGTGATGTCAGGTGCCCACAGAAAGGGCTCCAAGTGCCACCTTTGGCACTCGTGCCATAGGTTCACCAACACTGATCTAAGCCATGGGTATTTCTCCTGCACATTTAGTGAGGGCATGCCACATCACTTCAAAAATAACTACAAGGCAACATTTATTTCATTTTAACACTACTTTTCTCTCAGTGAAGGAATATATTTATTTCCCCAAACAGGTGACATTATCAGTTATTAATTTAAAGCTGTGATGTTATGTATAATATTATTAGGAAAGAAAGCATTAACTAGTTACTTCTATTCTCTGGATATGACTATGCAAGTTTAAACATCAGCCCCCCAAAATTAACCATAACTGCATGTAGACAGGTGGCCGGGCACTTCATGCGACTGCACAACACACTCAGCGCCAGACTGTACAAATTGCCACAGGGAGGCCTGTCAAGCTGTTTTTCCCAAAGTTCCCCGAGATGGTCTCTATGCGTCATCTGAAAGGAACAGTGATAAGACCCATATAGGTCTGGATTCATGGAAGAGTCAAACTTTCATAGGGAGATTCAGTTATCAGGATACAGGTGAAATTTGAAAAATTAGAATATTATGCAAATGTTCATTTATCTCAATAGGTCAACTCAAAAAGTGAAACGAATATATGAGATAGACTCATTACATGCTAAGCGAGATATGTCAAGCCTTACTTTGGTATAATTATGATGATAATGGCGTGCAGCTCATGAAAACCCCAAATTCACAATCTCAGAAAATTATAATACAGTATTACATGACATCAATAACACAAGGACTGGAAATAGAATGTTGGACCTCTGAAAAGTATAAGCATGCATATGTACTCAGCACTTGATTTTGAACCCTTTTGCATCAATTACTGCCTCAATGTGGTGTGGCATGGATGCTATCAGCCTGTGACACTGCTGAGATGTTATGGAAGACCAGGATGCTTCAATAGCAGCCTTCAGGTCCGCTGCATTGTTCAGTCTCATGTCCCTCATCTTTCTCTTGTTACTGGAAAATGTCAGGATCTGATATTTTTTTTTTTTTTCATTACTCAGTATATTTATTTTCACTAACAGAAGTGATCTTGCAAAACAAGATTATCCAGATAGGAACTTCAGCATCATTTATAGTCACAGAAACCTAAACATGCAAGTTATCCAAACACAATTTAGGAAGTACTATAATGGGTAATCTAGATACATCTGACCTTTAACATATGACTAACTTATCTGCTAGCCATTCCAGCTGTGGCTTTGAATTAGCTATGACTTGCATCCACATGATATATAACTTTTTTTTTTTTTATTATTATAAAACAATTCACCAACACCCCAGACAAAAACAGTGACCCCCAGGCATCTGATACATTGGATATACATTGATAATAAAACAAATTCAAATTAACAATTTAACCATATGTACATCTCTATATAAATTAACAATTGACAATCCGCAAGGTTTACTTAGCTTTTAACGTTTTAATTACCCCAAATTGGTCAAACATACTCATATAATTCAATAACTTCTCAAACCATTCCTCTTCTTTCTCATTGACCTTAAACCCTTTCATTCTGCGTATCTTCATGGTTAGGTATTCTAAAATTATAATATTATTTAATTTCTTCCTCCATTGATTCACCCCTAGCTCTTCTGCATTTTTCCAATTACTCGCTATAACCTGTCTAGCTGCAATTACCATCAGGTTTACCCATTTACATTCCTCTTTTGTTTTTAACTCTGTGCTACCCAGGTTAATGAGAACCATTAATTTAGATATTTCCACTTTCCTTCCAACAATTTTTGATATTTCTCTTCCAATCTGTCTCCAAAAATTATTAACTAACGGACAATCCCACCACATATGACTGTAGGTTCCCATTACTCCACACTTCCTCCAGCAATTTTTACTTCCTAACTTTGTGATATGATACAACCTTACTGGTGTATAATACCATTTTTGTATCAGCTTCAACCCCTGCTCCTGGATTATCCTGGAAGTCGTAACAAAGGGTGGTTGTTGAAAAATTCTATCCCAATCTTCATCTAAGATTGGTTCCTGGATATCTTGCTCCCAATATTCTTTTAAACTTTCCTTTAGTGATTTCCCCATATTTAATAAAATCTTATACAATTTTGAAACTATTTTTGTCCTATCTATCCTGTATCCTTTCACTAATTCCTCGAAGGGGGTAATATTTCTTTTACCACAATTTTTAACTTCATTCTCCTTCAACAAGGAGGAGATTTGTTTTTTTTGTAACCAATTAATCTTATTCCAAATTCCACTTTCCTGTTCCATCATTTTTTCTGTTTCCCAGATTTTATCCATATTCTGGATTGAAATCTCTTTCAATTTATCCCCTACCTCTTTTGGGATGAGCTTCCTTAATGGGGCAAATTTATCATAATACCATAGTTTGGTAAGTGGAGAGAGGTCAGGAAAAAGCTTTTTTTTCCACTTCTCCCATACCAAAAGAGGCCCCATAAATGTTGATAATTTTTCTTCTTTTCTTTTCTTTATCCTCCTTTCGAAGATTCTTATTTTCCCTCCAACTGCTTCCAAATTCTCCTGCTCTATACATCCCAAATCTTCCCCCTGTTCTCCCTCCAACCAAATCATAAGATGTCTCAGCTGATAAGCTTCATAATATAAAATCAAATTGGGAATCCCCCATCCTCCATCCTGAATCCTATGGTACCTATATCTACCAGCTGTCCTTGGTTTCTTGGATGCAAAAACAAATCTATCTATTGACCTTTGCCACCCCTTCAAGATCCGTTCTGGTATGTGCCAAGGCAACACATAAAAAAGGTAAGTTAATCTAGGTAGCAAAAACATTTTAACTAAAGCAATTCTTGTGCTAATTGAATCCTTCCTTTTCTCCCATGTTCTCAGCTTTGATTGAATACTACTCCAAATTTTTTTATAATTATGTTCAAATATTTTCTTCACATTTTTAGTTATCATTACCCCTAAATACTTTACCTTCTTATTTGCTATAGGAATACCCAATGATTTAGAGGCTTCTAATTGAGTTTTAGGTTTCACATTTAAGCACATCATTGATGATTTAGAAAAATTAACTTTTAACCCTGATATTTTTTCAAATCCTTGCAAAGTTTCTTTTAATGGCACAATTGCAGTCCCCAGATCCTTAACTGTCACCATCATGTCATCTGCATACATTGTAAGAAGCTCCCCTTCTTCTCTCCCTTTCCCTGATGTTTCAAATCCTTTAATCTCACTATTCTTTTTAAGTTTAATTGCTAATGGTTCTAATGCTAAAATAAAAAGCATGGGAGAAAGTGGACAACCTTGCTTTGTACCACTTAACACTTGGACATACCCCCTTTCTGACCCACCAATTCCTATCATAGCTTTGGACTCTGTATATATTGCCTCAATTATATTTTGAAATTTTTCTCCAAATTTATACTTTTTAAATATATATTTCAAATAATTCCAATCCACCGAATCAAATGCTTTATAAATATCTAATGACAGGAGAGTAAGAGGCAGATCCTTATTTTTTGCTAAATATACCATACCCATTACCTTCCTAACTGCATCCACCAAGTACTTCTGGGGCATAAACCCATATTGATCTTCTCCCACTAATTGTGCAATACATTTTTTTAACCTGGTTGCCATAACTTTAGCAAATATTCTATAATCCATATTTGTAACAGATATTGGCCTATAGGAGTCTGGCAGAGTGTGATCTTTTCCCGGTTTGGGAATCAATACCAACCTTGATTCCAACCAGGTAGGTGGAGTTGGAGCTCCATTCAAAATACTTTGGTACAATACAGTCATATGTGGCACCAATATATCCTTAAAATGCTTGTAATACACCGCATTAAACCCATCCGGTCCGGGTGCTGATTGCACATTCATAGAATCAATTGCTGTCCTAACTTCCTCCTCTGTTATATCTTTATCTAGTTCCCTTCTGTTTTCTTCACTTATTTTGGGGAGCTCCAATCCCTCACAAAATTCATCAACCTCTTCTTCCTTAATTCCTTTATTTGCATACAGTCTGTTATAAAATCCTAAGAAGGTCTCCAATATCTTCTTAGGATCTGTTTCCAATCCCCCCTTATTATCTCTGATAGCCCTAATATTTTTCCTCACCTGATAATTCCTAATTTTATTTGCTAATATTTTTCCTCCTTTTCCTTCAAATTCATAATATTTTTGTTTGCTATACCACATCTTTAATGTGGTTCTATTAATATCTAAAACTTTCAACTCTTCTCTTTTTTGGTCTAATTTTTCCCTATCCATCTTTTGCTTAGATTTCCTGAATTTTTCTTCCAATAATTTAACTTCTTCTTCTACCTCCTTAATCCTCCCATCTTTTCTTTTTCTTAAAATTGCCAGACTCTGGATGCATTCTCCTCTAAGTACAGCTTTCATTGCTTCCCATTTTATTGCTAATGAGATATCTGGGTCTTGATTCTCCTCAAAATACCTTTCTACTGCTGTTTTAATTTTCAATTTACTCTGTTCATCTGCAACCAACCAAGGGTTAAACCTCCAAGAGTAAGACCTATTAATATGACCTATTTGAAGATAAGCAGATATGGGGGCATGGTCAGTAATTTTAATCATTCCAATATCCATCCCCTTCACCCAATTCCTAGCCTCTTGCGATATTAAGATACCATCCAATCTTGAAAATGTTCCATGTGGGCTAGAGTAAAATGAATATGAATAATCCTTAGGGAACAACTCCATCCATAGTTCCAATAATCCAAATTTCTCACATTGTTTTTTAAACCTCAAAACCTTATTCTTTTTGGTGCTGTTCCCCCCTTGCAAATTGACATTAAAATCTCCCCCAATAACTTTTGTATAAGGCGAGAATTTATCAAGCTTCTGTAAACACTTATAAAGAAAATCCAGCTGGTGCTTGTTTGGGAGGTAAATTGATGCTAATGCTACCGGCTCTCCTTCCAAGCAACCTTGAACAAAAATAAACCTTCCGTTCTTATCTCTTAACACTTTATTCTCCGCAAAGTCCACCTTGGAGCTAATTACTATTCCCACCCCTCTACTTTTTGATGTTCCAGGAGCCATAAACTTTTTCCCTCTTCCAAAGCCAGGAAAATTTACCTCCCTCTCCCCACCATTATATGATTCTTGCAGAAAAACAACATCAGCCTTCAGTTCCTGAATATACTTCCCAATTCTCACTCGCTTCACCTGATTACCTAAACCTCTAACATTAAGAGTTGTACATATAATATTCACATTCTTCATTATGTCTTTCCCAACCATCTTACTTCTCTGTTTCCTTCCATTTGTACCATACCAGCCTGGAGATAAACCCAACCCCAACCACCATCCCACTCAGCTCTACTGTGAACCCTACGCTTCCATCCCAACACAAAGGTCCAGGTAAAAAGAACAAGAGAAAGGGTGTATGCCATATTGCTGGGCATACCTCTTGCACCTGGAGCACGACCCAATATCATTCCATACATTCTCACATTTACTCCTCCAACCGCTCCTCTCCTCTGTCTTCTTACTACTTTCAGACCATCCATATCCACACACACACAACACACCCTAAACATATTCATTGCTCTACATTCACCCCCACTCACTCCCCTACTTGCCCCCAGCAACATAACATACCACACCAAAACTATTCCACTATCACTCATCCAACCCACACTCACTCCGATATTGGGGGGGGGGGTAAGATGGAAGGGAGCTTGCAAGTTCCCCTAAACCTGAAGAGGGAAAGAGACAAAAAAAATCAGCCCAGCTGAGCTGCTCCAGTTCTTCTTCCTATTTTCCTTCTTCTTTCTTCTTTACTTCTTCACTTCTTATATTTAGCCCTGTCTCTAAGGTCCCATGATTTTTTCTCAGTCTGTTTTTCTTTCTTCTTTTTCTTCTGCCCTTGAACCTGAAATTGTTCAGTCTCTTCTCTTAAGTCATTTTCTTCCTCGGAGTTAGGAGTCTCTTTAAAATCCTTTGGCAACTGCAATCCCACATGGTTAAATAGGACCACCATCTGCTGTTGATCTTTGGCAATCAATGTCTCTCCTTTATACTGCATTCTCAAAGCAAATGGTGCTATTCTCCAATTATATTTAATGTCCTTCTCTTGCAGCACCTTAGTAAATGCCCGTATATTCTTTTTCCTTTTAATTGTTTCCTGAGACAGGTCATCATAAACCATCACTTTCTTGCCATTATACACCAATTGATCAAGTCTATCCAAAGCTTTCAGTGCTTTGAAAACCTGCTCTCTCTGTGTATATCTTCCAAAGCACATGACAACATCCCTTGGCCAAACTAGTTCATTTCTTTGCTTCCCAACTCTATGTATACGGTCAAGTGAGTCTTTGGAGATTCCCATATCCGGCAACAACTTAGCCATCCACTCAATAACTTTGTCCATGTCTTCTGACTCTGGTACATTTTTTAAACGTAAATTCGACCGTCTGGCTCTATTTTCTAAGTCCATTAACTTATCAGAAACATACTTATTGTGCATTTCCAATTTCCTGGTCTGCTCTTGCAATACTTTAATTTTCTGTTCGTTTGCTTGAGCTATTTCCAAGGTAGTATTAAGAGTCTCTGCCATAAGTTCTACTGAGTTGGCTAGCTTAGAAAGTTTGTCTTCAACTACCTTTGTGATTGCCTCAGTAATGCTGGTTTTGGCTTCTTCCACTGCTTTTTTAATTTCTTTTTGAAAGTCCTTAAGGTTAAATACCTCCATCTCACTTTCAGCCTCCGAGTCTGTAGCCGCCATTGCTTTCACTTCCAAGCAGCACACAGAAGCAAATATTTCTCTTGCTCCAACTCTTATCAGTATTGAAGACGCTTCCTCCTCCACCTCCCCGCAGACCAGGTCATAAACTTATCAGGGCTTTGTTATTTTTCCAACCTTATCATCAAAAGGAAGGAGTTTCTTATCCTTTTCTTCACATTTCACCGGGAGCTCAGCAGAGACGCGTCTTCCCTCTCAGCCAAGCATGCCACGCCCCCCACCGTCAGGATCTGATATAAGTGAATAAGGAAGTATGTAGTGTTATGGAGCCTTCCATGTTAATGAGCTTGCTTGGCTTCACACTTCTTTGGGTTCTATGGGGACCCAGCCCCTGCAGATTGCACCTGTGACAGCTTATTGCACAACACAATCTTTTGTATGTCTGTGAAGATTCTCCGTCATCCAGGTGACATCATCTGGAAGTTGAGTCATAGCAATTGGACTTCTTTTCTTGGGAGATCTAAATGGATGTGGGGAAGGGTTGCACAGGTTGGAATTTCACACACCCCAGGCCATTGTCTACCTATGAGCCTATTCAGGCCCTCGTCCACCTTCTTAGCTTATTCAGACCATGGTGATGTGAAACCAAGGTGAACTATAAATTGGAGGACTCATCACTAACCTTTCTCAGACTGATGAAGCTGCTTGGATGAAGAGTGAAACATTTTGATCTCTCAAGAAAAGTAGTCCGGTTGCCATGACTCAACTTCCAGACAACCTTTTGTATGAAACACAAAGGCAGAAAACCTATCTGGGGTCTCTACCTGTCCTTAGATTATGGATACTGCAAAGACTCTGTTAAAGCCATTGAATAGCAGAGGGTGCATTTTTTATAATAAAAATTGAAAGGTATTGTTACAAGCATATAATCTCTGCAAACACCAACTGCTTCTGAGTTCATAAGAAAAAGCTGCAACTAAGGCCAACCTGCTGCAACCATGCTTCAGGATGCCCCTGGGCACCCACTGCACAAGCAACCAGCTCCTGGCATAGGCCAGAGGGTGTCACAGCAGCATCTTACTGGCCATGAATGTCTGGGAATGTAACAAAGCCAACCCTGGGAGGTGGGAGCCAAGCAACAGCGACCAGTTTCCAACTAAGAAGAATCTGGTTTTGACAATAATTTTCCTGGCAGAGAATCTACTGACCACTGCCAGAGAGCCAGTAAGGATTGCTTGGTTCCTAGGGCTGAAGTTGGAAGGAAGTAGCCTTGGCAGTAGCTTTCTTTGCATGCCACCTATGGAATGGTGTCCTGTTCTCAGGGTTGGAGGTGTGTGAGAGAGTTAAGCGGCCATGGATCAGGAGATTGCAGGGAGATGGGTGGTGTAGATATTGTCAAGATATGTAAAAGTTGATAAAACATATGTTATGTATATTTAACAGAATGTGTAAAGAGAATTGTAAAATGGAGGCAGTTAGATTCTGCTGTGTCATGATGTTAATCCACAAGTGTTAGAGATAAGTAATCACAGGCATGTTAAGTGATGAAGTGCAGGTGGAACTGATTGTAACATCATGATTTGTAATGGTTAGATCAGATTGCATCAGATTGTTAATTAGTGATTGCATCAGATCTTATGAGTGCTGATTAGTATAAAAGGCACTAGCTTGCCATTTGTAATTTGGGGACTGTTATGGTGAGAACAGTTTACCCCACACTCTGTTTGTCTGTTTGCTATATTGTATATAATGCTTGGTTGTTATGCTGATGTAAATATGAATATATGAGTTTTTACTCTATTCATTGTCATTGTTTTTCCTGTTAGCCTAACTCTGCAACCCTTTATATCAATACTGACATTTTATCTACGTTACTGCTGCACTGCTCTGTGGCAAACACATTTAATTTATATATTATATGTAACTGCCCATTCAGTAATAGTCTGTTGACAGATACTGCCCTGTCAAGTGCCTTGACAGCAACTTTGCTGCCACAGAATCCACAGATAGGTAAAAAGGACGGTCATCTGCATCTATCTCTGTTAAGCACTGCCGCCACTCAGTCATAGAGAACACTGGCAGTTTACTCCTTTCCTGCTCCAAGCACAACATTTACAATGGAGGTGGCTGGACCACACGCTTCAGAAGCCAAAGTGTAACACACTCAACCTTCCCATCACTCTGAGACTGATATAACTCTGTGCGCCCACATCTGTTGTTTCATTTGTGGAATTTTTTTTTCCAGAGGTAAATGAAAACACACAAGTACTACCATGGCCCCAGATAAAGGTCAAGTTGGAGCATCTCTAAAAGACACAGGAAACTGGATCCCGTCTATGTACAGTACGACTTGAAGTGGTATGGGGCAGTATAGAAGCAGTATGCTTAACCTAGCATGGTCAATCAGTACTTTCTTTGAGCATGAATCAGTTTGGAGCCCTTCCATATCCCCGATTGTTTCCCTCGTGGTCAAAACTATACTGATAAAAAATGGTGGGGGCGTTATGGGGGGTAGCGAGTAGAAATGGATTTTGATATGGAAGGATTGTGTTGACTTCTGGTCCTGCAGCAAGGAGGAAGGGGGGTGAGACAGTAAATCAACAAAGGAAGCTAAGACCTTGAGTTTGTAATACCCGATCCTGCATGTTAACAACAGGACATTTTCACAGCTACACAAACAAAAACAAAAAACAGGCATTATCTTAACCACATTATTTTAAAGTGTGTTATTTGATAAGGTGGGCTGATTCAGGAACTCATAAACCAACATAAAGCAGGTTAATCTTTAAGCGGACACATAACTCCTATTAGTTTTCCTGTTACTGAAAAACTCGTGGCTGGATCTTCAGGGTGGGTGGGAGGAATGGAAACTAGTACAGTGGACCCTTGTGTAACAAACGGTTTGTATAACATAAAATTTGTGCAACATAAAAAATTCCGGAGATAGGGGAAATTTGCTTAACATAATCGCCTATGGGGTGAATCTCTACAACATAAAAATGGGATCACTCTGTTTTCAATGCATTCCTATGGGAAATTTGTATAAAGGAAAATTTGCTTAACATAATTTCATTTGGAATAAATTAATTCCTTTATATTAGGTACCACTGTATGTCTAAACTCGGGCGGTACACCTCCCTTTCCATTCTAGGATTCATTACCAGTCACCATGAACCTGCACCACCACCAAAGTGAATGTACACTCTTTTTAAGGAAACAGATCAGATTGTACTTGGGAACAGGTAGCAACCACAAACAGTAAATGAAATGCACTCAGGAGAATGGGAAGTGGGTGGAGGGACAGCATGTTGCGCTCTAGTTGGAATGGTGTGCATGTTTGACGTAAGTTGGAAGCAGACTAGCAACTGAAACTATGAATGTATTTATTCAACCTCTGCATATAGAATGGAGGTAAAACGTTACCAACTTATCTGTACAGTATCTTTAAATTAATCCCAGACACTCTCCAATATTTTTCTCTTAAGAAAAGATAAATACAGACACATTGACGTATTTTCTGCCTTTTCCTGAGCTGTATCCTACCTTACAATAATAGCATGAGTTGCCATTCAACTGTGGCTTCTAATGGTGTCTGACAAGACAATTATAAAATATCTGCTATTTCAAGCAATACAGCTGGATGTTATTGAAACTGCAGAGAAATATCAGCTCATTGGATATGCACACTCTCTAATGAACTATGTGGAGCTCTAAGCAGCCTGCCTATTCAATGCAGGAATGTCAGAAGAGTAAAGGAACAGCTGCAACTTGCAGCATGTTGTCCTGGCATGTAGCAGCGTTTCAGAAAGGAAATCTACAAAAATGTCAAACAGATAGTCATTAGTCAGTAAGGTGTTTTCCTGTTCTACCTCTTCCTTTCTTCTCTCCTTAGAAAACATGGACATTTATCATTAGAATAACTGCTAAATTGTTTCTGAGTGTAAGGAGCAGGGAGTAAGCTAATAGTAAAAAAATAAAATAAAAAGGAGAAGCTTGTGGCACTTAAATACTAACATGTGTTATCTGCTTATCTCAAAAAGAACAGGTTGTTAATGTTCCACACAGCGCTTTGTGCTTGGCAATAAAAGTTATAGCCATAAAATCTTAAGAAACTATTCTCCCCTCACAGTGGATTGTATGTGGAACCTTACTTTGCAACAACAGGTTATTCATTTGCATCTGAGATGAAGCTCGCATACATGAATATCATTTATTTATTTATTTATTTATTCATTCATCCATTCATTCATTCATTTTTATACCGCCCGTCTTCCCGAAGGAACTCAGGGCGGTGAACAAAAAGGGCAAGACAGGCCCAAAGGAAACAATACATCAACTGAAGAGGGAATGAAAAACGAAAAATAAGGAATAAAATATAGTATCGCTGAGTGAATAAACCTTCTGTTTGTGGTTTTGTATTTGTGTTGACTTTCTCACACTGGGTATTATAGCCACTGAGGGATAAAAGTACCAGCTCTAGTTTTGGGGTGCCCTTGGGCAAACACCCCTAGTTCCTCTCCTTCCTTCCATTACTGTCAATTCCTTTACCTTCTAGGCCCCATCCTCAGAAATACTGAGGGAAAATACAAGTCAAATGACAGAAGGTACTCACACCTCCTTGCTTTCATCACTGCCTGAATGGTCCAAGAGAACCAGTGAACAGGATGGAGAAAGAAGAACACTACTGTATTGGAATACTCTCATAGTTGGGAATGTGGCCCTTTCACTAGTATGGGCCCCATCAGGTACCTGACTATTCTAACCTGCACCATAGGCCCTTAGGGATGAACATATAAGGACCTCAGTCATAGAAATTATATTCTATAACAAAAGTGAGGTACAATCCACACTAGCATATTGTTCTTTATAATTGCAAAAATTTCCTAAGGGAACTAACTAATCAGAGTGAGGGAATCAAAATCCCACAAATGAGCAAATACCTGTCAGCTCATATTACACATGCCTCTTTCTGTACATAGAGTGTACCCTTTCCTTTCATACTAGTGCAATGATGATACAATGCTCTTTCTTAAAAGAACATACTGGGGAAATTCCCATTGTAGGATACGGAGCGTTCACATTCCTTTGAAACAGTGCACAAGCTGCACTGTGTGTAGAAGTATGGCACACAAAGGATCTTGTTAGAGCTTGCCATATCTCTTTGGGTGGGGGAAAGGATGGAGAGTATTACCTTCTCGTTTGTTTATGTTTTTTGCTTCAGGAAGCAGGAAGGAAGGAAGGAAGGAAGCAAGCATAGGGAGGCCTAGCTTGTGACACTAGAAGCACTGCTATAAAAGGTAAAAGAGAAAAACTGACGCTTAGAGGAAAGAATTCCAAAGAAGAAGTAAGTTCAGGAACTCATGCAGAAAGAGCACAATAAAATCAACACACTGGTCAAACCTCACAGTTGTCCATTCTTTCTACTTGGGGTGCTCACAAAGCTTAAAACAACACAACTTTGAAATGAATGAAACTTATCTCCTCTTCTTAAGTACATGCGCTGAGAAACATTTGTTTATTTAAAATATTTTAACCCTATATATCTGTTTCAAAAAACACCTAACGAAGACTAGGAAAAGTCTTCAATACAATAGCTTTTTGCAACATCCATAAAATAAGCAATCCTTTCCTGAATGGAAGCTACTGTAGGGTCATATTGCAAATACTGTACATTATACGTAGCACACCAGTCCCCTCAATGCCTCTTCTTTCATCATCCTGTCAATTTCCATCAATTTCAGAGGATGATATGAAGTGGGACACTCTGCTTTATATTAGAACCAGTCCCGGCAGAGTTAAAAGACTTCTGTTCTCACTGCAAACCATTACAGGTCAACTGTTTACAGACAACCTGTAATGTGGTTTGATATTCTAGTACCAAATTCATTATACTTGGCTAATAATGCTCAGGTTTTTTTTAAGAGAATCACATGGGATCTAGACTAATTTTGACAAATTGCTAGAGAAGTATGTGTGTGGGAGGGATCTAAATACTTGATACTGAAGTTGTACAACATTTTGAATGCACACAATTCTGAATGCTGGCATTCCGACACCATTTGTTGGTCTTCACACAGACTGTGGGAAAAGATATGAACAGGATTCTCATGGACCATTAGCAGACTGTGCGGTGTGGGGGTCAGTTTTTGCAAATATCAGAAAGATCGCAGCAAACATGATGTATCAGTGGTACTTAACAACAATTAGATTAGGCCATCAATCCAGATTTAGGAACAGAGAAGTAGCTCACTAATCCTGCTCCTCATGGCTGTCTGGGACTATGCAAATTCCAAAGTTCATACAACCTGGCTCTACGGCTATAAAGGACAGACAAGAATCAGATTTCTGAACCCTGACTGCATGTACGCTCACTTTGATGCACTATTCTATGGATATCTTTTCCCACTGCCACAGCCTGCTCTCGGTCTACCATCCAGCTCTGTTCTATCCCACTTCCAGTAATGTTGATGCCAAATGAACAAGGAAGAGAGAACAACCTGAATTGTTTTTCATATATTGAAATCCCTTCTTTAGACTTCTCCCCATGAACTTTCTCAGATGTACTACTTAGTGACACCTCTATACAACATGCCACTAAACTACACTCCAACAACTGTGAACAACCTGACAAAGGAGAGTGAATTGAATAATGCCCCCAATACAATTCAAGATGTAACAACAACAACAACAACAACAACAACAACAACAACAACAACAACAACAACAACAACAACAACAACAACAGTCATTGCACCAAGACTCCTTGGATTTTTTAAAAGTTTTTTCAAGAAGAACTGCCTGTGTATCAAGCAGGACTCTGGGGGCAGCCATCAGGACTACTGTAGGTAGAGAAGAATAATGAAAAATGAAAAAGTTACATAAGGATGGTAGAGGAGAGAGAAATAGAGTGGTCCCAATCCCAGTGGTAGTGATCCAGCAGTGAATTTTCACTTTTAAGGGATCATCTGCCTCCATTCCAAAACTCACAAAGCTTTCCCTGGGCAAAGGGGAGCCTTTGGGAGCTTCTGCATTTGAAAGAAGAGGAATAGGACACTTTTGGTGACTTTAAATTAAATGTTTCCAGCACTCTATCTGGGTTATTATCATTTATTATTGTATTATTTTAGAGTATCTTTCCCCCACCTTTCTCTTTGGAAAAGGAACCAAGGGGGCTTACAGGAATGGGGGACAATATGTATGTGTGTGTGTGTGTGTTGTGTCGTTATAATCGTGACCGACCCTTCGTGACTCCATGTCCTTGGAGTTTTCTGGGCAGGAATACTGGAGTGGTTTGCCAGTTCCTACTCCAGGCATAGTCCTGGACAATTAAGACATGTTCGAGTACTGAGAACAGGGAACTGAGGGACATCTTACAGCATTAAAACACAACATTACATTAAAGCTACAAGAGAAGGCAAGCGGTTACACCTGTGCAAAGTCCCTCAATATGATTTTTGCCTAATAAGTCTTCTTCGTTTCCTTGGGCTTAGTAGGCAGAAGAATAGCTACTTTCTGCTGCAATTAAGCATGGTGGTTACCTAAGACAACCACATGTCCTTATCTGTTTCCTCTTCTTTCCTTGCGGATGGAGACTGGACAGGGGCAGAAGGGCGTGAAAATTGTGTTGCTATTGTTTCCTTTGTTGCCCTTTCCCTTTGACCATCCCCCTTCTTCCCTGCTCCTCGTAATTTTATGCTGGAGAAAGGAATACTGACTCCAAAAACATGCATACAATTGTGTAACTCCTTTGTTTTTTAAAAAAACCTACTGTACGTTAATAGCGTTACAGAATCAGAATTCCTGATTTTGTTCATTGGCGAACACAGCCGCATTCTACTTTTATTTTAAAAATTCAGTTCAGAATTATTTCACACCCAGCGTGGCATATTCACATTCTCTAGAGACAGCCAAAACAAAAACAAAAACTTATGCCTGAAGAGTTACTGTGGTGTTATTCTCTCCCCCCACACCCCAAAAGAAAAGGCCTGTTATTACCCAGCAGAAGATGACATGCCAGTGGAAGCCATCTGGCATCTGGATTGTATATTCAATATGCACTTTTGGCTTTTGACTGCAAGGGAGGAAAGTCAGCCCACACAGCATCTGTGCTTCTAATATAATTTGTTCTTCTCAACACTTCCTCCTACTGAAGCTTGAAGTATTCCAGATGAACCTCTTGTCTGTGTCTAAGAATTCCAAAACTACACACTCCTCCATTGTACAGAAGTTAGGTTTATTTACAAGGTAGAAGACTGCCGTCACCCACTGTTGCCTTCCTACTATTAATATATATATATTCACAGTCTTTACCTCAAACATTAAGAAGGGCCTTTACTAGAGCCAGATTTGAATTGTTAGATTCCATGGTCAAATATGGGCAATTTCACCACCTGCCTTATTACAAGAGAACCTGTATTTGTGGATGTCCTTCTGTTGAAAATATTTCCCATATTTTCTTTGATTGTTAATTATATGGATCCATCAGGCTTGAATATCTATCCCCCTTTTTAGAAAGAACAGCCCATAGGGACCCAATTTACAGATTGTCTTCTTTCAGGCTCTAATGTGCACATTGTTCACAAAGTTGCCAAGTTTATAATTAAAGTAGCAGCTTTAAGAACGCAATGCACCGAACAAATTGGAGTATCCTGTAAAGGAGATCTACATATATGACTTCTGTATGGTATGTTCTGAATTTTTATTGTAGTGTACCCTACTGGGTTGTGTAAAATTTAATGTATTTTATATTTTGTGTTTTTATTGGTTGATATGGTCATGTGCTCATGTGACTAATCAATAAAGTATTTACTTACTCACTATTAAATGGAAACTTAATCAGACATTTGATAAAATTAGGAGCTCAAAACATTTATGTGAAAGCTACCCTTTACTACTTAATAATTTCATCGGCGACAGGGGGATTTCAATAAAATTGGAAGCACAAATGCCTAATACTGTAGAAAAACCATTATTTGCTACATAATGATTGCAATGGCAATATTGCATTTTTGTCCTGCAAGTATAGGAACAAGTGAGAAACACAGGACACACTATCTTTAAAATTAAAACGCATTCCTTACTATTTAATCCCCAACCCATGGAGCTCAAAACAGATACCAGACACACCGGCCAGAATCCTACTGTTAGTAGACAGTCTGTATATTGCCCTGACTGGTAAGGTGCAGAGACACCATTCAATTGCACAACTAGATACATAACTAGGCATGTAAATAAGCTATGCCCTAGCAACTCATCAGTTAGCCACAGCAGAATATATAAACTTTACATAAAACATCAGTAAGATTCTAGCCACTGGTTGTCCTCCAATATCTCCAAATTTATGCAAAGGGTGCAGTAACACTGACAGTAAGAACCCCTGTTGGATCAGGTTTTGTACAATTAAAATTGTCTTTAAAAAATCCTGACTACACAACACACAGCAAGGCTTTGACTGTCAACCAAGATTCTCTTTTTTTAAAAAAAAAATAGAGGCTGGCAGGGCTTTTTTTAATTTAACACACTTCTACAATCAATTCCTTATGAATCAGTTTGGAGAATGCGAACAGCCCTGTTGCATTATATGCTGCCTTGTAGGTGGATGTGGATTTTGCAAGGCAGGGACACTACCATTTGTCCGAAAGCCTTGCATCACGGCAGTAATATGCCACTTAACATTTATTCTGAAAGAGAGAGCAAAAAATGCAAGGATTCCAAAGAATGCCTAACACAACACTGAAAACATGTGCTGCAAATATGCTGGTTACTGAAATGATACAAAACTTCACATGCAGTTTCCCAAAGTAGTTTTAAGCCCCTATTTTACATAAGAATAAGACACAGCAATTGAAAAGCCACATGTCTAGAAATGTATTTAAAATACATGGGAGCTGAAACTGGTACAAATCAGCAGTGTCACTGCCCCAAAAGGTTCACACAAACTCAAGTTCTTCTTTATGAGCAGAGGAACACTTTATATGCGGAACAGGCATACTAAACAGCAGATAGAGTATTTCTCACTATAGAAGATATTAGGAAGCCCCTACTCAAGCTGATAAGCTTCACCCATTGGGTGCAATCCAGTAAGGATTAAAACCAATCAATTTTGTCCAGTCCTAAATATATCAGTCTAATTTACACATCCAGTCAACAACATGGAAGGACATTTCTGGCGCCATAAGGCCGGGGTAATTACATTTTTAAACATTCCTATACAAACAGATATTGATGGTTCATGAAAGGCAAGGAGTATAGCTAAGTTGAATATTTTCACATATCCTCATGTGTGTACAGTAAGGGACTTATTTATTATTTGATGTTTGGGTATTTAAAAGGAGGTGTCCTCCACTTGGTAATACAGTGGTACCTTGTATAAAGGAATTAATTTGTTCCAATTGAAATTATGTTAAGCCAATTTTCCTTTATACAAATTTCCCATAGGAATGCATTGAAAACAGAGTGATCCCATTTTTATGTTGTACAGATTCACCCCACAGGCGATTATGTTAAGCAATTCTCCCCTGTCTCCGGAATTCTTTATGTTGTACAAATTTTATGTTATACAAATTGTTTGTTATACAAGGGTCCACTGTATGAGATAGTACACTGTAGGACAAACCTGACCACCGCGGTTTTGCTACAAACATAGTTCAGTTATACTTTTCCCTGAAATGGAGGAATCTGTAAGTACAGCTAAGTTATTTTAGTGGGACATATCACTAAACTTCTGAGAGCTGTATCTTGAATTCAGAGTACTGTACTGCAAATGAAACCAGAGCTGCTCAAATGGTAAATGGTTCTTGTTTCTGTTGAACTTTCCTTTACATAGCTAACAAGGGCCACACTAGGCAGTGAGCATCGTATTGATCTAACTTGCACTAATTTAATTAACTGGTACATTTTGTGTTTACAGTCAGCATTGATATTTAACTGCTTCTATAAGCCTATTTAATTGGAGATAGCAGACTCAACTTTCTCTGGAATGTGTCCATGATATGCAGACACATGGCTGTTTTGACAGAACCAACATAAATGGTGTTGCCGCTTCAGCACACTAAAAAGCAAGTGTCATTGAAATAATAACACTCTGGGGGGAAATGTTCTATAAATCGAGCGCTAGTCTAAGGGAATCAAATAGCACGGGCATTGCTAAGAACGTATTTGAAAAATGCCCTGTACCACCAGAGATGCCTACACACTTGTAATGCCGTGTGTGCAAACACAATACAACAGAACTAATCCAAGACATTCTGCTTGCTGCAGATGAGCACCCACCCCACATCTAGTTTCCTTTTAAACCATCAAAATGTTATGTTGTTATTATTACCATGAAACTGCTGCTTGCAATTTCTGATTGATGTGCCAACCATCGTGGTTGCCTTGAAAATAAACAACAAACATGCAGGCTATCGTTTCACTTTTAAATAATCCTTACTCAGTATGCATCAGATATTTGCCCAATTACATTACCCAATTACATCTAGCACTTTACAAACATTAGATTTTTAATTGTTAATATATTTTACGTCTTATGTTATACAGCCAGCGTGAATAACATGCTAGCAAGGTTCTGAGAAAACGAGGGGACAGAGTCAGGGGCGTGGTGTGAGGAGGGCAAGGGAGGGTGGGGCGCCCCGGGCGCAGCAATTAGGGGGGCGTCAAATTGCCTACCAGCCCTCCACCCGCCATCTCCAAGTCCGGCTACAGGCAGGCAGGAGTGCGAGAGCGGTGGCTACAGCGCCCTCCTCCTCCTCCAACTCGTCATTGCCACATGCGGGAAAAGTAAGGCGCGTGCACTAACACACACATGCACGCACACACTCACTTGCCCGCCCCACGCCTGCAGAATTGCTGGGTGGGTGGGATGGAGTTGGGGAGGGCCGGAGGGGCACAAAAGACAACTTTGGCCCCAGGCGCCCCAAAACCTTGCTACGCTGCTGAACAGAGTTAAGCCAGAGTTAAGACAAGGACCATACTTATTTACATAGCACTTCTAAATTACTTTATGTGCATATTAAACCCATTGAAATCAAAAGCACTGGCTTACAAATAAGCAGCTCAAACTAAAGAGACTTGAGACAACACCTGCAGTGAATGTTGCAGCTAGATTGGTGTTTGGTGTGGGCAGATTTGACTGTATCACCCTAATTCTGGCTCGCCTGCATTGGTTGCCCGTTGCCTCCCAAAAAAAGTTCACGATGTTGGTTTTGGTTTACAAAACCCTCCATGGCTTGGGTCCTGATTATCTGGCAGAGCGTACATTCTTAAGGTCAGAGCTGGACCGGCCCACCTGAGCTTCTATGGTTTTCTAGTTCCGGGTGGTGACCCCTAGGGAAGCCTGTAAGGTTGCAACACACAATCGAACCTTCTCAGTGGCTGGCCTGGATCTCTGGAACAAATTGCCAAAGGAGATATGCCAGGCTCCTTCCTTGGCATCCTTTAAAAAGGCTGTAATAACCTGGCTGTTCAGGGATACCTTCGGCAATCGTTAAGGTGTGTTCTGTTTTCCCTGTGTCTATTGTTCATGTCTGTTATTAGTTGTTTTGTGCTTCTTGTCGAGTATTTGTTTGTTGTTTATGTATTGTCCTTTTTTAAATTATTCCTTGGTTTTCCTTATATGCTGTGTTTTGTAACCCACCCAGAGTTCCCACTTGGGAAAATTGGTTGTGGTATACAAATAAATAAATAAATAAATAAATAAATAAATAAATAAATAAATAAATAAATAAAT
>JAHTLZ010003526.1:55106507-55131752 GCA_023846285.1 Phrynocephalus versicolor
AATAAATAAATAAATAAATAAATAAATAAATAAATAAATAAATAAATGCCAGTTTGGAATCTTATGAGCTTGTACCAATGATCATGTCAACCACAAGGTAAATTCTGATCTCATTATAGTTTGTCTGGGGGAACCAGTATAGGATACCCCAACATTACACATCTGGATTTCTTCCCAGTGAACACTATTTAGGGGTTATAACCTGACAACATGCATAGTAGAATTTTCACAAGGATTTCCATGGAGATAGACAGGGGTTTGTTTTCTATCTCCAGGTAGGTGTCCACATTCCAGATGATTTGGACTACCATTCCCCAAATCCTTTACCACTACCCATGTGTAGAGCTTACGGAAGCAGTAATACAAACCATTTTGAATTGGCACCAACTTCCCTACTTGTGTTTATTATTATCTAAACAACTGTAAGGAGGGTTTACCTACAAATCAAGTATCACTATATAGTATAACACTTGATAAAACTGGTTGTCTGTAGAGATGTTATCTTCCATTAGAATCAGATTGCTTTAAGCTTGAAAAATGATCAATAAATATTTTACTAAAATAAATACTAGGCAGCCTCCAATATTTCTTTTTCCTCAATGTATTGGCAGATGATTTGTGCATAGTGATATAGACAAAGTGAATCATCCCTACTAGTTCTGCTAGCAGTCAATAATATTGACTATGGCATCCTTCTAAATTTTGATAATAAGCTAATGCAAAATAAGGAGATCTAGGATTAGGAGTGTCATTATTGATAGGATTATTGTTTCTTTAAAGCAAGTATTAGCAACCCTCCAGTTGTTATAGACTATGACTTTGCCAACCCAAGCCAGCATGACCAACAGTTTGGCATTATGTAAGTTATAATTAAAAACATCTGTAGAGGAAAAAGCTGCTTGCCCCTGTCTATGAGAGTTACTAATCCTAAATCTATCATTGCTTCTGTATGCATATACAAAATGCTAGAGAGAAAATATGATTTTCACAGAAAGAGGATACCAGTAAGAGTAGAGCAGTAGTGGCCAAACTTCGGCCCTCCAGATGTTTTGGACCACAACTCCCAGAATTCCAAGCCTGTATTGCCAATGACAAAGGACTGTGGGAGTAGAGGGTCTTTCAAACCTATGTAGAGGTCATGTCTTAGTGGTCTAAACATCCTGGCTAGGAGAATAAAACATCCTTTATTCTCAATCTATTCAAATTCAGCCAAACCTGGCTTAAAAAGAAGTGCTGAAGATCATACAGTCAGTTGTGTTGATATTTCCAACGTTTTCAAATCCAGTTTTCTGGCTGCTTTCTGGTTGCTCCTGTACAAAACAATGTAGCATTGTTCCCCTGCAGTAATGTTTCTACTTGAATGTTCTCCTTCACACCCAAGTTTTAAACATCACTTTGCACAAGTTACAGCTTGCTATGCATTTTAAGTCTATTGCTCAGTGGATCTAACATGAGAAACTACCAAAAGGTCTAAACTTCTTATCATGTGCAAGTTTGTGTGTAAAGTATATTCAGAACAGCCCACTTCTGCATGTATGGTCAAACTAGGCAGAGTGTATAAAAATCAATGATTTAAAAAAAAAAACCCAAATTGTTTTAAATTATGAGTGAAATTAAAGAAATGTTTTAATTTAAATGGTGAAAATGTAAGAGGACTTTCATTATGTGCTGGTATTTTGTAGTCTCGAGATTAGACTACTGCAATGTGCTCTATGTGGGGCTGCCTTGTAAGTTAATGCGGAGGCTCCAGCTGGTGCAGAATTCCATGGCTAGGTTAATAGCAGGGTTAAGGAAATATCAACAGATCACCCCCATGCTGCACTGGCTGCCGATCCGTTACCACATTGATTTCAAGGTTTTAATGATGACATACAAAGCCCTAAATTGTTTTAGGACCTTGCTATCTGCCAGAACAACTCCTGCTGCAAAATACTGCCCATAACCCCTGATTATCTCAGGCAGGGCATTTGAGGGTGCCGTCACTGAATTAGACCCAAACATTTTTGACGAGGAATTGGGCTTTCTCAGTTGTGGCCCCTCATCTCTGGAACCAACTTCCCCCTGAGATTTGTTTGGCATCTCCCCCCCCCCCCCCAGTCTTCAAGAAACATCTAAAGATGTGGCTATTTAAAAAGGCCTTCCCTTGGTATTCATTCGTTTTATTAATGATTCGCTGTTATGCATTCTATTTTCTCGTTCTGTCTCTAGTCCATCCTGCTCTTCTTTTGATGCTTTGATATATGGTATATTGTTTTACCAAGCTATTACGTTTTTATTTTATTGGATTATTGATCTATTGTGGTGTTTGCTGGTTTGATATCTTCTCAACTTTGTAAACCGCCCAGAGTAGCCGGGTAGCTAGATGGAGCGGTAGGTAAATAAATAAATAAATAAATAAATAAATAAATAAATAAATAAATTTATCTCCAGTCATATTCTTGCACTATTCTTTCATAAGCAGCTCTAGTCTAATTTTAGGTTGATTTGCTTCTTCTCTGGAGTAATAGCATACTGGAAAGCATGTCCCAGGAATAGCAAAAAATTAACACCAAATTCAAAAGATCTCTATAATGTACCCAAACACATCCTTCTGTCCACCTTCTCTTGTTGCCCTCTAGTTTTAATTAGTTATTGTCCTTCTCCCCTCTTCTTTTCTGGCAACCTTAGAATAACCTTAGAATTGCAGAGCTGGTTGTGGATCATCAAGTTGACCCCCTGTAAAGAAAGAGGCAGAGCAGGGATTTGAACTCCCAATTTCTTGCCCCATGGCCAGGTACTAAACCATTGAACTATCCAATACAGCGGACCCTTGTATAACAAACAGCTTGTATAACATACAATTTGTACAACATAAAAAATTCCGGAGATAGGGGAAATTTGCTTAACATAATCACCTATGGGGAGAATCCGTACAACATAAAAATGAGATCACTCCATTTTCAATGCATTCCTATGGGAATTTGTATAAAGGAAAATTTGCTTAACATAATTTCATTTGGAACGAATTAATTCCTTTATACAAGGTACCACTTGTATATTAAGCTTTCAATGTGAAGTCTTTCTTTTTTTAGTCACACTGCACACTCCACATGCATACCAACAACATGACTGGACACATACTGTATATGTTTTGTTCATTGAATCTAAAGTTCAGACGTTATGGTTCTGGCTGTATATTTTCTGTACCAGTGTGCTAAAATATTGTGTGACCCTTCACTACTGCAGGGATATACAAATCCCAGCAAACTGTGAATTTGTTTAAATATCTTAGAACATCTTCAGCACTGAAAGGGTTTTAAAGCAGCCTTCTTAGACTGGAGCCATTGAGTCCTGGTCTCCAAATCAAACCTATGCCTCTCCCAATAGCAGCTGTTACCACAAGAAACAGATGTATATTTCACATTTACAGGACTAAAGAATCAAAAAGTTATGAAAACCATTATCAGCACTTTAGCAACAGCTTTTGAGAAACTACAAAAAATATTTCAGATCTCGTTCTATTCTTCGTTCTATGCCCATAGTTGCTTGGGTGTCGTTGATTAGACATTTGAAGGACTCACCTTGTTACATGCATTAATAGTGGGTCTGCTTCATTGCCTAAAATATATCTAATGCCAGATACCAAAGCAGCAGTAAAATACAGTAATATACCAAATTTCAGTTTTCTACACACACCGGTGGTGGTGGGGGGGGGGAGGTCACAGCAAATGCCATTACATACTGCTGAGTTGTTTCCTGAAAGGATGGTTGTCCTTCCTACCAGGAAAAGAAAGACATCCTCTTAGGAAAATTAATGCACTGGGAGAGTTTCCCTGACCCATCCTATATCCAACACCAGACAGTTTTAAGTGCTAAAAATCCCCAGTTTCTACAAACAGCAGCAGCAGCAGCAGCAGCAGCAGCAGCAGCAGCAGCAACAACAACAACAACAACAACAACAACAACAACAACAACAACAACAACAAAAATCAAATAAACCATTTATGAAGCATTTTTCTCTTCAGTTCGTCATTGGTTTTGGATAAAGTAAGACTAACATGACATCCCCTAAATCCAGCATCACTTGTGACCATGGTTGTTGGCTCATCTGGTGCTCTTTCTGCCCTCCCCACATTTTTATACTGAACATCAACACTGATTCTGGCAGGGGAACCACACCGATGGATTCTGTACGACAATAGTAAAGCCACTGCGCTCTGCTCACTTTTCCTTACACAAGAATTTGATTTCAGATGCTTCCCTCTCAGGGCTACCAAACCACAGTCTGTGTAGAAAGGAACTTACTTCCTGCCAGGTACTTTTTTAAGGACATATTTAAGTCTTGACATTCACTCAATGCCTTGAAAATAGATTATGCTTTCCTTAAAACTCAGAAAGGCCCTTCCATTTTTTTTTCCTGCAATAAACTTTATATATCAAAGGCTTCAGAGGACTGGAAACAAGAAAAGGCATATCCTAAGCTACTGTACTTTATATAACAAAGTACCGTATCTTAAACGCAGCTACCTTTTGAGAACTTCCTACAACAATCCTGTGTTAAAACAGTACAGCAACAGAGGCCTGACAGAAATACCAAGTATACACTTGCCTGGGCTAGAAGGTTTCTGATGGAAAGCCATCTCTTTAAAATGCCTGTTTTTGCTCCAACTGCCTGGCAGGCACACAAAAGACAGGGCACATATCTGACATTAGAAATGGCAGTATTCAAAACCTGATGGGAGAACGCTTCAGTCTCTTAGACCACCCGGCTACTGAACATAATAATGATCTTCCTGGTGCAAAGCAATTTCAAAGGGAGATTATAACCAGATACATTAGAATTAATCAGGAAATTCCAATGTATCATCTGGGTATGAATCAGAAAAACAGATTCTGTTTGTGAATTATGTCTCCTAGTGACAGAATGTTTTTGTTATTGGTAACAGTTTGATGGACAACAAAATTATGACCCCCTTTGTCCTGGTATCTTGAAACTTGCCTCTGGATTTCTTGTCATTAAAATTAAGAATGGCTAAGATTAGTCCTGACCCCGAGTCTGTAAATACTGGAGAGGTATTGCACTAGTATTTGTTATTTTATCTTACCTCTTTCTATTTAACGTGCTTATATACTACACAATTACACTGCATTGTAAAGAATTTTAATAAGTAATAAGAGAAATGATCTGGGAAATAGCCATGGGTAATACTGTAAATATTTTTAAGAACTACATTTTAAACAATTATTTCCGAGTTCCAAAGCTTCCAAGAAGAGTACACCCCAGGCCACAAAATGTCCTGCCATGACTGTATAATGAAATGTGGAATATGAATCTATTCAATGTTAATCTATTGTTATTTTAGCTGGTTTTGGTAGACTTAAAATGGTGCATCTGAACAGGGGGTGCAAAATGGCGATCGTATACATTTTACACAATTGTTTCAGCAAACATGCAACACCACACCATTTTTTCCTAAACGTCCAGAGGCTGGTGTTTTTTTCCCCTGAAGATGTTACAAAGAAGGACAGCAATAATTACTCAATGCCTGAATTTCCAGAAAAGGGAAACAAAATTCTTTCCCCATGATATAACAGCCTGAGCTGCCAAGCTACTAAGTCAGAGGAGGTCTTTGTTTTGTACCTGACAAAGGATATAAACAAATCTGTGAAATATAAAAACCTGTTACCATTTCTGAACTAGAGAGCTCAATCCCACAAATGCCTTGGAGGTCTAAAGTTTTATCTAGTGATGCAGCGATCTTTGCACTTTTAGACTATAAGTCTCTTTTTCCGGGTTTCAAATCTCCTCTTAATGATAGTTCAGCCTAGAGACCCAGTGTGGTGTATTAGTCTGGGTAGTGAACTGAAAGGTCAAGTTCAAGTTAAGCATCATCATCATCACCACCACCACCACTACCACCACCATCTTAGAACTGCAGAACTGGAAGGAACACTATGGACCATTAAGACCAGCCCCACTCTGGGAGACACAGTGTGGAATGGAACTCCCACCCTCTGACTCTACAACCAGATACAGTAAACCCCCGCCAATCGCGGGGGGTTGGGAACCAACTCAACCCATGATAATTGAAAATCCTCAATTTGGGGATGCTGGGTTGGGTCAAGATTGGGAGGGCTCTCTGGAGGCTCTTGTACTTACCCCAGGCCTGGCGCTGCTCTGAATGGGCCTGCAAGGGGCTTCCCGGGACGTCGGAGGCCCCAAAAGTGCTTTCTAGTGATCCAGAGGTCAATTCTGGTTTACCAAAAGTCACTTCCGGTTTGCGGGGAAGCATTTTTGAGGCCTCTGATGGGCCTGGGAAGGCCTTTCCTCCTTACCCCAGGAGGCCTTTTTTTCATATACTGTGGAGTCGCGATATACTGGGACTACAGTATATGAACCGCAAAAGGGCGGGGGACAACTGTACCTAAAGTACTGAGCTATCCAACCATTCTCACTGAGCTTAGGTGAAACTCACTGGATGACCTTGATCCATCATCTGTCTTAGCATGAGATAACTCATGGGGCTGTTTTGGGAATAAAGGAAGAAGAAGAAAGTGATGCATGCCACCTTGAGCTCACAGAAAGAAAGGTAAGCCACATAACACAAAACACATTCCATTCCATTGCATTCAAGGAAGCTACATGCTTCAAATGTTCAAGATCCCCAGGTTCCGTATCTGCCATTCTTGGGTGGGAAAAGGCTGGAACGGCAGAGAGAGCATCCCAAGTCACTGCCGACAGCACTGGGTTAGACAGAGCAACTGTCTGATTCCACTTTGTTTGGGTCAGTTTGCACTGCAGCCTGAAGAACACAATGGCTGTTTTCTTGCACTTGAGTGGCACAGCAGCTGAGCACACCAAGGACACATGCCCTCTACAGAAAAGAGTTATGAAATCTGCCAGCAGCGTCCAAAGCGGAATGTGGCTGAAGAGCAACAGAAAATGACTTGGAAATAACTTGGACGTTTCCTTGATCCAAGCAGGCGTATCTCAGACGTAACCGTCTCTGCAAAGATTAGACCCATCAAAGGCAGAAGTGGTGGCCAGGATCCAGAAAAGCTGGTGCATGTGGAAAATGCAGTTCCATGCATGCATGGTTAGGGGCTGATACTCTGCCCCACCTACCCTTCTGTCCCCTGTATCATGAGCAAGACAGCCACTGATATTGGAAATGGCTTTGAAGGGATGCCACCAAATGACACGGGGGTGGGGTGGGGCTGAAAAGCTTCTGAGCATGTAACACAAAATGCTTGAGATCGTGATAATTTTCATGAATATGGCAAATTATTACTGTACAGAACTGTTCGTGTATAGGGACCATATGGTTCTGCCCATCATCTAGTACACTGATAGTACAATGATGCTGACAGGGCAGCGTAGATATGAATAACATAACAAATGCCCTTAAAAGACACAGCAGGCCTTCCTCATGCTATGCCTAGCTTTTAACACAAAACCTGAGATTTTAGTAATAAAACTGAAGTTTCAACTAAGCCAGCAGTATGTAATGATTGCAGAAGTGGACTAGAATGCTACAGACCCCACTTTAGATACCAGGGCAGCTTTGATTTTAATCAAATTGATTTTTTTAAATTTAATTTGTGATTTAAATTAAGTTGATTAACAAAAACATTGATTTTTATCTATGCTGTTAGATGCAATACTGTACTACTTTATTGAGACTAACAAGAAGCTTCCTATAAAGAATTCTAAGCAGGACAGCAAGGGAAGGGATCTAACGTCCTCCATCTGTCTCAATCTCATATAGTCTCGGCAAACATGAAAGCTTCAGCATCGGGAGCCCAGCCATCCAAACATTCAACTAATAAAAATTCTGCCCATTTCAATACGCCATGCTCTACATGAGCACCCTTCTCTTCTCTTATATTATATTATAAAACATCTCTCCTTCCCGCAGGATGGGGAATTACGGTAATATTGCTTGACAAAGAGACAGTGCCTAACGGACAAGCCAATTTGGAGCTTTAAAAGGTTACTTTTTTCTACTACATATCTCAGAATCCCCATATTTTCAGAGCTGCAGTCCAACTTTGTCCAAGCTTTGGGCTGACCTGATTGGACCGTTTATATCAGCATTAAAATGCCCCTTGTGCGATATATGTGGTGCTAAAAAAATCTTCAGACAGAAAGCACAAAGAAATCAGTCAAAATTGCAAGGTAGCACTGTGTTTTGTGCATGCACAGTTGTTTTTCCCTTTGATGCAGCCCCAGTAGCAAAAATGAGTCATTTTCTTCTTTGATGGATAATTAATCTGTACAATTGCCAACATCAGAGAGGACAGAAGGGATATCCCACAGGAACGGGCTTACGGATGTTCTTCTGTAAGGCAACACACTCAGGCCTGTACTTATTTCTTAATTATCTAAATGCAAGAGAAAGGCTAACTTCATTTCCACTGCATCTCACAGGTCCTTGTTTATCTGATTGTAGTCCTTAAGGTAGCCTACTGTAGGATGTAGAGATCACCTTTTTACCCCTAGAGGGCAATGAGGGAGAAAAAATCAGCAGAGTAATCCATACTTAATACAGAGTAATCCATACTTAATACCTTGTATAAAGGAATTAATTTGTTCCAAATGTAATTCTGTTAAGCAAATTTTCCTTTATACAAATTTCCCATAGGAATGCATTGAAAACAGAGTACCGGTAATCCCTAATCACAACCATTTTTATGTTGTACGGATTTGCCCCATAGGCGATTCTGTTAAGCAAATTTCCCCTATCTCCGGATTTTTTTATGTTGTACAGATTTTGTGTTATACAAACCATTTGTTATACAGTACAAGGGTCCACTGTACAAGCTTAGCTGTGTCCTTTTTGGTGCAATATCTGAAAGGTGTGGGAGGCCTGTCGTTTGAGCTGGGGAGACGCTTGTCTATTGAAGGATGTGGGAACTCACCCAGAAGAGCAGATTGAGGGCATAGAGTAAGCAACGCAAACACTTCACCGAGTCTTCTCTGGCCATCGTGAGCAGAAAGCCCCATCCTCAAACTCACTACATCCTCCTAGGAAGCAGACTTTTTGTGATCTGCAAAATAAATAAATAAATAAATAAAAATAATTAAAAAGGGATGACAGGTCAGAAAGAGAGGAAAATTATTCCACAGATGACCTCAGAAGGAAAGCAAATGAGTGCAGGTGGAAAAGCACTGCATAGCAGGAAGAAAACGATCAACACCTCAATATTTTCCCAAAGTTTTTCTGCTTACCTGCTTCTAGCTACCTATATTTCACCTAAAGCGGCATTTGTGTGGAAAGACACACAAGCTGTTGGAAGGTAGTAAAACCCAAGCCAAACCAGAAGGGATGTCCTTTTCTGCCCCCAATCTAAAATCCAAGAGGTGGAAAGTATTTTATTTTGACAGCCATTCCACATGACATCGGACACGACCTCTGCACCTCACGTTTCATTGGGGAGCGAGAGAAGAGAGCTGTTCCCACACTGGCGGAGCCCTTGCTCTGAATATTCACACCTGCTTGGGAAGGGTGGGAAAACTTGGCGCTGTTATTACTCCTGTAAGGCCTTGAGGGGGGGGGGCACAGCACACAAGGGCGGAAAGGAAGCCTTTGAGGTACCAGGAGGGGGGGTGGGTAGGAGCCAACTTACTCTGCCCCACAACTCTTTAGTGCTTATAGTAAAACAGACAGTAATAGGAGAGGGGGATGAGATAGGAGACAAGAACCTGTACGGTAGCTTTTTTTCCAGTCTCTCTCAAAACTTTTGAAACACTTTCCTAAAGTTTAAGAAGAAGAAAATATCCAAGTCTGAAGGGATGGGTAGGTTCTTGTCCTGCAGCCATAAAGCAAAACAGAATCAGGTGGGCAGAGAAGGAAACGCAAGGAAATCGGGTCTCGGGATGGGATTGGAGTGAAGGGCGTGGGAGAAATGGGGAGTTTTGCAATGACAGGCAGGGCCGGCGACTCGAGTCTTGCGCGTGGTCGACAGATGGGGCAAGCCCGAGGCGAAAAAGCCAGGCGCTGTTGACTCGTCGCAATCCAAGGGAGGGGAAAGTGGCCGAAGGCGGCGGTGCCCCTTTGGAGCAGGACTGATTTCAGTCCGCTTGAGCTTTCGTGGACCCAAAGTGGGTTTCGAGCCTGGACATTCACGCCGCGATAGATCCACCCTTATACACACACACACACACACACACACACACACACACACACAGAGAGAGAGAGAGAGAGAGAGAGAGACTTTCTCCTTTCCTCCTCCCCTCGGGGAGTCACGCCGCTGCTTCGTGGGATCGCGTCCCCTCGCCCGTCCAGCTCACCACCCTATCCCACTCCTCTTCGGGGATGATGTTGTCCCAGTTCTGAGTCCCTTTCCCCACCACCCACCACCACCACCCTCCTCGAGCTCGAAAGGGAGGAAGGCAGGAGCGGCCGGCGATCCCCAAGTTTGGAAAAGCTCCTTCCCCGCGGGCGATCGGACCAGAGAGTGCCACTTTTCGTCCCGGGATGGCCGCCTGGCTGGGAGAAGCCCCGCATGCTACCGGGTTGGGAAAGAGGTGGTGGTGGGGTTGGGGTCGGCGGCCAGGGGTCTTGCTCCGCTTACCGCGTGGGCTGCAGATCCCCCCCGCTTCCAAGCTGGTTTCCCTCCGCTGATCCGAAGGAGCGCTGGGTGTAAACGCGGGCACTTCCCAGCTGACCTTCCTGCTGCAGATCCCGGTGCGGCCAAAGGGCTGCTGGGGCCACCGGCGAACTCGCCAACTCGTCCCTCCCCCCGGACTCCCGAGGGGGGGGGGCGGGGGGGCGGGGGGGGGGGGGGGGGGGGGGGGGCTGAGCGAAAGGCAGCCGCCAGCTGCACACCTCCTCGTTCCCACGCATGCTCCACGTCCCGCGCTCCCAGGCACCCGCGGGGTCTTAAAGCCCGCCTCTGCTGGCTCCGAAAGTTTCCCTGTTTTGCTCCGCGCCGCCGTCCCAGGCGACTCCTTGGGTCGAAAGCAAAGGATTACGACGGGACTCCGTTCACGCGCGGGGCTCGTTTTTTGCGACAAAAAGGAAGGATACCTATTAATAGCAAGCCAATTGGTTACTCTCGGTCCAAGTTCATGCTCGTGTCCAGCCGGCAAATCTCCTTCCGTCAAAGGTTTTCACAGCCTGTTGCAAATCAGCTCACATGGAACAGGAGAGAATCATGCTCTGTACGCCAACGGTGTAACTAGTTCTCTCCAAAGCGTGGCGAACTGTCATATTTGGGTTACAACTGTCAGAATTTTCCATCCAACGTGGTAACTAGTTGGAATCTAGAACTATAATCCCAGAAAAGGAGCTTTTCCCACCTAGGGACCTTTGTTTTTCTTTCCTGGTGGCCAAATCCAATCAAGAAGATAGTAAACAGAGTAATATAAAATAAACAAACATACTGAAATAATTTTGTTATTTTTTTTAAAAAGAAACAATCTGGAAATGGAAAGTGGCATTAATATGTCTATGGATAAAGGACTTCTACAAACGCAGCCAAATACACCGTGGAAGTTATTTGTGTGCAGACATGGAATTGAGGTACCAGGATGGGTACCTCTAATAATAAAAAATTAAATAATTTTTAATGTCCTACCAATATGCCCAAAATCAAATTGGGGGGGAGGGGGCTGCTCTGCTCTACCTGGCGCAGATCATGACCGTTATATCTGTGCTTGCAGCAGTGGCATAGATAAATTGCTTTCAGTGTTCACCATAGTACATCTTCACGATGCAAGCTTATAATAAAGAGGACACTTGGGATTTGTGGCCTGAAAGATGAGTAATCAGCTATATGCTAATTCTTCCTTTTTCCAGAAAAGGGTTTTATCTTTTAAATAAGTGCCAACTGACCATCTCAGTTCAAAGGTTGCAATAAAGCCAAGTGTTTCTTGCTCTCTTTTCATCCATTTTTAAAGCACAGTAAGACAAATTATATTTCCTAAAAGTTCTAAAAATCCATTCTGAGCAATGCCTAACGGATTTATTCCTGGAATAGGATCAAGTACCTGTGTATATACTTGTTTGAGGCCTAAGCACTAAGTAAGTTAAACGGAATAAAAATATTTATACCTAATTCCATGCAGCTACAGGTGCCTGTGGCTGAAAAATCAATTAAGCAAATGTTTTTCTAATGGTGGATCATTAACAATACTGGGCCTCTCACAAGGTGACTTCAAATATGATGTTCTTTTTGTTCAAAGTTGGGAACAACTGTCCTGTATGAAACTGCAGGGCCTAGGGAGTTGTGTTTTTGTTTTGTTGTTAAGTAATATGCCAACACAGTAGTATTGGCAGTCCATTTTGAAAAGTCACAGTCTGAGAGTATGAGTAATAGGGGTGGGGTGGGGTGGGATACTTAAGGTGCAACTTAAGTCTGACTAGACAGCAGGTCCCACAACATGAATCTCCATCTCTGGAGTTTCTTCCTCCAAGTCTAGGATAGTGTCCTTCTTGGGCACTGTGAAGTAATGGGAATAAGAGCTATTGTCCATCAACTCCAAGGGGATCCTTTGGATAGTGTCCTTTTGGAAGCATTTAGCTGTTTCATCTACTAGTGCTTGAGATGTTTTGTGGGTCTGAAGAGGCCAGTAGGTAGGTGACCTCTACTGCATAGCAGAATTGCACAATGGTCAGGACCCAATGGCCTCTGGTGACAGTGCACCCGGATAGAGAGATGTGGTGATAAAGACGGGATATTGGAGTAGACTCAGAGGGAAGGAGGCAGACAGATGCAGATCTTGGGATGAAGAGAAGTTTAGAGATGTTTCTTGGACTTCTTTTCCTGCCTCGCCCAGACTGAGAGTAGCACTGAGATAATGAAGTGGTATGGGGCCTTTGTCTTTTGGAGGACAAATTTGGGAATTGGTAAATATGGATATTTCAGAGGATAAGAGTGAGGAAAAGTGAGGATAAGAGTGAGGATAAGAGCCCATGCCTTCTGTAGTTTTCCTTTTCTTATGCAGGTTATCCTTTATATTGCTAGCTTTTTCCATTAAAAAGGCTCTCACCATCAAATGGCAGGTCCTCTATCCATGTCCTGGAGTCTTTCAAAAGACCAGCAGAACCTAGCCAGGCAGTTTAAAAGGAACAATGGAAACCGCTAGAGCAGGCATGTCCAAAGTCAGGCCCGGGGGCCAAATGCAACCCGTTTTCAAATTTCAAGTGGCCCACGTCTTCTTTTCCTCGCCGGCTCAGCCTGTCAAACATCCCTGCCAGTTGGCCTCTCCCTATATCGGATGGAGGCGTCAGCTTGCAGTTTTACAGTTTGCCTGCCCTCCATGCCTCTGTCTACCCCACCAGCCACCTGCCAAACCTACCCGCCCCCAGCTTCGTTGCTGCAGCATCCTCCCTGCCTCCTTGCAAATTATAGAGACTTGTACAAAGTCTATCCCGGGAGCCAAATGCTGCTGAATGGTCGGCCCCCACACATTTTCACCTCAACAAATCTGGCCCTCCTTGCAAAAAGTTTGGACACCTCTGCGCTAGAGAAACAGCCCAGGGAGAGCTCACTGTATTGTAATCATTAGCTATGGAATGCTGGCTATCAGCTGTAAAGCAAAAAATAGAACAACCTGCTGTAGGAGAGCATGCAGTTGGTTGGCTGCCTGGAGCCCTGAAGTACTATTAGTCTGTGAGAATACACTGCAACATTTTGTGACAATCCCAATATATAATGTGAAACTATTAGTAGGCACCTCTTCTGGTTGATTTGGTCTCTGGTCTTGAACATTTAATCTCAACTGGATTGGGGGATATTAACATCTACTGATAGGTGGCCACCAGTATATTATACACTGTTGAGTAGGATGTCTTTGACTCCATTCCAACTTGACTTGACCATTCCCTTGCTTCACTATTAAATACTACAGACTGGTAAAATGTGGGTAATATGAACATCATCATTTCCAAAAAGCAGTGGCAAGATCACTACAACTGGAAGTATCAAACAAGTCTTGTACAATTCCACATCATAGGTACTGTACCATCTATGTATTGGTCAGCCCTGCACTACCCAGAACATGTGGGTTACCAAGGGACACTGTAGGACAGAGGCTGGAACCTTAGTGAAGAACAAGTATTTTTTTCTCAGCATATTTTGTGGAAAATAGGACTATCTCAAATCTCCTCCTCCTCCTCCTCCTCCTCCTCCTCCTCCTCCTCCTCCTCCTCCTCCTCCTCCTCCTTCAGGCTTTTGTTTTCAAAAAGAGCCATAAATGTATTGGATACATGTGCACATATATGCACAAAAAAGAGATGCAGTATATTTTTGTTTATTTTAAATAAATAACAAGATGTGTGTGTGTGTGTGTGTGTGTGTGTGTGTGTGTGTGTGTGTGTGTGTGTGTGTGTGTGTTGTTACAGTTGTGACCGACTCTACGTGACTCCATGTCCATGGAGTTTTCTTGGCAGGAGTACTGGAGTGGCTTGCCAGTTCCTACTCCAGGCGCCTACAGCACCTGGTATTACCTGGTGGACGCCCATCTAAATACTAACCAGGGCCGACCCAGCTTAGCTTCCGAAATCAAGCGAGATCGGATGTGCTTAGGGCATCTAGGCAGCTAAATAACAAGATAGTTTACGCTAAAAAAGGATACAAGGTGGCTTGCATTATTAAAAGAAACAAAATAAAGCCTCTCTGCTGCACTCATCTAGATGTATGTGGAAGGGTTTAAATCACAACCAGCAAGAGATCACTCCTTTTCTCTTGCCAAGTTTACAAAATATAACTTCCTGTTGTCATGTCCTTTCAACCAGCAACTGTCGTTATTCCTTCATAGGCTAGAGTCCCATTAATTATTCTTACTTGCCTGTGTGACTCCACTAGGGTGGATCAGAACTGCAGATGAATGAATGAATCTTTATTTACGGTTGTTAACCAAATCACAGAACTGCTGATGGTTGTAACTTTAGGAGCTGGTGCAGGCATTTGCCACGGCACACAAGGTATACGACCTGGTGCACAACACGAATTGCCTATGCTGATTTCTTGAATAGTCATTGGACTTCACAGCTGGAATTTAGATTTTTCAACAGGATACTGCCCCTGAAACATAAGAAATTATTCAAATGTAGAATGTTTATGGAATCTTGTTAGTATTCTTCTTGTTGTACTCTGCATCTACTCAGAAGTAAGCACCCTTCCGTTGAGTGTGGATTGTAGCCTTAATCGAAAAAAGGTGAAAGGTACTCTCAGGCAATTCTGCTGTTTCCTTCCAGTTTCAGTGAGGAATTGTATAGCATGTATTAAATGTGAAGCCTGAACAAGCACTTCTGGCAATAAAGGAGCTTTCACATGTGAATGTCTGGCAGGCTGCAGACTTAATGATCAGTCCCTGAGGAGTGCTTCTTTCTACTTGCCTGTCAACTTTTGTGAAATGTCAATGACACCGAAATTGGAAAAGAACTACGGATAAAGTTCCCGTTCAGCCAAAGTGTGTAGTAGCGTAACCGGAAGCATTAGTGGTTAATTTCCAATTCAAAAAGTCCTTTTTAATTATTTGGTACAAGGAAAATCATTTTTAAAGGAAACAAATAGTGTTTATATATACGTTTAAAGAACGCTGGTTTTAACATTATTTTGAAAACATAAAGAACACAAGAACAGAATTTGGGCTCTTAAAACTGCAGAAATGTATTTAATTATATATGTTAATTTGTTCTCAAAATGGTTATAGAAATGTTCATTTCAGCAAAAGCAATATTTTGCACTTTAACAATTAAGACCTAGTTCTAATTCCTAGTCCCAAGAGCGTAGATTCATTACATCAATGACCCCTGGATTTAGCCCAAATACATTTTATTTAAATAAACTATTTAACTATTACAACATAATCCATGAAAAATGATACCAAATAAAATGTATCAGTCTTAAAGGTGCTACAAGACTTTTTTGAAGTACAGTGGACCCTCGTATAACAAACAGTTTGTATAACATAAAATCTGTACAACATAAAAAAATCTGGAGATAGGGGAAATATGGGGACAATCTGTACAACATAAAATGGTGGCGATTAGGAATTACTCCAATGCATTCCTATGGGAAATTTGTATAAAGGAAAATTTCATTTCATTTGGAACGAATTAATTCCCTTTATACAAGGTACCACCAGGACCAGCGCATCCATTAAGGCGAACTAGGCAGTTGCCTAGGGCGCCAAAATGGACGGGGATGCCAAAATGGACAGGGGGCGCTGCCCAGCTGGCGGCTACCGCCCGCCACCGCCGCCACCACCGCCCCCTGCTGCCGCCACCGCCACCGCCTACCAACCCACTGCCGCTGCCGCCACCCCCTGCCCCTTGCCTAGGGCGCGAAAAACCCTAGCGCCGGCCCTGGGTACCACCATATTTATATTAGTCTGTGCTAGCATGGGAGGCAAAGAAAAAAAAGAAAAAAGATGAACATATTCACAACAGGGGGATGCTCTTCATGAAATGATTTGTGTGTGTGTGTGTGTTTCTGTGTGTGTCTGTGTGTGTCTGTGTGTGTGTGTGTGTGTGTGAGAGAGAGAGAGAGAGAGAGGATGCTATATTTCCTCAAAAAACAAGACAAAAAAGCCTTGAAACAATTACTCCCATTTAATAAAATCACAGAGTTGTAAGAGACCTCAAGGGCCATCCAGTCCAACCCCCTGCCATGCAAGAACACCCCCCCATCACAGTACCCTTGGCAGATGGCCATCCAGCCTCTGCTTAAAAACCTCCAAAGAAAGAATCTCTACCACGCTCCATGGCAACTTATTCCACTGAACTGCTCTAATCGTCATGAAGTTCCTCCAAATGTTCAAATGGAATATCTTTTCCTCTACTGTAGTTTGAAACCACTTCTCCGAGTCCTAGTCTCTGAAGCCAGGTAAAACAAATCTGTCCCCTCTTTGATATGAAGAGGACAGGTTTTCTCCCAAAACTGAATGACAATTCTGAATTGTATTCTGTAAGTATTGGATGTTAATGTTATAACCACACTGAATTAATTCACTCAGGTTTGTGACTTAAGCAGCGATAAAAGCAGAAGTCTTACTTAGAAACTGTAAACATCACCCCAATATCTGATGGCGGCTGTGGCCATCCACCAACCCCTCTCCAAAACGGTTCTAATTCTTCCTTCATTAAACCAAAACCAACAAGGCTAATAGCACCCCACAAATCGTAACAGATCCACCAGTTGTGGAGCCACCACCGGAATTACAGCACGCTTGAAGTCTAGTGCTCCGTCTCTCAAAGTCTACTACTGTCAGTTCGCAAAGGCTTCCCAGAGTACTATTAGCCTTGGGAAATGGCTATTTGTGTGCTACACAACTTTGGTTTTTATTTGAAGAAAGAAAAAAAATAGCAGGAATAAGTTTGGGGTAGTGTGAGAGGATGACTGGGAGCAGCTCCTATATGTTTCTCTGGGGAAAATCCATTGTGAAAGACTTTCATAATATCCCAAACATGAGCACCAAACACCATAATGTTAATGCACTAATAACACGTACCACAATAAGCCATGGACAAGGGCCCTGGATCAATAGTGCCAATGACCTATTTTTCAGTGGGATAATGAGTTACAAACAGTTCCTCCTCCACCCCAAACAGGATTCAAGTTCTGGTTCGTTGTTGGTCTGTGCGGAGTAGAATTTCTCTGTGCTTTCTTGTTCTCAATACTTGCTTATACCTTAATTAGAAGCCTGTTTGGGAAATGTCAAAAAATCTCAGCAGACCTAAGGTTTCCAAAACTCTTTTGGGGACAATTCTGATGGATGAAATGTGGAAAATTATTATCATGGAAAATAATTTACCTAAATTTCTGAATACCTCCAAGTTGGTCATAACTGTTTTCTTCCTCCCCACCTCTGGATTCAGTACTTTTGTAAGGCCAAATTTCCCCCCGAGTGGAACCATAATGAAATGATAAGCCTGCCAGGATACTGTTTACTCTGAGGCTTCTATTTCATTCCTAGAGTGTTTGGATGCTCTGTATAACTCTATGGCATGCTTTACTTTAAACAGACGCTTTAGCTTGCATCACAGTACTATGTATAGAGCACTTGGTTCTATCTTTGTAGGATCAAAGGAAAGATCACTGTGCTTTGTAGGCAAAGATAGATATAAAGCAGTTACCAAAATAATTCCTCGCTACACTGCTCTGATGGGTCTCTCTTTGAACTGATCTCAGCAGTGCCCTGCAGAATGTGTGCCAAAGATTCTACTGGAAACGTGACCAGGCCATGTACTATTCTGTCACCTGGAAGCAACTTGGTTCGAACTACAAAGCTTAACTATGACAGCAACATGTCTCTAGTGTTTTATCTTATTTGAATTTTAGAACCAAGCTAGAATGTCTCTGGGTGTTTTTGCAAATTTTGTTGCATGTGTATACTATGTATATATGTACAAGGACAATAAACGGAAATTGAAATTGAATATTGATCAGAGTTCTATTGGTTAGTAATATCAGTGTAAGTGCAGTGGCATAAACTGTGGTAGCAAATTGTTGCTAATGAATAAGTTTCAATTTACATTCCTGTATGTAGCGGTTAATGACAGTGGCATGTAATAAGGGATATAAACATGATTTGCTAACTAGTTGCAACTCACTACTTACACTTTATGAATTGCACTTAAACTGGTGTAACTATCCAATAGGATTTCAGCCACTATGTTATCCCTCATTATTGTAAGCTCCCTTGAGTCCTTTTTCAAGGAGAAAGGTGAGGTAAAATACTCTAAAATAAAATAAATAAATAAATGTCTTACCGGACAGCCCCTATGGTTAAGCAGATAGCAGTGGCTGCCTCTGGTGGCAGGTTACTACCACTGGGAATTGTGTCCCTCCTCCCACCCGGGGGCTCCCTGCCACTACTGCCTCAACTCCCTGCCTGCCTCTACAGAGCCTCCCCCCTTATCTTACTGACCCTCACGACTCAATAAAGAGCTCATAACAAGAGCAGGGAAGCACCCCACCTTTCCTAGTTCATAAACTACAACCATTGTCTCACACACATTGCATGGTTTCTTTTCTTTTTTCCTGCCCAATCTCTAGGCAAAGAATTGGTGGTCAATCAGAGAGTCTTGTGCATTTTTACAGACAAGTGTAGAGAAGCACCAGACCCACACTGGCCCTTTTTAAATGATATAGTGAGAAGTGTAATCACAGGAAGTGAGGTCAAAGTAGGGAGGAAGAGGCATCGGCATTGGGTAGTGATGTCATGCCTCAGGCCACAAGATAGTTTGGGCCACACCTGACTTTTCATTACATTACAGTAGCTGGGCTTAGAAGCCAAAGTACAGTTGGACAGAATCTCAAGAGAGAGAAAACAATGTAGTGCTAGATTTTAATCCCAGTACCGGTGCAGGAGCATCCATGAATTCTACAGCACATTTTGCACAGTTCAGTCAGGCTCATATACGGTAGAATGAGTTTAGGATAAGGAGGGTGGAAAGATTGAAGGAACCATAAGAGGGATTTTTGCAATCAATCCAGAGAAATCCTGGAATAGCAATGGATGCCTAGCAAATTTGCACTGCTTTGCACAAAGTATTCTGTACCAAAAGGAAAATGAAGAATGGTAAGGGAAGTGTTCAATATCTTCATATGTGACAGAAGCCTTGTATTATAGGCATGGAGACAAAGAATCTTTGTCCCTGAGAAGCTAGCATTTTAAATGCAAGGTGTATGCACTACATACACATATGTATCCCAAGTGATATTATCCGATTCGGTGGTGGTGGGGACACTCTCAGGTTTATGACTGTGGACTGTGTCGTTCTATATTTTGCATTTTAAAACACCAGAAATGGCTCAATATTGCTGCATATTATCATGCCCATGTTGCCAGCAGGAAAAAGGAAGCAAAACAAAACTCCATTTGAATGTCAGTGACAACTAGATCAGCTGGAAACATGGTCTATAGCAGTGACGGTGAACCTTTTAGAGACAGAATGCCCAAACTGCAATTCAAAACCCACTTATTTTTCACAAAGAGCCAATATGGCAATTTAACCTGAATACGGTGGTACCCCGGGTTACAAATGCTCCGGGTGCTACCTTTCAGGAAAGCAAGGATCAAAAAGCAGGCTTCTGAATCTCTTGTGGCCACAGCACCCTCTTGGGATACCCAGAGCAATGTGGCTGAAGAGTAAGCTGGGGCTAGGAAGGAAGTCCACAGACCACTGCCTCCCCTTCGCCCTGCTCTCAACATGGAACCATTTCACCAGTCTTCGGGAGAGTGAAAACAGACAAAAGATTTTTCTGGAACTCCCTGCCACAGGATGTGGTGATGGCATCTGGCCTGGATGACTTCAAAAGGGGATTGGACAGATTCCTGGAGGAAAAGTCCATCACAGGGTACAAACCATGATGGAGATGTGTAATCTCCGGGCTTAAAACCAGGGTACCAGGGTACTTGAAGGGCCAGATGCAGAATATTGGTATCAGGAGACAGATATATAGTCTCGTGTGCTCCCAGAGGCATTTGGTGGGGCCACTGTGAGATACAAGAAGCTGGACTAGATGGGCCTTTGGCCTGATCCAGCATGACTCTTCTTATGTTCATGCCGAGAGCCGGGAGAAGGGGGGTCAGAGATTTGTGGGCTCCTTTGTAGCCCCACTTTAGGGTTAGAGTTAGGTTAGTCCAGAAGCCACTGCCTCCCCTTCACCTGGCTCTCTGCACAGAGCACAGTGGAATGCTCCAAGCAGAGGGGGAAGTGTTGTGGCGATGAGGCGGTGAGGTTGCGTGCCCATAGATTTGCCAACACTGGTCTATAGCAGTGGTTCTCAACCTGTGGGTCCCCAGATGTTCCTGGACTACAACTCCCAGAAACCCCTTCCAGCACAGCAAGTGGTAGAGGCTTCTGGGAGTTGCAGTCCAGGAACATCTGGGGACCCACAGGTTGAGAACCACTGGTCTATAGGATACCCCTCTTGTGTTAACTATCATTTACTACCAGAAGTTGAGTCCTTTTTTATTTTTTTAACCACTTCTCATCCAAACACAATGCAACGGTCAGGACTGTTTCCAGTAAGTTTGCCTTTGAAATCTTGTCAGAAAGTTGAGTTAATTCAGAATGAGGCTGTATCAGCAACATTCATGAGTTCAGAATGTGACTGCACAACTACTGGTGCTATTGGGAGAGAAGGAAAGATTTATAACAGCTCTGTTAATTAATCCATGGAAGGGGTAACATCTTTATCTGAAAATTAAAAAAGAGGTAAACACTGCAATAAAATTTTAGACTTCAAGGAATTCAAACCATCCTTTCTGATCTCTAACAATTAAATGGTCACTTTCTTAGAAAGGTATTGCAGGTATTCATTTCTGCAACAACATACAAATGCATAGTCTATGCATGTTGGGCTTTAACCAATGCAACTTTCTTAATTCAGATAATATTAAATAGCAGTCCTGGTGCTAATTAGTTGCCGTGGGAAAGAAACAAACCAATTCCAATGCAATGCATTAGAATGCCTTATAATTAGTTCAGGCTGGAGAGATGCCAATGTAGTTTAATGCAGAAAAGCAAAACTATGTTACCTGGAGCCTACATTTCTGTAATTTATTCCAACAGCCATTGGATTCATGATACTTTTCCCAAACACAAATGCACAGGATTGCAGGCTAAATACATCAGAGTACATACAAATGCCAGAAACACAAGGGTTGTATAGCTGTGTATTCAATTGACTACAAGTATCTTAATCATGCATGTTTTAGTTGGAAGTAAACTAGACTGAGTTGTATTACACACACCCCTACAGGACTGTGTGTACCTGAGGGTTTATCTGGTAGTTGAGTCATTTGGGCAGACCTGTTTGGGCTTCATTCTCACCAGGAAGGCCTTGACGCTTATCCAAGCTGTGGATTATCCCAAGCACATACCAGTTGTCTTGTTGTGGATTGGGAAAATGTTTTCATGCCAGCTAGCATGAACAGGAACTATTTTAAAAAATAAATCTTGCCTTGTTGTCACCTTAAAAGTGCATAAATATAGTCCAGCCCGTCAACATTTTGTGGCATGCAAGTGTCACAGCTGTGATAGAAATAGTACAAAGGGAAGATTAAGGCCTATATTTAAGAACACCAAATATTATAATCCAGAGCGACTCAGGGTCATCCAATAGGGCAATGGTGGCAATGCCTGTTGAAATAAACTGTAGCTCTATGTAGGTGCTTAATGACCAAGATTTTAAGCAAGATCCATGCCTGCTGCTTCTATTGCTTTGCCAGTGGAACTTATTGCTAAGTCTATATGCGACAGATTGAAGTCCTGAGATGTATGCATTTCAGAGTGAACAGCGATCTCTGATAAGAATGTAAAAATTGAAGTATGAAAACAAAAATATGACTGTGACAATCACTCAAAATGATATAGGGATAAAATGACTTTGATCTTCCCACTTTAAATATGTGAAAATGCAAAAGTAACAATGTGATTCTTCCCATGCTTATTTCCATGGAGTTCGGTGGAGATTTACTTTACCTTAAGGTCATTTAAGACTGAAGCTTAATGCTGGGTTGTATTGGAGTCCATCACACCTCAAGATTTGAACCCAAATCCTGTTTGGGTTTTACTTGACCTATCAGGGTGCACCATGTGTACAAATGCTTCTTCTCTTCTGTTTTTATAAGTGGCTATTTACTACACGTTACAAAAATGGAAGCTCCATTTCTTTCAAAGTGGGGATCTCTAGCCCACACGACTGCCTACCAAAAGTAGCACATAAAAGGAAACTGGTGAACCAGCCTCAGCGTCACAGGAACCCAAGCCTCACTGATGCATGCGGGGAGCAAAGGCCACCCGATCTAGTCCAATTATACAAAAGAGCTTAGATGGCTGAGATTGTTGCAGGTCACGTATACTCCTCCATGGTTCTGTTCCCTGATGGCAGTTGCTTCTGTCAGCAGGACAATGCACAAAGGTGTTGCCTTGGCCATCAAATCCACCAGATCCCAAATCTGATCCATGGAGGCCCCACCTCAGAGCTTGCAGGACTTAAAAGATCTATTATTGATGTCTTGGTGCCAGATACCACAAGGCACATGAAGAAGTTTGTGGAGTCCACATCTTGATGCATCGGAAGCATTCATGAGGGGGACCTACAGGATATTAGGCAGGTAGTTTTCATGTTCTGGCTCAGTGGTTCTCAACCTGTGGGTTCCCAGATGTTCCTGGACTGCAACTCCCAGAAGTCTTCCTCACTAGCTGAGATGGCCAGGATTTCTGGAAGTTGCAGTCCAGGAACATCTGGGAACCCACAGGTTGAAAACCACTGTTCTGGCTAATCAATATATAACTAGAACTGTATATCCAAACAGTTCTCAGTAGATGACTATATGATGGAAAAGAGTGTTGCAGTCTGATTCTTGACGTATCCACACAACAGTAGGTCTCAGAGTTAAATAGGATGGGTTTCCACACAAGTGTGTACAGGACTACAGGCTGAGCTATATAAAATTTGTATATTGAAGCTAATACTTTTTTTCAATAGTTGTGTCTCTGATTCTGCAGTCCTACATATATGCACACTTCTGAGCAAACCCCAGTTAATTAAGTGAAATGGCTGATCAGACAAGCATGCAGTAGTGCTTGTAAAAACTGATAGTTTGTAAAATATATCAGCAAAGTGTGAATTGTTACTTTTATGAAGAATTAATATGATAACATAAAGCCATCTATCAATGAGCCGTGTTATAATGATGCTCTGGGACTCAGAGCAACATCCCATTAGTACTCTGTTAGGAATGGCTTCAGCATGTCATTTTCTGCATTAAAAATTAACTTTATGAGCCATTTTGGAAAGCAGTTGAATCACAGAGAAAAATGAGATAATTCAAAAGTTGAAAAGATAAATTTTTAAAAAGTTGTGGATTAAAGACAATGATATTGAGCAAATGCAACAGCTGGTACATTCATGTCAGTTATCTGATACAGAACCTCTATTATGTGAAGCTATTTTCTTTCTCCTTTACTGAAGCAGCAAATGATAGCAACTAGTAATTTAGTTATTATAAGGAACTTATAGCCAAGCTGCACTGATAATTGGTTTCTGTTTGGAGCGAAGAAAATCACTTATAAGAAATCCATATGGATTGCTTTCTATATACATTTCAAGCTGGCATTCATACAGAGTACTTTAATCCCCATTAAATCTAAGGTTTTTCATTTTGATTTTTAGCCCTTCAATATGATTATATAAATAATGCAAGCTTTTTTAGGATGTCTTAAAAAAATAAAGTTTAATGAAAGTTTTTTTCCTGCTTAATCTCCAAATGCAATTTGATTTCTCAGTACAAACAACTACATTCTGCTTTCTGCACTAAAAAGACTTGCACAGAAAACTGCCTGCCTTGAAATGTATTTTTGAACCATTATTTTAAAACAGCAGCCAAACTATGAATCCTAATTCTCAACCTTTTAAAAATCTATTTGAACATGGCAACCTTTCTGAGGTAATATTACCACCATTTATGACCTAATTTGAAAATGTAAACATGTAAACAAATATCTGACAATGAATGGTAATAGAATGCTAAACAATACAAATGCCAGAGAAAACAAATATCTTGCCGGCCAAATTGCCCCGGTGGGAATGAGATTATTATATTTTATTTAAATATTTATACTGTGTGATTTTTTCTGTTCAAGCACTTAAGGCAACTTAACAACATTAATGCCACAGGGTTAGGAAAACAATTATATAATTTAGAAACAAGCGAGAAAGCATAATAGCCCAAGGGACAATAAACAGAAGCTCAACATCCAGAAATTTCAAAATATCAACAATTCAGTATCCTTGATGGCTGCTTAAAAAAAGACAAGTCTTCCAGCAAAAAGGCATGGAAGGTTGGCCTTCCTCAGAAATATGACTTCTGCTTTATATACTGCCTCATACCACTTCAAGTGGTCTCTGGGCGGTTTACAGTTTTTAATTACAGTATGCAGACAACACATTGCCACCACCACCCCGCAAGCTGGGTACTCATTTTACCAACCTTGGGAGGATGGAAGGCTGAGTGAACCTTGAGCCTGCTACCTGGGATCGAACCCCAGGTCATAAGCACAGGTATAGCTGCAGTACAGGCATTTAACCACTGCACCACTTCATTGCAATAAAAACCTGTAGCCTAATTATTGTATTCCATGAGTCTGAGGAAGTTGGTTTGTATGAGTGTGAAAGCTCATGCTAACAGAAAATCTTAAAGATGCCAAACATTATTTCTGGGGGTGGGTATTTTAACTTTACTTCCTCAGATGGGAGTTCCAGAGTTTAAGCATGATTACAGAGCAGTCTCATCCC
>JAHTLZ010003526.1:55132252-55179987 GCA_023846285.1 Phrynocephalus versicolor
TCTCTCATTACTGAAACTCCACCAGGCTTATCATGAGAGGCAAGCATGCCTGCACTGGAAGATGTATAAGGATTAATGAAGTTGTGATACAGCATACCACACCATTTACAAACTGTGAAATTAACCCAAACACATTCAGAGCAGATATGAGACCCCAAATCCCACAGTCATATTTAAATCTGCAAGGGGGACATTTCTTTAAATGGGGGGAGGGGGACAATTGGTTAAACTGCCCAGTATTGCAGCCAAAACTGTGCTCCAGACCTTTGTTCAATCCCAGGTAGCAGATCTGAGGTTCACTTAGCTTTGCAGACATTCAAGGACAGTAAACTGTGTATCCAGTTTGCTGGGGGTGGGGGGGAATGTGTAGCTGCCATAATTCCCTTGTAAATAGCCCAAAGAGTTCTTTAAGTCCTGTGAGGTAGCATACTGTATAAGCATCACAAGAAAGGGCACATTCAATCCCTTTAAGAAATGTAGAAATTAATTTTTTTGGAAAGGTTCTTAATTAGGATCATGCAGACCTGGCCACGGTGATCCATGCCATGGTGACATCAAGACTAGACTATTGTAACGCGCTCTATGTGGGGCTGCCCTTGAAGACCGTTCGGAAACTACAACTGGTACAGAATGCAGCAGCCCGGGTGGTTACTGGAGCTCGTACAACTCTGTTGGGCTGCTTCTCCAGGGACTACATTGGCTGCCCATTCGTTTCCGGGCCCAATTCAAGGTGCTGGTTATGACCTTTAAAGCCCTATACAGCTCAGGACCAGGTTATTTTAGAGACCGCCTTCTTCCATATAAGCCGGTCCGCCCCCTTCGGTCATCGGAAAAGGCCCTTCTACAAGTACTGCCACCCAAGGAAGTATGAGGGGCGGCGGCAAGAAATAGGGCCTTCTCAGTAGCGGCACCAACACTATGGAATTCCCTCCCCTTTGAGTTAAGAACTGCCTCCTCCCTTGAAATATTCAAGCAAGGCCTTAAGACTTACTTATTTAGGCAAGCCTTCTGAGCCTCCAGACTTTACAAATTTTTATAACATCTTAGTTATTGGCTCGGGAGCTTTTTAAACTCTGATGCAGCTACTGTTTTTAATCTTGTTTTTTATTGTATTATATTATATAGTATTTTTATAGCATTTTATTGGTATTGTGTTGTTTTTACATTGTATTGATTTTATTGTACTTTTTTGAATTTGATGTAAGCCGCCTAGGGTCCCTTTGGGGAGAAAGGCAGCATAAAAATAAAGTTGTTGTTGTTGTTGTTGTTGTTGTTGTTGTTGTTGTTGTTGTTGTGTTAGAAGGGGTGTGGTGGCTAAGTGGGCTAGAGCGCTGATACTGTCTGCTGCAAAGTCAGTAGCTCTGCAATGTAAATCCCGGGTGCCATGCAGCGGAGTGAGTTCCCACTGTTAACCTCAGCTCCTGCCAATCTAGCAGTTTGAAAGCATGTAAATGCAAGTAGAGAAATAGATAAAAAGCGGGAAGGTGTTCTGTGTGGGAATGCGTTCGGCCATACAGGCCACATGGTCACAGACTTACACAACACTGGCTCTTTGGCTTAGAAACAGAGATGAGTGCTGCCCATAGAGTCGGACAGGACTAGCACACATGTGTCGGGGAAACCTTTACCTTTAACCTTTACCTTTATTAGGTGGTTACCGAATATGAAGAAAATAGCCTATTACGGTGTAAAGAAGACGTAAGTAACAGAATGTCTAATAAACCCTGTTGAAGTTCCCTATTGGTCTGTCACTTGTATGAATGCTCCAAAGGAAGGTTGGAACTAGAGATGGGTGTGTCATGTGAAGCATGGGGCACTGCCAGGCAGCAGTGGCCAATGACCCTCCCTCCAGCTGCGTGCCCAGACCACTCACTGGGTTCTGTGCATCGCAGGGGTCCTCTCCCTGTTGCTGGCTCTTCCTGCCTCCACGCACAGCTGACCCCTAGTCAGCTGTATACAGAGATGCTTCTTCCTCCCACCTCTCCAATGGAGTGGTGAGCGGGATGTGCAGGTGGAAAGAGCTGGGGCACTAGCAATGATTGGTGCACTACTGCAGGGCAAGGAGCCCTGCTGCACGCAGAATCCTACGAGTAGTCCAGGTGGCTTAGGGGGGAGAGGGTGATTGGCCACAGCCGGCCAGAGATACTTTGTGCTTTGTATAAGAACATAAGAAGAGCCATGCTGGATCGGGCCAAAGGCCCATCTAGTCCAGCTTCCTGTATCTCACAGTGGCCCCACCAAATGCCTATGGGAGTGCACGAGACTAGATATCTGTCTCCTGATACCACTCCCCTGCATCTGGCCCTTGAGGCACCCTGGTTTTAAGCCTGGAGATTACACATCTCCATCATGGTTTGTAACCTGTGGTGGACTTCTCCTCCAGGGATCTGTCCAATCCCCGTTTGAAGGCCTCCAGGCCAGATGCCATCACCACCTCCTGTGGCAGGGAGTTCCACAGACTAACAACACGCTGAGTAAAAAAAATACTTTCTTTTGTCTTTTCTCACTCTTCCAACCTTCAGTTTGAGTGGATGTCCCCTAGTTCTGGTATTTTGTGAGAGGGAGAAGAGCGTCCCTCTGTCTACTTTACTCATGCCCTGCATGAAGCATGAAGTGCCCATCTATAGTGGGAACACTGCCATCACAAACTGTTCAAAGTAGGGCTAATAAGGCTAAATAATTTTAAAAGTATGAGCTGGCCTTATTGACCAATGGGGGCTACAGTTTCTTCGTGGTTAAAGGCAGATAAAAGAGAAGAGCCAGATGGAAGTGTTCTATTTCACATGGGCATCACAAGCTTGTTAATAGAACTGTGATTCTCTATCATTTGGCAGACACAAACCTTACCTCTGCCTCCACAAAATCAGCCACAGAAGCTATAAATCTGGAAAAGCCATCATGCCTCTCCTAGACCACAAAGCCTTAAGAGTGACACTGAAGGTGATGGTGCACTAATACAAATCCATCATAAAGTGGGGAGATCCATGACAACCGTAACCATTTCTGTAGTTTTACAATGCATTATGACGGATTATAATCTGTTCTTGCAAAGGGCATTTTGTTGCCTTTGGAATGAGAAAGCACAGACACCCTGTGCATAACAATCCAATTAATAATGGCTGTAAATCTAGAGACTTTGGAAAAATTAATCACTGTGATCCTGCAGAAGGCTGGTTTGTGTTAATCCTGTTTACTATAGAAGGCCTGCAATTTAAAGGCAGCCTTGTTCCAGTATATAAATCACCTGGAATTTAGAATTAGCATTTCATATTTATTTTTAGATAAGGTGTATGTAAGAATAACAGTGCATTAATGTTTTGACTACAATGGAATTAGAATGCTTAATCATTATGTCCCATGAACGGTTTTTCAGCTGGAATAAAAGCTTGCTCACCCATATAAATATCTCTTTCCAGTGCAGGCACTTGTCCAGCTAAGAGCTGTGGTTCCTTGTTGCCCCTGCCTACAGAAGGTGATCTACTGTGTAAAGACACCTCTCCTCCAGACACTAAATTTAAGACTGAGAACCAAAAAACAGCTGGGACGGCCCAGCCTTGAAGTGACAGCTTAGGCTTGGTGCCAGAAAGCAAACAGTCCTTTTGAAACATTTATAAAGCATTTTCCCTGCCAGAAGAGTTTATCGCTGAACACTGTAACTCAAGGGAAATCGAGAAAATGGCATGCCAGGTCTAAGTGTTGACTTAGCACCTTGTTAGGGGGGTAGCAAAGAAGGTATGATATAGTTCGGGTTTTATAACAGGGATGAAACAACTTGGGCTTTTCCTAAGAGCATCAGCATTCAAATGACAGCAATATCTAGAGGAGACCCTACTGATGAATTTTAGGAGGGCTCAGGGTCGAGTGTGTGGGCTATGGTGCTAATTACTCTGGGCTCCAACATAGCTCATTACGGTGCTGAAATTGCCCCATGTGTTGCCATGGCATGCCATCCATTTCAATAGTTGAAGTTGGCTCTCTTTTTCTTTCCTTTTGTGGGATGTTTTCTTTTTCCTGCATTGGCTGACGTCTAATAATAAGTTGCAACTAGAATAGGCCCATTGGATCAGTGGGGCTTTGGTGAGTCATTTCCAGAGGTGGAAGTTGCATTGTTTCAATCAACTTGCTCTAGTTATTATTTACTGTTTGATTTTTGCCACCATCTCTACTCCGAAGAGTAGGTTTAACAATAGAAGATTTGGAAAAGACTGGAAAGCCTCACAGAAGTACCGTATAAATATGTTTGATTTGCCTTTTGTTTCCATTTGCTTAACCAGTATGGACAGTCTGCTCAGTTCAACCCATTGCTTCTTCTCTTTGGACCATTACACCAAACAACTAAAAAAGGGTGTGGGGCAAGCAAACTTATTTAGCTATCTCTTTCTCCCTCTCAAGGAATGTTTCATAGGAACTCTGTGGTTGTAAATGTTACACTTACCATGGGAACAAGATAGCACACCAAGCAGTTATAACATTCATGAAGTAGACAGTGTGTCTGTGTTGTGTCATTGCAGTCGTGACCGACTCTTCATGACTCCATGTCCATGGAGGCCACTACAAATGCTACACCATAGAACTGAACATGGGCTAGACACCATGTGATACCTGAGAAAAACACATGCTGTCTTGTTTAGGGTATGCCTATATCACACATAAACCATAATTAAATCATAGCTTTAGGTTAGCTGTGCTAAATGAAGATGCAACTGCAGGGACATTAGTCCTTTTGTTTGTGCTGGGGTTCTCGTTGTTACTTTTGGTGTTTTATTCTGTCAGCTACCAATTGATCTAGTCTTGGGTACATATTTTCAGCTCAGAGCTCTTTTTTGGGTTGGGGGTAGCATTTCCTCTCACCTTGTTTTGTCCCAATGTCTGTCTTGGCAGTCACCTATATTGGACCTTTGGAGCAGTTACAGTTTGTGCCCTGGTCACATTAAAACTGACATCTTCTGTCCTTACCATGAAGGAGGCAATGATGGTTCAACATTACCTCCTTCATGATACACCATGGTGAACACTTCTTTACAAAAAGTTTTACTTTTTAAATAAATGTATCTAATCTAGCAGTATATCAGATAAGTATAATAATAATATTAGAACAGCAGAGCTGGAGAGCACTTTATGGGTCACTGAATCCACTTCCTGACAATGATGCACAGTGGAACTGAACTCCCAGGGCCTCTGACTCCTGAACCACTAACCCAGTGGTTCCCAACCTGGGGGTCGGGACCCCTTTGGGGGTCAAATGACCATTTCACAGGGGTCGCCATGAGCCAGTGAAGAAAAAGCTACAAATGGCTTGAGTCTGGAGAAGGAGGAGGAGGAAGGCGGGAAAAGAGTGAGTTACAGCTTGATAGGTTGGAGGGACTATCAGTCAATGGCATCAGAGGCTGCAGTTGGCTGAGGGTGCCCGTAGAGGGAAGTTCTCTATGGCACCTGCGACAGTAGCCTGCCAAACGGGGCTTGTGGCCTCTTCCACGCAGGGCAAGGGATAACCACAACATGAGCAACTGTATTAAAGGATCGCAGCATTAGGAAGGTTGAGAACCACTGTACTAACCTATCCAGCTGTCCAAGTGATGACGTGACTAGTCTGGAGGCTGTGTCTTGTCAATCCAGTGTTGTACCATTTCATAAACCGAGCAAAAGAAGTGGGGGCAGCGAGGAAGAAGGTGGGATTAAGAAAAGAGGATGTACTGTACTAAGGAGAGAAATTGACCAAGGACAATGGCCTATATAATCACTTTATGAGTTCAGGAGGGCTTCAGCACAACTGCCTTTGTCAGGTAAGAGTTATTATGGGCTTCCAGGCCTAACCACAGATAAATGGCAACAAGTACAAACAAGAGAGAACTAGGAGGACTAGGAGGTGCAGAGGTTTCATATTATTATCTAGGTCAGTGATGGCAAACCTCTGGCACGGGTGCCAAAGGTGGCACTCGGAGCCCTTCCTGTGGGCACCCGACATCTCCCCTTCATAGCCACCAGTATACAGGTTAAATTACTGTATTGGCACTTTGCAAAAAAAAAAAAATTACTGGGTTTTGAATTGCAGTTTGGGCACTCGGTCTCTAAAAGGTTCGCCATCACTGATCTAGGTGTTCCTAATTAAGAAAACTAGTTAAGTCCTCAAGTTAAGAGGACTAGTCAAGTCCTCACGTCATCCATGGACATCAATTGTAGCACAGCAATTTGCCTAAGCCTATATTAGACCCTGGACTTTAGGTACTTCATGGGGTCAGAAGTAAAGCTTTACGTAAAGTAGTCCGCTTAAAACATTACTGAATTCTGTAAAAGAAATGAGAGACTTGATTATTCCCTGTGTATGAATTATTCAGATCCAGCAGAACTATGTGTTGAAGCCTCTTGGTTACTTTTTATTATTTTGCATTATTTATTTTGCTTATGCTGGTAATGACAGGAACAAGGAGCAATTCTGGTCACTGGAGTGCCCATCACGACAGGAAATCATGTTCAGCCTAGCAGCTCTTCTGGATTTTGAAAGGTCAATAGGATTCTAAGCACAACTGTATCTACATGAATGTCAGAAACGTGCATTTAAAAAAAAAAAAAAAGCAATGTGTGGAAATAGCCAGAAAATTGATTCTGTACCCAATTTTATACAGTATTTTGTTAAATAAATAACCAATGACTGGGTTACGATCAACTTGAGAATCCTCTTTGAAGTTGTGTATTAGTAGGTCAGATAGATCATTTGTGTGTTGTTGCTTTTTGAAAGATTTACTGTACTGTACTGTACTGTACTTCAGAACAAAGTGGCACTTATAAGTAAACATGTCCAGATGCGTCCTGCAAATTACTGATAATGTTAATGAATGGCTTATGGGTTATACTATGACGGCTGGAAACCAGACATTTCTTTCACTGCATTCTAAACACACTTCATTCTGCTAGTCAAAAACTGGACATTTCAGGCAGCTTAGTTTGGAGTCACAAAAGGCAGCAATGGCTAATGTTCTGAGCAGGAAGGGAACTTCCCCACACTGCTTAGAGCAGGGGTCCTCAACCTAAGGCCCCAGGGCTGGATGCAGCCCTCCAAGGTCCTGAATCTGGCCCCTGGTACCAATTGCAACTCCCCACTTACCCCCTGCTTTGCGAGCAAGCCAGCCTCCACAGCTGCTTCTATTGCTGAGGCAGTTCAAAGCAGTGGTCTATGTCGCTTCTCCCACTCCCCCCAACTACCGCCCAGATGATCAACATGCTGGCTAGTGGGGCATTCAAAGTGGGAGGGCTATGGCAAGGCCCCCCACTCCCCCCCCACCGCCCAGATGGTCAGGGCGCCGGGTGCAGCTGAGCGGGGCAATTTAAAACAGGAGGGTTGCGGCAAGGTTTCCCACTCCCTCCATGGCCCTGAGGCTCCACCACTGCTCCTCCTCCACCCTGCCCATCTGCCTTCCTTGTAGGGCTGCCACCTGTGTTATTGTAGTTGTGGGGAATGAAGGGGGAAGGGGGAGGCAGTGCCAGCCAGCCTTCAGAGCCAGAGCAGCCACGGCAGTGGACCACAGAAGGGATGGACGGCAGGCAACCGAGGGGGAAACAGAGCTACTTCCCACCCTCCCAGCCCCCTCTGAGCTGCTGCCTTGCTCCATGGAGCAAGGGAGGGGAGGAGGGAGCACAGCCATGGCCAGAGGCTGAAGCTTCCACCACCATCACCAGGTTAGAGACCAGCGAGGAGGAGGTGGTGGAGAAAGAAGAGAAGGGAAGAGAAGGCCAACGGTGGCCTGGGCCTGGTTCCTGGGAGGCTGGCGGGGCTGCAGTTGTCCCTGGTTGGTGATGGGCGGGCAGGCGAGCCAAGAGAGCACCGCAGCCTGGCTGGACTCGGCCAGTGAGCGGGCTGCAGGTGGCTTTGGACCTGCCTTCCTGCCTCCCCTCCCTGCTTCACAGCCCTTGCTTCCTCCCTCCCTCCCTCACTTGCAGCACACCAAGTCGGGCCGGGCCGGGCCGGGCCAAGAGAGGAGGCAGCTTTCCCTCCAGGGCACAGTGAGGACATGATGGCCAGGGCACATGGCTGGATCTGCGTGCATTGGCACCAGCCTTGCTGCCCTTGCTGCAGCTGCTGCTCTCATCCTGAATGGCCACCCAGAAGGTGATGAGGGACCTGAGTTTGCCTGGGCTGCCACCTCCTTCCTGACGCAATGAAGGAAGGATGGAAGGAAGGAGAGCCACTCCAGCCACTGCCACTGGAGGAGGAGGAGGAGGAGGAGGAGGAGGCGCAGCAGAGGGATCCCAACGGTGGCACCTCATGGTGGTGATGTGGAGCAGGAAGCATTGCTGGGGCCCTGGAGACACAATGATCATGGGCCAATCATGGGGGGCTCCGCCTACTTGCCCCTCCCTCCCCCTTTTTTCCACGTCGGCCTTTTTTTCTTTTTTTTTCTTTTTTGGACTGTGGTCCGCCCCCCAGTGGTGTCTGGGGCATGGTGGACTGGCCTGCTGTTTGAAAACTTTGAGGACCCCTGGCTTAGAGGCTGCCTATGACCCAAAAGCAGTAAGCAATTATTATTTTTCTATTATCATTGTATTTTTTACTATCAATGCAGAATTAATATGCTTCGGGGATTTTTCTGCTCAGGTACCCAAGTAACTTTACCAGTTATTCCAGAGCTTAACATGTGTGTCTGGTGGGCATTTATTTTTCTGGCATTTAAAAATGTCTGGTTTTAAGCATGGCTGTTACTCACAAATACAACAGAAACTCAGTGCCATTGCTGCCTGTTTGGAGTTGCCAAACTAATCTGCATCCTTACCACGTCCCTGTGGCACGGACAAAATATTTTTTTAGAAAACCACTGAATAGCAAAGAGGGAAGATTATAGTAATGTACAGTAATTTCTGTACTATCCAGAGAGTTGAAGTCTTTAATTTGTCTACCACATGCCATCTCAAGGCACTGCTTCAACCATTGCTCCTATCACTTTCCTAATCAGGAACCTGCTATTCATAGAGATGAGTTCCCAATCTACATTACTCCAGATAAAAGAAACTCCAGAGCTACGAATAAATTCTTGCTTTATATTCTGTTTCCATGCCAAGTCAGGTCTGCAGTATTAAAACTGAGTCAAAACTGCTAAATAAGTAAAGCTCCCAACAGGCAACTAAAGGAAAGTACTGTTTGGGTCATGGTTTATTTCAGCCATTTGTTAAGAAAGGATGCTGGAATATAGACACGATCTACCCGGGTTGTTCAGTTTGCAGACACTGAAGGGAATGGGGTGCAGCAAAACCACAATTGACTTGTGCCATTTTATTCCTTCCCAACTCCCATTTTTCAATGGAATTGGGGTGGACAATCAAGAGATCATTGCTTGTCATCATTCCAGTGTCAAAAGTTGAGGATCACTCTGTGCCTGTAATTGCATGCCCCCCAACAATCTTTACTAATGTGCATTCCATTTCCTTTGTGGTGTTTCAGTCAAAGAGAGTTTGATGTGCTAAATTAAAAAGCACCAGAAACGGTAATGGTTGTGATTAGTAAGAATGCAAGATAGTTCATTCTGCTTGACCCTTCAATTTCTTTTAAAATATTTCAGAGATCGTGCTTCAAAATCAACTATGGAAGAATTTACAGATCTTGCTACAACTGCCGAGTGTGAAATTCTTTATGGATGGAAAGTTTCTGAACTACTGATAGGGGAGAATTTATTGAGTCATTGTGGCAGAATGAAGGAAGATGCATTTAGTAGGACTCAGGAAGACATGCAATAAATGAGTTTGTTTTAATAAATGGTTTCTATCTGGGAACAAACCACTGAAGGATCCTGAAGGAAGTGTGAATAAGGACATACATGTTGTAACCCACATAGACTTTTTCTAAACCTTTCTCTTAAAAGATCCTTCCTTTGTTCTTAGACAGCATATTATGTAGGTATAAAAGCATATTATCTATATGCTTTTTTACCTACATGTACCTATTATGTGTATGTGCATTAATTTTTGTAGGATTTGTATCCTTCAAAAAAGGTTCAGAGAATCTTATCAATATTAAAAGACATTTCTAAATGAAATAAAAAACAATAGTGGGGCCAGTTGGTAAAAAGATTTTTTTTAAAAAAAAACCCAGATAGCTAGAATTAGTGTTCCCCTGCTCGGGTCTAGAGAAAACAGGTTTTGCAGCTTCTTGAGGCACTACAGCTGAAGTTCCTAGGCCAGAATTTTCTTCCCAAATCTCTCCCTGCCAAGAGGCAATTATAGTGAATAAAAACCAAATGCATCTTTGCCTGAAATGATTTTTGCCTGAAAGCCTCGATACAATTTAGAAAGAGCAAGTATCACATGTAACTACAAGGAACCCCAATCTCTGTACTGTTTGTCTGAACTGCATTTTTGGAAATGGCTATACTGCACGCTTCATTCAAATCCCACATTTCCGCCAATGACCTTAAGGTAAAGGCCCTGGTCACATTCTACTAAAAAATAATTCCTGGCAAATCCAAGTTTTGCCGTGTTATTACCTATTGGTACTGCTCTGAGGAAGGAGGCTTGCCCCCAAAATATTAGCAATGTTTTGTTATTTTTATAGTAGCCTAAAGGTTTCACCTGTTCCACTTTTATATTTACTTTTTTGTTGCAGATCTTGTGGGGATGATTAGTCTCAGCACATGTAAACAGTCATCATTTTTTAAATTAGGGTCGGCATGCATGGCCTTTTAAAATGTTTTGCCTTTTTTAAAAAAATGTTCATCGGCATTTGTGTTGAATGTGTTGGTTAACGTCTGTCAAATAGTCTCAAGGAGAAGCTCTAGGCACTTATTAAATTGGAAGGAAATTATGTGGAAACCCAAAAACACATTGGGACCCATATCTGGGAGTAAATGCCAGGTGACCTCAAAGCACGACAGGGATGTGATTAAAAGCCACATAACCACAAGGGGATGTTTTGCTGGTGTAACCATGACCTATATACATAGCTTTCCTCCTCTCCACTCCTCCCTCACAAGTAGATCAGGTGAAGACAAAATGAATGGCCCAAGAAAATTACATGTAATGAGTTTCATGGCCCAGTGAGGAATTAAACCCAGATTTCTTTCTTTCTTTCTTTCTTTCTTTCCTATAACCCCTCCCATCTAGCTATCAGGATACTCTGGGTGGTGTACAACAAAGTAAACAACAAACATATCCCTTGTCATGGACCTCAATCACCCTACCTTAGAAAAACAGGTGGTTCAGGTGGTCCTCTCTGGAAGAAGGCACTATATCAGGTTTCTTTTGAATGGGCCTAATGAGTGTCTCCTTGAGGGGGTTGGAGACATTGTCCACCCAGAGAGACCCATTAAATACTGTATTGCTGTGGCCCATTCTGATGTTACTGACCTGGCTGCTTTTATGAGCCGGCAGGGCAAGAAGGGTCAAGGGAGAATGTGGTGGCCCTGCAACGATCAACCACCCTGCCCACTTCTGTTGACGCCAGTGGTTGAAATTGCGTTAAGCTAGTGAGACAAGATAATGCACTGGACATCTCGGCTCATTCTACTGTCTCAAATTGATGATCTAGGGCCCAGAGGATGGCCTCCACTTTTGAATTAAAAATGCTGCAAATTGGTCACAGGAGGCCTATTACTGTGGCTAATTCCAGATATATTGCATACCGCACTATTCAGAACAGTTACACCTGATGGTTCCGTGCTTCAATTATCCAGTTTGCGAAGAAGATTTTCCGGGCAGCCTTTATCTTTGCAAGGTAAATATGGGACACAATCTTAGTGGCTGTTAAGTTTTATCTTCCATCAGGGGCCACCTCCAAGTGCTCTCTAGCCGCTTCAAAGCCCAAAGATATTGATTATACCAAGCAGCTGGGAAGACTTGGTGGCAGAAGCTTTGTTCAGGGGTGATCGTGTCAGCCACCTGGAGGCAGAGGCATACCAGCCACCCACTACAGCATGGACAGGAGCACCAAACCATCTCACCGGAATCCCTCACATATGGCACCTATAAGTGACTACGCCAGCATTGTATCTTCTTCTGCCCATGGCCACTGAGATAGTATATATCCCTTCACTGGGATAGTAATCTCCCAGCTCTCCTTAAGAAATAGGTTAGAAAAAATAAAATAGAAAATAGAAAAAGATTAGGAATAAGTTTCAGGGATTGGACAAATAAGGAAATTTAATTAGCTAATTAAATATTTTATTTCCTTTAATTAAATCCAATTTGAATAAATATAATAAAGAGTTAAAGGCTAGATAAATAATTTCAGTCAAAATAGTAATAAATGATTAAAATTTTCCTCCCATTAATGGTAACATCAGAGTCACAGAGATTGTTTTATGGTTTAAGTATAAATACTGTATGACTTTAGCTTAATAACTAACTAATTAATAGGTGCTAATAAATAAATATTATAAACCATCCATAACTCATTCCTTAAGTTGACTAACACATTAATGAAGATATTATATGCCATTCAAATAGGTTCATTAGGTGATAATTGATTACAGAATGTTACCTCATAACAGGACATTAATCTCTGGAGTCTATGAGATATTAACTTTCTAATCTCTAATAATGTATAAACTAAATATCCCACACATAGCCTCATCACATTTCAATGCTGCAGTTAAACAACAACTTGGCCATTCCCTTCATGGTGTTCTTTTAGCACTTCCATTTACATTCCTTCCAGTCAATAAAAAATCATTTGTGGGTATCTATGCCTTCCATGCAATTTCCTTGTCCTGTAACATCATCATTTTCGGATTGTCTCTCAGTCTTTCTAAAACTCTTCTCAACCAGTTTTACCATACATTTCATTCCAATATTGATTCTCAAATAATTAACATGGGGCTCCCAGGCAAGATATTATTCTATAGCTAGCTAGATTTGTTTGCCCCTTGGCTCTGTATAATGGCCAATGTCCAGAAATGGTAATTAAGTAGCACCGTCTGGATCAGATTTCTGTGCTGGTTGGTCTTCATTGTCCTCATGGTGTTATCAGCACACAGGGCAAGGATGGTATCCCCTGAGGACGGATATTAAAAACTTTTCTCACCCTCCACTTATTCTGACACTAACCCAGATAGAAGCTTCCCTACCCAGTGGTTCTCCATCCCAAATCACTGTGGTTCGATGCAGCTGTAGCTGGAGATTGCAGCTTGAGTTTTGAACCGGAGCTGATCAATGGGTGGCTGGAAAGTTGTGGACAATGTCCGGGAAATTCTATCCATAGCAAAGGATAATCAACCCGGAGCCTCCCACAAAGCTCCAAGAGGACGCCCAGTCCCAGGGATTGGCTCAGCCAGACTGACCAACCTCCAAGCATGAGCAGACATCTACCTAGGTTATAAATCCTCTGGACCATCTGATACCAGCAAAGCAATTGAAAAAATGGTAATATCTCTGAGAGCTAGGTGAAAAACAGCATATCTATATCTATATCTATATCAGTTCTTTCGAATCACTTTGTTCTTTTCTAGTCCAAAGGGGAGGGTGAATTACATTTTATCCAAGATAAATTCAAAAAGTAACAAGTAAAAATCAAAGTCAGAAACAAAAGGGAATAATGGAACAAAACACAAAAATACCCAAGAATTTACATGAGCAGATCAAATTAAATTAATAAAACAAAGATAAAAAGGAAGGGAAAAGGTTGGAATGAGCGTATCACCTGTCAGCCATATTGCCGGGGGGGGGGGGAAGGGAGTCCTTGTTTAAGGGTGTGTTTCTACAGCAAAAAGTTTCTCAAGTGTCCCTCTTTAATCTTGGTTTGTACAGTATCTTTCAGTGCAGATGACACACATTTTACCTCTCATTCCCCTCCCACACAACCACCACAAAGGGTGCTGAATCCGTGGCAAATCCGGCGGGTCTACTACTTTTTAAACACTCCATGTTTCCTTCCGCGTTACTTTTAGATTTGGGTTCTCTGTGAACCCACAATCCCAGAATATTTCTTTGTTATGTTGCCATTACAGACACAGACTCCTGCTATTTTTTATCACCCCCCATTATTCTTTGTTTACATTTACTGAGTGGTGTATCAATTCCTCCTTATGCCAATGGACAACTGGCATCGGGTTTTCTGGGAAATGACATTTGTGAAACCAGAATGTTGCACAGTGGCCGTGTGAACACACAGTTATGGGTCATTTGATGTTAAACAATGTGTGACAGCACGTAGAGGTCAGAACTCTTGCCGCACAGTGTCAGTCAAGTGACACAGTCGTGCAACCTTCCATGAAAGAAGAAAATGCAAGAAAGTCGAGAGTCATTTTGGACATGTGAATGTGAACATTGTCTAAGACTATTCAAGACACTACACAATTTGAATGAGGAGCACACATAATAAAATGTATGGTTTTAGACCACAGCTCTTGGATACCTTTATCTGGCATGGCTACTAGCAAGTGTTTTTGTTTGTTTTTAAAGAACAAACTTTGACAAGGTTTTGTGGTATATTCCAAGTTATGAACTATAACTGAGGGAGGCTGATGTTTAAAACTACACTTAACAACTATGAAGTTCACTAGATTACAATGGGACTGGGTTCCTATGAGGCTAAAAATAAGAAGTAGGTAGGGCATGTCATCATGTTAAAGGCAAGGGAATACCAAATGTAAAAGTAATGAAAAATATTGATTTTAATTTCATTCTCCCTCTTAGGAGATCAGGGGAGTGTATATGATTTCCCCCTCTTCCTGCTATTTGTATTTTTATTTTTCCACAAAGGTTACTGGTACTTCAGAAGATAATATATGACTATTAATTTCATGGGTGACCTGCAGTTTGAATTCAGGTCTCTCCAGTCCTTGGAAATGACAGTTCTATATGTCATTTCCTCAGTAAATCATGATGATTCTTGATCTCTGTTGTACACACCTGTTTGTTGGTGACTTTAATAGAACTGGAAGATGATCATGTAGTTTTTAGTTCAAGCTCTTACTAATGCAGGAAATCTTTAGTTCTTATAGATGGGCGGCCAACTTCTGCTTTAAAATAGTTTTCATACAAAGTCTGACTGGGATCCGGACTATCTTTTCATAGTTCACCTCCAGCTACACTTTTGGCTAATGTTTGCAAGAAGTAAACATGGTGAAACTGAACAACTTTCTCAAGAGTAAATGTTTCAGGTCCTCTTACATAACATAAAACCAACAAATTAAATATAATGTCCCTTAAGGATATTGACGTATCAACCCCATATCTACCTCCCTGAAAATGTCTCTTGAAATGAATTCAAGTTGTTTATTAAGGCAATGCCATCATCCTATTCAGGCTGAATTTCTATAACTTCAGTCCTGGAATAATCTTTCCTGCACTGCAGTATACATAGGACAGCATGTCTTCTGAATGGGAACAATACCCCATGCAAAGAATTATCTTTAAAATATTATATCATGTATTTTATTACTAAAATAAAGTCATAAAAACTAGACACAGTGTCTCATTCAACATCAAATAAGAAAAGAATTACCACTGATTTTTGAACCAGGGCAAAATTAGATTTATCATCTTATTTAAGTATTCCAGAGGTCAATGCATAAAGTCCATCTCATAGGGGAATTCTTGAGTGCTAGACAGGTGAAGTCCCAAAGGGGAAAATTCAAGGCCATCATAAACAGCATGCAATTTACAACCCCACTCTTGTCTATTCCATGAATTGGCTTATTATTTTAAATGTTTCCAATCCGTTTATTCCCAGTTGTGTATGTATAGGATTGCAGAATTAGTCTGAAATCCTATATTTCCTTAGACCAAGGTCACACAGTTAATCGTATGCTCCAGTGGAGATGTGAACCTGATCTCCAAGACATCAGCATAATATGCAAAACCACTTCACCACATTCTTTTTCCCTTTTTGAAACCACTTTGGCCAGGATACAGCATTGTGTGACCCTAACCCGAACCCTCTGCGTAAATCAACTGTTGGATGCTGGCTTCTGTCTGTGTCTTAATCCCAAAGGATCAGTCACTTATCCTTGGAAAAACTTTCACAATTCCCTAAAATAAGGTGCACTGATCTTAACAGTTTGAATTTTTTTAAACTGATTTTTGAAAACTCTTGTTCTCAACGTGTCCCTTTCAGAGCTGCAGTATTAGATGACTATATAGTGTGTGTGTGTGTGTGTGTGTGTGTGTGTGTGTGTGTGTGTGTGTGTGTGTGTGTGTGTGTGTGTACACACACACAATTTTTTGAACTTTCAATAACTAAATTACTAAACTGTCAATTCCGGATCTTCACGAAGCCTTGCCAATCGATTAGCTATGGTTGCAGATGGTGTATCTGCTCCCTCTGCTGGCCACATGTAATGATACATCATGAATATTATTATTGAGAAATTTTTTAAAAACCCAACAGCAAGTGATTCCTTTGAATTCCAAACAATTTAACATCCAATTAGTTTTCTGTTCTCCTCCTTGTGGACTATAGGTTTTACGTGTACTAGTAATTCGTGGTATACTCTCGGAAGCCTGATAGATTGACGAACGGGATATCTAACGAGGAAGAGATTTATGTATCAATACATTCGCAATGCTGATTTCGGGTTATCCTGGTTCAAGGTCCTAATTTAAGAGACTCTGCCTTGCCTCTAAATCTCCGAGGACAGGGCGGCCACAGTCAAAAGCGACTCGAGACGTCGATTTGGGCCGTCGTTCTGATCATACTAACAGCAAAGAGGAAATAAATTGTAAACGGCTGGAGTTCTGCACCTTTCTCCTTTTTTCAAGGAGAAAGGCGGGGTAAAAATACTCTAAAATAAATAATAAATAGGACGCAGCGGCAGAATTCCTCGGCCGTATAAAAACCAACGTTATTCATTTCAAAAGGCGATAGATAGATAGCTACTCAGACACACGCGTCTTTCTTTTGCACGGAAATGTTTATTTGATGCCTTTTTAAAAACACACTGGGCTATTTCAAAGAGTTGCTTCAATCACACACGAGTTATTGTCCTTTGGTCCTGCGCTTCCTCAAAGCAGCTCAAGGCGCCGGACGCGTCACTTCGCCTCTTCCCCTCCGGCGGCCCTCTTCGTAGTGCTGGGACGAGCTCATTCTTAATTTATTCCCGTTTTAAGCGGCTGGCCGAGCTAATATATATATTGAGCTAATATATATATTGGATTTGGGGGGCGGTCGTCTTGATCAGCCCCACCGGTCTGGGCGGGAACGGGAGCTGCCGACGCCGCCCTTTTTTGAGCTGCCCCGAAGTGCGTGCGGGGCGGGTGCTGCGGAGCAGAGACGCTGCGGCGACCTAATGGAGGACGGCGGGCGGGACGGGAGTGAGATGAAGCCCAACGGGACCGTAGGAGCAGGAGATGCCGGGGTCAGTAAGGAGAGGAATTCACCTTTCCCTCCTCCTCTTACCGCCGCTTTCCCCCGCCAGAAAAGAGCCCGATGGCAGGAAGTCCCGAAGCAAAGGGAAGCTGAATGCTCCGAGCAGAGCAACTCTGAGCACGTGCAGAGTACTGCTGCCTTCCTTCTCCCGCATCCAGGGGGAGAATATGTTGTTATTTATTTATTTTCGTCTCAGCGGAGCCTAACAAGTTACAGTATTTGCCAACTTCTGCTAACCTCCTCCCCCTCCCCGCCTTTTTAATTTTTTGTGCTTTTAAATTTAGCATAGAGTCCTCCAACATTACTGCTCATGTCGACCATACACGCGAGATTGCCTCTTTTTTTCCTTTAAAATATCGCAGTGATATTAAGAATCTTATGTTGCTTTCTCCTGTGCTCATTCTGTGGCTCCTATTAGTGATTGGTTTCCATGTTATCCATGGAGACCCTTGTTTGCTTGCTTGCAATATTTTTCTTATGGCCATTATCTATTCTACTTCTGAGCACTGCCCTTTACTGAAATTGTGGGTGCTGTACTTCTCCCTTTTACCCAAATGAACAAAATGTAAATAATAACTGTAAGGTGGGAAAGGTGTGGTTCTACCCCTACCCACCACCCACCTGTAGGACTGGTTTTGATACAGGTCTGAAACTAAAACATTGAGCAGCAGGCCAATAGTAATATGGAGGGCCTGCAACTTTCTAAAATGGGTTTGAGGTCTGAGGTTTATTTGATCAGTGAAGATGGTGGTCCTTCTTTCCCAGTATTTATATCTGTAATGCTTCCTTGTTACAAAAAACCAAAGAATATTGAAGCAAAAAGTTATGGCTGGAGCTGTATGATGAGAGTCAAAGATATTCAGGTCACAATTTGAACCTTTCAAACTGAAAACTTTCTTTTCGTGCCTTAATCCAAGTTAATACAAAGAACTCTACTTTTCCGTTCCTTAAAGGGGAGGGGGACTTGCTACCTTCAAAAAGTTGTTTTAAGTCCACTGAATGTAAACAAGCAAATACATAAAAAGCCCAGTGTGGGTCAGTGGGACTGGGTTAGTTAAGGGTATGTGACTGAGTAGGACTGTTGTGAATCTGTTGTTTGTAAATATTGACACAATCACAGCCAGAACTATATGGATAGAGTAGCAAATGGAATTCTATTCTGTTTAACTTGTTGTGGAAATTAAGGTTCCCCCAAAAAGCACTGAGGAACCTTAGTTTGGCTAATGGAAGTCAGTTTTGTGCATAAAATGTTAACTATCAATTTTAGTCTTTTCTCTTTTTTTCCACAGAGAAAAACCTGATTTTTTCCCTTCAGTGGGAATATCATTTTAAGTGGAAGTGACAGGAAATTAACCGTATATAGGATCTTATTTCAGTGCAGCCAGTCTTCTACTCAGATGTGTTAACTTCCCAAGCTTCAATGCCATAATTCCAGTGAGGTTGTTAGCCTCTCAAACCCGTATTTCGTCCTCTGGGTATCTGCAGAACTTTGAAGCTCTGAGCAGATAGTGGTCTTTCTCTGAGCCTAGTTTTGCATTTACACTACAAGTGTTAGAACGTCCAAGCCACCCTGGTTGCTGGCTAGGACATTGTGTGAACTGTAATGTAAAATAATAATCATAATTACTTTCCCAAACTCTAATCTCTGCCTTCACTACACTGCTACATGCAATAACAAGATGCTGGGATCAAGCAGGTGAAGCAGATGTTTTGTCACTGAATTGTGTGGCCTTTCCTGCATCCCCACCCCCACTTCTATTCATTTTCTTCCACCTCCCCCCCCCTCATAATTGTTTTTTTTTAACCCTCTGGATTGGGGCATTCTTAGGTTCCATTCCCAAGAATCAGTAGTCAATATATCTATAGGTTAGAACTAGAGACGGGGACAGATTGAATAATTAATCACATTTCCTGTCAGATTTGGCTGATTCATCAAAATTCATCAATTCATATTTTTCATAAATGGAGTCCCCACCCCCCAACAAACACAAATGATGGATTTTTAGCAATTTTGATTCATCAATTCATTTGGCTATAAAAAGCCCCTTCAGGGAGGCAGAGTCTCCAAAATTAGAGAGTAGCGTCCTCTGACTCTCCTCTACATTTCCTTCCAAGTTTGGTGGCAATTGGATTTCCCTAACCCAGTTTCTAAAGGAAACGTTCGTGGGGGACCCATTTTGTGGCCGTGTAAGTCAGATATCTGAAACTCAATCATCACCAGTTTCACCACACTTAGATTGTAGAGAAGAGTTGGGATGAGCCTCTCTGCACTTTTGGTGTCTCTAGATGCCTGGGAGTCCCTGGCATTTTCTGGGGGACGGGGCTCATTGGTCAAACTGCTGAACCCCAATCTTAACCACACTTGCAGGGCTTGTAGAAGGGAGGCATTATTATAAATTGGGGCCTCTAGATGCCTGTGTGTGCGCGCACACTTTTTATAGCATTTTAAAGGGGAAATGAATCAGTTCATTGATTCGTCAATTTGTCCCTGATAATTAATCCGTTTTTCACCCTTGACAAATCATGAATCATGACAAATCACCATTACCCCCCCATCCCAAATTCTACAGGGGTGTCCAAAATTTGGCCCTCCAGATATTTTGGACCGCATCTCCCAGAATTCCAAGCCTCGATTACCGATGACAAAGGACTGTGGGAGTTGTGGTCCAAAACATCTGGAGGGCCGGAGTTTGGACACCATTGAGTTAGAACCTGTGGTTTCAGAATCAGTACGTTGGGGGTTTTGTGGAGGCATTAGTGCTGAAAGGTTGAGAAATCCTTCAGGAAGATGCCTCCTGTTCTGCATTCCCACTTCCACCAACTCTTAGGTACTCCAGTATCCCTAGTTCTTTCTCATCTCCCAGTGTTTTCTCTCTTCCACCTCTGCAACGCCCCCACCGCACTTTCAATGCTTTGTTAAAAAAATAAAATAAAGACAGGAGGGTGAAGAAATGGCGCTGCTGGTGGACAAGAGAAAGAATGAAGCAGGATAAGGGAAGAGAAGGAGAAAGACAGTCGGATGTGAGAGTATGGCAAGAGGACGTAGGCAGTGTTGAGGGGGTTATTTGTTTTAACAGATACATCCAGGAACTGACCCTGCCCCCGCCCTTGTCCAGACTGTGGGGCCTCAGGCCTCTCGCGTATCTGGTGTCTAGGCTGTGAAACCTCACCGGAAGGGTTCTATCATGCTTGTGGGCTTGGTTGTCTCTTGTGTGAACAGAATGCAGGATCTGCCACTTTTTATATTTGTGTGGTACAGTATGACATCTGAAAATGTATTGTGTGCATCTCGTTTATTTCGGCTCCTGAAGGGGATAAAATAGATCAGTGCTGCACTGTTTCTGAGCACATCCAGAGCTTACCAGAAAAGAATTGTGCCCCCCCCCCCCAATTAGGTAGCCTAATCGTATGTCACTTGTTTATAAAATACTATACGCTGTTGAACAAATCTATGGTCTGGATTGGCGGGTGTGACACAATTTCGAATCTTCCCCTCCCCCACTGATGTTTATAACAGGTGAACAACATGGCATTATAATCTAGTGCACTGATGGCGAACCTTCGGCACTCCAGATGTTTTGCACCACAACTTCCACAGTCCTTTGTCATTGGCAATATAGGCTTGGGATTCTGGGAGTTGTGGTCCAAAACATCTGGAGTGCCGAAGGTTCGCCACCACTGATCTAGTGCATCAGTCAGTAAACATAAACACCATGTTAAAAGAAATCCATATTAGTAGTGTAATATTATGTAGTATTATGTTTAGCTGTGTTCTTGTTTCTACCTTTCAAGTCCTATCACCGTATGGGTCAGCGAATGCAGGATATCACTGGAGATGGAGGAGTGCTGAAGGAGATTATCCAAGCTGGCTACGGTGAAACGGTTCCTGATGATGCATCAGTATTAGGTGAAACTTGTCTTGTTATGAGAAGTCTGTGGCTGCCATCCTGAATGTGTTTGCTGGAGAGTAACTCCCCCCCCCCCATGCAGAGCATGGTCTAGTGCACTGGTTCTCAACCTGTGAGTCCCCAGATGTTCCTGGCCTGCAACTCCCAGAAGCTTCCACCACTCACTGTGCTGGAAGGGATTTCTGGGAGTTGCAGTCCAGGAACATCTGGGGACCCACAGGTTGAGAACCACTGGTCTAGTGTCAATCCCCCAATTGAGAGCCAAACTAATTCAGGCAGGGCAATTAATGCTGGGGTGGTCCAAGGTTGTAGCATCGAGTATATCAATCAAATACTCAGTCAGGACCTCACTGCCAGGGTAGAAGTAAGATGCAAGAATTGTTGCCCTGGCTCTTTCATCTCATTTAATTGCATGATCATTTTAGAAGCCATTTTAAATGTACACTTGCCAGTTAGTTAATAAACCTGTGTGCTTGCTGAGGCTATTGCAGAAAGCATCCTTTCCAAATCAAATTATCCAGCCTTCAGAATGGAAAACTGATTGCATGTTTTGAAAAAAAAAACATGCAGTCAGCATCACAACCCCTGGAGGCAGAAGTAGAGATAGAAGTACCAAGATTCTGGGAGCTGTCATCCCAAAAACTTAACTTTTCCAGTCCCTTGACACTTTTCTTGTCTGCATGTATTTCTCAGTGGTGTCCCTCCCCTCCCCGCTGTTTGCAGTAAGAAGGACATTCTCCTACATCAGCTCCTGGTCCCAAGTCATTTCTCTCTGGTGGGTCGCTGGGAAGGCTGTGCACCCAAATTCTTTCTTGCTTTGTCCACATCACACAGACAGTACCTCTGCCTCCGATGTTGGAGGACTGAGGAAGACTACTGTACGTGTCTTCTGGGGGAGAGTCAAGGTCTGAGCTTTCCCTCTCATTTCAGAGGGAACTCCAGTCTTTCCTGTAATCTCTGGAATGCCAATACTGCACGAATGCATGTGGTGTTGTGTGTTTAAATTTTTCACTTCAGGAACAACTGTTGAGGGAGGCTACAGATGTAGTTTACCCTTTCTACCCCCTCTTCTGGGTGGATATTATTAATCCTTCGCCATTTGGAAAGCTGGTTCCTTGGGCCACTTGCAACTGGGAATGGTTGGGATACCAGGGTGGCATTGGGAAGGGGAAAGCATTAATCCTGCACATTGCCTAAATCCTAGTCACTCTTGTTCTTTAAAGAATAAGAATGGACATGTTAAATTCTTTCATGAAATCCCAAGGAACTGTCTGGTTTGGATGTTTAAGGAATTTGGGAGGTTTATTTACTCAGATGGTTGGCTAGTTACTTCTACTGTTTTTATTCTAGATAATGACTGTTACACCACAAGTTAGTGATCTTTATTAATCCTGTCTATATAACTGACAGTGATTGATGGCAAATTTAGAAAAATGCTGTTGGATTTTCATATTGGTAGAATATGTTTGCTCTTGGCAATTTTATAATAATTATGTTTGAGGGGCAAATTATCTTTTGGTAAATGAAATTGATGTTTGGCAAGCAGGTTGCCCAATGAAATAAAAAGAACAAGCGTGAGGTTATTGTACGTATCAAATGTGTGCATGTGTTTAAAAGGCTAGGAAATGCTGGTTTGTGTACTGTGCAGTAATGGAGCTTTCTGTGGTTGGCTTACAATAAAATCTAGAAGTGTGGCACATGGAATCCAATGCTAAATCATTGCTGCAGCAGTTCCTCTAGTAGAGTGATGGCGAACCTTTCAGAGACCGAGTACCCAAACTGTGATTCAAAACCCACTAATTTTTCGTAAAGTGCCAATACAGCAATTTAACCTGTATACAGGTGGCTGTGAAGGGGCGATGTCAGGTGCCCACAGAAAGGGCTCTGAGTGCCACTTTTGGCACCCGTGCCATAGGTTCACCAACAATGGTCTAGTATTTGGGGCTTGTCATCCATGCAAATAGGGATGTATGTGTCTGCTCATCTTACAGCTTCTGCCTCGGCCTCTGGAATTTGTCATGCAAACCCTTTAGGCTTTAATGAGAACTGGTTCCTGTTAAGTCAACTTATTACACCCCTTCTGTACTGTACCACACTGGGTCCTGTTTTGTTTCCTTGCTGTATTTTCCCAGAAACTTGTTGAAAGACGAAATATAGCAAGGTAATAAAAGAACACCCAGTATTGTGTATTGAGTAAAGTTAAGCCTGGGTTCAAATCCCTGATCCACCATGGAAACTCACTGAATGGGGAATGGGATTGGTCGATCCATGCCTTAAATATCTTACCTTGAAAACCCTATTGCGATGGCTGTACATCAGGTAGCTGACTAAGCTCAATAAGTTAGGTATCTGGCTTGTGGAGTTAGAGGTTTGACGCTCCACTCTGCATCTCAGAAGAGCCAGCCTATGTAGGGTTGGGCATGCTGTGCTGTTCCCAGGCACTCCCAGATGAAGGGAATGGTAGACCCACTCCTCTGTATTCTCTACCTAGAAAACCACGAAAAGGGCCAACATAAACCATAATTGGCTTGATGGCACACAATTACTTGTTATTATAGGTGAGATGCAAGTTGATGGATCTGCTTGCATTTGGCCATTGCCTGTTATTAATGAAATTATTCAGAGTTTCTGACTGAAACTCATTTACTGTCCTTTTGTTTGGTATTTCTCAGTGAAATTTTCAGGGTATTTGGAACACATGGACAGACCTTTTGACACAAACTGCTTCAGGAAGAATCCCAAACTCATGAAACTTGGTGAAGGTAGGTCCAAGAAGGACACATCTATATGTTCCTCTAATGGATGTTGTCCTGTAATGTTCATGGGGCCTGTAGCTATTAAGGACAGTTAATAAGGCAGTGCACAAACTTGAAAAAACCAGTCTTTTCTCTCTTTGTCTTCCCAGATATTACTCTACATGGTATGGAGGTTGGACTTCTGACGATGAAAAAAGGAGAGCTGGCACGATATCTCTTCAAGCCCAAATATGCCTTTGGAGTTTTGGGCTGCCCTCCATTGATCCCTCCCAATGCGACAGTCATGTTTGAAATTGAGCTCTTGGACTTTCTGGACTCAGCAGAATCTGATCGGTTCTTTAACATGACTCCTGTAAGTTTCTGCCCAGTAATCTGAACGAAAAAGAGAACACATCCCTCATGTTGCCTGAGGCCTAATGTAGGAAAGGGTACATTCATCATCCCTTAGCCAGCAAAGCAAGTGCTGCGGGACGATGGAAGTTCCAGGCAATTCATATCTCTTCTTTGTCCCAGGTCAACAGCATAAGCCACCAGACTTTGAATATAACACCATTGTGGAAGAGCGACCCCCCACCCACTTATTGGCTACTTGCTTCCTTCTTACCATTGCTAATTGTGTTCATTTTCAATGTGTTTTTAATATATAGATTTATTTTTATTTTTGCAAATACACAAATAGAGAAGAAAGACTAGGAAAGATAGAGAAAGAAGATTTGCTATGGGAAGTGTTTTTTTTAAAAAGCCAATTCATAGTAAGATTGATGAGGCTCAAACCATCATCAGTCAAATGTATAAATTAACATAGGCAGCTTGTGCATTTTAAAAGTATCCAACCTAGCAACATTGACTAGATGATACAGGTTCATATGCAGTGAGTATAATTAGATGTTCACACCACTGAGTGATAATTGTTGATTTTTCCAACCTTGGAGTATAAAACTTTTCTCCAGGCCTGGAGAATCCATTTGTGCTGTTTCTCAGCTCGTGAAAGTGTGGACCTGTCCAAGGTTAACCAGTCCACATTGAGGTAACAGGGGTGATAATTCTGGTTTTGGTGAGAGAGATGAAGAAACCCTTCTTTTTAGTCTTAGTTTCTGCTTTCTTGGGAGTGCAAAATTTTGTTTATTGTATCAGAATAGCATCTGGAACAGTTAAATTTTTCTGAGTTCAGAGTCTTAAGTGGGACCTACTATATCCTAGCTTCATTCCTACTCAGTGGAGCATCCTTCGTAGGAGGTGCATACAGGAGCAAAACAAAGCAAAGAGCTCTGCTTATATCTCGCCCATACCACTTCAAGTAGTCTCTGGGCGATTTACCGTTTTAATGACAGTATGCAGGCTACACATTGTCCCCCTCTCAGCAAGCTGGATACTCATTTTTCCCACCTCAGAATGATGGAAGGCTGAGCCAACCTTGAGCCTGCTACCTGGGATTGAACCCCAGGTTGTGAGCACAGTTTTACCTGCAGTACAGGCAATTAGCCACTGCGCCACAAGGGATTTTGTTGCAATATATACATCTTCCGTACAGCATTCGGTTCTGCTCCTTTGGTGGCCCAGGAGGATTTCCAAGTGCTCAGAGTCCTAAAAAGTGATTAATACTACGTTGGAGAGACACCTCAGAGGTGGGGTGAGTAGGGCCTGAGGAAGGCCTGAGGAACATGAGCTGCCTGGGTTTCTTGCCTCAGTAGTAAAGCGGCTGGATACTGGAACTATCGCTTATCAACAAATTAACTAGATTGTACTAGTTATGATACACATTGAAGATGCCATTTTCATTAATGTAAGGGCTAGTTGAGAGAGTAGCGTTCTAAACATATATAAGATTTGAAAGTTCAGAAAGGTAATTTTACCTCTTGACCAGGTAAGGCCATCTTTCATAATCCAAACCAGACTGTGCTGCCTGAAGGAACCAGGAGCACTGCACAGCAAATTGCTCCCTGCACCTTTCGTACCTCTGCCAGGTTGTATGTGCTATATAGCTCAGTGGGAAGAGCACACACTCAGTACTTCCAGTACAAGAACTGAATTGCAGCGGTGAGAAAAGGCCGTCTTCTGTGATTTTAGAAGAGTTTTGAGATGTTGCATTTCTGGATTACAGCTCTCCCAATCTTTCTGTCAGCATGAATATGATACGAGACGTACAAAAATAATGCAGGGTATGAGTAAAGAGGATAGAGGGACATTCTTCTCTCACACACAAAATACCAGAACTAGGGGATATCCATTCAAATTGAGGGTTGAGAGAGTAAGAACAGGCAAAAGGAATTTTTTTAACTCAGCGTGTTGTTAGTCTGTGGAACTCCCTGCCACAGGATGTGGTGATGGCATCTGGCCTGGATGCCTTCAAAAGGGGATTGGACAGATTCCTGGAGGAAAAGTCCATCACAGGTTACAAACCATGATGCAGATGTGTAATCTCCAGGCTTAAAACCAGGGTACTTCAAGGGCCAGATGCAGGGGAGTGCTATCAGGAGACAGGTATCTAGTCTCATGCTCTCCCATAGGCATTTGGTGGGGCCACTGTGAGATACAGGAAGCTGGACTAGATGGGCCTTTGGCCCGATCCAGCATGGCTCTTCTTATGTTCATGTCTAGCAGCTGTTGAATTTGTGGTATGCCAGAGGAAATGGGGTGTGAGGGGGCGTGAGGGGGCGCTTCTCCTGACTCATATAGAGTGCAGTTAGGACACCAGACTAATGCAGTCAGAGTTTGTGCAAGGTCATATTTCTAAATCACTTTAGTTCTGTATTGACTCTTACAGTCTCTCTAATAATTGCACTGCCTTTTGTTGCCCCTTTTTATGTTCACATCTGTAGTCATGCTTCAATGAAATTGTCCCTTTCCACCACCCTTACTGATACAAGTCCAAGTTTTTCGGGCGTGAAAGCAAGCTAAACATTTTTCCAATGCCTCACAAAGTCTAGTGTGAACTCGTGCAATGGCCACTGATAACTCATTTCTCTCGCTGGATTATGGCTTCTCTGTACAGGAGCAGCAGAGACGATTTCCACTTCAGAAGGTGTTGAAAGTAGCAGAAACAGAGCGGGAATTTGGCAATTACCTTTTCCGCCAGAAGCACTTTAAGGAGGCTAAAAAGAGATACAAGCGAGTAAGTGAAGCGGATTAATGGGGAAAATGAGTGACAAGAAGTGTGTAGAAAGGTAGGCCTCACACAAAACACTGTTACCTTCCTACCCACCTCTGTTTTTAATCCCATGTGCCCTTTTGGTTGAGCTCCAAAACTTGGAGAAATGCCTGAAGAAATGACTGGCCAGGGTTTTAAACCTGTTAATGGCCAAAATCCTGTTGTTTGGTGAGGTAAATCTATGCCGCCCAGAGACCTCTTGGTAGTGGGGCGGCTAAAAAAATCTTGTAAAATAAATAAATAAATAAATAAATAAATAAATAAATAAATAAATAAATAAATAAATTCTACTAAAGGAAGCCCACAAAATCAGGGGAGATTTAGTGAGTTGACTCCTCCATCGGTTCCATTGATTTAAATGGGCCTGTTCTTGGTAGGACTTTCTATGCAAAGCCATAGAATTTTGGCCAGAGTGAGTGGCAAAAATACACGATGTGGCCGCTTACCAAATTAGGCCTTCGATTCTGAATAGCAGCCTTTCTCTTAAGACTGAGACTGGGGCTTTCTCCAGATAACGTCCTGTGAAGAAGTGCGGAACCAAACTGTTGCCATCTTGGGATTGAGGCTTTTCTGTTTTGCCCCAACATGCATTTTTCTTCTGAGGCAGTATTCACGGTCCTCCTTAGTTGCCCATACTACCTATTGTATGGAATCACCAGTGCACGTTCATCCAATAAAATCTGTTAACTTGCTGCTTGCTGTGTACATGGGGCTGTAAGTGACAGTGCTTTGTTTCCATCTGTTTACAGGCTTCCACAGTCTTAAACCATGTTCATGCCAAAGAGGATGAACAAGTGAAAGTGGATGCTGCCAAGCTTCTGATCTTTCTGAACTTGTCCTTTACTTATCTAAAGCTGGAACGCCCAACCCGAGCACTTGCCTATGGGGAGAAAGCCTTAGGGATTGACGAGAAGAATGTCAAAGCACTCTTCAGGTGTGGCCAGGTGGGGAACTCTGGGGGATTCCGCCCCCTGCCCCACTCTCATATGTCCAGTGGAGGGATGAATGACTGTTCAGTCTCAGAATGGTTGGATCTGGCTGGCTGCTGGTTAGGAAGTTCAAAGGACTGGCTTGGATGTGAGAAACCTTGCATGGGGTTCATAGGATTAATAACCCAGTGCTCAGGGGTATTTGAGCCATTTTTAAAATGGCCCCTTCTTGAGTTTGCAGCAGTCTGGTGGCAATCCCAAGGGTCCACTGGGTATATTTCGTGTAGAAAGCTTGCTTTCCATGTATATAATGGCCCATAGTGGACATGCACTCTCAGCCAGCATATTAAATCATAAAACAATAATAACTGAAACAGTAAACCTATTTTTAAAAGCTGAATACGTTCCTATATCTCATTACAGAGCTTGAAAAGTAAGCCATTGTCACTTCTTACTACATGTTGCGGAAGTAAACATGACATTTCTCATTACTTTGCATGGGTCTTTAAAAAAAAATATTGGGTTTTGTAGGAAAATAGAAAACAACTTTAAAAATTTCCTGTCAGAATCTGTCTAGAAATGCCCTTTGCAAGTGATTCTGAAAGTAACTAGGAAATATTACTTGTTGCACCTGTAACTGAGTTTGTTCCCCTTATTATATTATTTCTGAAAAAAGGCCCTGTCATCTTTCCACCCCACATTTTTACTTTCAAGCTACGGATAAACTTTTGTTGACTTTTCAAAATAAAAAGAAATTATGGACTAGAGAACATTTGTCCTTCCAGATGTCCCAGGCTTCTGACTAGCAGAGGTCCATGCCAGTTTAGCAAATGAAAGATATCATAGAATGGCTAGATAGGTCAGTAAGTTAGATTTTTGGTTGTGGAGCCAAAGGTTCAATTTTCCACTGTGCATCCTAGAACAGTCAGTCTTTGTGGCCTTGGGCAAGCTGAAGTCGCAGGGTGCTTCCGGGGGGGGGGGGGGAGGAATGGTAAACAACTCCTGAGGACAGCCACTCCTCACTTAATGACCTGCCTGTTTAATGACTTAGACTTACAACAAGCATTGTTCGGGCCTGGGCCAAAGTGTCCAACCTACCTCCGCCTGTCTGCACTTACCTTGTCAGCAGCTTGGAGGGAAGGAAGCAGGGCTGCAGCATTTTTCGCTCCCCTTTCCTCCTCTTTCCCTGCTTCCAAGGAATGTCACAATGGCTCACCTAGGGCGCTTTTACACGACCCCTAAGATCCGCTGGCAACTTAAATTCGGACCAGAGATCTTGGGGGTTTGCTCCTCTTGCTGTGCTCCCACCCCTCCGCACACCATTGCTCCTGTCTGTGTGAGGGGAGGGAGAAAAACTGGAGAAAAGAATGCAGGCTCACCTCCACTCTGCCATCGGGAGCTGCTTCGGGAAGCATTCCAGTCTCTTAAAGGGGCGGGGGTAAAAAAAACCCAAACAGAAGCCGAGGAGAGCCCGGCACTCACTGCTTTGCAATCTGCATCAGAAATTTTTCACCTTCAGAGACCAGGTACTTGGAAAATGCGCTGGGATGCACTTAGGTGGGTATGGTCGTACTTAATTTTTTTTTAAAAGTCCGGAGCTGGTGGGAAAACAATTTTAAACTCCGCATCTGGGAGCCCTTTGCCTCGGATTTTAGGGGTCGTGTAAAAGCGCCCCTAGCGAGGATAAGTACCTTGAGTAGGGCAGAGGGTCAGTCACCTCCATCCGCCTCTATTCTCCCTCCTTTTTGTTCTGCTTCTCCTGTGGCTTCTTGGAAAGCCTCCCTGCTTTGGCCTGCCTGCAAGGAAGGCGGCCTCAACACACCAAAAGACACTTGCCTTAAGCTCCTCGCTTAACAACCAATTTGATTAACAACCTAGTCCTAGGAGCAGAACTTGGTTGTTAAGCGAGGAGTGCCTGTACCCATTACTAGCACACCTCAAAAAGTCAAAATTTATTGATAGCACGCTATCATCATCATCATCATAAAACAGCAGCAAAGATTGTCCACTCCAGCTTGCAGGTCTAAATGTTAAGCCCAGCTTGCTTCCTAAGGAAATTGCCATAGGTAGGCCCTTTTGTGAAGGCAATGGTAGTGATAAATTATGAGACTAAAAGCAGCCAAATTGAGAAACAGATTAGCACATAAAAATGAAATCTGGTTTACTGAGAATTCTGGTTTGTATAGCCATCGCCTCCCAAAAGCATGCACCCAGTATGGCCACTACCCATCTCGGTTCAAGGATTTTGGATTCTGTAGTCCAGGAAATGCTGTGTGATGTCTGGCTTCTGCTATCAACAGAATTAGGGTAACAAACTAGAAACTAAAAAGGAAGGAAATGCTTAGCATTGTGTGTGAACCTGAATCTTTGGATTGTTGCTTATTTAACAAGCCAGGGTATGTTGTTGATTTCCACGTTGAGAGCTACAAACCAGGCATGCTTGTTTAAACAATACTGAGCTTTTACTTTCTTGTTAGTTTGGCTCAATTGATGGGTGTGATGAGCCAAGGTATTAAGTTGAGATGGGCACAAAATGGAAAAATAAGGTTTCTTTTCATCTTGTGCTCACCCCCGTTTTGTTTCATTTGATTTCTTACATTTTTTTAAAATCATAAGAAAATGAAATTAAACGAAACAGCTCCCCTAGGTCCTAGAGGCACCAGATTTGGTGCCCAAGAGCCATTATTAAAGGGCTCCTGCTGAGCTGTTATTAGCTGGGCCCCTTTAAACCTTGGCCCAGTCGTCAGCAGGGGATCCCCTGGTACCGACTGGCCAAGGTTTAAAGGGGTCCAGCCATTGACAGCTCGGCAGGAGCCCTCAGAAAACGGTCGGGTAGGCAGTTCCCCACAATTGTGCTGCCTACCTGACCGTTTTCAGAGGGCGCCTGCCGAGCTGTTAATGGCTAGACCCTTTAAACCTGACCCAGTCGGTACTAGGGATGGGCATTTCGTTTCGGAACCAGTAACCAGATAAGCCCAGGCGGTGCTCGGAACCAGCTGATACACACAGATCCAATTGCTTTACCTTTCTCTCTGCCGGCCTGGAACTGAGCTGCAATGAGGAAGCATGCTGCAAGGTAATCTTTCCTGCTCTGTGCTGCTGTCCAATCAGAGAGGGAAGCGGGATGGTGCCTGTCCCTGCACAGCTCCTGAATGGCCAGCATCACAGATCAAGCAAAGATGACATTGCAGCATGCTTCCTTGTTGGATTTTAACTCTGCGTGAGACAGAGAAAGGTAAAGCAATTGGATCTGTGGGTATCATCTGGTTCCGAGGACCACCTGGGTTCGCATGGTTCGTTTCATAACCTACTGGCTCCAAAACAGAATGCCTATCCCTAGTCAATACCAGAAGGTCCCCCCTGGTGCCAACTGGGCCAGATTTAAAGGGGTCCAGCCATTGACAGCTCAGCAGGAGCCCTCTTAAAATGATGGAACAAAACGGATCATTTCAGTGCAACCATTTCATTTCGGCTATAACAAAATGCTCCTTCCCTGTTTCGTTTTGTTTCATTACGTAATGAAATGATGAAACAGCATTTTGTTTATTGTTTCCTGCCCATCCCTAGTATTGAGCATGCTGCGCATGAACGGTAAGGCTGTACCATTGCACCTTCTCTTTGTTCCTCACTCTTCAAGATAAGCGAATAAACTGAATTTCTAACTTTAGTTGTGTTCTGAACTCTTATTTCTTTTAACTTCTAGGCATGCCTCTCTCTGCTAGACTATGAGAGAGCTCGAGATTATCTGGTCAAAGCTCAGAAAATGCAGCCTTTCAACCATGATATTAACAATGAGTTGAAAAAGTTGGCCAGGTGAGGGAGCTGTTTCTTTACAGTTATTAAGATAATTTCCCCTAAATCTTTACTTATGTGCACTGTATGATATGCACTTATTCCTTGTAGCTGTTTAATCCTATACTGTATATTCTTTGTGTGGTTTATTTATCTATCAAGTTGCAACTAGCAGTGAAGAAAATGTGAATTCTCTCACATTCACTCAATATGAAGTTTCACCTGGAAATTTGGTACTGTTTGATTTAAATGGCCAAACAGAGAGGCACAGAAAGCTTTGTCTGCAGTACCACCATATTAGTCAATTTTTTCTAGGCTCCTCACATCCAAATGACATACAAGTTTCAAGCAATCCTGTTTGGTCTATAGCAATGTGTTGTCAATTTGCCAGTCTGGTGAAGTGGCTTAAGAAGAGCCACAATATTGGCTCCGTGGAGGGGCTGAGGAAGCTATTTTTAAAGTGTGTATTAGGACAGCAAATAAGTGCTGTGTTACTTAAAAGACCTAAAAGGCTAATGTAACACAAATGTGTATTTTGACAATAGGCAAACTGACCACAGGCATACTGCCCTCACATACATTTGCTTTTCATTCCTCTTTTAGAAATTACTTCCTCAGCCCCTCTGCGGAGTCCAGGGAAGGGATTAAATTGCAAATATCGTGAAGTGACTCTTAAGCCATTTCCCAATGCCAGCAGATTAAAGGAAGCTTGTTTCAGGTCCATTTCCAGTAAATACACACAAACCAAACCAGAGCAATTCCACCCACAGTGAAAAAAATAGAAGCCCCTGACAGGCCAGAAAGGTGTAGATAGGGATGCTCTGGTATAATTTGGTTTGCTCCATGTGATTGCAGTCAAAAGAAATGGACCAACCCATCCCTGTAGTGGTCTAAACAGTAGGCTAAATGCCCATCTGAACACACTGGTACCTTCTGCAATTTAGGCCTTTGAATATTTGTTGTGGCTGCTGGATGTTCCAATGGCTGAGGGTGTTTTTGGTTGTTTATTATTATTATTATTTATTATTATTATTATTATTATTATTATTATTATTATTATTATTATTATTATTATTATTATTATTATTATTATTATTATTATTATTATTATTAATAAGCTTTAAAATAAAGGCAGAAAGGGGCAAGATGTCAGATTTTGCTCCAGAATCCTGTGCTTTTTGAAATAGCCAATAGCAACCTTACGATAGAGCTTTGTCTGTTGCAGTTGCTACAGTGATTACATGACAAAGGAGAAAGAAATGTGCTGCCGGATGTTCAGTTCTCTCAGCTGTCCTTCAGCAGAGGAAGACTCGAAGGTAATGGGCTTGCTTTCCCAGTAGAGTGTAGAGTGGGATGTCATCTCGTGCATAACTAAATCATCCCTGGCAGATAGCCATCGAACCTCTGCTTAAAACATCCAGTGATGGAGAGACCATCCAACTTCCAAGTTAATCTGTTCTGCTGTGGAGGAAGACTTTGTGCCTTCTCTTCATGGAAGCTTACATCTTGAAGAGGCATTCCCATCCCACAACTCCCTAAGCCTGAGCATTATAGCAAAAGTGTATGACTAGTACCGCATGAAAGGTTTATGAGGAGAGACAGTCTTTGGGGCTGAATAGGCTGTATACCTTTGTAGACTGTTCCAAGAATTAAAGATCTCAACTCTTTCATGATGATTGCTGTGCATACACAGTTCATGGGTTTCTAATCAATACATGTTTATGGTTAATCCCTGAACCATCTTCATCAGGGGAGGCGATATATCAACTGAAACAAAGCTAATCTTAAATACACCAGGGTTTGATCAAAACCAGACAGGTAAACATTCATACCAAGCTCAGGCAAGTCAATTTAAAGAGCCAGTACTTCACAATGGCCAATATTATGTAAAGGTAACGTGTGGGGTCTATCCAGTAGACTTCCAGCCAGAGGTAAAAATGAAACCACTGTCCTGTTAATGGAATGTTGCTAAATGTTTATCAAGCTAGCCTTGATAATGATTCTGTTCCAGAATTGTCTGGTTTTGGCCAACGCTTGTACCCCATTCCATTATGGTTGATGACTGTACTTAATACAATCTTAAGCCAGTCTAGATTTTTCAGACTGCCGTAATCTAATATATTATGGGTGCTCCAATGTAGTCCTTGTAACAGATATTCTGGTCTGGCCAATGTAAGATTGACCACAGCAACATAATGCTTCGTTACTGCTTGGGACTCCTAAATCCCAGAGGAGCATTAACTGGATGGAACAGGTTTGAAATGAAGCCAATCTTCCTATTTTTATCAAAGCTTGTCCATAAAAGGGAAGAATGATCATTCCTTTTATTTTCTCATTATCATCCGCCATTTGTCTTATGTATCTGTTGTTATAATCCAACACCCAACTAATGTCCATTAGGAAAATATCTTTATTTTAAACAGATTGTAAAACATGGCTTTGACTTGACTCCTGAATATTTTCTTGCCATGTTAGCTCTTAGCAGGGGAGTGGGGGTGAACATACAGAAGGATAAATTTCTATGAAGTGAGAAAATGGGTCCTCGTATAATTAGGTTAGCTGTCTAGTGCTGCCACTGGCAAAGCATCTTAGTGGTAACCTATTCTCATACCTGAAGAAATAGCCCTCTTGAAACCAATTGAAAGCATTTGTTTTGGTTTCTAGTTTATTAGCTACATAAAGGTGCAACTACATTGCCTAAGAAATCCTCAAGTTGCTTCGAGATATTATTGTATCAGTTTGTGTCATGTGCTCTTTGTGTCACTGTTCCTGCCCTCAAGGGGCAGCCTCAACTGAATCAGGTTGATTTAGTAAAGGAGACCACACGTTCTTTAAATTGCCTTAAATAGAGCCAGGTTGGCACTTGGATCCATCCATGGTCTGTCCTGATTCTTCTTGCATTCTATCCATAACTGTCTTGTCTAGTGTCTATGATTTTTTGAATATTTACAGCAGATTTTTTGTTTGTTTGTTTTTAACTCCAAGTTTGTGAGTACTTTCCACTCTCTTGTTTAATTCTAACTGGCATAGTTCTGCATCATTGTTGCAGATAGTGTATTTTCCTGCAGTTGAAACATCCCTCTTATCTCCTTTGACAATCTACTATTAACAATAGACCTCCTTGTTTACTAGGCTGGCAAAGCTTGCAAATGCATCAGTAAATAAAGATGGGGGACGCGCAAAAATAATGTAGTTATAAGAAAAAGAAAAAAATAAGGAAAAGAAAGGAGCTGGCATAATGGTTGTTTGGAGAAGTTAAAGCCACCAGATGGGAGGCAAATCACATACCAATAACAAGCCAGCAAGTCTCTAGTGCTTCTGTGATGCAACACTAAAGTCAAAGGGTTTATTTTAAAAAATTAAATGATGGAACAGTTTGGATAGCAGGCATAGTCCTTGATTTCATGATGAGCCAGCCTCAAACACATCAGCAAGACATTAGCACAGGGAATACTCCACACAGAGAGAATAGAATGAGGCCACTGTGCACACAGCCAAAATATGCAGTTAAAAAAACCAATGCAATGTAGAATAAAATAAACAACCTCCCAATAGGTGTAAACCTTTTTAGGGAGAGTCTGGTAGAAAATGAGGAAGGCAGTGAAGTTTACCATATCTTCCTTCTCTATCCATTCACCTCTTCTTACCTTTTGCAGTGCATTTTCACCATTAGCTATTTTAAAAGGAGTATGAATGTTCATAATAGAAAAAAAGTATCATGTTGGGCTGAGGAACATGTGTCAGTATTTTCCCTTCATGGTATTCACTGACTGTAGAATCATAGAATCATAGCGCTGGAAAAGACTTCAATGGCCATTTAGTCCAACCCCCTGACATGCAATAACCCCCATCTCAGTACTTGCGACAGATGGCCATCAAGCCTTTGCTTAAAAACCTCCAAAGAGGAGACTCCACCACCGTCCGTGGCAGCATATTTCAATGCCAGACAGCTCTAACTGTCAGGAAGTTCTTCCTAATGTTTAAATGGAATCTCTTTTCCTGTAGTTTGAAACCGCTGCCCTCAGTCCTAGTCTCTGAAGCCATGGAAAACAAACTTGTTTCCTCTTCAATATTACATCCTTTCAGATATTTAAACATGGCTACCATATTTTCTCTCAGCCTTCTTTTTGTAAGGCTAAACATTCCCAGCTCCCTCAGCCGCTCCTCATAAGACATTTCTTGCAGACCTTTAAGCATTCTGGTCACCCTCCTCTGGACCCATTCAAGGTTGTCAACATCCTTTTTAAAATGAGGCGCACAGAACTGGACACAGTACTCCAGGTTTGGTTTCTGTTGCTTTTTTTTATAGCTGTGAGCGTGTCAGTGGCATTTCCTGGTCACACAATAGCATGTGTTCACCCTTTTAAAATTCTTCTCCTTGAACTCCAACCATTAATTGCACATACTGTTGGAAATTGGGCCTTAATCATGTCCCTATTTATTCTGAAGAAAATAGAAGCAGGCTGGGAGGAGAGGTGATAAACATCACTCTCGTTTTTTCCTGCTAAAGAGCAGAGGGGAAGGACTTGCCTTTCACCCCATACCCCTTCAGCTGCCTTTTGCAATATGCGGCCTGATAAAAACATCTTGAAAGCTGAAACAACATTTTGACATATCAGGTTAGTTGCAGCACCAGCGAGTAGATTATTCAGACTTTTACTCAAAAGGCACTGTGTTGTCTAGTATATCCTTTTAAAAAGTGTTGTCTTGGCAAATATATATATGCACATATTGAGTCATGATGTGTTTGTTCATTTCAGAATCCGACTGTGCAGTGCAAAGGAAGTGATTTCAAATCGTAAGGAAGCCCATGTTGGTATCATCCACTGACTATATATATGTCCTCATTTTAGAAGTGCAGACAGAAGAGGCCTGCTTTGAGCTCTCAGAACTGAGACGATTGCACAACTGCACATACTTGCAGTGAAGGAGTTGAAATGTTGTTCCTTTCTGCTGACATGCAAACATCTGTTGAAACGAAGACATTCCTCGTTGTTTCCTCATTTCTGGGAAGTCAACCCAGTCTGCCTGTAACCAGGCAATAATAACCAGTTGATTTAGAGGCCAAGTTGTTTTCTGGCTGTTTTTCAGGAGATTGTGCCATGATGGTCAGTGTTCACCAGGTCGCCATGATGTTTTGCATTTATCAAAGAAGGTTCTTGATAATGTTACACTGCTGGTTATCCAAAAGACATTTGCTTTTGAAGAAAAATTGACATGCTTGGTATCTTTGCTGTACAAAGTCAGCGAGTCGCTTGTTGCTTGGGGTAGAAGTTAAGAGACGAACTGTCTCACATTCACTATGCAAACTTGGGTGTTTCTGCCTAGGATGTAATGTGGTTTCTCTGTTGCTGCTAGTAGATAATTATAAATCCAGGTATATAGAACCAACAACTGAGTTGTGCTTCTGCTCTAACTGCACTGAATTAGCAGCACTTCTATCATGTTCATGGTAAGATATAAAAAGAGAGAACTCTGGAGAAAAGGAAATCCAGGCGAAATCCATGTATGTGAGCAGAGACAGATCAAAATGGGGTAAAGTGGTTCCATGTTGAAAGATTTCAGCTGAAAGGGGATCCCTGGTTTGAAAAGGTGCCAAGATGTAGTGATTAAGACCAAACTGCAAGGTCTCGGATTCAAATATTTTACCAGCCTGAGGCCACGTTTGTTCATTTCACCCCTTCATTTGCATTATGGGAATAATAAATGTTCTGTAAAGTTGTTGGCAGATGTCATCAAGTGCGAACACTTGAAAGCATGTAAAAGAGGTTGTCAAAATCAGAGTTCTACACCAAAGAGGCCTAGAATTTTTCTTTAAAAAAATTAAGATAGGTTTGCAAGATTCTTTTCCATGAAGTAACATGGAAGGCCAGTATGTGATTTTTCCCCCAAACAGCTTTAATGTTATTAGTATTAATTCATGACAGCAAAAATCTATGGGCTATCTGACTTGGCATTGGGGACAGTAGTGCCACCTGATCCAATGTTATTTCACAGAAGATAATTTCATGATGCACAGACTTGGCACTCTAGCAGCTCATGACCCAGACCGAGAGAATTATGCCCTATATTGTCCATCTACTTGAGAATAGTCTGTCCTCTGTTTTCTTTAATTGCCATGATGGATACAACACGTTTATTCAGCACAACTGGAAAAAAAAAAAGAAGCTAAAATGTTTTACTTTGATATTCAGATATTTGTTTAGCTGGGCAATGAAATAAATACTGTAACATATATACTAGATAGAGTGAACATCCTTACTATTAAGATGTACCGCCGCAGCATCCAAAATACCATACGGGCCCCATGAGGGTGCCTTCTAACTCTACTGTTCCATGATGATGATCATGATTATAGACTGTCTACAACAGAACTTCATGATTTTTCCCATCTAGTACTGAAATTGTACCTCTAGCTGATCAAATTATTTTTAAACAGAACACCAGCTCTTTGTTTGTTTCTAGTAATGGATGAACAGATCTAACTTGGAAGTCCACAGGAACTTCCCATTGACTTCCCATTATTTAGCCACATTAAGATATTATGACCTGTGATCCTTATTCTAATATATTTCTAGTGATAGTACACAAAATACTATGCAAACTTCCAAATATTTTTTCAGCTGAACAAGGGAAGGGCAAACAAACAAAAGCATAAAATTTGCCAAGCTGACATTTAACATGAATGTGTTTCTTCTCTAAAGGCTTCTTTTCACAGTTAACTAATTGCCACAAATTAGTCCCTTTCCACATTTCAACAGCTTTATATATTTACATTTTATTTCAGGTAAAACAAATCCCTTGCAGGCTATGTTAAGACTCCCTTGGTCCATAGATAAAGATACATGTTTTGTTTGCCATGGTTGCCTGGCAGCTAAAAAAAAAATAGGTTGATAATTGTTGCAAATGAATAATCATATGCATCCCAATATTAGACATGATTATGTAGACTAACAGCCATGATATAGTGGACAGAGTGGAGGAGTAGGATTCAGGGGGCCTGTATGCAAATCCCACTCAACCATGGGAGCTCACTGGGTGCATGGAACTAGTAAAACCACTTCTAAAATACCGCACCTACCTTGAAGACCCTGTTAGGGTAGTTGTAAGTCAGTTCTGACTTCAGAACTTAAGTCCCATGCAAGTCAGGTTTTCCCCCAACGTATTTGCATGCAATCACAGTCTTCAGCAATGAGACCTACTGAAGTATTTTGTATTTCTTTGTTGATGTCGTTTGCCACTTAAGACAGTCATTAACATTCCCAGCCTTACTGGCTAGCAAATGAGCAATGACCTTTCACGTCTTGTCAGCTTGGAGAAAACAGCCAAAATCTGCAAGCAATTTCAACAGACTCCACAACAAACGAAGTTAAGAGGGATGAAGATATAATTGCTTGAGTCAGACAGCAATTCAAACCTAAAGACAAATGGTATCTCTGCTCTCACTCACTGTTCAAGTAGATTACTTGAAGCCACAAATTTGTTTCCAGAAATAGCATAGCAAAATACAGAAATGCACTACATTCATTTTAGAAAAGAAAGATGACTGTCTGAAACCAATGATGATAATACTGTTCCACCTCATTTTCCCTCCTAGCTGTGACAGTGTTCCTTGAATTTAGTATAAGAGTACCATTTCTGTAAATCAAAAAGAGAAAAACGCATAGCCCCTCAGCATTATATTGTCTTATGAAATGGTTTTCAAAGTACTCTTATTAATAGACTATCCTCTGTAATGGACTCAAGAGGTACATGCCAGCACAGCTCAGCTTAGTTTTAAAAGATTCACCCATTTATTTCTAGATTGTATATTTGTCAAGTGGTAGCTTGTGCGGTATGGGGGCACCATGAAACAACAGATCTTTAAGGATGCCATATTTAAAGCACACAAGGTCGGAATTGAGACTGCCCGTGTATGAGAGTGTTTTCCACTTGCTGAGGACATCAACTGTTTGAAGTGCTATCTCAATGCAAGGAAACTTGGATAGTAGAACAGAATTAGATATTTTGTAGGCAACAGTGATGCTAAAGCCTTTGTTAGTGAGCTGTTATGTTTTTCCCTAGGACTGGTTGAACTCAACACTTCAACTTGTCCAGGGAACTTGGGGGGCAACTATGATGGCCTAACGAATAACCAGGGACGGTAGAAAGCTCAGGACACAAGGAATGCCCTAGAAAAGACGAGGTTGCCCTTAGAAGAGAGAAAATGGAAGAAGAAAACTAAAAGAGAAAGGTGGTAGGGAGAAGTGGAGAAGAAAGCTCAATGGAGGAAAGGGCAGAAGAGGAAGAAAGCTGGGACGATGCGTTGGAGGAACCGGGGAAAAGAAACTTGCCTAACCAAGCTAGAGAACCCTGTTAAGGAAAAGGCAGAGTGGGAGTGGGAATACATATAGGAGAAATCAGGACATGGAATGTTATCTCCTTGTGAGGGTACCAAAACTGAATCCTCCACAACCCGGAAAGCCCTCGGATCGCAGTGAAAAACAGAAGTCAATACTGGGGCCATGAACTCACTTTTCCCAGATTCTCCAACCTCCCTGATCAACCCTTGGACAATACGTGGAAAGAGCTGCTAAACTCCTTCAGAACTGGGGAATTAAAGGAAAGCAGGATTACCCACCTATTCCAGGTGGGGATGTATAAACCATTCTTGGTTGCAGTGCATCACCCTTTGACTAATACATATATGACCCCCTGATGCATTTGAGGAGGAATCAAAATCCCTGCTGCTGAGCTTGTTTGGAAACCCCAAAGGTCTCCGATTAGATAAGGGACTTGTTTTCAACCTGAAAAGATTGGAAGTTCTAGATAGTTGGAAGTTAATCTAATAAAGAAGTTGTTTGTTTAATCAAGACATTCTTTGGGTGATAATAAAGTAAGTCTTTTTCTGTGGAATGAAATCATTCGTACTGGTGTATAGCTATGTTTCTGGTTGAGTGCTGAGAAGCAGGAATGTTTTGGTCCACTCTTAGCTCTCTAGTATGTGCAGTATTCCAGAGGAATGGGCAATTCAACCTTGCTGTGAAAACAGCTTGTGTTGCAACTTCTGTGATGTCATCAGTTTTGCATGGAACAAAACATGCTTGAAATCTATTGCTTCACTGACAACTACGTACGCACTGGAAAATTGGGAACACTGAGAAGCTAGGACAGTGCCTGCTAATGGCCATTGTCTTGTACAGTATATGTTTAATCCACCTATAAGCTCTATTAAGAGATGCACTATTATTTGATTTTCCATAAAAACTCCCTGAGATATGCTGGCTGTAAATGTAAACAGGAAGGACAGAGAAGATGAAAACAGCAATGTATACATGCATATATTTTGAGAAAGCATGGGACAGAAGGACTAAAAGGAGAAGCGAAGTCAGCATACAGGAACAATGACAATTTTGTATTTTTCAAGTGGTGAGTTAAGTTGGTTGAGCTGTACGGAAATGAATATGAAAAAGTTAACAGCTGCTTTCAGAACAGAAAATAGGTTTTTCAGGCCCAGTAGTAAGTATGAGGAAGCACTACATTCTACAACTGCTGCAGGACATGCCCGCCTTTCCTGCAGCAAAAGTCGAAATGTGACAATCATGAAATTTATGTATATATTTAAAATACAGTATTCACATATTTGCAGTTAGGGAATCTGACTCTACATTCCTAGACATGAGCAACCAAAGCATATATGGAGGGCACTGTCAAGAGGGGCATGCAAATCCTCCACCCGCACTCTGATAACATGATTGATCAGGCAAAGTGGCATTTCAGGATTCAAAGAGTGGACCCCAAGAACACCAGCAAGAGGCAAAAAAGATGGTTTTTGTGTGGTTTTGTTATCACCTGGCCTTATGTGCACAAGTCTGGTCATGCATGTACTACATCTGGGGTGATCAAAGTTCAGGGCTTGATCCAACCTGTACTTCATCAAGAATTTTATGTGGACAAGAAGTGATCAACAGTTGTAGAGATAAAAAAAAATCAAATATTCAGTTAACTACAAAACAGTAATCACTTCAATAGTCAGCATTTAAAATCAGCAAACATTTGAAAAATCTACAAGAGCAAGACGACACCTGAAACTTGAATGCAAATAAAGAAAATGTGATGTGCACTACATAGACATTAAAACCACAAGATGTTAAGATACAAACACTTGGCTAGATGTAATATTGAACAATTGGACAAAAGAAATTATTGTTAGTGGAGGACAGATGGAGTGCAGGCATTTCCAAATGGAGAAATCAGTGGATCTCTTCTTCAGAATGATGTTGTGGATTCGGGAGTTGGCAAGGTAACAGGATTGTCTTTCAAATGTCTATAAGAAGGGAACTGGGGGGGGAACAGTGTCTCCATGGGTCCCTTTTATCTGGTGTGATACAAGTATTTTTATACAACACTCAGAATTGATATATTTCAAAACCGCCATCATTTTCCATCCAGCACAACCATTCCACGCAGAATGGGAGGAATTGGGATTCATTGTCTTTAAAATCTTGTTTCTTCCAAATTACATTTTAGGTGAAAGAAAAAGAGTACAAAAAAGAACCTGCGTGGTACCAAATTATGTATAACCATGGAGCCCAGGTTGAAGGAGTGGGCAGTGTACATCGTTCAAATATAATTCCAGTAAGTGCTAAGTAACCAAGGAATGATAGTAGCTGCTGTTCAACAACACCCGGAAAACCACACTTTGTTCATCTTTGCCATTGGCAGTAATGGTGGGCAAGAAGACCAGGATATCAATCTAACATAATCTAGGGGTGACCTAGTAGCCTCCAAAAACCTTTTAAATGCTTCGTGAGGAAAGAGAGAGACAGAGTGTAAAAGTGCAATTTATAGCAAACATTTCCAAAGAATCTAATAGATCTCATGTAGAAATGTTAAATTGACATTACTAACATGCCATAAATTCACTTCCTACTTAACAATGACTTTTGCCCAAGTTTCCTGGCTGTACAGCCTTCAGTTCCTTCTTCCAGACGCACCCCGGGCCCATGCTGCTTGCCCAAGACTACATTATCTCCACAGAGGCACAGTAGGGAATTCAACTCCTGACTTCAACTTGCAACCAGATAGTACAAGTCATTGAGCTAAGATAGTGCCTTTGCTCTAGAATTCAATGCTTTACCCCAAGGCTTGTTTCTTAAAGTGATTGCTGACAGTGCAAAACAACCAAGGAATGGAATTAATCATTTAATCCTACAAATGAAGACGCAACATGTTATTTCGATATGTATTAAGAGGCTCTTTAGACATTTAATAAATGGATCCGGCGTGAACCCTATCACAGGCTTATGAGGCTATGCAAACAACACTATGGGATCTCTAGCCCAGTCTTCCTTCCAGATGTTTTAGAAGACAACATGAGCCCCAGCTAAAACAAGAATCTCAAACATCTATACAACACAAAAATGGACAAGGTTTTTCTAGACTAGATCTTTTGACTCTTCAGACATTTGACTGAAAATGCCATCACCTCTTCCCAGCAAGGATTGTAAAGACTGCAGTCTAAAAACCTTAGTCTCTCTGGCAGAGGAGGGCGACCAGGATGGTTGAGGGTCTGGAGGAAATGTCTTATGAGGAATATAATAGCTATGTTTAAATATTTGAAAGGATGTCATATTGAAGAGGGAACAGGTTTGTTTTCCATGGCCTCAGAGACTAGGACTCGGGGCAATGGTTTCAAACTACAGGAAAAGAGTTTCCACTTGAACATTAGGAAGAACTTCATGACAGTTAGAACTGTTCGGCAGTGGAATATGCTGCCACAAAGGGTGGTGGAGTCTCCTTCTTTGGTGGTTTTTAAGCAGAGGCTGGATGGCCATCTGTCGGAAATATTGTGAAGGGGTTCCTGCATGGCAGGGGGTTGGACTAGATGGCCCATGAGGTCTCTTCCAACTCTATGATTCTATGATTCTGGCACTATTAAAGGAGTGGTTTTCTTCCCAGCCAAAGAAGCCAGAGCAACAAGTAGACAATAAGCGGCTCTTCAGATGCTATAGGACGGCAACTTCTACTGGCAGAGCTAGCCAATAGAGTCATCCATAAGGAGGCACGATCATTGCAGATGTTGAGAGCTGTATTTTGTCCACCCAAAACTATAGTTTTTAGTGACTTATTGTTCCATTAAATGTAGCAAACAGATAACAGCATTAAAACATAGAACCACCTGATCAGTTCAGGTCTTACTCATTTTATCTGTACTCATTTAAAGGGAAACTAACATTTCATTTTATAGAAGCAAAAAGAAAGAAATCTCAGTATCATGAGAATATCACAGCACTCTTCTAAGACACTGAAAACTAGATAAGTAAAGAAAAGGCAGTGTATTACAGGATTAAATGCTATGAGTAGAAAATTAATGGTGCTCAAATGATAATATTCAGAATGCAGTAAAAAACATGGGATTCGCTGGAGCTTACTCCTAGAGGGTCTCTTCATGGACCACTGTCGTGAAGGGGCTTGAGTAATTCTGAGAAGCTATGAGCTATGTCATGTAGGGCCACCCAAGATGGAGAGGTCATAGTGGAGAGTTTTGACTGAATGTGATCCACTTGTAGCCACTCTAGTATCCCTGCCAACAAAACTCCATGGACAATAACAAAAGGCTAAAAGATATGACGCTGAAAGATGAGCCCCTCAGGCCGGAAGGGGTGGAGTCTCCTTCTGTGGAAATGTTTAAGCAGAGGCTGGATGGCCATATGTCGGGAGTACTGTGATGGGGTTCCTGCATGGCAGGCGGTTGGACTAGATGGCCCTTGAGAGCTCTTCCAACTCTATGATTCTACGACACTCTGATAGCAGAAAGTGGGGAGGAATTAAAGAACCTCTTAATGAGGGTGAAAAAGAGCGAAAAAATGGGCTGAAGCTCAACATCAAAAAATTAAGATCATGGCCACTGGTCCCATCATCTCCTGGCAAACAGAAGGGGAAGAAATGGAGGCAATGACAGAGTTTATTTTCTTGGGCTCCTTGATCACTACAGATGGTGACTGCAGCAACGAAATTAAAAGACACCTGCTTCTTGGGAGGAAAGTAATGGCAAACCTAGGCAGCATCTTAAACAGCAGAGACATCACTTTGCTGACAAAGGTCCGGATAGTCAAAGCTATGGTTTTTCCAGTAGTGATGTATGGAAGTGAGAGCTGGACCATAAAGAAGGCTGATCGCCACAGAATTGACGCTTTTGAGCTGTGGTGCTGGAGGAGACTCTTGAGAGTCCCCTGGACTGCAAGGAGATCAAACCTATCTATCCTGAAAGAAAACCCTGAATGTTCACTGGAAGGACAGATTTTGAAGCTGAGACTCCAATACTTTGGCCACCTCATGAGGAGAAAGGATGCCTTGGAAAAGTCTCTGATGTTGGGAATGGTTGAAGGCAAAAGGGGACAGCAGAGAATGAGATGGTTGTACAGTGTCATCAATGCAACCAACATGGATTTGATCATACTCTGGGAGGCAATGGAAGAGAGGAGGGCCTGGCGTGTTCTGGTCCATGAGGTCACGAAGAGTCAGACATGACTGAACAACAACTCCCTAGGGATGACTTTATCTCAATTTCCAATCATTTAAGGACTTTTGAAAACACCAGGGGATCTTTTAAAGGCATGTCACCTTGGAAAGGTCATTCCAAATACATGGTGTCACTACTAAGAAAGCCCTGTCCAGCTGATGCCAAAATGGTAGTTGTTTTAGCCTGTGCTAGAATTCCAGGCAAAAATGAAAGAATCAAAAGATAAAAACATGTTGCACCTTAAAGACTTTTATATTTAAATGTAAGCTTTTGTGGATCAGGTCCACTTCTTTGGAGATATAGTAGCAAAATGAGATGTTAAATGTAATATACAATGGAATACAGTGGTACCCTGACTTAAGAGCAGAAAACTGTTGGCGTTTTAACTGCCACCTTACAAATTTTAGATATGGTCTGCTCGACTTACAATTTTTTTTATTTTTTTATTTTTAACTATTTTTTCAATTTTTTAGATAGGTGCCCTGACTTAAGAGTAGTTCGACTTAAGAGCATGCAATCAGAATGAAATAAATTCGTAAGTCGAGCTATCACTGTATTAGTTTCATATGATATAAAACTTATAGTCTTTAAAGTGCCACACGTTTATGTAGATAGCCATTCTTTCACACACTCAAGTAAAAAGCATGCAAGTGTTTAAAAATTAGCACCAGAAAGAACTCAGTTTAGAAATTAAATGCGAAGCAATGCAGCACTTCAGGCACTAATAGTCTGCATCTCCAAAGTCCTGTGGAAACTAACAGTAACTTGACTTCCTGATAAACATTTTCAAATCAGTGTCACAACCTGTGGTGCTTCCAACTGAGGATGTATTTGTTCTGTCACTTTGCCCCCTTCATAGAATGTTATGGTGGCACGGAGAATAAAAACTTCCGGATACGGTTTTATTCATGTCAGCAAACCAAGGTCTCGTGTGCAGCTGTTCGTTGAGTCTCCTTAAGCAAAGCAGCAATGATCGAAGAGCTTGGTCTTCTACCTGTTGCGAGGACGAACATTTGTCATAATCTCCCACAACGAACAAGCGCACTGCTTTCCCGTTACTATTTTTCCTCATGTCACAATAATTTACACGGCGATCCCTCGCACTGGAGTCAAGATACAGGGGCTCTTTTGCCGCTAGTCTGCTAATGTTGGAGTCTTAAAATCTTAAATTGCTGCTTTCGGCACCGCGAAGCCAAATCTCCAAATTTGCCAGCTTTCTGGCTGATAGGAGTGAAGAACTGCGATCTATCCACGTCTGCCTGAGAGCAAAGCTTTGCAAATTGCACGATTTCCAAGTAAACAAGGTAAGAGATGGGTTCGCCGCCTTTCTGTTACTGCCTCAGCTGGAATCCCAAAGGATCCCACGCAAAGCTAGTAGTGGGTACGCTAACCAGGTACAGTATTCCTTGATTAAGGCTTTAATTACACATCGGTGTCTCCGCAAACTTCTCCCTCCACCCGGCGTCCTCTCGTTCTCTCTCTCTCTCTCTCACACACACACACACACACACATTCTCCCCGCCCACCGCAACTACATTTCCCAGGAAGCCCCGGAGCGGCGCGAGCCTCTCCCTGACGTCAGAGGCCGAGGCAGCCAATCGCGCCGCGGCCGAGGCGAGCGCTCTCCGCCGCCAATGTTGTTTTCGCTGAGTCGAGCGGCTGGTGTTGTTGGCGGCGCCGGCGCCATATTGGAAGGGACGAGGCGGTGTGTTTTTTTTTACCCCCCCTTCACCCCACCCTAACCGTCATCCTCGCCCCGTCTTCGAGACGACGGAGGTCCTTGAGCACAAGCCTCGCCGCCGCCATGCTGTATCTGGAGGATTACCTCGAGAGTGAGTTTTTTTTTAAAATTTTATTTTTTGGGTGACGGGCCCGGCGGGGGGGGGCCCTAGGCCCGAAGGGAGGGGGGAAAGGGCGAGCGAGAGGGAGCGAAGCCGAGGCTCCGCCCACTTGCCCCTCCCTCCCTATTTTTTCCCCTCCTGACGTCAGCCGTCGCGCGTGACTGAACCGCTCCTTCTCTCCTCCCACCCGCCCCTCCCCTGCCCCTCCCTGCAGTGATCGAACAACTTCCCATGGATCTCCGCGACAGGTTCACCGAGATGCGGGAGATGGACCTGCAGGTGCAGAGTACGTGAGCCCCGCTCCGCCCACGGACCGCCTCCCTGGCACGCGCCCCGCCCGACGAGGGGGCGGGGGGAGAGTGGGTGGGCGGGGCGTCGTTCTTTTCCTCTGGCCTTATAAGGAAGAGGGGGGGGAGAGGGAGGGGGCCGGAGGCGTTCCCTAGAAAGAGCTGGGGTCCCTTTTCAGGAAGGCAGTCCCTCCTGTCCAATGCTAATCTGAGCTCTGTCTGTCTCTCTCTCTCTCTGTGTGTGTGTGTGTGTGTGTGTGTGTGTGTGTGTGTGTGTGTGTGT
>JAHTLZ010003526.1:55179997-55201150 GCA_023846285.1 Phrynocephalus versicolor
GTGTGTGTGTGTGTGTGTGTGTGTGTGTGTGTGTGTGTGTGTGTGTGAGTGTGTGTGTGTGTGTGTGTGTGTGTGTGTGTGTGTGTGTGTGTGTGAGAGAGAGAGAGAGAGAGAGAGAGAGAGAGAGAGAGAGAGAGAGAGAGAGAGAGAGAGAGATTTTCCCGAACGGGAATTCAGGGCGGTTACCAAGTATAACAAAACAATTCAAAAAATTAAAATTAAAAAGTCACAAAATTATTTTTTTAAGTATTCCAAGTTTGCTCAGCTTTGCAATTTAATCTCAAAATCCTAGTACCAGTGGACCCTTGTATAACAATCAGTTTGTATAACATAAAATTTGTACAACATAAAAATTCCGGAGATAGGGGAAATTTGCTTAACATAATCGCCTTATGGGGAGAATCCCTACAACATAAAAATGGGATTACTCCATTTTCAATGCATTCCTGTGGGAATTTGTATAAAAGAAAATTTGCTTAACATGATTTCATTTGGAACGAATTAATTCCTTTATACAAGGTACCACTGTATTATCATGGCTTCAGTAGCACATTGGCACTAACCAACTTTTGTGAAGATAGAGAAAGCATACACTTCTTAATGAAAAGAAATACTATGAGTATCACTGTAGCCATTTAGGTGCCCAACTGACCTCCACCCTCACCAGTAAAATGTGTTTAAAGGATAGTGTTTTGAGGAGTGCTGATCTGACTAGGCTCTGAAGTTTTCATATAATGGAGACACAGCCTATTTGCTGCTGTTGTCACCTCTAGTCATTGGGAAGATACTCTTGACATATCTTCACACAGCCTTAAGTCCCAAGATCCTACTAATATCCATTTTACATTTACTTTGGGGGGAGCGTATCCACTATTTGGCAGTATTTTTACTGCAGCATTTCCAGTGCACGTTGCTCCCTCGTTCTTCATAGTGTTTGTTCCCGGTGACATGGGCATAAGATTGCTCTGCATAAATCCAATCTCATGCATGTTTAATCAAAAGCAAACGCCAATGAATTCATTGGCACTTCCAGATAAGTCTGCACACAAGACTGCTGCCTTTATTAGGTTGGCTGTGTTCTGCTGATACATGGGTTTTTCTCAGTACTTTATAAGGTGTAGTTGTGAGTCCCAGTAGCTTTGATGAGGCTTCCACATTCCATCACAGTACCCATACACATAACGGAAGAAGTAAATTCAATAGAAAACTTGGGAAGGGAAAAGTTATATACAAGTTGCCTCCATCTGAAAATGCCCATTCTTGCCTGGTGGCTCAGTCCTGGCTATCATTCATCAGGGTTTTTGCTTCCTCCTCTGCCTTCAGGGTCTCCCTTTCTCCCAGGGCACACCCTGTGATCTGGGGCTTGGGGAGTGTCCTTCTCCCTTAGTTAGGTTTTCTATCCTTCTCTCCTCTTTCTCCTGTTTTAATTCTGATTTCCATATCATCAGAGCCCTTTTTATATCTTTGATCTGCCAGGGATAGACCAGTTTCTACCACTTCCCTGGGGATTGTCCCCCAACTACCAGACTCTATAAACCCAGCATGGCCTCTGTGTTTCTATGTCTTGACCTGGGTTATACATTTCAGCTGTGGTGTTCGTAGACTTTCTGCCAACTATAATGCAGATCAAGGCATCTAGGTGTACGGCTGAGTGAGGCCTTCAGGTCCCTGGTGGAAGCACATGGGGGCCTCCATGTCCCTTCAAAGTAGTAAAAAGTTATTAAGGATCTCAAGGGCAGTTTAATGTTTGCTACAAGTTTTAGGGCCATCCACAGCTGTCCTAAACACAACACCCAGAAGAAAAAGATACTTTTAGTGATATAATTTGTCCTCTACTATGCCATATGTGTTCCAAGTATACTAATCTACTTCCATTATTCTTTTACAATCCATTGCATATTTATAGAAATATATTGTGCTTTAATGTTCTGTGTGTTTAAGATGCAATGGATCAGCTGGAGCAAAGAGTAAATGAATTTTTTATGAATGCAAAGAAAAACAAACAGGAATGGAGAGAAGAACAAATGACTTCAATTAAAAAGGTAAGACTAAAAGCAGTCTGTATTCCAAGCATATAAAACTCCAAAACCAGATTCTTCTTTCTGATACTATTCCTGATTCTAAACTCAAAAACCAAAAATGTCTCATGAGCTTCTTCTCATTAACACTCTTTATATTGGTACCACAAATTCATAGAAGATTATACCTCTCTTTAGTTTAAAAAATGCACATGCAGATACCCCTTTGTACTGTTTTGTTTGAAAATGAGCAAATAATATGTAAGTATAGTTATCAGAAATATGTTACTTAACAAAATAAGAGATTTCCCCCAGTGTAGTAGTACATAGGCTTGTATGTTAGTTTTCATTGAGATTGTTTGTGCTGTGAATTTAGAATATTGTTAAAACATCATCTTAGAACATGCTTCAAAAAGATAAAAGGAGGGTCTAATAACGTCAAAGAAACTGAGTTGGATTCCATATTTGAAACACTAATGTACTCAGAGATCTAGTCTTGTGTGCTCCCATTTGATCGGGCCACTGTGAGATACAGGAAACTGGACTAAATGGGCCTTTGGCCTAATCCAGCATGGCTCTTCTTATGTTCTGCACAGCAATCTTTAGAAAATACGTTTCCAAGATCAATGTAACACTAACTCTATCCATCTGCCCCTTTCAAAAAGGGGATTGATAATATTGTCATGTATAGGAAGTTATATTGATAGTCTCAATTTTTGTTCCTGTGCCATAATAGTGGAGGTAGATGTACTGATTGTTGAATTTCCCTCCCTATGCTTCAAAAAACCATGGTAAAAGGTAGACCCAGTATTTGATTTTTTTTAAAAGTTATTTGAATATTTACTAGCATTGTTGCATTATTTACAAAATTCTGAACAAATGCCAATTATTAGATTATTCTACTTGAATATTTTGGTTTGTTAATTTATAGTAATAATTTTAAACTGCTATGTAAATATACTTTATTTGTATTATTTTTCTCCAAGGATTACTACAAAGCTCTGGAAGATGCAGATGAAAAAGTACAGTTGGCTAACCAGATTTATGATTTAGTAAGTAAAGAACCTAGAGCTGATTAAGATAATGGAATTTAACTGACAAACTTTCAAAACCTTAACATTTTTAGAATAGTTTTCTCTCGGCAAAATCCATGCATAAGTAAAATCACATATAAGCAACAAATTGCTGCTAATAAATGAAATGCTATTTGCCTTCCAGGCTGCATCGGAAGACACAGTCAGGAACCTAACTGGAATCTTACAAATTAGTGGGAATTCACTGTTGCAGTTCCTGTGATTTCACTTATGCGTGTGTAACTCTTACAATAGAATTCTGCTGTACATCTTTGAATCGTATACATATCTTTCTCCTTCCATCTTCTTTTCTGTATGTATGTGTGAATTGAGGGTTTGTATCTGTATGCATGGTAAGTGACTGAAGTGGTATGTGTACCAGGAGTGACAATTAAGTCAGCTGAGAAGTATGAAAGAATGTATTTGAATGAACTATGGGCTTATTGGTTTGTTTAAATCATAGCTAGAGAGGTACTGTCTGCTATGTAAGAGGGTATATGACAGAGAGAATGATTCAGAGTTGAGATTTGAGTTAGAGCTGTGTATAAATTAATAAAAGCTGTAGATTAGAATGCTGTCAAAATTGTGTGGGAAGGAGTGTGGTCTCTTTTGGGAAGAGGCATTGATAAATCTATTGTCCAAACAAATGTCTGTCTTGAAGGAACAGGAAGTGTGTCAAATTCTGACAAAGTACAGCAAAGGCTTATAGTTTTATAGATACTAACAGTTAAAATACTGTTTCTTATATTTTGTTTTTTTAAAACTATTCCTTGATACTTTATATGCATTTGTGGATTTTAAAGCATTTACTGGTTTATAAACCCTTCTTAGGATTTGTATAGCTAGCAATCACAAGATACTATATCCTTGTACACCATTTATACCCTTCCTGATCTTCAGATGCTCCGACTTTCCCTGTCCCCTATGTCACCCTGTGCTTGTTCACCAGAGTGAACTAAGCTGTGTTTTACCAATGGCATTCTTCTTTTTCTTAAAAAAAGAATATGACGAATTACTCATATCACTTTTTAGTAATTGCATATAAGTGGGGCTACTGAAAATCAGTACAAGTTGAGAGGTCCAGGAGGCTTAGTGTGGTTGACTTCTCAGTAAACGTTCATAGTAACGCAGCTGTACAATGGAGTTTTATTCACTGTCCTCTTAAACTTTGACTGAGAAGAAAAGTCTCACAAACACAGCGATGCAGAATTGTGTAGCTTGTCTAAGAAATTCCATTGCATAAGCAGAGATAACCATGAAGAACATTTGTTCTCCAGTTCCACATTTGTAATACCTGTGTAGCTGATGTAATACTGCATTACTACACTGGTCATCTTTCCACCCAGTGGAACCTCAAAAGGATATTGCCCTGTATACTTGTATTTGAAAATACCCACCCCAAAGCATTGTAACCAGGGAATCTTATGTTTTCATGCTTGGTGGTTCTGCTAGAAATTTGTCATTAGTTTTATTTTATTCACATGTAATTGATGTTAGTTGTGATTTTCATTTAAAGTTGTCTAGAAAATAGTTTGACATTTTATTAATCTCTCCTTAAAACAGGTAGACCGTCACTTAAGAAAGTTGGACCAGGAGCTAGCTAAATTTAAAATGGAACTTGAAGCAGATAATGCTGGTATTACAGAAATACTGGAAAGGCGTACGTATGCATGATCTTTTGGGATTTGATATATACGCAACACCACACTGCCTAGATGCCCTAAGCACATCCGATCTCACCTGATTTCGGAAGCTAAGCAGGGTCGGCCCTGGTTAGTACTTGGATGGGAGACCACCAGGGAATATCAGGTGCTGTAGGCGCCTGGAGTAGCAACTGGCAAACCACTCCAGTATTCCTGCCAAGAAAACTCCATGGCCATGGGGTCACGGAGAGTCAGTCATGACTGTAACGACACAACACCACACTGGCCACATGAGGATTATTGGAGCCTGGGTTAGTAAAGAAGCATCAGCTTTTTGTACCTGTACAAAGACCCTTTGCTGCTGCTTCACTTCTCATTTCAAGATGTCAGCTGAAAAACCCAGTGAACCATAGTTTATCTTAACTTTTCCTTATGCTTGAACTGGTAAACTTTAGTCAACCCTTCAAACAAAACAATATCTAAAGCTTTGAAAACCACAGCAGAGACCCAAGAGCAACAGAGACCAAGAGCTGCAGACACCCATCTCGAGACTTAAAAAGCCGCTTCCATTCATCACCCACACAATAAATATTTTTCATTTTAAAGAACCTTTAAAATATAATAGCCATAAAAACCCCCGCCTCACATCCTCTGGGCCCAGAACATTTGGAAGGCTACAAGCGTTGTGGCCTGCATTTGGGCTCATGCAGGATACATGGGGCCCATCAGATACACTTCACTAATCATTGGTTTAAGATAGAGATCTCAGCTTTAACTGCATGTATATAGTGAAAATGCTGCACTATAAAGTCATGCTGGAGGTAGATGCTACGGTAAATATAGGTATTTTAGATAACATATAAAGATACCTCTTAAAGAGGCACATTTTTAGTATTTGCCAGTTTTCAGTTTATTTCCTGAACTTTTCACAGAATTCCTTTTTAAAACTTGACTGTAGATTATCTTTATTATCATCATATTAGGTCCAAAATAAGAAATGTTGTCTTCAGGAAAATATTTTTTTCTTGGTTTCTGCTTATTCATTTTGGTAATTCCCTCCAATGCCAACCTGAGATTCAAGATATTAATGGTTTTACTCTGAGAGAAAATAAACTGGAATACAGGACATAAACCTTCCCAATTACTTTCAAAGTACCTGGTTCTGTCGACTTAAAGTTTTGCTCATGAAAGTGCCGTTTATTCTAAATATATCATAGCCTACTAAAATTGAATTATTTTAAGATGCTCATAATTGTGTTATGTGGCTTTTAACAACCTCTTCTATCAATAGGATCTTTGGAACTGGATACACCATCACAACCACTGAATAATCATCATGCTCATTCACACACTCCAGTTGAAAGTGAGTTGAACATTTTAGATGTTGCTTTTTAATCATAAATGAAAATAATAGAATAAAATTAATCTCTTAAACAAATATCTCAAGAACAGCCTGTCAAAACAGCTAACAATGTAGAATCATAGAATCACACAATAAAGAAGTTGGTAGGGGCCTATAAGGCCATTGAGTCCAATTCCCCGCTTAGTGGAGGAATATGAATAATCTGTTGATAACCTATTAATGTGAGCTCAGTGTATGGTGCAGCTAAGCTGTGTATGCTGGTTTCCAGCATTAAGCCCATTGTAGTAAAATACCTTGAGTTCTACTTCTAATAGAATGTTTCTTCTTGTTTTTCCTCCTACAGAAAGGAAGCATAATTCCTCATCTCACCATGCGGCTACAGATCATGTCCCTGAAAAGAAATTTAAGTCTGAAGCTCTCCTGTCAACACTCACTTCAGATGCTTCTAAAGAAAATGCAGCAGGTAAATGCAATTCCACTAGGAATGAAATTTTATGTATACATAACAAGTTTATTCTATTCCATATTCAGTAATAACCTTTCTTCCATTTTATGTTTAGTAGAAAGTCAGGTACTATCTTAGGTTTTGCAAGATTTTGTGGTTGCAGTACTTAGAGGTAATGGTTGCCTAACAAATCTAATACATAAATGTGAGGCATAATTGTAGCTCATGAAATCAAAACATAGCTTAGGAAACCTCTGCCAGTAAAATAGAGTGCACATGCTGTGTGAACTCTTCTGGGGAGTAGCTCTGTTGAAGTACAAGTGTAGATGTCATTGATGAAGAATAGAGGAAGGTGAAGACACTTCCATCTTCCCACCCATGCATTTTTAGTCGCATGGAGCTGGCTTATGAGGGGAGCTGTCGTCTTGTCCAGAGTGGTACAGTGGTCCCCCGCCCTTTCACAGTTCATATACTGTAGTCCCACTATATTGGGGGAATGCAGTATATGAAAAAGGCCCCCTAGGGTAAGGGGGAAAAGGCCTGTTTCAGGCCTCCTGTACTTACCCCATGACTGGTGCTGCCCTGAATGGGCCTATGAGGGCCTTCCCAGGCCTTCTGGAGGCCCCCAAAGGGCCTCCCCGTGAACCGGAAGTGACTTCTGGATCGCCAAAAATCATTTCTGAGTCCTCTGGGTCGGAAGCCTCAGAAACGATTTTCGGCAATCCAGAAGTGACTTTCGCTTTGCAGGAAGACCCTATTGGGGCATCCAGAAGGCCCGGGAAGGCCCTTGCAGGCCCATTCAGGGCAGCACCAGGCTGGGGGTAAGTACAAGAGCCCCCAGCTAGGCCCCCCAGGCCTGACCCGACCTGCATCCACATATTGCGGATTTTCAATTATCGCAGGTTGGGTTGGGTCCCTAACTCCTGCAATAGGCAAGGGGGGGGGGTCACTGTAACAGCAGCATGTTCCATTCCTTGAAATAGTTACAGGGACTGAAGAATGTGCATGTAAGGGCAGGTGCATTTCAGAGAAAGATAACTCATCCTTTCACCCCTTGCAGGTAGGATGGGAGGTTTTTCTTGGGCATAGTGATTAAGAGTTCTAAAATGCAATCAGGTCTTGCTTGAAAGAATGTATTTATTCCCCATACCGATCAAGGGAGAGGATTGGTGTTTTTTGTGGGAAGGCATGTCAGTGAAGGACAACTGCCCTCTCACACATTGAAGGATCTTGGGGATATATATGGTGATAATGACTTTTCTGCCACTTCATGCAGCAATCTCTGTTACCACTGCCTGCTGCTCAATAATTTATATGATTTGTACCACACCTCTCTCCCCTGTTCATATCAAACTGGAAGTTGCTTCCTACCTTTCACATCATGCTTGTCCTGCCTCCTTTTCTCTCCCAGCTTTTTACTAACTTGCTGCACCACACTCCTTTCCTTTGCTAAATGTTGTTCCCTGAAGCATCCTTCTAGGACAGAAAATTGGTCTTTGAGGAGGCATACTATTAGGCAGCAGTCTATCATCATTCCCTCTGTGTACTTTAAATATTGTCTTTTAATTATGTAAGCTGCTTTGGGTTGTTTGACAGGAGACAGGTGGGGTAAAAGTAGGTAAGTAAGTAATAGTGTACTTAAAGGAATGAGGCAGAGGTGCCCACTTTTTAGGTGGCATGTGTGGGTGTTTCAAATGCATATATATATTCCCCCAATATAGTGGGACCATATATATATATAACCCTTAAGTGGAGGACAGCTTGGATAATATTCACTTGGATGTCTTACCAAAGTTGCTGGAGGCCAAAGTATTTAATTATAGCAAATCTTCATTTTTAATTTACTATGAAAGCACAACATATTTTTTACAATTTTTAATAGCTTACTTTTTTTCTGCGAATTGCACTATTTCTAGCTGCATACTCTAGAAAGTCTAGCTGAGCCACAGGAAAAACAGATGTGTTATCCAAGACCAACAATTCTTATTGCCCTTCAAGTGCAGCGCAGAAAATACTCGTATTAATGTCATTTGCATATATTCTTGTCTCCTTTAGCTTTGGGCACTTAGCATCTAGTTGGGTTAAGTTGAAGAATACAATTAATCATTTTGTAGCTATTCATTAGTTTTTCAAGACATGCATGTTTGAAAATATACATCATAGTGTTACCATCTTCATCAAAAGGTTGCCCTATACTCAGATTTGGATACCAGCATCCTTGATGTCAGGATCATATGAAAATGATTTTGTTCTGAGGTGAGACAAGAAACAAATAGGGGGAAAATCTGATGAACAGAGCATTGCCAGGACATCATTATATTATAGAACCTATGACCTGATCGGAGCACTACCTTTCTTTTCACTCATATACAGCTGATTTTCAGCTTTCTAAACTTTAAATCTAACTTTAGTTTTCACTTTAGACTATATAAATATGTTCCCTTTGTTCATCAAGGGTGTCGAAACAGTAATTCATCATCCTCATCCAACAGTGCATATAATGCAAATTCTTCTCAGCCATTGGCATCGTATAACCTGGGCTCATTATCTTCAGGAGCTGGAGCTGGTGCTATTACCATGGCAGCAGCTCAGGCGGTGCAAGCTACAGCACAGGTAAGGAATGCGAAATATGTTTGTAAGCACCTGTCTCAAGCAGTCTGCTTTGGATACAACTTTTCTTTAGTTAGAGTGTTACTAGAAATCCAGTATTACTAAGAACTTTAGTTACATGTTACACCTGTGAGCTGAGATTTCATGGCACTAGAAAGGAGATTTTGTTCTTATACAGGGCACTTAAAAGGTTCAACTGATTTAAATTAAGGATGTAAAGATATTTCAGATAGTTTAGTCTGCAATTGTCTGCACAATTCCTGCAGACAAGTCCTGTTATAACAGTGTAGTAGCCAGGGTGGAATACATAGAGCGATTTTTGAGGCACAACAGTCATGTAGGATCAAGACACAATGTTACAAAGTTGTGGAAATAATAGCTTACTCTAAATAATGTGATGCTATTAACTGTTCAAAGCAGTACTTGTGCTACTTTTAAAAGTCCAAGTACAGTGGTACCTTGTATAAAGGAATTAATTCGTTCCAAATAAAATTATGTTAAGCAAATTTTCCTTTATACAAATCCCCATAGGAATGCATTGAAAATGGAGTAATCCCATTTTTATGTTGTATGGATTTTCCCCATAGGCAATTATGTTAAGCAAATTTCCCCTATCTCCGGAACTTTTTCTGTTGTACAAATTTTATGTTATACAAGCTGTTTGTTATACAAGGGTCCACTGTACTTTAAAAAACAGCACACTGGATCTTAGATTTGAATTTTGCCTTGCTTTGAGTAGGCCCATTAAAATTATATAGGCCAATTTGCTCTGTTATTTTCAGTGGTTTTCCCTGAAGCATGCCTAAATCTGGAAAATATACTAATCTTGGTTTTGTTTTGTTTTTAAGATGAAAGAAGGGAGGCGTACATCCAGCCTAAAAGCAAGTTATGAAGCCTTTAAAAACAATGACTTCCAACTTGGAAGAGAATTCTCATTGTCCAGAGAAACCACTGGCTATTCATCATCTGCTTTGGCATCTACGTTATCACAGACACTGAGTTCATCAACCACAGATTCGCGAAGTGGTCGAAAAAGCAAGTAAGTACATACAAACGATGACTTCTTTTCAGTACTGCTTGCCTTGGAAGTTGGAGAAATCATGTTTCTATTGGATATATTGAATTTTATGAGAATTTTAATATAAGGATTCAAAGTGTTTTTCAGACATTGTTATCTGCAATGCAGTACATTCCACTTTTAAAAAAATTATTCATGCTGCCTTGGTTTAGGTCGAAGGGATATTTCATAATGCATTTAGAAAATCTACTTACGTTGTAAATGCATTGGGATGTAAGTAAAAAGGAAGAGTTACAACAAATATAGCCAACAATCTAACAGTTCTATAAAAATTGATTGTAGTGAGTGTCTTTGTAGCTCAATATTACCATTTTTTTTTTTAGAAACAACAACAAATCGTCAAGCCAGCAGTCATCCTCCTCATCGTCGTCTTCCTCTTTATCATCGTGTTCCTCATCCTCTGCTCTAGCACAGGAACTGTCTCAACAAGCAGCAGTAATACCAGAGTCAGAGTCTAACAGCCAAGTTGATTGGACGTATGATCCAAATGAGCCACGTTACTGCATTTGTAATCAGGTATATTCTATAAAGAATATGAGATAGAGCATAGAAGGATGATGTATTGTTAGTAGTTGGTTATAGCTAAAGTTGTACTTTGGCCACACAACCCACATTGTGCCAAATAAGAGCACATAGACTGATATCTCACCTGTCTTACGGTCCTTTGGAGATACTCCAACCAGCTCCTTAGCAGGGTCCTTGTGTGTTTCTGGCTGGCTGTGAAGAATCCTGTCCCATGAGCTTAATGATTCTTTTTCTTTCATTCTTCTATCTGTGACAGGTGAATACTGCTAAATTTAACATGTGGGATCTATGGCAGGTGCTAGTCCTTGCCCGCGAGCCTTTTGGCCCCACTCTGTAGTCACCAGGAAACACACAACGTACCTCTGATTTGCCTCTTATTTACACATTTGTCTGGAAGGCTGTGCATAGCTAGTTTCAGCCTCTGATAAAGCAAAGTGTGCTGCTCATCTACTTCCTTATAGCACTTAAAGCAGTTTCTGAGTTGTTCACAACATAAGTACATTGGTACCTCGATTTATGAACAGCTCAACTGATACACCAGTTCCAGAAACGCTACACAGAGCATGCATGGGGTGGCGCTTCGTATTGAAAAGCTCTGTTTTACAGGTCGGGCTGTGAGGAGTGAGTGTGGCCCCCGATCTTCACAGCCGGACCTGTCAAAAGACAAAACAGCTGAGAGGTATGGCGGCAAGGCAAAATAGATTTCAACCAGCGCTGCTTGCTGGGTTCTGCCTTGCCCCGCACCTCTCAGCTTTTTTTTTTTTTCTTTACAAATCAAGCTGTGAAGACCTGTACACACACAGGAAAGGAAGCTGTGTGCAGCGGCTGCCTTTCCCTTTTTGTGCGTCCGCCACAATAGAAGGCGGGGTAATCCAAACACACATGCACACAAGCCTGCCCCAACCCAGCAAAGGAGGGGGAAAGCTTCCCCCATTTGCTGTGTCAGGGAGAAAGCCCCACAATAAAACTGCAGCTGAAGGCTGTTCCTCCCAGTCCAACAGGCAGGTGATTTTGACAGCTGTCAAAATCATCTGGGTATCAGAGTAGCCTTCTGCTGCTGGTTGATTGAGGGGCTTTCTCCCCAACCCAGCAAAGGGGAGAAGCTTTCCCCCCGGTTTGCTGAGTCTGGGTTGATCCACCACCACCCCTTTTTTTTCCTTGCCTTTTTCCCCAACCTCTGGAACAGATTCATTGATTTTCAATGTATTCCTATGGCAAACCACATTACAACTTCAGAAGTGTTTGCTTCCATAAAATGCTTTCGGAATGGCTAAATTTTGTAAGTTGACGTATTACTGTACGCAAATAACATTTTGCCCTGCCCCACCCCCAGCAGACTGCATACTCAAATTATTTATGTTGGTAGGACAGAAGATTGAGCTAGCTACTTGAGCCAATAATCAAACTCAGGTTGTCCGCATTTGTTTGTTTGTTTGTTTGTTTGTTTGTTTGTTTGTTTGTTTGTTTGTTTATACAGCTTATATGCCACCCACTACCCAAAGGTCTCTGGGCGGCTTACAATTAAAATGAACCGTTAAAACATTAAAATGGCAATGAACAATTAAAAACAATAAAAAATTAAAAAGGAAACACTAAAATTGCCATCAGGACCCTCAATCAATGTCATGTCAGTTAAAAACCTCAGAAACAGTAAGGTTTTTACCTGGCACCGAAATGTCATTAGCGTTGGCGCTTAGGCGGATGTCACTTGGGAGGGCGTTCCATAACCTGGGGGCAGCTGCCAAAAAGGCCCTAGACTTACAAGCCATCCCTTTCACCTCCTTGAGGGATGCCTCTTTCAGGAGGGCTCCCTGGCTAGATCTTAATTGTCAGGTAGGTTCATATGGAAGGAGGCGGTCCTTCAGGTAACTATTACTACAGCTTAACCTCTGCACTATAGGCCAATGGCTGTCTTAGTTCATGCCTTTATTTTGGCTCATTTATTGAGATCTGACTACTTCATGTAGCTAATACATAAGTAATGAACTATTAAGGTTTCATGTATTAGTATTTAAAACATTAGAAAACACTTGGCAGATGTGTGCACAGATTGCTGTTTGAAAACACATAGTTGAATATTTAAAATAAAAAGCAAGGTCTACAAAGCATATGTAGACGTGGACTAGTTCAGGATGTGGAAATGAAGAATATATCCTGAACTTATCTTTTTAAAATCTTGCCAGCCAAAAGAGTTGGGAAAGCAATACTAACCTCCATTCTTGTAGGATAGCTTCTTTTCTTTGTATCAGAGTGCTGCAGTTAAAAGTTATGGACATAATGAAATATAGGTAAAATTTGAAACAAATTAAAATTACAAGATACACTATATTTGACTAGATGTGGGATCCTTCAGTAGCAGGCTACATTTGCAACCCATCACTGCCATAAATACCTGCCCAAGAGCAGGTATTCATACTCGATTGTGGGTTGCTGAGGAAAAGAAACACACTGCGAAAGAATATAACCTACAGCGCCCTCCAAAACTACAGTGGTACCTCTACTTACGAGTGGCTCGACTTAGGAGAAATTTGACTTAATTCCGAAAAACTGTTGGTGTTTTAACTGCTGCCTTACAAATTTTAGATGCAGTCGATTCTACTTACAATTTTTTTTTTAATTTTAAAAAAAATTAGATAGGGCTGCTCTACTTAAGAGTTGTTCAACTTAAGAGCATGCATTCAGAATGGATTAAACTCGTAAGTAAAGGTACCACTGTATACAAGAAACAATTCTTTTAATTATCAGATGGTTCTGTGATGTCTAAAACATGAAACAGCAGAACAGCAAAGGCGTATCATTGAATGTGTTCTGAACATTAAAATGTGACATTGTAATCAATGTATGCTGTGTTTTTTAAATATTCAGGTTTTTGGTGTGAAAAAAAAAGTTAATTATTTTCTAAATACCATATGTTGCCATTACTTTGTAGGTTTCCTATGGCGAAATGGTGGGCTGTGATAATCAGGATGTAAGTATGGAAAGGCGGGAATGGTGGTGGTGGGGTGGATAAAGCAATATTTTCAAAAACTCATCTTTTCCATTTTAAGCCTGGATTACAGGCCATATTTCAAAGAAAGACTAGATATCTGAAAAGGCTCATACGTGTACACTAGGGTTTTAGGTTTTTAAGAAGTTGCACCTCCTAAAGATGAGTTGGGCCTAGACTTTTTATGCCAAGAGCTGAATCACTTGAAATCAGTGGGCTGAGTCAGTCATTCACAATATATTTTTAATGGATATCGATGTGTATCCTTACCAACTTTGGGTGTCATCATAGGTTCTTAGACTTGCTTTGAGTTTCAGAGGCTACACCTTAGGACCTTGAACTCTTCTCCCTCTCTCTTGCTCACTCAGTGTATGTGTGTGTATATGAGAGAGAGAGAGAGAGAGAGAGAGAGAGAGAGAGAGAGAGCAGGTATGAATGTGTGTTGCAGTTGAAAAGCAAAAATTTTGAAAGTTCCTGCACACACACGGCTTTGGATAAGGACTACAATATTTTTCAGTAATATTTTCTGGAAGAAATCATATTATGTATCTAGCACACAAGATAAAACCTGTGAAACTTTCCGGGGAGAAAAGTTCTCTGTTCCTTTTACTTTATTTCCCCCTTAATATTACCTGCTAGAGCTAGTAATTTTATTTTTCTTTTTTGTGGTGAACTAGAGCTATGAATACTTCCAAAGATACTGTCCTGTGTTAAAAACTGTCCTGTGATGTTTTGTAATAAATCAGGATTCAGATACAAACGTGTCATCTTTTTCTTTTGTGTGTGTGTGTGTGTGTGTTACAGTGCCCTATAGAGTGGTTCCATTATGGCTGCGTTGGACTGACAGAAGCACCCAAAGGGAAATGGTACTGTCCACAGTGCACTGCTGCAATGAAGCGAAGAGGCAATCGGCACAAATAAATATCTCTCTCACCTCAGCTAGAAACGTCATGCTTCTCTGGAGGTGTGGGTTAGGAGGAAATGCTTCTTTGCAGTCGGTCAAAGGAGGATTGATAATAGCTGTCATAAAACGTTGATTTCTTAATTTTGCTAGCTGTGTTTTAATATTGTATCTAAATTATTCATGCACTGTTGTGCTAAAAATACCTTCCCAGTTGAGCCATGGATCATGTTCCAGGGGCAAACATATGCAGACATTTGTACTCTCCCACCATTTTCTCTAACCAGAGGGGCATTCTACAACAATATAATCTTCAAATAATTCCAGCAAATGGAGGCGTCAAATGGTTTTATATTCTGCTGGCATTCTGCTGCATGTTCTGTAGTCAAGAGCTGTTATGTGGAATATTTCTGTATATAAGTGGTGCAGAAAGTCAGAATGTCACGGCTTTGTTTCTTGTTGAAACTAAACTCAGCAGGCTGAAGAAAATGGTTCTTGTATACATTGGGCTCGTGTCCTCTAGAGTACTTGGTACCTAAAAACAAGACTCTTGTACGCTTTAAGCAAATCTACCATTAGTCCTGATATGTTTGGGGGCCATTGAGGGCACAAGTGATTAAAAATGGTGTTAAAAGTGATAAACCTTTTATACCAAATGTGTTTATTTTTTTGTGCAAGTGATCCTTTAAATTGAAACTGTATTAGTTGTTAAAATTTAAAAAGAAAATCAAAGGCTAGTATTAATGCTTTGCATACTTTATCAAAAAAAGTACAGTAAAACATTTCATGGAAGCTTTCATAATATGCTGTCTAACTGGACAATTTTAAATGATTTTTATTTTTTTAAAAAAATATACGAATAAAAGGTTTCCATCTCTACAATGCCATGTGGGTGTATGTTTTTTTTTCCTCTAGCAGGATTTTCTCATCTCTGTTGTCATGTAAAAACTCCATTTAAGGAAAAACAATGAAAAATTTAAAAGGCTAAAATGTCCTATATTTTATGTTATCGTTACATTAGTCCAGAAAATGGAAACCTATATTTAAAAGACTCCCTCTTCCATAACTAATTATTTCAGAGCTGCATTATATGGAATTTCTTTCCAACATTAATAGATATTTATGTTCTGCCCAAGTCTGATTCATGGCAACTCCTTCCATGGTTTTCTAGGTATAGAATTTTCAGGAGTGGTTTACCATTCCCTTCCGGAGGCATTCAGAGGCATTGTAGCTTGCCCACTGCTATGTAGGCTGGCTCTTATCTAAGGCACAGTAAGATGCTGTGCTCTCAACTCCAGATGCTCCTGATCACTGAGCTCCCCAGCCACCTTTCCTACTTCAAACAGATTATTTACTGGATGGGAACAAAAGGGGAATTTAGATGGCATTACGAGGAAATCTGAACTGGTTTAAGATAACGGATTCAGTTCAACAGGGCTGTACTACATTAAATTCATGTTAGTGAAATTAAGTCAATTTCATGTTAGTGTTGGTCTTGAATGGCCCCTAAATTTGCCAACCTGTCAACAGTCTTTATCCCTTAAGTGACTACTAATTTGGCACAATCTTCCTCCAAAGGTGACCTTCCTCAAAATAGAAGAGGAATCGGCAATCTCATAGTTGCAAGATGCCCAATGACTCTTAGACAATAATCACCTACAAATTTTTCTTTATACAAATTTCCCATAGGAATGCATTAAAAACAGAGTAATCCCTAATTACTAGAGTAATCTTCTTGCAAGCAATAGCGTCTCATGTAAGCATAGAATGCCTTGAGCTCTGGCGCTTTCCCGTTTCCTGCCCCACAGAAAGTTTTTATAGATCTTAGGGAAATGATATGATATCAGTGTAGAGGAAGTGAAACCCAAAACTTGATTTTGGATTGCTATCTCTTCCACTATATGGGCAAATAGCTATATGGGCTTGAAATAAACATAAAAAATAATAATCATTTACTTCAATGTGAAATTACAGATTGCTGATAGATTAAGTATCATGTTCCATAAATAGGAGGCTTGTGGGCCATATGTTAGATTTTACTCCAATCATCCCTAAGTAGTCTGACCGTTACTCTGGTCAATGAAACTAGATATTCAGTATCGGGAAGAACAAAGTTTTCCCCTTCCTTTTCTTTTATTAACCAGAAGTAGAGATTTTTATTGGATTGTTACTTCAGTCTTCAGTTTATTCATACATCAATGAGTTTTAAGGTGCCAGAGGATGTTTCTCATCTTGTTATGGCAAGATAATTAGACGATAATAATCAGGTGGTACTTCAAAATGCCTGACTTGGATAGAGATGTGAATACACAATATATTTAGATATGTCTGCCCTGTAGGTCTTAGAATATGGACTAACATGTTTTTCACACAGAGGCAGCAGTTTATAAAACAAAACAAAAAAGTCTTAACATATCCTTTAAAAGAACTCAGCTATTAGTATTAGAGGTGGGCACGAAACGAACAATTTTTCGTTTCTGTTTTCGTTTTTTGTTTCGTTACGTAACGAAATGACAAACAAATTTTGTCTCTAAAATGAAACGAAACGAACAGAAACACCGGAAATTTTGTCGTGTGTTTCGTTTCCGTTACTGCAATATGAGTGAATTGCTTAAAATCCTAAAAAAATCACAAAAAATGAGATAAATGGTAACGAAACGAACGAAAACGATTTTTTTTCAAAAATTCATGAAAAACAGAAACGAACCGAAACGGACCCTCCAAACGACAAATGAAATGCCATTTTTTTTTATTCGTGCCCATCTCTAATTAGTATATACAGTAGTTGAGAGATCATACAGCAGTATACTGTAGTTTAACATATTTCAGTTATATTGTACCTGAAATTTTCTTTAGCTAGAAAAAGAAATGTTTTCTTTCTCAGTTTTCCCAGTACCTTTGCCCTTAAACAGCATACCCCATAATCTTATTTTTTGGAACTTTTAAAAGTAGTTATCAAATGATTAATTTCTAGCAGTCTTGAGAAAAGTTACTGCCAGCCTGAGCAAACAATGTCCGGAGTTCCTGCTGCAGCCACTAGAGGTTACTCTTGGCAGTTCTGATTGCTCTCCATCTCCATATGCTGGTAGGAAAGAGATGCCGCTGAGGTGTATTCTCAGCAACAATGTATAGAATTATGACCCTGGTGTGCCTTTCTTGAGTACAGTGGACCCTCGTATAGCAAACAGTTTGTACAACATAAAATCTGTACAACATAAAAAATTCTGGAGATAGAGGAAATCTGCTTAACAGAATCATCTATGCGGCGAATCTGTACAACATAAAAATGGTTGCAATTAGGGATTACTCTGTTTTTAATGCATTCCTATGGGAAATTTGTATAAAGAAAAATTTGTAGGTGATTATTGTCCATTTAAACATTCAGGGGGGGGGGAAGCATGGGTCACAGTCCTACTGTTGGGGAGATGGGATTTTTGAATGTTCCTCCACAAAAACAAAACAAAAAACAGCTCTTGAAAGGAAGGCATAGTAAAGAATAGTTACCAGCTTTCCTCCCACCCACCTTGTAATAATGATGGATTTAACATACTGCTTTTAACCTGCAGTGCAAACTATAATGGTATTTAAAATTTTGACTAATATTTACCTGTTATAAAATATTAGAGTGTGTGTGGGGGGGGTCATCCTCCTCTTCTTAACTTGGGACCTGAGTATCTATCGGAGCGTATCTTCCAAAGATTAACTGAGGCTAGAATGTCACAGGCGCTCTCACTCCCGAGTGGCCACACTCAGGGAGGCACGGAAATCGATCAGCCGTATTCGCACCTTCTCTGTGGTTTGCCCCTTGCTTTGGAACCATCTGCCGAGTGAGCTGCGCCTTGCACAGTCCCTGCCCGCCTTCAAAAAAGCGTTAAAAACCTTGCTTTTTAGGGAGGCATTTGGCGACCTTGTTTAATTTTTTTCCCGCCATCTCTGCCGATGACTAATCGACTTCTTAGTCGATTTGTTCCCCATCATATATTATATATACATTTTTTCTTTTATTCTTATATTTTTAATATCTATTTCTTTTATTGTTTTATAAAAAAATTATTGTGGTTTGAGCCGTGTGACCGGAAGAACAATTCCATAAGTAGACTAGGCGATACCTTTATTGGTCGCTACTAAAACAAAAACTGTAAGCTAAGCTTTCGATACCAACTGCTATCTTTATCAAAGCATTGTACCAGAAATGCAATCTTGATAGAGGATGTTGTCTATCAGGCGCTGAGAATCTTTTTGGTTGAAATGGAACACACCAGATGATGGTATCAGGAGGCAAGCTGGTGTTACGATTGCTTCAAAGTCCCGGATACGGTTTAACACCCAGAATACCAAACAAAGCAGCATAGTGCTTGACCAACACCCTTCCCTTCCTCCTACCCTCAATTTGGCTGTTTCAACTAAAAGTCCTGGCGCGCAATAAATAAATAAATAAATAAATAAATAAATAAATAAATAAATAAATAAATGCAGAGCTGGAAATGATGTAATGGATCATTGAGTCCATCTCCTGTCAAAGAGGCATAGCAGGGACTCAAACCAAACCCATGGCTCCATAGCCAGATCTCTAAACCACTGGACTATCCATATCTTGGTGATTTTGGGTGTGCAACAGGAAATACAACTGCCAACTCCTTAGATAAGGGAATCCACTTTAAAGCCACGGGGTGGCCATGCAGCTGTTGTGTTGGTGTGTGCATCCTCTTTGAAAAGCTTTTAATCCATTTTTGAACTGTTATATATTGGTTCCGGGGTTGGGGTGGGAGTCTATACCAGGATGGAGAAGGAGAGGGAACAATGGATTTGTGGAAGGGGGAGGGTCTGCAAATGCCCACAGGTATTGTCCAGGTTTGTGAAGGAAGTAGCCAAGAGCCAGGGCTCGAGTTTACCATAGAGATTGGTTGCAGAAGAGGGAAGCCTACAGAGTCCCGCACATGCCCAGGGCTGAAACTGAGCAGAGACATTTTGATTAGATCATCTTGTGAAAGAGGGCCATGTACAGACATGGAGGAAGAGAGGGAACAAGGGAGGCACACCAGTGAGTGACAAACCCCACAGATAACAGATGGGAATTCACATATGCCAAAACGGTTGAAAATCAAGCAATTGAACAAGCAATTCAAAATAAACAGCCCTCTCACAAAAATACCTTGCTTTCCAACAAACACATGGTTCCCAGTCAAAAACATCTGGGCTGTCATGTTTGTCATCTAGTTACATTTTAAAAATCAGTTTCAAACATTCAACATCTGCTTCAAATACTGTGGTACCTTGTACAAAGGAATTAATTCGTTCCAAATGAAATTATGTTAATCAAATTTTCCTTTATACAAATTTTCCATAGGAATGCATTGAAAACGGAATAATTCCTAATTGCAACCATTTTTATGTTGTACTGATTCGCCCCATATATGATTCTATTAAGCAAATTTCTCCTATCTCCGGAATTTTTTATGTTGTACAGATTTTATGTTGTACAAACTGTTTGTTATACGAGGGTCCACTACAAGTTTTTTTGCCCATGTGTAACCATGCCCAGAGACAGATTTATATTTGTTTCTTAAGTATATTGCATGCAGTGTTCCCAGTTTTAAGGGGGGTGGGGAGGTTGGAATGATTTTTTCAAAATACGTTCAAAATGGAGGAGATAGGAATTAAACATACACACACACACACTTTATCACACAACAAAGTACAAGTCAGCAGCATAAACCACCACAAACCATATCAAGTATGATATTTTCCTCCACATATTCCTTTAATTAAAGTGACTGGAAAAGTGTTTGCATCACAAAAGGAGAGAAGGAAAAGTGTTTGCATCACAAAAGGAGAGAAGACATATTGTTAAGTGATAATGTAAGAATAATGTAATAATGTAAGATAATGTAAGAACAAATACTTAGTGAAAGGCATATGCCATGGAAGTAAATCATGTGCTTTTCAAACTGCCTAATATTAGACTACCAATTCTTTTTACTAGCATTTTCCTGTAAATGTGGGTCTGCTTTTCAGATCCTGAAATGCCACTTTGCCCTTTCAACCGTCTCTTCAGGGTGCAGGCCGAAAATTACCACCAATTACTTTAGTATAATGATTGATGCTGTGTTTTTAAAACCTCACATTTTGTTCCTGTGAACTATTCTAGGGACTCAGGTGAAGAGTGGGTTGTAGAGCATAAGTAAATAAATGAGGTAGGTAGTAAGTAAATGCAAAAAAAAAAAAAATGTTTTAAATTCTTGACCACAGCACGTTTACAGTCTAAAAGCTGGCTTTTATCATTACCATAATTGTTGCCATCTGAAATGTGAACATGGGGGAAATTTAAATGTCTAAATATATGTGACATGGATAAATCCCTGTATACCAGCTTCAACTACATGGTCAAATACAGATTTACTGCAGCGGAATTTGCTTTTTTAAAAATGATCCCATGGCACAAGGGTTTATTCAATACAGTCTGCTCCTTCCTTCCTTCCTTCCTTCCTTCCTTCCTTCCTTCCTTCCTTCC
>JAHTLZ010003526.1:55202606-55229345 GCA_023846285.1 Phrynocephalus versicolor
TAAATTAAATTAAATTAAATTAAATTAAATTAAATTAAATTAAATTAAATTAAATTAAATAATAAGCATCTTGGGAGATTTAGCACAGTAAATCTTATTACTCGGGTTAAAACTGAATCTCCAAATGAGAAACATATTGAAATCAATGGATAGATAGACACAGTGGTACCTCTACTTATAAGCAGATCTACTTATGAGTAATTCGACTTAAGTGCTGAAAACCATTGGCATTTTAACTGCTGCCTTACAAATTTTAGATGTGGTCTGCTGTACTTACATTTTAATTTTTTTTATTTTTTTAGATACGGCTGCTCTACTTACAAGTTGTTCGACTTAAGAGCATGCATTCAGAACGGATTAAACTCGTAAGTAGAGGTACCACTGTACATAGGTAGGTAGGTAGGTAGATAGGTAGGTAGGTAGAAGATAGATCACAATTCTATTCCTGAAGGATGTTTCTGTAAGCATGTAAGTGAAACTGTATAGATTCTGGTGACAAATTGCTGCTCATTCATAATGTGCTGATTGCATCCCTGGTCCTAATTACACAATTATTACGCCCAGGAGCACAACCAATAATTTGTTAATAAGCAGCACTCACACACTTGGTCTTATGCAAGCATGAATTGGCCACATGATTTTGGCCATATACCCGAGGATGTTTTAAACACAAATGAACTTGAAATTCTGTAACAGAGGTACTTCTCAACTCTGAACCCTCTTAACTCATAGCGCTGGAGAACAATCTTTGATACTTGCTGACATGGTTTGTGAGTCTAATTTTACTTCTTAGTTTATCTCTCGGCATTAAGGCTGCCATTACATATTTATATTCTTTAACCTGGTCACATTGCTGAAGTTCCTGTGTAACTTGGAAGGGCCGAGCATGGGAGGGGAAAGGATATTGTTTCTGTGATCCAACAAGCACAGCTTCCAGCCTTTTTCAGAACTTAGTAAGCTTAACCCCACCCCTCAGGGCAGTCCTGCTTTTTTATTTATATGTCTCTGGTCCAACTGAATTCAGATGAAGTGCTGCGTGCGTGTGCAGAGATGAGCTGGAGTCATGAGGTTGGGCCGTTCCGAGTGGTTTTAATCAGCAACCCATTACCGGAGAACAGAAAACGTCTGACAGCACTAAGAAGTGTGTGAGTAAACACAACTTTGAACTCTAAAAGCTGGAGAGAAACGAGGGGAGGGAAAACATCCAGTGGAGGGGGAAAGAAGCCTTCCAGCGTCTTTAGAACCCTGAAAAGTTCTCAGTGAGGGAGGGCTTTGTGTGTTTGCTGACAGGAAAAAGGCAATTTAAAAGATCGAGAATGAAGGAAATGGCATTTATTAAAAAAAAAAAACAGAATGGGATCTGAGGATGCGAAAGGGCTGGAAAAGGAAACTCAGCTAGAAAATCTTTGGACACTGTTTGGCTGTGGAAAGCATTGAATAATTTTTTATTTATTTATTTATTTTTTTTTTTGCAATTGCATTCTTGAATGCAGTTGTTGAGCTGGTGTTTCTGTGGCTGGGATGGTTGTAGAGTTTTCCTCCAGGCAGTAAGAACTTCTTCTGCTGACGACCCGTGGGGTGCTTACGTTTGTTCTTTCACTCTCCCTTTTCTTTCTGACTTTCGTTTGTGCAGCTTGGGCATGGCTTCTTGAAGGATTGTTTTTGCTCCACCGCTTTCTGCTCTGGACACCTAGGATGTCTTGCCATTTCATGCCATGGGATTGCTGAGGCCCAGAAAAGGCAGAGAGGATTCGAGTTTTCTTCCTGACAAGCACCCTTTTGCCTCTTTATTTCATGCTGAGGAAAAGCAGGCGCAGCGACTGCTCTTGCCATGTGGAAACAGGACGAAATTAGGAACCTGAGGTGGCCATGGCTTGCCGGCAGATTCTGCCTGGCCGGCGGTGGTGTCGACTTCGCCCGTTCCTGGTGCTGCTGGCCCTGGCTGCTTGTCTTTTCTACCAGACGCTGACACCTTTGAGGACGAGGAGGTACCTTTCTGCCTTCAGCGATGGAGCTCTGCCAAGCCCAGGGACCGAAGCATGGCGTGGGACAGCCAAAAAAATCTCTGCAAGGCAAATCCGTTGTCTCTTCCCCTCAGGCAACCTACAAGTACAGAAGGAGGTAAGAAAGCACACCAGTATAGAATGGGAAACTGGAGGAACAGGCGCAGCTAAAATTAACATTCAGATAAGCTTAAAGAGATTTCCTTTCCAGCTAATGTGCATCAGTGAATAGTATGCTGAATCCCTCAGCCTCGTACTGTAACACCGCCTTGATCAGTTATAGATCAAGTGTCACTTGGGAGTGGCACACAGTTGTCTGGAGTGTTGTTGTTGGTTTTGGTTTTCAGCCTACCTCTAAACACCACAGTTCCCGACACAATGAATTCTTGATCCAGAGACTATCTTAGTAGTGGTGATGCCCTTTTAAAATATACCAGCTGCCTCTGTTTTTAACACACTAAAAAAATAATTTTTCAAAATCAGAAGCGACTATGCAGTCAATTCCATTTAGTCAGGACACTGGCATTTCTGATAGTCTGTACAGTACAGTAAATTGCTCATTGAACCTCCTGAAGTTGTTCACGTTTGCTCAAAGGGGTGTTTCCTTATCACAAAATATAGACACCATATTGGAAGAAAATTGTTGTATGGAAGAGGGTATAGAGAAAGATTTATAGTGGTGGGACATGGGGGGAGTATTAAAAACACCATAGCATCCAGACCTCTGCTGAAATCGTGTTCAGTTGTGTGTCACTGTCCATCATTCCAAAGGACATAACAAACAATCCAAGGTCCCCTCGGTAAAACATTGTTGCCTGTGCACACTCAGAAGATCTGTGCTTGTTTATTACCTTATGTGGCTCATGAGAGTTAAGGTTTCAGGGCATATAAAATATGTCAGTAACAACAAGGTGACAAAGGAATTGAATATGACTGAGCTGGCACATATGGTGAACTTAATTTGAATTCTCATAGAGGAAATTGTGAGGTGGTTTGTCCTATACTCGGACATTGAAACCGGTCTAGAGAACATCACCTTCAACTTTGAATCAACCACTAGCCATACATTTCCACACACCCATTAATCCAAGGGCTTCAACGATGGCAATTGTTGGACAACAGTTTAATTTCTACTTAGCAAATGCATACAGTATTGAGTTCTTTTTTTTTTCTTGAGTTCTTTTGCAATCCTATATATTTGCACTCTAAGCAAGTCCCAATGTATTTAGTGGGACTTACAGTACTCTGTAACAATTATTCTTTGGACTGCAGCTTTCACTTTTCTTTGACCCTATCATGTAACCCTGAGTCTGCTTCCTTTCACCTTCGGCAGAGATCTGCATGAACACCAAAGTGATATATTAGTTTTGTCATGCTCCCAAATTTCTGACAGATCCTAGTTTTGGGGCTTTTGCAGCAGACATGTGGAAGCAGAAATCTGTATCTTGCACATATGCTCAATGAAAAAGGTGTGAAAGCCACAGAAGCCTGGTTGCCCATTTATCTACAATCTGGTGCAATGTCTGGATGAAAAGTCTCCTTTCCTGTACCCTGTTCCTGTGGCTGGAACAGCTGGATTGTTAGCATAACTTCAGGGGATCTGGTAATGAGAATATGACTTCTCATACCATCTTGGGTTACCCAAGATTTAGTCAAATTAGAATGAAATTGGGCTGTTCTCCAAGAGGTCTTGATAATGGTTTTAACAGGGGACAGGCATAATTGCTCTATGATTAGCTCTTTGTGTAGCTCTTTGTGGCTCTTGTGTTTTGGGGGAGTATGGGCTGTGCCGGACACATTCAGTGCAAGTCAAAGTATCCGGAACACCCATGGGTGTGTGGCACCCTGAGCCCTTTTGACGAAGGAAGAAGGGAAATAGAATGGAGAAGTAAATAAAGTACAAACTCACAAGAATCCTGTTTGCTTCAAAGTGATGGATGGTATTCAGTCTCATAGGATGGGCAATAGCTCAGGACCAGAATCAGCAGTGTTATGTACCTCCATTTGAAGGACAAACGGCACTCATTCAAAGATGAGGATGCACACATATTTGATAGAGAAGATAGGTGGTTCGAGAGAGGGGTCATGGAAGCCATTCATGTGTGTAACACCTCTCTCAACATATAGGGGACTCAGACACAATCTGTCTGCTACTTATCAAGTGGCTCTTTCATCAATCCACAGACAAATCAGAAGCATTTCAGACCTCCACCAGCAAGGACATAGCTAATGACCAATACTTAATGGGTGCTGGGAAAGGTTGCATAGGCGGGACTTTCACACACCCTAGGGCTTTGTGCATCCCTATTCTTGTCCACCTAACAAGTTTATTCAGGCCATTGTCCAACTTGCGAGCCTATTCAGACCAGGGAGATATGAAATCATGGTGAACAATGAAATGGAGGACTCGCCACTAACTTTCTTCAGACTGGTGAAGCTACTTGGATGAGTAGTGAAATGTTTCAATCTCTCAAGAAAAGAAGTCCAGTTGCCATGAGTCAACTTCCAGATAAACTCACCTGGATGACTAAGAACCTTCACAGAGTTTTGTACTTTACCATTCCAGGCGGAATCTGTGCTGGAGAATTCTTGGAACTGAAATCCAAATGGAAGTTCTGAAGTGGGGCCTGTATCTCAGAGAGAGAAACTGAATGTAAGGGACAAACCTGTGATGAACTCTGAAAGGGAATTTCCCTCCCACCTGCCATTCTGAAGACATAACGGGTATAAAACTTGGGTTCCTCTGATACAACATTTTGGACAAGCTTTAAAGTGAACATTCTGAAATGACATTTGAAGTGGGGTTATGGATTTTATGGAGTTAAGGCATATAGATCAAATGATAGAAGACTGGAAGTTAATTACATCAGCTTCATGTCCTCAAATAGCCCTTATGAGTCTCTTTGGACCTGTGGTATTTTAAGACAACAAGTATGGCCATTTTCAGATTCATTTCACTGCCTTTTGGAGAGCTACCAAAATGACAAGAAGGAAAAATCAAAGCAATCTTTCTGGGGATGATTCAGATATAGGCCCACAGGTCTTAAATGTGTTGTACATTGGCCTAATGGTGCTCCTGATTTTTTACCCCCCCCTCTTTGTTTACAAATCCTTTCTGTCAGAAACTATTATGTGTCCTTTAGTTCCCCGCTCCACAGCTGTGCTGTAATTTTGTGCTGAAATATTTAAACATGGGTCATTTGTCTGATGATAGTTTGTGGAGTGTACTTATGACAAGGCTAGCTTTTTTTTAATGGTTGCATTGGTGTTTGGTGCAGGCACCACCACATCCCATTCTGTTATGTCCCCAGAAAAGAAAATGTTCCCATGAAATGTATGGGTGCCTCCGTAACATCTCCTCTGTCATTTCTCTCATTACAGTCAATGCCATGTCATGACTATAAATAAAAGATTCCCTGCCATCTCTGATTATAGGGCATCTTAACTCTAAACGGATCTCTGTAATCCAGATTCCTTTTCATGATTGGTTTTTGACAGTCCGGAGGACCTTTTTGTGGTTTGCTTAATGATTGATAGGTTTTGAACTGGTGATGTAGTTGAAAGCAGTACATCCATATGATCACACTAGAGAACATGTATGTGCTTATAGATACAGTGGTTCTTAGTGTTGTGCTGTTTTCACAGATTTCTGAAATGGATAAGATGGTGACCTGAGGTTTGCCATGGTGATGATTAGTGAGGATTTGAGCAAGATCTGACAAATTCCATTCTCCTGCACTAACAATTGCACCACACCAGGTCTCTCTCTATACAGTATATGAAATAATGAAACCAAGGAGTTTTGAGACTTCAGTGCCAGTGTGTCTCCTTCAGATCCGTCCTTCCTGCCAATTCAAAGTACACTTGGCTGACCACAGGAGTTAATTCAACCCATTCTTTTCCACTACTATGTCAAGAATCTCAGTGCATCTCCCTGATTTAAATCATCTGCTCTATATTTAGGCATGGGCCAACTAGAAGAGGCAGCGGTGTTAACATGCCAGTCGTTTTCAATTGAAAGCCTGCTCCTTCCTTCGCAAAAATATAGGTGTCGTAGAAAGCTAACAATTTCCAAGTAGAAAATAAAAACAACAGCAGGAACTACTGTCTAACGATGGAAGAAGCATTTCAGCTTTGAAGTCAAGGAAACCAGACCTAGAGAAGAGCATTTTGACAGTCTGGGGGGCGCCCTCCTGTGGGAGAGGTCTGTATAAAAAGGAAAATAAGATTTTAAAATAAGAACAACAAAATGGACCCGGGAGACTTCATTAGCAGGTAATTTCTAGCATGGTAAATAGCCACTCTAACTAGGTTTCACTTGTGTGGCTCTGTTTCCACTGTGGTTTGGGGGTTTTGCCAGATTCCAATGCACTCTTGGCACCAGTGAAAATGAGAGGGCAAGTGTCCACTTTTGCTTCTCTTGCTGTGCCTAGTGGCCCCCATCTATTGAACTGGCTTCCCAGAACTTCTCTTGCCATTCACAAAATGTCTGGGCGATGTACAGTTGGCATGGGTGGCTCTCACCATTTTCCAGCCACAACATCCACTCCCCTGAAATACTTTCTTTCCTCCAGTCCTAAAGAAGGTGAGCGTAGTGTGTGGTGGCCACATGGCCTGGTTTATAAAGAACAGTCCTTTGTTTAAAGGCCTGTCAGAGGACCACCCTCTCTTTTGAAGGCTATGCAATCTATATCTTGTTTATAGATGAAGGACCATAAGAAAGGAGAACAGGGAACTTCAGCTTTGTCCATCAATAGCAGCTGGACACAGAATATGTGGGAGCACAAGGACACAGAATTACAATTACCTATGCTGTGGCAAGTTGTCTTCTTCTAAATCAAATCATTGTGATTCTTCCCATGTTTGAATCTATACATATAGATTTGCTTATGGACTGCACAGTGTATTTCATCATTTCTCTTTTTTTTGTTATGTATTTCCTGGTTTAAGTAGTGTGGTCCTTTTGGCCACACAAGCTCAATGATTTTACACCACTTTGTACAAATGCCTCATCCTTGCAACAAGGCAAGCTGCCTATAATGATTTTTAGGTAGACATCTCTTCTTCCATTAATTGCCACTTCCAGATGCAAGCTAGCTGCTACAGTAGGTCTTAGGATCGATCAAGTCACCTCTGACTTGCAGCAACCCTCTTAATGAGAGCTCTTCAAAATGTCCTGTCCTCATAACAGCCCTATTATGCTCTTGCAGACCCATGGCTTCTTTTAGGGACTCAGTCCATCTCATATTGAGACTTCCTGTTTTCCTCCTGTCTCCAACCATTCCCACCATTATTAACTCTTCTAAAGATTCTTGCCGTCCTATAATGTCCCTAAACACAGGACAGTCTCAGTACCTTGTCCAGCTCCTGCAGACTCAACCCTGTGAGTTCCTTTTAGGGAATCAGTATACCCTGTGTTTTGTTTTCCTCTTTTCCTTTTGCTTTCAACCTTTCCAGGCATTATGGTCTTTTCCAGAGAGTTTTGCGTTCTCATGGTGTGCTCAAAGCAGGACAAGCTCGGTGTCATTATTTTTGCCTCCAGAGAGAGTTCAGGCATGGTCTGCTCCAGGGCCCGTTTGTTCGTCTTTCTGGCAATTCAAGGTCTCTTCAAAACTCTCTTCCAGTCCCAGAGTTCCAATGAGTCAACCCCCCCGTCAGCTTTCCAGCTTTCTTTACAAACGAACTTACTCTGGAGCAAACATGACACATGCGGGACTGTGGGAGGAAATGGTGATTCTGGATGGCCAATTTACATAACCGTACTCTCTGTTGAGAATGTGCGTATAAGTTGAGCAAAGCCAGGAGATGGGGTGGGTGCTTCTCTCCAGTGTGGTTTTCCTTTGTGGATTGTGTTTCTAATCAAAATCAGGCATAGAAGGAAAACTGCATTTTATGCCAAAAAAAAAAAGTTTTAAAGAGAAAGCGTTCCCCTTCCTCCACCCACCAAGTTTGTTTTAAAACTTCATCCCTTCGGAAGACAACTCTCTCTCTGTGCTATTTGTTTCTTGGTTTGCTTTTGCCAATAGAACACTAATTATGTCCTCTATGAGTATGTTCTTGAGCCGATTTCATTTTCAACAGAACCCTCTTTGAAATTATGCAAGGTCAAGGAAAGATAACAAAATGTTTCACCTGAAAAATTAAACGAACACGCTAAGTATTATTCTTTGTAAATATAGTGGGTCTGAAATCCAGTTGTGGAACTTATGTCCAGTAATGCTGATGAGGTCATCAGCCATGGCAGGTTTTTGGCATTTAGAATATCTTCAGTTCTCTCTTTCTCAAATCTCTTAAGGACAGCTTTAAGAAAAGATTAGACAAGTTCATGGAGAACAAGGGTATCAGTGGCTATCATTATGGATGCCTGAGGACAACCTCTGGGTTGGAGAGACAGGCAGGATATCTCTCAATGCTGTTTGCGGGGAATCATAAGCAGGTGAAGACATCTGCTTGGGAATACCCTGAAGCAAAGGGAGAGCCGCTGTGTGAGACAGAATGCTGGACTGGATGGGCTGTGGCCTGTTCCAGCAAGGCTGTTCTTATGTTCTTATGATCTCCTGGAATCTTTTTTTCCCCACGGGAATCTGTTGGGTACTGTGGGATAAACTGAAACCTTTGATTTCCCAAAATTGCCAGAATCGAAAAACATAATCCCTCTAGCGATGATTTTTGGAAATTAAAGATTTACAGCTTCTTCTCCATGTGCCCTTCCCTGGCTTTCCCATGATCAAAGGGATGCCAAGGGAGTTTCAGGGCCACTGTAGCTGATGATGCCATGTAAGTTTCAGAATTTCATATCAGCCTTTAAATGGGGAAAAACTGTTATTTGTTTTGCCACAAATAATGGCAGTTCTTTGACTTAGAACTCTAATTTAGATTGCACAGTGGGCAATTTTACCTACAGAAACAGTAGGAATGTGAAGAGAATCAGTTGATTTAGCGATATCTGGCAATGTTCTGACATACTGATTCAGTAGGAGAACACACACATTTCTTTGCTAGTTCTGAAACGCCAGTGTTGGCTAAAAGCATTGGTTGGAATCATAAGACATATTAACTGGGCAGGAGAACAAGTTTCCTCTTCCTCTTTCCTCCTCTTAGGCCGCTACCACACTTCCTTGAGCAGCCACTTTTTATTTTGCATCGCCTTATCTCCTCCCGCAGTCATGTGATCACTACAGCAGTTCGGCAGTCCGCACTTCAGTGGTTGCTTAGCAATTGGCTTCCCCGTTCACACTTGGCTGAACCGCTTTAAACTATGACAGGGAAATGTCAGAAATGGGGGAAACCAAAAAAGACGGCATAGTATGTCCACAAAGACAACCAAATTGCTTTAAAAGGGGGTGCAGGAACCGATTTAAAAAAACACCACCCCCAGTGGTTGTTGCAAGAAAAACCGACACAGCTGCCAATAATGGGCGTGGCCAAGGGGGCCCTTCAGAAAAAGCAATTTGAAAAGCGGACAGTGATTTTTAAGGCGATTTGTCTTTAAGGAAAAGGCATTTCAAATCTCAGTAGTGGTCTTACTTGAATTCTCCCAAAAGCTTTCTGAAGACTTAGCACCTGGTCCTCCTGAACCATGTGGGATGTGGATTGGAGGCTATGTGTAGCATTCACCCATTTCTTGATTAAGAGGCTATACAGGAGGGGGATAAAGGGTTAACACTTATGCCCACATAAGGAGTCTGGAGGCAGAGCCCAAGTGCTTAAAAAGCTCCACCTGAATTATGTGAAGTCAGATAGGGAAACTGCAGGCTTGATATAGGGAACATCTTGCAGAAGAGAAAGGGTTTTGTTAGTTTGTGAGAGGAATGAAGTAAAGACAGAGCTTGAGTGTTACTGCTTTAAAGAACTTTCAAGTATTTGTACACCAGTGAACTTGAACCTGAAACAACTTTGTATTCAATAAACTTTGTTTTATTTGGTTCCACTTTACACTTTGACTGGGACTCAGTTACTTTAAACTGGGATATCCTGGATGGTGGCAGCAAAGCTAAATAGGTAGCGAGTGCAGGTCAATGGTCCATGAAACGATTGGGGGCTCTGCACAGTAGTAGCTACAGTATACCAAGTAAGTTGATTTTAAGAGAGATATCTCGACTGTTTCACATGTTTTTTAAAAATCCAGAAGTTATGCAATCTGGAGAATGTAATAAAAATCATTGAAAGAAAAACAAAATGATCAAGGTGGAGAATGTTTCACTACAATAACTGGGAATTGAGAACCAATGATATACTCAAATCACTGGCAGAAATACTCCATAGCAGGAAAGCATTCTAGGGTTAGAAAGTACCATTTGTTTCAACAAGTGATTGGTTGTGACTTTTAACAGACGTGCAGTCCAATTTATTATCTTCTGTCCTGCTGGAATCCTCTTGTGTATTTATACTGGCATACCTTCATCAGCGTAATTGCTGCAGCAAATTGCTGCAAGCTAATAAATCAGCATGGACATTGTTGTTGTGCAGCACACACAGTCACATGGCTGGTGTGGAGTAACAAATACCCACACTGACTTCTGAACTTGCAGTGGCTCTAGCCACTGAAGTTTACACTGTTGGCTTTACATGTCGAGGGTGTGTGTGTTTTACAATTAACAGAATTCTGGTTGTTATTTTAGAACGGAAAGAATCGCAACTAGTTTTTGAGAAATTCTAAATGGCATCTGTCACTAGGAATTTCTTCAAGCCTTCCTAGTTTAGGAATCAGTATTATTGAGCACGGTATATACTTTTTCTTTCTAGAGATCTTAGAGTATTCTTGATATTATAAGACTATAAAGTTCCCATTCTCCAATGCCAACTTTGGAAATCTTTGGAAGTAGCCATACAGTCTCTCCTTGTGATCCATCTTTTCTACTTTCCATTGATCTTACCAGATTCTGCCCACATAGCCTATTAATGCTAGACTTGTGTTGCTTTTTAAGCAAAGATCTTGCCTCAGTGGCTGGCATCCTATGATGTCACAACTGTTGCCTTCTTTTAGCACAAAGAAGGAAGTTCTGCAATTTTTCCTTGCAGAACTTAAGGCAAGGTGTTTGTCTTCTAATGAAGGGAAGAACGGCAAACCTTTGCATAAAATGGAACACTGTTTCCATATCATTGGAAATTCTGACTGGTTGCAAGCAATAATCAGAACAGCATGAGTAGCGATGGCAATATTTTTTATATACAGACTGGTTAACAGTTTAATACTGCTCATTCAGAAGAAGAGAAACCTAATTAAAGTTGACAGGGTTTTTAATTAAAACACCGTTACAGTATATAAAACCCAAGCCTAAGGAAGGGGAGAATAAAGCCTTGCGTGTTGTTGGCCAGACATCTCCGCACAGCAAAAACAGAAATGCTGCTGCTGTTCAGCTTTCATTTAACTGCCTAGGCCCTCCAGATGTTGCTGGATTTCAGGTTCCACAAACCCTCCCCACTAACATGGATGGCAACATCTGGAAGACTACACATTCTCCACTGCTGCCTTACAGTGTATGATCTATGCAGAACACAAGCTTGGAAGTGTGCCTGGATTCCCTTCCCCTGAGGTTCGTGCCGAGACTGAACCCCAGATCTCTGCTCAGTAGATACCAGTGTCTAGACTGAATACATTGTACTAAACTAAACATCTGATCTGGTCTTGCATGCTGGACACATTTTTGGCACCTGCCATATATATATATTTAAAACGGAAGATCATGAATTTGAAAGAAAAAGATAAATTATTGCTAAAGAAACCCAACTCCTTCACCAAACAGTTGAAACATATTTATTCACTCAGTGCCACATGTGTCACAAACACGAATGACTTAAAACCCAGATGAACCGTGAAAAACAACTAAAGGCCAAGGGGGGAAATTGCATCACTGGTGTTTCAACAAGAGCAAGAGTGTTTCTCAAAAAAAAGTCTAAAGAAGCTATTTGGATCAATTATTTTGAGAAGGAGAAGAATCCAGGGACTTTTTTTTCTGTCTAGACTTTTTGGAGTTGAAAGGCTGTGTGATCTATTGTGCTGTTTTCCAAAACTGACTTCTATAACAGCCTGGTGTGCTTTTTAAAAGAACTATTTTTAGACCATTAACACTGCCCATGATGGAAAAGAACTGCTTGGATTGGCTATATTCCAGTCATGTCATTTTATGGCAAAGTATTTATTCTGTCAAAATGTTATTTGCTTAATATGAGCAGAGAAATGGAAGGGTCATAGTTTATTTTGGGTTTACAGTGATGGCAAGGCAAAGCTTTTATAGCCCTTGAGTTCTTCTTCAGGCTGTTAATATGCATGCAGGCAATTTTGATCCCCTCCTCAAGATAAAGCCCCCTCCCACCCAAAAACCCTCCCCATGTATATTTCCTTGTTGGGAAGATGTTGGCATTGCAAACATTTTCATTTACTCTCCAAAGCAGGAGTTTTGTGTGTGCCTCAGCATGACAGAGGACAACTTAAACTGATTTCCCCTGTGTATAATTATGCTTACTCAATTATGTTTTATTGTTTTATTTGCACTAATAATACTTATACACTTTAAAGATATGATGAAAGGAATTGAGGATGGAGCACCAGAAATATGTTTACATATATATTAGCTGTTGTGAGGGTTTTTTTTTTGGGGGGGGGGCTAGTTGGCTGTGTTCTTGAAGTTTTTCTTCCTGACTTTTCACCTAACTCTGTGGCTGGCATCTTCAGAGGGCAAGGAGACTCATTCATTCTTGTCTCACTCATTCTATACCTCAAATCACAGAGAGAACTCCTAGTTCCCTGAGCTCCTTGCCCTCTGAAGATGCCAGCCACAGAATCTGACAAAACCTCAGGTAGAAAAACTTACAGAACACAACCAAACAGACTTTAGTTTAAGTAAAACAGTGAAATATTAATTAGGGAAAAATCCTTACACTACACAGGATGTTCTGTATATGAGAAAGTAGAAAGTTTGTGGGAAAGGGCCAACACATTGCTGAGTTCTGTGAAGATCCAAATCAAACGCAGAAATGTTAACATTTTCTGGCCGTTGAGTAGCCTTAAGTGAAAGAATCATGGCTGAATGTGAAGAACCTGCAAATTAACTACCTTTTAATTTTCTTCTACTTCTACTTTATTTTCTGTATAGGGGACCGTATGGGGAAATGTCCAGATGAATCTGACTTATATCCCTGGAACGGGGAACATTTTTGCTATAAAAGACTGTGTAGCTCTGCTTATGGGAAAGAAGAGCTAAGTAGGATCAAAGTTCTAACTGATTCAACATTTTGTGCATGCAGTGACCAGTCTTTTGCCCACAAACACTCTGTGGACTAATGAAGATTAATCAAGGGCTCATGTGAATGGAGGCAGACATGATGGTAGACACAGCTAGACCCAAATTAGATAGTAGGGGGAGTTTGCTATGGTACAGGATTACAATTCTCCTCTTCTCCCACCATATCAGTTTTTTTCTGTCACCCCACAAGAAACTAAGTTGAGGGCCATAGACTGTCTATTGTAGCTGTATGGGCAACCAGGCAGAAGCCATTTCCACAATGGCAACAGCATGTTTTTGTTGTAGAGATTTGAAAGTTTGGTTAAATTCCTCTACCTCTGCAGCAGAAGCACAGGGATTCACAAAGCAGAATAACTTCAGTTCCTACAGATTAATCCACCCCATTGACAGGCACTTAAAGTCTCCATAGCTCACTCTGAAACATTAGCAGGAGAAAGAATAAAAGGGTTCATGGCTTACATTTGAACAGATCAAACAGTAAATTGACAAAGATGACTATTTTCAGCAACAGCTTTGAATAGACTGATAATTCCAACAGACAAAAGAGACAGAAAAAGCAGTGAGCAGAGAGATGGGGTTCTCTTGAATTGAATTCAGAAGCAGGGAATAAATAACTGGTTTGTGCTGTACAAGATTGACAGTCATCCCATCCTAGAAGAGTTTCTCTCAGCCACACCTCCACGCAGCATGCAAGGTTGTGAAAACTCCAATAGTTTTTTTGGAGATTAAGTGAAGCAGTTTATCTGCTGAAAGGTATGATAGTCCAAATAGTCCACTGTGTAACAATGGTAGGTTGTGTATCTGCGAAGAAAATGAATACAAATAAATATAAGGTAATTTTATGCAAAAAATGTGATTGTCAAAAAGATAGTCTGAATCAATATGTTGTGGAAGCATTTGGGAGCAGTCAGGAGCATTTGGCTTTGTCAGGTTTCCAGGGAAAGGGGATTCCATAATTGTGAACTAGCTATTAAAACTGTCTCACAGTTCCTTTTTGGTTGTTCCTACCTGACACATCTCCCTTTTAATTCCAAGACTCATTGGTACATATCCATAGGTGTATGTACTCAGGTGTTCATTACCATCACTAAATCAAGTGAGATTTGTTCAAGAGTATTAAAGTAGAAGGGTGGTCATTCAGGAACTGAGTTACCTAAACTAGCAATTTCCCATAAGATTCAGTGCACACTTAGAGCATATATCCAGAAGTTTCTCTGCTGCTTTGCACATTTCAGTAATGGATATTCTTCAGTATCTTTCTGATAGTTTTAACCTTTCTGTACCTATCATATTTAACCCTATGATAACCCATTTGCCAAGATTCAGAATGTGACTAAACAGAGAAACTGTTCTGGGCTGGATTGGTCCCAAGTGAGGGGATGGGGCAATTTGAATAGCTTTAGAGGTCTGTTTCCATCCAAACAGAAATTGTTCAATTATTTTTCAGTCTTGAGGCCAGAGGCCACATAAGCAGAAATCACTGCAATCCACAACTTCTTCTATCATTTGTACCACTCTCTTGCTTGCCTCTCCCTCTCCCTCTCCCTTCCTTTCATCCCTTGTTTTCTTGCAAACAAGTGCTGGATTCTTTTAAATTTGTAAAGTGCAGAGCTTAACAGAGGAGGTGACACATTCTTCTTTGCCATAGCGCACATCTGATGCAGCACTGATTTTGCTTTTAAAATGGTTGGAGCAGAGACAACTAAAGAGAAAGGGCTGATTTCAAAACATACTGCCAGAAGAGATCAGTGGGTGATCATGCTGGAAACTAAAATGAAATCATATAATCCAGTCTCACACATCCCAAACTGATGAACTGAAAAAGTGTGAGCATCCATGGGAGAAGACCACACTGGTTCATGACTAGTTGTGTGCCATATAGTCAATGAAAACTACAGTACATGAAACTTAATTGTACCAGCAGCAGAATGAAATAGAAGAGAAGCCATAGTGTAGTCACCTTCTCAGTTAAGTCTGCTATTAGGTAGATATATTTCATTTAACTGTATTTTCGAGTAATAAATTTTTGTAAGTGAATTTACCATAGTTCCCCTTTACTCCCTATCTCAAAAGGAAATGACATCTGATAAAAGAGATATATGAAAAAAACTATTTGAATTCAAGAAAGGAGCTAGATTTCCTCTGGAATCCAGCTTCTCAGACACAAATCTCCATGTCTCCTCTGCTGATTTTAGAACCAGGATGTATGCCAGGAGTGACAGTTAAAACAGTTGAGAAGTTTGAATAAAAATTTAGGAATAAATTTATTAATTTATTAATTTATTTGAGCAATTCCTAGCTTGAGTAATTCTATTTGTAAATGAAGGCATGTGTGTGTGAGAGAGAATTAGAGGGTTAGTTACTTATGGTCAGATAAAGATATGACTTTGAGCTTGGCTGTTACTCAGAGTAGGGAGTGAGAGTGAGTGTGGTGAGTTTTGTGGAGAAATGAATGATAGTATGATCTTGTTAGTATTTGTGTCATAATGCCCCCCTCTCTCTGTGATATATAATGTTTGTTTTAAGAAAAAAGTAAAAGCTTGTGATAATATACTGAGAAAACTGTCAACTTTGTTCTTTTATTTTTACCTGTACACTGAATTTTTTATTCCTTTGTGTGTGTCTTACAATAAAACACCTTTTAGTTTACAGTTCCTGCTTATTATTTTATAGATAACTATCTATTATACCTAGATGTACCACTGGTAAGTGCAATGACAGATGGCACATGCTTCATTTGTAGTGTCACCCGAGTATGCAATATACATTTCACCAGAAGTGGTCTTCCTTTTCTTAAAAGGGCAGCGTGCAGCCAGTCCTTAACTGTTGTCAGTGTTATAGCTGCTGTGGAAAAAAGGAACACTGCTCTTTGACCGGGTTAGTGATAAGGATAAGCTAAGAGGAGGAGTCCCTGTTCACAAGTTTAAATGGCAACCCCAAATTTGGTGCAAGGAGTTATGAGTGCTTATCACTTGGGCAGCAGCTCACAAAGGCAGAGAAAGTTATACGTAGACTAGTTCAGTATTATGTTGAGAGAGAACAATAATGTAGAAGGAGGGAGACAGGAAATGAATAAAATCAGAAAAGGTTATAAGGGGACAGACAAAGAGGTGCTTTGAGGTAAAATAGCTTTCCATTTCTCACTATACAACCAATAGGTTATAAATACAACAAGGACAGGGGCAGGATACATTACAAGACTGTAACATAACTCCCATGAGTTGGTCATTTCCGATTCAGTTTTACTTATTAACACAAGGAGCTGGCTGACAGGAATATTTCAAACTGCCAGGACAGAGTTTGAGGGGTTTGACTCCTGCTTGACAGAGGCTGGCCTGGGAAGAGCTGACAGGGACGTTATGGACCACCATAGACTCCCTGATAGCTCTAACTAGCCCTTCTGGTGCTCAGATGTTATTATTGTCTACTGTTGCTTTGGGCCAAGTATCTAATGACATGTGAATGAAATATTTTAGCAAGTGCAGCCAACTATATTGGTTGTGGCTGGGAAGAGATACATGTTCTAAATTAAAACAGAGGATCTAGCCATTCATCAAAGACTGTAGTTATGTGTTTCCCTCCTGCAAAGAATTTTAGACTTGAGCCAAGTGTAACACAAGGTAACTTCCTGTGAATAAGGAACAGACTGCTGTGAGTGTCACTTTATAGCTGGCTACCAGGCTCATAAACAACTGGAAGGCTTTTGAATGGCACCTGTTTACGCTGATACATTGACTTGCCTCCTTTAGGCTGATGACCAATTAAAGGCCTCTAGCTGATTGTTTGCAGAGTGCTTCCTGTAAGCCTTTTAGTGATAAATTTTGCAAATATAAAGCTTTGTTTTGTTACTTTTTTAATAACCAGTTTTACTTTTTCTGATGACCATTGGCAGCAGTATCAAAAACTACATTGTAGATCTGGGAATGTGTGGAAATGGACGACGAAAACTATGCAAAGACTGAAGAAATTCCTCTGCCATTAAAGGGTATAATGTTTGGAGCTTTTTAGCTTGGTAAAGAAAATAGAATACTTCCTTCCAGCTGGAACATTGGTATTGCCCGTTCTCTACCCCCATTCTGACACTTGGTGCTGAAAGATGAAAGAATTCACAAGGGTTTATATCCGCAATCTTGTCTCCTGGACTGAGGATGGTACAACACCAATCTGCACACCCATGAGCTTCCCTCAGTTGGAGTAAGCCTGCCTGGAGTGCTCTTCTACTTCCATTGGTTCCACACCAACATCATGGAGCTTTCTATATTGAAATGTAATAGATAATGGAAGACTTCTGACTGAGGAACTGAACGCTTTCAACCCGGTGGCCCTCACTAGAACATCCACTACATATAGGAACTGATGTTTTGCTGACCTCCATGCCTAGAACAAAATGATATAATTTTGGAAAGGTGTGGGAATCCATGAAAGCAAAAAAGCTATAGAGGTTAGCTGATTGGCAGCTCTAAGCAAATGCTAGCACAGATATATTGTTACGGACAAATTCCAGTTGCAAGGGATGGGAGGGGGCATCATCAGTTCATGCAGAAGGGCAGTTGTGTATCAGCCTTCTCTCCTCACTTGTTTATCCATTAGGTAGTTGAATGTACAACCACTTAGTCATTCATTCAGCAATAGGATGCATGGGAGCATGAGGAATGGATAGCTATATACAGGATATATAGAAGTAGAATTGCTATATAGGTAGGATTGCTTACTTGATCAGACATATGCAATTGCAAAAGGAAACAGAATTCTGGCGTTCCTACAATTAATTATCATATGAATATTCGGTCTAATTCCACAGTGGTCAGAGATCCTTCTTAGGAAAAAATAGAAGTGTTTCTATGTATTTCATTAGTGTTTCATTAGTATCTCATGATTGCTGAATTGTCTGATATAGTACATAGATTTCTCTGTCTTGTTGTTTCTTGTTTTAGATTGAGGATGCTATCTTTAAATACTCCAGAAGCCAGGCAAGAGCAGTAATACTGTACATCCCCTCTTCCGGCAGTAAACAAGATCTTCTGCTATACCAACGCATCTTTGCACAACATGGTTATGCAGTTACCGTCCTTGAAGACAGGAAATTGAGCAGACATGAAGTCCCCAGTCAAGGTCAGCCTATTCAGTATAATAGTAATATAATTCCTTCTTGAAACATGATTGTCATTTTTAAAGCAGCCTTGTATCCAGAGTTTGCAAGTCTGTGGGCATAAGGGTTAAACATGCTGACCAAACTCCTCTCCTGTAAAGTTACACTGGCATGAGCTGATGATGTCATCAACCACAGGCTTTCATGGTTCATTAAAAGTTTCCTATTCCACACACGCACCTGTTTCCGAGGCTCCCCTGAGATCCCTTTTGGCCTGAGGAAGCCTCAGGCTAGGGTGGGGATGAGTATCTAATGTCCCAAAATCACTAATGACAGTCCTGATCCTGGCAGCAGAACTGGCAGTAGCAATCTGTAAGAATGAAAGGCTCCCCGCCATCACCTTCCAGTCTTAAACAAATGGCAATCAAACTAGAGAAACTATGGCTTCAGATCCTGGCTTGTTCTTAACCCAGAATCTTAACAAGTTAGAGTTCCTTGAATTTGGACTTCATGGGAAATTGTGGCTAATTAGAAGCAGATTCTAAATTCAGGAGTACGACTAGAGATGGGCACCTTATGAAAAATGACATGCTGTTTCATTGTTTCATAAACTTTCAAAATGTTACAAAACAAAATGGGAAAATGTTTCCTTACGAAATGAAACAAAACACTTCTTTTCCCCTTCAAAAATGAAATGCTTTGTTACTCTGTAAAATGGCTCCTTTGTAAAAAGCTACCCACCAAATTTGGTGCCTCTCGGACCCAGGGGAGCCATTTTATAGAGTAACAAATCATTTCATTATTGTTTCATTTCGTTATGAATTTTTTTTTTACAAAAATTTGTTTAAAAACAAAATAAAACAAACCGCTTAGTAGAAATGAAATGAAACCCTATTTTTCCATTTTGTGCCCATCCCTAAATGTGACCAAGAATAGCTGCAGCTATTTCATGTTGTAAACCAAGGTCTCCTACTTTATTTAAAATTCTAAACTAAATTTCTTTTTACTGTCCTTCATTCAGATAGTCTAGATCTGAAAAACATGAAGAGTGTCTGGTTAAGTACAGTCTCCATAGATAATAAAAATGCCTGCTGTTTTAAAGGCTGGAAAGGCATGTTCACCTAATATCTGTATCATTCGTGAACTTCTCTCTGCTTTTCTGGTATCTCCTTTGGAGGTTTTGGTATGCATTTTAAGCAAAAAAAAAAAAAAAAGACTCTATAACTTCCTACAGGCAATGATTTTTCCTCAGTCATACCTGTAAGATTCAGCAATTCAAAGATGAATCAAAACACACAAATTTTGATCTTGGAACATGGTTAAATATTAGATGGAAACTCCCAACTTGGTAGCTGCCTAGATGCCCTAAGCACATCCGATCTCGCCTGATTTCGGAAGCTAAGCAGGGTCGACCCTGGTTAGTACTTGGATGGGAGACCACCAGGGAATATCAGGTGCTGTAGGCACCTGGAGTAGGAACTGGCAAACCACTCCAGTATTCCTGCCAAGGAAACGCCACGGACATGGGGTCACGAAGGGTTGGTCACGACTATAACAACACAACACACACACACCCAACTTGGTCCTTTCCCTTCACAAGATGTATGCAAAGCATCTAGCGGAGCCAGGTTTCCCTCCCCCTCCCCCCAATACAACAACAACATAAAGTACATTTATTGTTAAGCAAATGTATTCTAGGCCAAGTAGAAGCCTTGGTGATCTGAATAAATTGGAAGGCTCAAAAGCTAGCTAGAAAACTGGCTGCTTTCTGGTTATGAGAACAGTATGCATTTTTTATGGCTAACTTTTGCAAAGCATATTCTTTCTTGTAGTAGAACCACTCTTCTTATTGTTACATACATAAGAACATAAGAAGAGCCATGCTGGATCAGGCCAAAGGCCCATCTAGTCCAGCTTCCTGTATCTCACAGCGGCCCCACCAGATGCGTTTGGGAGTGCATGAGCAGGGGCGACTTTCCCATAGGCGTTTATGGTTCAATGAACCAGGGCGCCTGAACCCCCAAACCCCAAAACTCTGCCTCGCGCTGCCTGCCTGCCTGCCTGGCTCGCCTTCTGCCGCCGCTCAGCAGGCGAGGCCGGCGGGAGGCCCGAGCAGCTGGTGGGGGTGGGGAGGGTGCTCTCTCTTGCGCGCGGGCGCCCAATGGAAAGGGGAGGCCGGGGCGGGCAAAGGGAAGGAGGAGGAAGGGAAGAGGGTGCGAGGGAGCCCGCAGCTGCCAGCCTCGCCTGGCTCGAGGGGAGGTGGCGACTCTGCTGCCCCGAGCTCCGTCTGAGTGAGTAACCCTAGTTGACGGAAAGGCGCGCGCGCCCTGGAGAGACTCCCGGGCTGGGACGGAAAGGGAGGGTTGCTCGCTTGCTCGCCAGCCCGCCTCCCTCCCTCAGTGGCCGCCGCCGGCGCCCCAACGCGAGGTGGTTGGGGGGGGTGGGGGGGAGAGAGGCCCTCCCGGCACGAGCGGCGGGTAAAGGTAAAGGTTCCCCCAGCAGATCCGTGCCAGGGGCGGTGCTCATCTCCTTATTCAAGCCGAAAGAGACAGTGTTGTGCAAGTCCGTGGCCATGTGGCCGGCAGGGCTGCAAGGAAACACTGTTGGTACCTCTTTAACTTCTTGCATTGACATGCTTTCCAACTGTTAGCTTGGCAGGAGCTGGGGTTAACAGCAGGAGCTCACTCTGCTGCTGTGGCACCTGGGATTCGAACTACTGAGCTGCTGATTTTGTAGCTGACAGTTTTCAGTGCTCTAGCCCACTGAGCCACTATGAATTCACCATGCAGAGGGGCTGCCGAAACACGGGGCATTAATCCAGCAGCCTCCTCTTGGCATCTCTTGTTTTTGCCAACACAAATGGATGTAAAATCACTGCAGCCTCTGAGCACAAGCAGAGTGCTTTTGCTCCAACCCCAGGTGAAAAGAGTTGCTTGGGCTGGAGGGTTCTTCTGTTTTTTCTGTGTAAACTGGAGCCGGCCTGGTTTGTGACGCCTCAAGTCTGCCTATGGAGAGAAGGTGACTTTCTTTATAATATTTAAGTGTCGCGTTAGCTCCCTTAAAAAAGGAAGGTAGACAGCTCTGTGAAACGGGGGGCGCCAGAGGGATCTTCGAACCACGGCTCCACATATCCTTAAGACGGCCCTGTGCATGAGACTAGATATCTGTGTCTGATACCACTCCCCTGCATCTGGCCATTGAAGTACCCCGGTTTAAAGCCTGGAGACTACACATCTCCATCATGGAGATGTGTAGTCTCCATGTTGTGGCTCATGGTGTCATAAGATCATGATCCACAGTTCACTAGTCCACGGAACTGTGTAGGTCGCCCTGGCAGGTGTCATGTTTTGACATTAAGCAACAAGAATTTGTGACATTTTTCTCCAGCAATAAGAAAAGATTTAAGTGTTTTTTTGTCATAATCCAAATGTTCCTGCAATTTTTCCTATCCATATGGGAATTGCAGAGTAAACATCAAACAGATGCTACTTTTAATGCAACAGAGAAAGAAAAGAAAAGAAAAAGTCTGCCACTAATTCTGTCCCCAGACTTTTGTAGCTTGTTCAAATTCTCCTATTTGAGAACAAGCTTTTCAGATAAATTTAAGTGAAGTAACTTGCTTACATACCAAAGTGATGATGTTTTCTAAAGCAGATGTAAAATTGTCCCCCCCTTTCTCATGAGCAAATAACATTTTCATATGTGTGCTGGGGGGGGGGGGAGTATGGCACTTGATGTACTAGTTTCTGAAAGCAGGTCATTTATGTTGTGTCATAATATTTTCCTAGCAGAACCATTCTAATTTATAAAAATACACTCTTTGGGAGCACTATTTAAAAGATTCAGGCAGGATATAATGGAGCATGTGAATATAAAATGGTAGGGTAAACACAAGAATCACAAATATCATCTGTCTGTAGGGGGGAAGCCAATGTTAAAAGGAAATATAATTTATAATTTTTAGAGTGCCATAAATATGGGAAATGGTTGTTCTCTTTTAGCATTAAAAGGAGGACTGGCCGCAATCCAGTGCTAGGGAACAATTTTGGTAAACCCACTGGAATTGAGCTTCTAGCGTGTTAAGCTGCACAGCAGTGAGCATTTTCCCTGGCTGAAGGTATCTCAGAAAAGTCTGTTAAAATAAATCAACAAATACTTCTGTCACAATGACTTCTCTTCTTAGATCATCAAGTTCTAATGCAATTTTTTTCTGAGCACAGTAAAAGTATTGTGGTATTATAAGAAAAAGATTTTTTTTAAAAACCACATCTGTTCTGGTTTTGGAGAAGGTAGCTGTGTTAGTCTGTGCAAGAATTCAAGTCAAAAATCAAAGAAAAACAAAGCAAAACACACAAAAAAGTGGCACCTTAAGGACTAACTTTCATATTTTAATATAACGTTTCATGGGCACGTCCACTTCTTCAGACATATAGCAGCAGAATGAGGTGTACGATATAACATGTAATGGAATATACATTTCATATCAAATTTTCATTGGCTGTTCTATGTAGGTGTATTTGCATGCAAGCTCTGTTGTAAAATTTCCTAACGAGATCTGATTTCCGTCTCTTTAGGAATTCTTACAATAGAGCTTGCATGCAAATATACCCATACAATAGTCAGTGAATATTTGGTATGAAACTGATACAGTGGTACCTCTACTTACAAATTTAATCTGTTCTGAATGCATGCTGTTAAGTTGACAACTCTTAAGTGGAGCTACCGTATCTTAAAAAAAAAAAATGTAAGTAGAGCAGACCGCATCTAAAATTTGTAAAGTGGCAGTTAAAACGTCAATAGTTTTCTGTTCTTAGGTCGAATTGCCCTTAAGTCGAGCCTCTCTTAAGTATAGGTACTAGACATGGGCACGACCAGAATAAATGACGTTTCAAGTTTTCATTTGTCGGAACGGGTCCATTTCGGATTGTTTCAATTTGTTGTGAAATTTTTCAAAAATTTGTTGTTTCGTCGTTTTGTTTGTCATTTGTCGTTTGTCGTTTCCACCGCGATTTAGTGCGATTTGACGTCCCAGTGTAATATATTTTTAAAATAAATCCACACCTCCTCCCAGTCGAACCTCCCACTTTACCCAATATCAGAAAAAAAAATCCTCACAAACTGCCAGAGGGGAAAAAAAAAAGAATAAACTGCTATTCCCTTCAGCAGACAAACCTGCAGAGAATCAAAGAAATTATTTTCTAAATTCAATTCCCTCCCTGCCTGCCTAACTTAATTCTAAAGCCTCCAGCCTCCCTCCAATCAGCCAGCAGCAGCCAGCCACACAGCCCTCCACCCTCCACATCCAAGACCCGACTGCAACTTCTGGAAGGTGCCTAGGCTTTTTATGCCCTCTGGCACATCCAGAAGTGTCAGTCAAAACCTGACCATGCCATTGGTGGAATGGTTCAAAAAAATTGCATGGTCCCATCCCATGCCCAGCCCAAATGGGCAGGTCTAAAAAATAAAAAATAATAAAATAAAATAAAATAAAATCAATGCAACATTTTATTGATATAAAACCCCACTGCTGCTACTATTAAAAATCAGGCATTTAAAATAAATAAATTTCACATGTTTCTGTGGTGATTTGGTGTGTTTTTTGACCACAATTTCTAAAGAAAAATTGTGGTCGCCATTTTGGATCCCCCCCACTGCATGGCATGCGAGACAGACGATGAGGATGACCCCCCCCCAGCCTGGTGCAAGCAGCCCAGGACAGGAGAGGGGGGGAGGCAGGGGACACCCCCTCCAGAAACCACCCTTCTGGTAGGTGTCCTCAGGCAGGCATATTTTCGCCTGCTTTTTTGGCCAGGAGTCAGGTGGGTTTTTTTTTACTTTTTAAAACTTTTTTTCTGTGCTGCTTGGCATCGTGCAATCGCCGCGATGCCATTAATGACAATGAAAAACCTGACCCAATTTTTCTTTTTTTGGGTCGGGTTCAAGCTGGAGCGGCGTAATTATGGTTACAGTATCCGTTACGTAACGGAAAGGATAACCAGAAACGGAAACGACAATTTTGCCGCACCGAGCCCATGTCTAATAGGTACCACTGTGTTCCATTACATATTATATTGCACACCTCATTCTGCTGCTATATGTCTGAAGGAGTGGATGTGTCCATGAAATGCAGCATTAAAATAGGAAAGCAAGTCTTTAAGGTGCCACATGTTTTTTGTCTCTTGTTTTGTTTTGTTTTTCTTTTATTTTTGACTGGAATCAGTTCTGGTGTGGTGAATAGTTCGAAATAAGGAGCTATCACTCATTGAGAGTTGATGGCGATTGTTAGAGAAAGGTTTACTTCTCAAAGGCCTTCTTTTTCTTATTGGTTAAAAACCATGCACCATAGTGAAAATGCATTGAGATTTAACATTTATTATATGAAACAAAGGCAGTCAAATTCCTTTGTTTTCACTGTACTCTAGGGACAGCTTATACAATCAATAGAATTAAATGGTAAAGCTTCCCAAGATTCTGCTACTTCAGGCTGAAAGTAGTATTCCTATCCTATACATACAACATGCAAGGCAGGAGGCAAAACGGATCTATTAGTGGCATGAAGGTACAGTATGTAACTAACTTACACAGAAAAATGTAAGCTCTACTTCCAAATGTTATTTCACTAAAAAGTGGGGTGGGGTGAGAACCTATTGCATAGCACAAAGACAGACGCTTTAAGGCCCCAAGGAAAAATTCTACAGATGTGCTCTGTAAACACATGGTTGCCATTTTTTCTTTTAAATCCAAGGACCCACCTTTTAAGGAATTAAAAGACTTTAAAAAAAAACAACTGAACAGGACACTGGGTGTTTTGTTCTTTTCATTGAGTTGGGGTGGGGGTGGGGGGTAAAGGAAACATCATGAGTAGAGAGGTCACTAGAAGCTCAGCTTTTATAAATAAGAAAGCCTGAGAAATTTAAAGGGAATTTAACTTGTGTTCCAGTAGTGTAAACAGTCCAATGGAGTGAAGGTTAAATAAACATGACTAGGGACCCACTGATGCAAGCACAAACGCTCTCGTATCATTTATAAATCCATCCTAAATAACTACTGGGGAAGGATATTAATAATAAAACTAGCTGTAAAAACATTGTGCAGTAAATAAGAGCATCAGCCTTGCCTTATTTTCTTGTAAATTGAAGATGCAAGCAAAACAGAAACCTTATGAGGAACACTGGCTTCTTAATTCAAAGCATATGTTCCAAGTGCAGTATTCATTTTGCTTTGGAAATCAAAATATGCATTTCAGCTGCATCTTTTATTCCTGCCTCTTAGCAAAAGTGTTCAAACTGTAAAGTACACTTGTATAATTGTGACTACACACACACACACACACACACACACACAGAAAGAGAGAGAGAGAGAGAGAGAGAGAGTAGACAATGAAAACTTTGTGCACTTTTTTTGCATCAATCTCAGTCCATTAAAATGGGTGTAATCCAACCCTGATACTGACTGTAATGCAAATATACAAGAATGAGATTCTGTCAGGGATGGACTTTGTATAATTTATAATTTATGTAGGTGTGAAACCATGGAAAGGTAATGGCTAGTTGTTGGTTGTAGCGTACTACTACTACTACTACTACTACTACTACTACTACTACTACTACTACTAATAATAATAATAATAATAATAATAATAATAATAATAATAATAATAAATGGCAACATCAATTAAATAATGCTAAATATTAGATGCTGACACTAAGAATAAACCAGCACCACCGATGCAAACTAGGCTTGGAATCTGGGAAAGTGTGGAAGCTCTGGGGCACTTCTTAGCAGAAATAGACTCTACTTGATCCAGGAATTACACAATAAGCCAGCAATAACATTATTGGAATTACTCCCTGCTGGATCCAGTAGACAAAAGCAGATGGAAACATTGTGGTAATGAATGGAACCTTAGCCCAAGGACACAGCAGAATTCTCACAGTCTGTTCACCAGATGCTGGTTTGGGAAGAGGTGATGGATTCTGCTGATCACAAATTATTGATCATGTTAATTGGCCCAACAGGGCAGAGTAACCGGAACCAGAAACTAAAGAAAGAACTAGAGGACTGCCAGCAAAGGGTGTGGGAATGGTATGGCGTTTGAAGCCTAGTGTATCTGAGGAAGGGAGTTTTTGGGAAGCTAAGAGAAATGTGATTCCACAAAAATGAGAGTTGATGTTGATCCATGGAAATAACTCCAAAACAACCCTCTAGGGCAAAGCTTTTTTCATTCAGTGTAGTGGTGAAGCTGGAAGTACAGGTGTTCATCATGTCAGTCCCGATAGCCACCTCTCCCAAATAGGAGTCCAGACATACTCGCCACTGGATTAGTCCATATCGATAAATAAGGAGCTGGTATTTTAATTAATTAATTAATTAATTAATTAATTAATTAATTAATTAATTA
>JAHTLZ010003526.1:55255187-55274332 GCA_023846285.1 Phrynocephalus versicolor
GTCTCTAAAAGGTTTGTCACTCATCACTGTCCTAGGGACTGCCTAGAGGCCCTGAGCACATATGATCTCGCCTGATCTCGAAAGCTAAGCAGGGTCGGGCCTGGCTGATACTTGGATGGGTGACCATCAGGGAATACCAGGTGCTGTAGGCACCTGGAGTAGGAACTGGCAAGCCACTCCAGTATTCCTGCCAAAAAAAACTCCATGGACATGGGGTCATGAAGAGTCAGTCACGACTGTACAACACAACAACAACAACAACAACAACAACAACAACAAAATCCTAGAGCTTCAACTGCAATTTTAGCTTGCCATAACACACACACACACAACACATTGAAACAAAGAGAACACGTTGAAAGTTAAGTTGTACTTAGCAAGGTTTAGCCTTGTGTGGTATCATGTTTAGAAGCAATGAGATCTGGGAATAATAGGGACAGCTTGACTTAAGCATTTGGAAATGTCTAAAAATGGACTTTGCTGAAGTTAATAAAAGCCACACCATGTATGAACAAAAAATGCATTGTGACAGGAAGAGGGAAGAAAGGGAAAGGATGACAGCACCCCCTACAGGCTAATTTTATGCCATTGCTGCACTTTCATAGTAGAGATAGCTTTTAGGAAGCAATTTGCCATCACCATACTAATGTGTTCCTTTTCAGCTGTTTGGAAGAATTCCCATAAATGTAATCATTTGTTGGGTTTTTTTTTAAAAAAACTTCCACCAATGTGAAGCAAACTAAGGAGGTGTTAATCTAAGTGCCTGAATAAATGCCTTGTTGATTATCCTTCTGCAGGCTTTCTTTTCCTAAAAGAAAAAGAAGTTCAAGACATAAACATAAGATATTATAAAATTAATGTATTGGGAAGCAATGGAGAAGAAAAAGGTTATGAAAAAATATTTGGTTTTGCTGCCTTACTTCCAAGGAGAGGCATTCTCTGTTTCATCCATTTTCTAATTTTGACCCTGCCAACTCCATTATCTTTTCAGACTTGCATCTTCCAATTGTGCTTTCTTGCCAAGAATCGAGTGTGATGCCTCTTCACACAGTGAAACCCCACAATCATAATGAAAGTACACATTTGACCCACATGCGGCATCAACCAACCAAGAACGTTCAGCAGTAAGAAAATGTTTTGTTTCATGTGTATGTGTGTGTACTTACCAGCATCAGCTCTGTGGATAGAACTACTAGATGCTCTGTTTCCTTCATGGTGTGTTTGAATTCCCTCATACTGGTAATGTTGAAATTATAGACTGCATTTTCCAGCAGGGAAGTTTTATTTAAGTCTTCCTCTGTCTACCATGTGTCATGTTTTAATTGTTTTTAATTCTCATGCCTAGTTACAATGCTGCTACCACAACTGGTGTAACTTTGGAAACCAAACGTTAAGAAGTCTTTGTAGAAATTATCTACTGCCTACTAAGTAGGCAGTAGATATGTCTCAACGTGCAACTAACAATGTTTACAGCGATTTCTTAACTTGGGGGAGTTTGCCACCAAATGTTATACCATTTGCCTGATTACACAAGAGGGATTTTGCCATCCGTTCCCTTTCATTCATAGGGTCCCCAAAACAAGATGTGAGTCCAATAAGGGTTAAAACAGTAGATAAGGCATCCAAGGATTTCGATTTGCAGGTCACGGTGGCAGGAAGGAAGTGGTAAAGTAAATAAATAAAATAAATGAAGAACTCTTCTGTTCCTCTCTCTACCAATTATCCTCTTCAGGTGATTTCTACAACTGTATTTCTACCACATATCTATTAATATATGACTTTGATGAATCTAATTTCCATACAATTTGTTGTAATTTTCCAGTCCTCAAAAACCAGTTGAAGTTGACCGTAAAGGAGACTTTAAAATCCAAGACCTTTCCATCATCCTCAAAGTGTATGTACTGGTGACTTCTTTGACTCCTCTGAGGGCCTTCATTCACTCCAGTGGTGTTGTCTGCTATGCACCCAAGAAGAAGCAATGTTCGGTTAAGGTAAACCTTGGTTTTTCTCTATTGCAATGATATTTTTTTAATAAAAACCCTCATACTTTGGGTTGGAAAGGGACATTTTTTTGTTTTCTTTTTTCACTAAGGCGAATTCTTTGTAAGAGTTAAACAACAACTGGTCTTTTCTCTTTGATGTTCTGTGGAGACATTGTAATCTCAACTTCCACATTCCTCAGGTAGTTTATGACTGAGTGGCGGTACGACCCTACCTCCAGATGTTAGGATGATGTGCCACCTTGCTTTGATTCATGAGCCATCCCCTGATTTGTTTTGATAGTGATCAATGTAAGAAATGAATGAAATGAAAACTTATGTGCTGCCCATGCTGACATATAGCAATCCTTTCTAGGGTTTCCAAAATATATTCCAAAATGTTTTACCCTTCCCTTCTTCTAGGTGAGCTCTGGGGCAGCGTAGCTTACCCAGTGCCATGCAAACTGCCTTTTCTCCAACAATGCACAGAGCTAAACTGAACGCCGAACACTTGTCCATGGGATCCTGTTCACAGAGCTATTCACTCAGCTAAAATAATTGTATGCCCTCAAATCAATTCTTATTTATGTCAGGCTTTTTCAGGGCTTCCTGTGGAATACAGTGTTTATACAGTAAATGTGGTGCACGGGGGGGGGGGGGAATGAACATTGTAATAATCTTCATGACCCCCCCAAATCAAATTAATGTGGAAGTGGGATGGAATAGACGTATGACTCATACATTTAGTATATTGGTATTTGTTGGGAACTTGCTAGTGCTGTTGAGCGTGCAGTAGAATAGTCCTTTTTAAAGTTGCCAATCCACCAATGTTTTTACTTTTTATACTTATGTAGAAATATATTTTTTTCATTCTTTTAACCCTTGACAGGTAAAAATGCAGGTACACCCAGCTTTTTCAGTGTCCAGTAGGTGGAGATAGTGTCATAATTAGATCGCTTAATCCAGACAGGCTGTATATGAATAATGTCATTTTAATATAACTTTTCTTCTTCTTGTTGTTGTTCTTCTTCTTCTTGTTCTTCTTCTTCTTGGTATATGCCAAGTCAATTCTGAGTTATTGCAACACTTTCTACTCAAAAACACACTATTCCTTTTTTTAGGGATGCCCAGGGACTGTATCTGGGCACACTTGATTTATTTGAAAACCTTATGTGTGTAAGAACCTTTATTCTGTTGAGGAAATTAGAAGAAGCTGCAGTATAGCCTTGACCCTGATTTCCTTTTCCTTCCCTTTTGCAGTTGCAAACCTTTTTCGAGACCTTCTTAGGAGCAACTTCCCCTCAGCAGGCTTTGGATGACATGAAGGAGGCAATAAGCAAACTCTTATTGATAGCTGAGGTTTTTGGTGAGGCACCTTCATCTGGACCACGTGCCTCTGGCCAGTAAGTAGCAGCAAAAAAGTGCTGGTTTTTCTTCAGAAATGTGTATATGTGTGGGTGGACTATGAGAGCATCAAGAGCTACGGCACAATTGAACCCTATAGTCTGACCTTGATGCGCTGGTTGAGATGCTTAAAATGTAGATCTAGCAGTAGTTCTTAAAGAGGCCAGAAGTACTACTTAACTTAATAAAGAGGCCTATACTTATGGCTGCTTGCCACCCCTGTAAAAGTGTGTATTTAAATTAAACAAGAATAATTTAAAAAAACAACCCACAAAAAATCCATGTGTATTGCTATCCTCTACTTTTTAACAATCATTTATCTATACATATGTGCAGCAAAGTACTATTGAATTGTGAATTGTTAACTGTGAGAGACAATTCCTGAGCTTTTCACCTATAATTCATTTCTAGCTCATTTATTGAGCTTATCCGTTTATTCAGGCTTATAGTCGGAAAGGTGTTTTGATTTTTTTAAACAAAAATAATAAATTTATATTCTTAACCAAAGGGTTATTAGTTTAAAATTGTTCATAGAACATGCCATTTTCCTTGGTTTTTAAGGATGAGCCACACCCTATTTCATGTATACAGTACCTTTCTCTTCTAAGCCTTGACAGAATACTGACCTTTCTGGGAAGGAGCCCAGGTATTTTAATGCTGATACAGAGCTTCAGATACACATACAGATGTACTGAAAAGCCATAATAAAACTGCCCAGTCTAAATTCAAATGTTTTGATTTAAACAGAAGGTGCACAAAGAGAGATGGGCTTTCTGACAATGTTGATCTTATTTTTAAACACAAAGGCCAACATTCTGTTAATATTTCCCACATAGATAGACAGTAATTTTCCAACCTCTGATTTAATATGATTTAATATGTAAGAATGGCCTTCCCAGGTGTTTTGGAACTGAGAGCTACCCAAAAGCTGCCAGTACTTCTTTTCTACCTTGTAGTCTACCTAATCCCCAAGTGCCCTTGTGTAATATATCATTCACAGGACAATCATTCACAGAGCTTGGAAGTCAGGTTTAAAATTTAATGCAATGATCTTAAACATTAGAGGGAGGATTAATATAGAAAATTTAATTTTATTAATTAATTCATTAAATCTTTAATTTTGAAAGATTTACAAAGAACATGTGGATCATCAACAGTGCCACTACTGTCAACATAAAACTGCTGGTGTGTGTTGCTTTAAAATTACCTGCCCCACTTGCCCCACTCCACAAAGCCATACGGTACAATTGTTGGCTAAGAATGGTGGGGTCTGGCTTGTCTGAAAACTGATAAAAATGAATGAGGCTGTCTGTCATAAACAGGCCTTAGTGTCTCAGCCTTAACCTCTTGCTACAGCAACTAATTTCTTACACACACACACACATACCACCACCACCACCACCACCACCACCACTGGGCATCTATAAGCTATTGGCTTCCTGTCTCGTGAGGCAAATTTAGTTTGATAAACACTTTTAGAAGGGTGCATTTGGAGCAAAACCAGTCTCTGACTTCAAGCCAAGGATTAAACTGGAATGATTTTTTTAACCCTAGTTATACCTGAAGAAGTTCCCAAGGAAGTTAAAGACAAAACCAATTTCAGGTTTAATTGAAGATCCTTGTTAAAATGAACATGTGAAGTCTCCACAAAGCTCTGTTGTTGCTGGGGGAAAAGCTAACATAACATGAAAAGCAATCTCTGCAGAGGACTCAGCAATGACTTTTAATGAATAACAACTTACAAAAACCCTTACTAACATTACTTTTGAAATGGTTCTTAGAAGACATAATGTTAATTAATGTCATCTGCCCCACAGGCTTAACAAACAATTTACCCTTAATGTGTTGAACTTTATGCATTAGAGTATTTTCAAATCCTGAGCAGTGCAAAGGAAAGAGAACTTTCTGACAAAGTCACAAAGCACTTACAACTCTGCACATTAGGTCAATGTTATTTCCAATTTGGAATCAATTATTTTAGCCCCGGTCATCTTTTTTTAGATGCAGCTCATGCTTTCAGATGCTAACCTTTGACATTGGGTTCAGCCACTCCATGCATCCAGTTGTTCTTGAGGTAAGAATGTGTCCGCAGCATTTTTTGCCTGAGCAGCTAACTAGACAGACAGTACATCCTGTGTAGTTAGATCAGAGGGATTCCTTTATTTAATTTCCAAATAAAGATATGCTTCTGTGGAATCAAGGAACAACTGCAATATGTGCACTATCTAAGCCTGTAAATCATGCAGAAGAAGCTAACCTCACAGAAAGCCATGGGCACAATTCCTTCAGCCAAGTGCTGGAGGAAGTGACATGTACGGAATTGTTGGCTGAAATTTTATTGCACAGTTATGCAAAGAGTATAACTTGTAAATCCAAATTGATGCAAGTTAAGCAATCTCTTTAGACATTATCTGTAGCATATCAGGTTGCCCAACTTAATATGCGACATGTAATGTCCATGAAGATTTCTTAACTTATGACAACATAAGTTGTTGCCACTTGTGTAACTACAAAAGGATCTCAGCCATTGTCTAAGATATAAAGATCCTCATGCCCTTGTAGCAAATCTAGTTGTCCTGAAAACCCATTCCACAACACTCAAATGGGTGTCCTATGGCATATTTCCTGGCAGTAAGAACTGTATCCTCAAGTACACTGGAATTATTGGTCCCACTTGTCTACCTTTGTATCTATACATGACTGCAATGAATTCCTGCTCAACCCTGATCATGATTCTCAAATTGGAGTGAAAGAAGTTCACGCCATCCTCAGTGTAGCAGCTCTGCATCCAAGAGAGAGAAATTCAAGTTATGGCATTACTTCCGGCCTAGAGGTTGTATGTACTGTATTACGCTTAAGGAATTTCTGGCAGCCCTACTACCAAGCAGAGAGAGTGTATTGTCAGGTGATGCTTTCATGCTTATATGCTAGGCACACCTCTGTCTATTTAATTTCTTCCATCCCTGAGTGTGCTAAGAGTGAGGGCAATGCCATGCTTATAGGCAGAGCTAGTGATGTGTGAGAGTGCTTCACTGCAGCTTCTGAATGTCTTGGTTTGAGATGCTTATTCGGATCCTTGGATTCTCACAACAAACTTGGGAAAGAGTCTTGTCTGAAATCCTGGAAAGCTACAACCAAACAATACACAGGATACTGCACTGCCTTGGTTTTATGGTAGCTCATATGAAGCGATTTGATTTCTGCTCTGTTTGGATCCCAGTATTCATAAACACTTTCATGTACAATATCCTGTCCATTTCCACAATCTGGTCTGAGAAATGTGAGTGGCGGTGAATTTGACTTCACAAAACATGTTTAATAAATTCATAAAATTCCCTAGGTCCACGAGCACTTTGACTTCCAAGATGGTGAAGGCTCAACTCTTCAGGACCAAACTGTTAAAGAATCCCTTCTTGAAGATACTTTCAGAATTCTCTTATCAAATCACACTTCTTCCTCTACTTTCTTTGAAGCTTTACAGAATGTATACCAAACAGCAAGACTAGAGGTATGTGTTCGTTGTCCAGGAATCATTGTTTCATAATAGCACCGAATGCCATTTGTTTCGCTAACGCTGCTGCTTTGGCCCTGTGGGAACAGCAATCTCAGCACAGTGTTGACACTTTCTCTGTGTATCATTATTCCATAAGGAAACCCCAAGCACGGTCATGTAGACCTTCTGTAAGTCATTTACTATCTATCTATCTATCTATCTATCTATCTATCTATCTATCTATCTATCTATCTATCTATCTATCTATATCTATCTATCTATCTATCTATCTATCTATCTATCTATCTATCTATCTATCTATCTATCTATCTATCTATCTATCTATCTGTCTGTCTGTCTGTCTGTCTGTCTGTCTGTCTGTCTGTCTATCTATCTATCTATCTATCTATCTATCTATAGAGCACCATCTGACCAATTGTCACTCTGGGCAGTTTACAAAAGTCATGACACAGACAATACAATAAATAATAAAACTAAACAATATGCAGTATATAAAGAAATATAAAATTCAACCACAGTAAGCCACAGAAAGAATGTCACTGGGTGTCCATTGGCAGTGGTGGTGGGGAGTGCAGTCATTTCCTGCTATATGACCTAATGAATTGAGAAAAGCAACTCCAGTTCTGTAGGCTGGGTCCTCTGCTATGGATTGCTGTTGTGTTGGTTTGAACTTTCATAAATGGAAGGATATCTTGTGATTTTCTTCTTCAGCGTTCCCAATTGTAATGTGTTCCTTCACTTAATGCAAGGAGAACTGCACTGGACTGGACCTTTCTAGTCAAGCATATCATCTCTGCACTGGTCAACCAGGTGCTTGTGGGATAGGCTCTCTCCAGTCAGGAGTTCAATAGCCCACTTTCTGCTATGCTACTCTTTTGATTTTACTTTGCCACTTTCTTATCTTGCTCTCTTGGTTTTCGGAATGATTTCTTTACTTTCTGTAAAGAGCTTTCATTCTTTCCAGGGGCTTTTCCCCCCAGCTGGGACAAGGTTTTTGTCCGTCCAACAGGGCAAAATGGTAGCATCTTCTCTCACTTTCTTTGCTGCTGTTATATAGGACTTACTGTTTGTAGTTACAGTTAAAAGGATAAAACGAGGAAAATTGAAGTTTCCAGCAAAAGGACCTCCATGGTTGTTGTTCGGTTGGAGTTCAGAGGAAGGACATATCCAATTTTGTTTTCATTGATTAAGAGCATATGAGGAGAAGGAGGGATTCTTGCCAGAAATGCTGCACGTGGAGTAAATATGTATATGACTGCTTGCTCCCCTCACCCTTCCTTTTTCAATGCAGAGTGATGAACTCCCATTAGTAGCAATAAAATATTGTTGCTATTTTTGCAATAGTCCTAGGTAAGCAGATTTTTTTCCTCTGTAGGGAATCAATGACATGGTTAGATGTATTAAATGTACTAGAAGGGTATATGTAGTCTCAATTTTCTTAATTTTTCAGGTACAGCTTCCACAACCACAGCCACCTTGGATCTCTGCCTTTAGAGACACCACTTCAATCTTGACTTTTTTACTTTAAGCCAAGGTGGTTGTTTTTCCTTGCAGCTTTGTGTGTGTGTGTGTGTGTTCTAGCTTGCCTCATCAATCAACTGCCATTAGCCACAGGAAGTTGTGGTCTGCAGATTTTACATAAACACCAGTAGGATGCTACATTATACAGTAATTATATCCTGCAGTTCACTGTGTAATTACTTGTATATGATTTTTTTACTTTATTAATGACATTATTATGTTAACCATGCTTTTCAAACTGCAACATCAAAGCAACCACAGGAAACCCATAGCTGCTTTACACTAGAACACTAATTTTGAATTTTTATACTTCTAAAGTGTTCTGCTTATATACTGCCCCATAGCACTTCTAGCTCTCTCTGGACTGTTTACAATTTAATTATGGAGGCTACACATCGCCCCAAGCAAGCTGGGTACTCATTTTACCGACCTTGGAAAGATAGAAGGCTGATTCAACCATGAGCCGGCTACCCGGGATTCTAAATACAGTGTTTCACATGCTGGTAAATTGCCATTCTCCCAGAACTTTATTTTTTTTCTTTTACTATAACACCCAGAATCAATCAGCCACATTCACTGGAATTCTGGAAGCGGCTCCAAAAAAAGTAGCTTTTCCAATCTCTGCATTTCTTCCCAACCATCTCTCTCTCTCTCTCTCTCTCTCTCTCTCTCTCTCTCTCTCTCCCTAACACACACACACAAATCCTCATTGGTCCCCTAATTCCCTATGACTTTCTGTTCTTTGACAGGATGAGCCTCACCAGAAAGAATTGGACCAGTGTCTGACTTTAGAACAGCTAAATCCCATGATCAGTTTCGTACAAGAACTTCAGAATTTAGGCCAATTTGAACTGGTAAGTCACTTCTGCATCTTTTTTTTTTGTAATCTGTTTCTTTCAAGTGAATATTTCTCCAAAAATAACTTGAGGACTATTATTTGTGTTCACCAAAATAGGAAGAAAGAAACTAGAGGGAAAAATAATAATATTTTCCATGTAGATTTATAAGAAATGCATATCGTCATCACTACCTGAGAGAGCACCTTCTCCCAATGCGAACTGCCCACAATACCCAGTTACCTCAGGGTATGGCGCTTCAGGGCACTAATGTTGACAGAGGGTGGGGGTGGAGGAGGCAGCCAAATCTCAGCAATTTCCCCTCTGACATCTGCCTGGTCCCCTCTTTTATCTCCTTCAAACGAGCGTTAAAGACCAGGATATTCATACAGGCATTCCCACAGTCTGGATCATGAGTACAGCATTTACCGTTAATGATTTTATTCTGACTGCCTAAACCATATTAAATTTTAATTGTTTACTGGTTTAATTTTCTTCATCATTTTAGTTGTATTATAATGATTTGTTAATGTTATGTTTGTAATTATGATTATTTGCTACTTTGCCTGAATTGTTACTGTTGATTGCTTTCAGGTGTGTGGTACTGTATAGAAAATAAATAAATAAATAAATAGCCCTGATCTACACTTCCTGTTTTCCACCCCAGCTTTTCCCCTCTACTGTCCCCAAGATTCATTTTTTGCTGCATGACCTTTACCGTCTGTTGAGCCCAGGGGAAAATCTTGGCTCAGTCCTGAGTCTGCATTGGCTCCTTTCAAATTTACTTGAACAGCTGCACGTCATTAACAAAGGGACAGGCACAAATCTTCCGCGACGGTAAGATCACAGTTTGATCTTTGTGAGTTTACAGCTCCATCAGGTTATAGGCTCGATTCTGTTGAGAGGATGATGTAGTAGATGATGAGTTGTAGGGACTGCTACAAAGACACATTGTTTTTATATCAGCATCCATTTGCAAGGTAAGCCAACAGTTGAGTTTCTATTATAATCACAGTTCAGGCAATTTATCTTCTATATGGTGCATGGCTGTGCACTACATGTTATGTGTTACTCCACCTGTAATAAATACAGCACTATGAGTTTACCAGCTTTGCCCAACTATGTAGGGTTTCCTATGTAAAATCATGAGAGAAAATTAAATGTACAGGAAGCAAGGGAGAGAAAATCTTCTGATTCAGTAGTAAGCTTCGAGGACTACAGAGCATTACTAAGACACTAGTGTCAAGTAATATAGAATAGTAAAATATCCTGGGGTTCTCTGCAGTTGGGAGGAGAGAGCTCTCTCCTCTCTCTATGTCTTACTTGGAAGCTCAGAAAACTGGTACATCTGACTGATAATAATTTCAAAGATAGATAGGGACTTGTGTATCAAAATCCATTAAGTCGTCAAATAACTTGGAATCCTTCCCACAGAAATGAGCAACTTGATTCAATTGATTTTTTTTAACCAAAAGTATGTCACCTAAATTTGAACTTATGCTTTACATTTCTCCAGAATTAAGTCTGTACTAGCACTGTGGTGGTGGTAGGCTTACTTAATTGCCCAGAGGTAGCTGAACACAACTGCTTTTCTCAGTTTCTTGCTTAGAAATGCATCAGGTATCAAGGAGATTGGAGGAAGTAAGATTATATTGGAATAGAGCATATTGAACTTTCTAGAATGACACCCCCTCCCATTTGGCCCTGGCAGTAGAGAGAGTGTTATGTCTTGTATAGCACACTGAACCCTGGTATGTGGAAGGTTAAAGTTCTTGTCTAGGCAGAATGATACAACTGGCCATAAAATGGTGAGCAAGGAATTCAGGCATCCTGCCTTGAAAGGTGGGGTCTATATGCAAAAATAAATAGTAGCAAATAAATATCCATTTTTGTTTGAGTTAATTTTATAAATATATAGATTCATAATTAAAATCCTGGAGGTCGTTTCATAATTACACTTTGAATTGTAAAAGGAGTAAAGTCATGTATGTATAGGATCTCTTTTACCTCCTTGAGGCATTCACCTTCTAAGGCTTTCAGTACAGTAATGTAGCATAAGTTTAAACACCGATTTAAAGTTACCTGGATTTTTTTTAAAAAGCCTTTCAATATAAATGGGTGTTTTAAGCTCTGTAATTGTAGCGCTGAGTGTAATCTCAATATTGTGCCCCAGGACCCCTTGTGGTTGCTCTAATCAGTGTGTGTGAAGCCATACAATTAGAGTCAGAAAAGGCATGACCTAGAGCAGCCTCCAAATGTAACGTGTAACAAAGCTTCAGACTGACTTGGAGAAAGTGCAATGTATGCTGTTGTTCCCTAGAAAAAGGGAAAAAGAAATTGGACCATCTTTATTTCATAGCTGTGCACATCTGCCATAGCTTGTAATTTGCCCCCTGATACTTCCAGCACTTTGAACAGTAATAAGAATTCTTAACTTTTTCTCCAGGAAAAACAAGGATTCAAGAAATGTATCTTGGATGAAAGCCAAATGGTCACGTCTTAGGTAAGAGCTAAGCAGATACTGTATATAGGAAAATTATAGCATATATAGCTTATAAGACATTGGATCACATTAGGATACCCACTGCCCAAAACCCTACACTCTGTTCTTAAAATGCCGTAATGGACATTTCACCAAGCCACAGATGAATTTCAGAAGGTTTTTATAACTTTTGTGTTTTCTCAGAAAATATTGAAATTCATGAAATATGGATGCATGTAATCCATTGGTTGCCTTATTTATACTACTTTCTCTATAAATATATATTTTTGAAATAATATCACTAGTATTTAATTCATTAAGGATTATTAATTAATAATTATTAGCTTAATTATTTAATTCATTGAGCATTGTTAATTACAGTGGACCCTTGTATAACAAACAGCTTGTATAACACAAAATCTGTACAACATAAAAAAATTCCAGAGATAGGGGAAATTTGTTTAACATAATTGCCTAGGGGGAAAATCCATGCAACATAAAAATGGGATTACTCCATTTTCAATGCTTTCCTATGGGAATTTGTATAAAAGAAAATTTGCTTAACATAATTTCATTTGGAACAAATTAATTCTTCTATACAAGGTGCCGCTGTAGTTTAATTGAGCATTCTTTCCTTTATTCTTTCCTTTATTATTAAATATGAATCTCCATTGGATGGTGATGTCAGTAGTTATCAAGTAATCTTGATAGAAATCTGTTAGATGCATAGATAGCCTTTCTCTCCCCCACTGAGCTCAAGGTGGCATACATGGTTCTCTGATCCCATCTCTTTTATCCAGATAACAACTCTGTGAAGTAGGTCTGTCAAAGAGGTAGGTCTGTCAGAAAGACTGTGACTAACCCCTGCTCTTCCAGTGAGTTTTACACTGACTGAGGATTTGAAGCTGTGTCTCCTGAACAACACCATATTATGCCACATATTAGGAGGAACAATAATCTTTGAAAACACTTTTCTTTCTGTACACTTCATGTTAATTTAGATATCTCCTTGCTACTTCATTTGCAGGTCTTCTTACTTGGAACAGAGTAATATTAAAACAAAGTCATCTTCCCCAACCAATGGAAAACATGAAGGTAACATAGATTGCACCCTGCATTTAATATTGTTTCCTGGAAGAAAAAAATATCATTGACCTAAGGTTAGTTTCTAAACTAAATCATATGTGCACCTGTTATGAAAGCCATTCCATATGGCAAATGCTTCAGGGGTATCTGCTCAATCTGAGAGACCTCAGATTTCCCCCCTGTGAATCAGACAAATTTTAGGATTTAAATCCAGAGTTTAGTAAAGCTGCCTTTTAACACCATAAAGTCCCAGAAATCCACAGACTGTGCTGGACATGGAATTCTGGGAGGTAAAGTCCAAAAAAGTAACTGATTTGAATGGGGAAACTGGAGATTCCTCGTGGTGATGAGATTCATATGAAGAAGCTGTTCTTCACATCCACATACTTAGTGTTCATTATGGTTATATTTACCCATCAGAGAGCTATTTTATTAGAAAATACATATATCAAAAATAAAAACAAAGAGTTTGTAACACCTAAAAGATTAAAGGATATATTATCATTTCTTTTTTGTGGATTACCATCCATTTCAATCTCGTACATGACAGGATGTGAGTTGTGACCAACAGAAACTGAAATATATTTGAATCCTGAAATATGGACTCTCTTTGTTTTTGTTTTTGGCATAGTGGGAAAACAGATGAACAGGGATACCTCACTGAAAACTTCCTTAGTAGTGAATCTGTTGAATTCTTTGGTCATCCATGTGGCTGTTCGTACACAGTTTTCTTGCTGCTCTGGGGGCAGTGTTTTTAACTAGGCTAAAGACAAAGAGAAGGTCCCTGAAAAACAAAAGACTCTTAAACAAAGCCTTATTGAAAGCAAAGGGATAACATTTGAACATTTGAGTGTGACATTTTTATAGTCTTCCAGGTACAGATAGTGCATATATCTGTTCAGATCTGTAGCACAAACCAATTGTAAATTGTGACTGCTTAACTTTTAGGTTTGCATTCTTTAAACCCATCTAAAGAAACACACTGCAGTCATGGTAAGTCCATTTTGTTCTTGAAAAACCTGAAACATTGACAATAGATGGCGCTAATTCAACAATATTGCATCCAGTTTGCCTATACCCTTTAAACAAGTCATTCTCAGCCTTTTAAAAAACTATAAACACAATACAGTAGGAACGAAATGTAGACTGATTCAGGATTATATAAATCTCATAATGAACCTTACAATGTGGTTGGGGGAGGGGAATTGTTTCCAGTCTGTGACCTCCTTCAAATGTGTCAGGGCCCTCAGTAAGAATTTTTTCCTTAAAATAAGAATTACTTTTCTTCCACTTGCCATCTTAATGTTGATATGCTATAAGTTTTTGAATAAAAAGAAATATACAGAAATTGGGCAATGCTGTTGGTAGACTTACCAATAAAGCTATCATCTTGTTTCAGTTCTTTCCTAATATGCTGACCAGCAGTCATTATATGACTACAGTTTTGTGAGAGGTAGCCATGTTATTCTGTGCAATAATTCCAGGCAAAAATCAAAACAAAGCAAAATAAAAGGCAAAAACATGTGGCACCTTAAAGACTAACTATTATATTTTAATGAAAGTGTTTGTGGACAGGCACACATAGTAACAGAATGAGGTGTACAATTAATATACAAAGGAATATAAATTACATACCAAAAGTTTATTGGCTGTTGTACAATTAATATACATTGGAATATAAGTTACATCCCAAATGTTCATTGGCTGTTGGGTGAGTCACTTCATTTGATGCAGTGATTAGGTTGAATTGTTTAGGTCTTTAATGTGTAAATATATGACTACAATGTCTTTATTCATACCCCTGTTGTTGTCCACATTGCTACATTTAATATTAATTAATGGGGGGAAATCCTCTCATTAATCTGTCTTAATTGTTCCATGTCTTTGATTTGTCATCTTTTATTATTGTAGAGGTGCCAGTCAAATGTTATTCTATTTGTGTTATTTAAAAATGAAACTCTGAATAGCTTCATATGATACCTGCCCCCCCCCCCCGCAAAAAAATGGGTAGGAAAAGAAACAGCAAATTAGTTAGCCATGATCGATAAGGAGCTAAGTCCTTGGCAATGTATAGGCATTGTGGGATTTTAAAAACCGATTTCATCTCATCTAACCTCTTTTCTTTCTTTCTTTTTTTCAGATAAAGACACCCTACCTCATATTAGACAGATCAGTACTAGTCCACATTTGGACTTAAATCCTTATTTTGACCCAAATATCAAAGAATACTACTCTGAAGTCCCATTTGAAGTGGTCACAATAAAGATTAGAGCAGAAGCTGTGAACTGTCGGTGTGAAATTCATCTAGATGACAAGAAAGGACCAAGGTAACTGTTGATGCATCTAATGAGTGTATCTGCCACAGATGTGGATGCCAAGCTGTTTGAGAGATCAGTTCCACACTCTTTCAGCAGCTGATGTTCACATGGAGTAAGAACCATGTGAAGCAGCCTCTATATGGTCTGCTTTAATCATCTTCATGTTGCAGCCAATCCATAAATGTTGCCTTAGTCAAGGCAGAATTCAAGCCAAAGATATGCATAAAATAGACATACAACTGAATATCGTGCCTAGGAGGAGAAGCCATTCCATACATGCCCTTATTGAGGGTGGAACAGGTAAATGTCTCACCTACCTATTAGTGTTGCTCTAAGTCTTGGCTGTGCATAAATCAAATGACCAAGTGAAGAAGATACATAGAACAAAGTGACCATGGCCTCAGTGCAGGAAGAGGAATATCAATATTACTTGATTAGCAGGTCCCAGGCCAGGCAATAGCGGTAGGCTAGGGGGACATAGCTGTCCTAAGAATGCCAGGAGGCTTTTTTTCTGGAAAAGAGGTCAGCATCTGTCAGGAGAGGCAAGTGTTTCATACTCATAAGATATTACAGAATTTGAATTATTAAAATGGATAGTGTGCCAAGAAGCTTGATCTCTCTTGAGCCCCCTAGGGATGCACCAGAACTGGTTAATGTAACCATTTGTTTCTGTCATCCTCTTGAGTTTCCCTTTGTCATTCTTTTTTTTCTTTACAGCAGTCACTTTGGGATCCATAACAGGCTGTCCTGGGAGGGGGAAGGTTGAAGTGTTCCAAAACTTTTAAAGCTGGATGGTTCAATTCCTGTGTTAATAGAACATTGCCACTTGGTCAGCTGCATCCCAGCCTGGCCATGAGAACATGTATCAACATACCTGTGGCATGTAGTGTCTGAGGAAAGGCACATTGACCTAGGAAAGCTCCCAGTGAAATAAAATGGTTAATAATGTTTATTTCCCTCTTTCCTTTTGCTAGCACTTTCACTTTGCTCAGTTATGGCTTGTAGTTTTTAACTCACACTGGGAAGCTGAGGGAAGGGCAAGTTTTAGTCATGCAATATTTTTTCACATATCTGTAACAATCAGGATTTCGAGAGGTCCCGCTAGCCTTAATATTATGGACATGGTCTTGCTGTTTTAGCCAGTAGCATCCGATCTAGCCGTTTTTGTCCAAAGTGTGACTACTGGTTAGGGAATCATTGCAAACACTGAAGTCCACTACACCAGAGGGATGCAGTAGACGATCAGTATGACCTAAATATTTACAGATTGAAAGGATGAGAGGCATTAAATGACTGGCACGTCTGTCTGAGAGCTGCTCTCTGGTCCCCAGTCTCAGTCATGTCTGACTTCATCTGGAGCAAAATAATCTCCATCAGCAATCAGCTCGGTAGCCCTTCATGCTTGATGGCAACCGATTTTCAGGGCTACCTGACACATCTAATCTGGTTTGACGTAAGCATCTTGGGATGACTTTTCAAATCATCTTGTCACCTGTCCTGCCCAGACGAAGGCTCAGTCCTCAATTCAATGAGTCCTCAGCTTGCTGGGGACACCAGGCAAAGTGTTCCTTGCATAATTACATTGCAAACTGCCCACCAGCAGCAGTCGATTTGAAAAATGGGGCAGCTGGGCAGGTGCAGGAAACGTCCTTCCATGAAAGGTACAACAATGGCTGTTTATGCTCTCCCCATCCTCTCTGCCAGTGGGCATGAGATGGCAGGCTTAGATACTGGCAGCTTCTCTGCTTAAACAACTTAAGACTGCTTCATAAAATCAGTTAGACCTTCACAAAACACAACAGAAGAAGCCAGCAACCGACAGAGGTACCAAGTAGAGGGCCAGGAGGGGTATATAAGCCTGAAGTTTGAGATTGAGACTGCTTTTCCCCTTCTTCTCAGACCGTAAGATGCTTGTGGAGCACAACATCATAAAAATTAAAGAAAAAGAACTGGGTGAAGCAAAGTATATGTGGGAAAAGAAAGTAGATTGAAATGGATGGGACAAAAGATGAGTAAGAAAATATTACAATATTTAGCTTGAGTTAGAGGGGCTTTCTGAGTTGAGTGGTGGGAGGAGGGGAGCATTTATTTTTACATCCAGGGCAATGTAAATGCAAGACAATGGGAAATACTTGTAAGGGACAAAAGAAAGGGACAAAGCAAAATCAGGAGCCATTGTAAGAAAAACTTCATCAAACATCTGCAACAGAAATTAAAAAAAAACATTTTTGCCAACCAACTCATGGCCTGGAATGACTTAGTTTAGATCAGGCATGTCCAAACTTTGGCCCTCCAGATGTTTTGGACCACAACTCCCACAGTCCTTTGCTATTGAAAATACAGGCTTGGAATTCTGGGAGTTGTGGTCCAAAACATCAGAAGGGCCGAAGTTGGGCCATGCCTGGTTTAGATGAACTGGGATATGCAGATTGCAAATACATTTTTTTAAAAATTGATGTTTTGCGTTTCTTGTTCCCTCCCCACTCCACTCCAATTTTCTTACAGTGTGGCAAAATACCCCCTCGGACTAGGAATAAACAGAATTAATATTCTGGTAATCGATGAGTCTCGGTCACTCCAGGAGGTTGTAAGCATCTACAAAATTATTGTCTTTCGAGAAGACCGCCCAAGCTTGCCGTTGTTTGATGATTTCATGGTGTGCAGTTTTGTGCAGGTACTTTCTTTTTTTCTTTTTGAGAGCAGACCTTTCATCCTTAATTCATACCGATCCATGTGTCTTTGTACAATGAAGCCATCGGTGGTTAGGTGGCATTTCAATGCCTCCTCCATTATGTCTTTCATTGAGTTTTTTCAAGCCATTTCCCTTCTTCCAGTCCAAATTCTCATGCTTTCTCAAGGCTTCTTATGTCTTCAGATCCACCTGCACAGACGCCTCAATGTGTATGTGGCTGTTTGCAAATTTGCCCATTGCCTAGTTTACATATCACCCTTAAACATTGCTGGGAAGTGAAACATTACAAATAGTGGCATCAACCTTGTATCTGCCTTGGGGTTGTAGCTGTAATGAGGTGGGTGGGGGAATGTAATTTTTTGCCGAAAGATGCACTGTCTTGTAACACAGTAGTAGAGCAAATAACAAATTGGTTTTTTTAAACGTGATCCCAAGAAAAGGGGATAAGGTTCCATATCCTATCTCAAGAATAGCGAAGAACACCACAAGTAAGGCTATGTTCAAAGAGTCCCAGTTTCAGTCCCTTGTGTCTCCAGGTACCATTGGCAAGGGCTTCTCTTCGAAATGCTGCAAAGCCAGGGTTTGTATTGCCAGCCAGCCTAGACAGCACTAAATATAATGGATTGGTGGTTTCCTATTGGACTCAACTCTCTCTGCATATGAAAACCAAGGAGAGGAAAGGATCCCGGCTTCAATGTCTTGGTGTTGGATTCTGTTGATGTACTGAAATGCTCACTTGATAGTCAGAAGGATGTCTTTTCTGTGCAAATCAATTTGTGGTCAACAGTCTCATTTAGGAAGACCTGTGAAGATGGAATTGGAAAGGAGAAACTTGGATGTGAAGTGGGAGCATCTGGCACAGAACTTCATGCATGTTATGACTTCTTATGCACACAGGTGTGTGTGTGTGGGGGGGGCTGTTGGATTGTCAGTCCTCCCCCCCCCCCCCCCGGCCGCTGCTTTTGAAAAGGGAAGATTTCCCACAGGGGATAAAGATAGGGCATGCAGACCAGCTATTTTAAGGGCTGAAAGGCAGAAATCCCACCATGCAGGCGTGCACATTTGGACTCGTGCAAACTGAGATTCTTTGAATCCTAGCCCAAATGCTATGGTAATGTTAGTGATGAAGCTACATCCATTTGGTGATCAACTATTGCAAACGAAAAAAAGAAAGAAACATGCAAAATAGTTAACAATGATTTCTTTGCTTCAACTCTGAATTTACTAAAGCACACAAAATTCTTTGTAGCTTCATAATCCTAGATCTCTCTCTCTCTCTCTCTCTCTCTCTCTCTCTCTCTCTCTCTCTCTCT
>JAHTLZ010003526.1:55274342-55288235 GCA_023846285.1 Phrynocephalus versicolor
CTTCTTCTTCTTCTTCTTCTTCTTCTTCTTCTTCTTCTTCTTCTTCTGCACTGTCTATAATATCCTCATCAAAAGCAAATTAGTCAGGAGATAAACCAGTGGGCCACAATGGCATCTTAGGTTGCTTCAGTTTCCTCTTGTCTGAGTTGTGCCATTTTACAAGTGTTTCTTGCAAATATTGTGTGCCAAATTTAAATAATTGTATTTAAAATGTGACCTTCTGTATAAGTAAGGAGGAAACATTGCCATTATTATTTGAGGTCCAAATATTCCTGTTCCTATTTATTTATTTATTTATTGCTGTATAAGATAATAAGATATTGAAATAAACAGATGAGAAGTATTCAGAGTCATGAGTCGATGCCAGAGATGGCTGTATATGATAATCTTAGATCTCTTTTAAGTTCATGAGGTTTCAGAAATAGTTAATTATCGTGAATTAGGTGGTACTGGGAAAATAAGAATTACCTGAAAAAAGCAATCCAAAATAATAATAAAAAAAACCCATAAAGACATCAGTTTAAGACAAGTCAAGACAAATATATAATGGGGCAACTTATGTTTACAAGGCACCATGCAACCAAACAGAATTTAATATAACAAAATTAACTATAGTAACCCCCCACTGTTTTCCAGTTCATATACTACGGTCCCACTATATTGCGGGACTGCAGTACTTTATATGAAAAAAAGACCCCTGGGGTAAGTTGGGAAAGCCTGTTTCAGGTCTTCTGTACTTACCCCAGGCTTGGTGCTGCAGCAAACGGGCATGCAAGGGCCTTCTCAGGCCTGTCAGAGGCTCTAAAAGGGCTTCCCAGTGAACCGGAAGTGACTTCTGGGAATCAGGAAGTGACTTCCGGATCACTTGAAAAAACTTTTGGGTCCTCCGAGGGTCTTTCTAGGCATGTTGGAGGACTCAGAAATTGTTTTCCGCAAACTGGAAGTCCTTTTGGAGCCTCCGCGGGGCCCTTTTTGAGTCCTCCCTGAGGACAGTCATGCAGGCCCTTGTGATCTCGAGGATCGACTACTGCAATGCCCTCTACGTGGGGTTGCCCTTGACCCTTGTCCGGAGGCTCCAGCGGGTGCAGAATGCGGCGGCCAGACTGGTGGTGTGTGCTCATAGATTCAACCACATCACCCCAGTTCTGGCACGCCTGCATTGGTTGCCCGTTGCCCTCCAGATAAGGTTCAAGGTCCTGGTTTTGATTTTCAAAACCCTCCACAGCTTGGGACCAGAATACCTGTCGGAGTGTATCTCCCAGAGGTCAACTGGGATCAGGCCCACTAGAAGGGCACAGCCGCACTCACTTAGGGTGGCCACACACAGGGAGGCGTGGAAGATCAGCAGGTGCAGAGTAGGCATGGCTGGGCCTATAAGATGGTCCAATCAACAGGAGCATTTCCCCGCAGAGCAGATGGAAGCCTCCTTTTCCCCAGTTCTCATTTTTGTTCATCATTAATCAGCTGGGCTCACTTCTCTTGTGTTTTCCCCAATGTTTCTAGCAACTCTTATGACACTGGGCGGCACTTCCTATACATTCAGTTTATCTATGTATCACTTGCTCACTCTCTCTTTTTTATTTTGAAATATATTTTTAAAAAAATATATAAAAAGAAAAAGAAAATATTCAAGAACAATATGCTCTTAAAACAGAAAGGAAATGAGGTGACCCCAGTAGTGTAGATGCCAAAACCAGGTTAAATCACCCAAATTAATGGATTTCCATCCAGTGTTTGTGAATGTGGCCATCATTTTAAATGCCACATGACTTGAAACTAGTTTTTAAAGAAATTTAAAGAGAAATAGATTCAAATTGCCAATGTGACCATTGCCTGAGTAAAGCAATTTGGGTATGGGATACAGTAACAGCAACAAACATAGATATTAAAGATGAAGTTGGTTGAATTTCTTAGATTGATAGGAACCAAAAGCCCCCTATTGTCTTAATCGGGTGCAGGGTCTTACTCTGAAGCAGCCTCTTGGACCTTTGAGTTTTGGTAATAAGAAAGTGGAACTGTTCAATGATAGGACTACCCTTCCAATAGCCAAACAAATGTAATCTCATACAAGGCATGCTATACAAGAATCAGATATTTAACCAAGTGATGCAAAGTTCCAATAAAGAAAGGAAAGTGGGGCAGGTGAAGGGCATCACAAGACCACATGGTGCCAAAGTCATAAAGGGGGGGGCAGGATTGGGTGTGTGCCTTCGGTGCCTTGCTGGGATCCACAGATAAATAATATTGCAAATTTTGAGAAAGACCTTCACATCACATTAGTTCCTTGATTCCAACTGGAATTTAAATAACTACAATAGGCTGGACAAGATGGTATTTTCACTTGATTAAGTCTATCACATTAATGACAAAATAGGCATACCTATCCTCTTAGGGTTCCACATTAGAGATGGGCACGACTCAGAAAAAAAAATTTGTTTTCGTTTTCGTTTTCGGCTAGGGTCCGTTTCATTTCGTTTCCGTTTTCGTGAGCTAATTTCAAAATTTTTCGTTTTTGTTTCGTTACGTAACGAAAACGAAAAAATGAAAACGAAAACGAAAAATTTTTCGTTTCTCCCCATTTAGCTCCATTATGTGTTTTTCCAGTAACGAAAAACGAAAATTGGCTCAAAATTAGTCGTTTCGTTTCCGTTTTCGGTCCATTTTTGAACCGTTTTTCGTTTTCGTTTCGTTACGTAACGAAAACGAAAAAACGAAAACAAAAACGAAAATACCGCTAAGTCGTGCCCATCTCTATTTCACATTTATATAAACTGACACATATAAAATGAATGGAGATGGATGGCCCATCCATTTTAGTCCCTTATATAAGAGTGTACTGCTCTCATGTGAATGTTGCATTAGCAGCTCCCGCGTTCATACCAGCATTCAGAATAGGAGGGAGAAAATGGGCCTTTAATTAAATCTACAATTCTTATCTCTAGAAGCCCCGCCTACTTTTAGCTACTTTAATGCCGCCTCCCCTCTGTAACCCTATAGAACCAGTCAGCGAATAAAGTGGCTGGATCAAATGGGTTCTTCTCCCTGTGAATAATCTGAGCACTGCCTTGTACTCCTTTCCAAGTAAAACACACCACAAAGGGGTGGGAGAGCAGGGAATCTGGGAACCGTTGGCTCCAAGCTGGTTAATGTCAGCTAAGAAGAATGAGAGTAGACCACTGGGATATTCTCCGAGTTGCAGCCCATTAAGTTAATTTCCCCATCTCTGGACTTATAAAAGTAAGCCGGCTTTTCTGGTTAAATATTGGAGCTATATTCACCCAAAATGTAAGCCAAATGCTTGGACCTCTGTCGTGCTACTTCATTCTCCACTTCTTTGCATGTTTATTTGGTTTCTTCTGAAAACCATGGGTTGGCAAGAAGCAAATGTAATAGTTTCAATGGGTATAAATTTCATCTGTCCCAACCTAGTTGGCTCATTGGTTCTCTCTAAAAATGAAGCCCTGTTGATGAGTTAGGAGGTGTGCCTCACTGAAACCTTTTGAGCCTTGCACCAAGTCATCCCTCTTGAACTCTGCAGACAATGTGAAGTAGCCCGATGCACTTTCCTTGATGAGCCAGACAATAAAGGTGAAAGAGGATCCGTCACGATGGAAAGTTTCCTAAGTGTTAACAGATCATGAAAATTGGCAACAACTGTTTTGCTGAGTAGCGTAATCTGTGAGCCGAGGGTGGATAATTTCACCATAATGAGTGCTTGGTGTTTGAGCTGCAGTCACATTTGCCTTTCATGTTGCTTGGGCCTCCTGAACGAACTTCAGGAGAGAAGAAAGCTAATGCAGCTGCTTTTGTTAATCAGGCCCAGTGGCCTAGCCCCTCGGGGAGGCTGGCAAAGGCAGATACACACTGGGAGACACACAATCCTTTCTGATTAACAGTGAAAGCTGGTAAAGTTACCCTCTAAGCCTGTCTGGTCCATCAGTCCTAGAAATGTAATTTAGATGATTATCTGTGTGCCCATTAAACCTTGTGACCCACTGCTAGTCTGTTTGAAGCTTGCCTGCTTAAATTTGCTAATAGGGACAATAGCAGGATTAGCACAGGGGTGGTGAAATAAGAGAGAAGTGGGGTGGGGGGGGAGAGAGATGACAAAAAGTGAGGTAGAGAACTTCCTCCTCGCAAGTGCCTGCAAGACCGAAAGGGGGAGATTCTAACTACTGCACCTAAAAGACAATAATCTACCGTAAGCAACACTGGGGCTGAGTTCTCAGCTAGTAGTGCATTGACTGTTGGTGATGGTAGGGAATGGGTTCCTGAACTCTGTCAAGCAGCAATTTGAATGGGCTTTAGACTCTTATTATAGTGTAGGCTTGGAATGAAATCATAGGTATGTATATTGCCATGGCGATCCAACTGAAATAAGTGTCTGAATGTTGGTTGGTTCATTTGTTCATTCACTCGCTCACTCATTTAATCAGATATGTTTAGGATTGAAATATTAACATCCATCAGCCTGGCAAATCATCTTAACCATTCTTGGGGGATGGGGGTTCAGGGGAACAGTATTAAACTCAGTCTAAAAGGCTTGAAGCAAACCATAGCAAGCTATAAACCCAGCAGGGGATGTTTTAAAGGCAAATGCAAATGTGTTTCTGTCTCTGACAGACAAAGCTGTCAAGGTCAGAAGGATTGCACTTGAGCATAGGGTTAGAGCACTGTAAAACTTTACAACCCACTGGTAATTTGAGTCTGTAGTGGTCTATCACAGTGGACATCTATCACTTAAAGGGTAAATTCCAGTGTGAAATCAGATAACCATATCAGTCTTGTCAATCTCCACCTGGGTATCAGGGTAAATGTTACTTCATTGTTTGAATCATTTCAGACAGCACCAGATTGCCTTTTTCTACATGCTTTATTCATTTACATTGCTTCTATGCATAAAAATCCAAAAAATACTTCAAAATTTTTGAAAATGTAGCCTTTGCTTCAGCATCTTACTTCCAAAATCATTCTTATAACAATGAATACGTAAGTACAAATCCTTAAAAATATATGAAGATTAAACGTAACTTGCAGGAAAATACTTAAGTCAGAAAAATATATTTCTATTATAAGCCTTTAGCTATAAATATTACTGAAAAAAACTTAAATTACATTTTAATCCAAGAATACGGGAGCTTATGGCTTTAAAGGACATCCTTAGAGCATCCTATAACTGTTATGTAAAATTCCACTGCACATTTAACTGAAATGAACTATTATCTTCTCTTCTCTCTGCTTTTCACAGGGACGGATGGAACAGAATAGTTAAAAGTCAGGATTTAAACATATAGCTCACTAGTTGAAGACATTTTATACAGCAGGGAAGACTTATACCTGAAATCATTTTGGCAGCTGCTGCTGCTTTGTGCCACTTAGCGTTAATTGTCGTTATAACACAAGTAAATTTTGTTCTTCCACCACCACCACGTTTTCAATGTGGAAATGGTTTCTCATCTGTAGGCTGTAGGCCAGTGATGGCGAACCTTTTAGAGACCGAGTGCCCAACCTGCAATTCAACACCCACTAATTTTTTTTGCAAACTGCCAATACAGTAATTGAACCTGTATACAGGTGGCCATGGGCTGGGTGCCCACAGAAAGGGCTCTGAGTGCCACCTTTGGCACCTGTGCCATAGGTTCGCCATCACTGCTGTAGGCTATATTTGGCAAAATAAATTGACATTCACATGAGAAAAACTGATAACAGGGTAGCAACAGGAAAACTTGTAATAACTGTTTCATTTCCATGAGCAAGATATTTGTCACCCTTAATATTTGTCCCTGTGAGATGTTATGACTTCACCAATGTACCTGTTGCTCTAACAGAACTCTGACATCTTAAGCAGTTTCCTGCACTGGTTTAATTACTTGTGAGTTTTGGAGCCTTTTAATCACCCTATTAGAGCGTGAGGCACTGTAGAGGTTCAGAGTTTGGTTGCCCATTAGTTATGAATTGGCATATACTTGAGACATATAAAGCACTCTGTGCTGTGAATGAGTAGTGAAGAAAAACAAAAAACAGCAACTCTTTAAAGAACAGAGGATCCAAGTACCCAACCAGTGGCTTCTGGGTTCTATAAACCACTTAGAACAGATTCAGCAGTGAGTTACCATATTATTTGCTGCTTCAGCCCTGCAATAATAAAACCCTCCCCCCATTCCTCAGTTTGACTTCCATAAGACCCCAAACAGCATGGGATTTTATTTTTTTTAAATTTTGAAAGAAAGCAACTGTTTTATTGGTTACACGACTATTATGCAGAGAAACAACCCAAAGAGAATGGGTTGGCTTAAGGATTCTGAGGGGTTGCACTCCATAAAAGCAACTCTTCTAAATTTGGCTATAAATTCTGTGAACAAAATGTATATACAGTACTTTTGTACTTACATTCATAGAGTGCAGAACTGATCTGTGTATGTGAAGCAATATCTTAACAGCATACGGAGAACAGTCCCAGATGTTGGAGAGAATGGGGCTGTTTTAACACACAGCAAATCAGAAGCCCACAGTGGTTTGGCTAGTTACCATAGGTTTGACATTCTACCATCTGTGGTTCACCCTAAGTCCAGACTTGAGTTTTTCATAAGTGTGTTACAGAATTCCATGGTAGTCTCTTAATGATTGCATTACCATGCTATGTCTTTAAAATGATGAAAAGAAGAATGCTGTTGAGTAGAGATGGGCACGACTCAGAAAAATTGTTCGTTTTCGTTTTCGTCTAGGGGTCCGTTTCGGCTCGTTTCCGTTTTCGTGAGCTAATTTTCAAAATTTTTCGTTTTTGTTTCATTGCGTAACGAAAACGACAAACAAAACGAAAACGAAAATGAAAATTTTTTCGTTTCTTCCCATTTAGCTCCATTAAGTGCTTTTCCAATAACGAAAAACGAAAATTGGCTCGAAATTAGTCGTTTCGTTTCCGTTTCCGTTCCAGTTTTGAGCTGTTTTTCGTTTTTCATTTCGTTACGTAACGGAAATGAAAAACGAAAACGGAAACGAAAATTCCGCTAAGTCGTGCCCATCTCTACTGTTGAGTCTCTGCTAGCACATTGATGATGATGATGATGATGATGATGATGATGATGATCATCATCATCATCATCATCATCATCATTAAAAAACACATGGGCTATTCCAGTCTTGCGATACACAGCAGGCGTTATAAACTGGACCAAGGCAGAATTAGAAGCATTAGATCGAAAGACAAGAAAAAGCAATGGCATTAAACCATGCACTACATCCACAAAGTGATGTCGGTAGGCTCTACTTGCCAAGAAAAATAGGAGGCAGAGGCCGCTTGCAAGGTCATCAAACTGTTGAAGAAGAAAAACGAGGAATATTTGACTATCTCCACCATAGTGAAAATGCTGTGCTTAAGTCAATAGTTACTGAAGGCATAATAAAGGAATATCCAGAAACTAAGCAAGAATTTAAAAGTCAACAAATGTAAAGCCGAATAGAAAACTGGCATAGTAAAGCACTGTATGGTCAGTTTATAAGAGACACCAATGATAAGATCAATCAAGAACAAACATGGCTTTGGCTAAGAAAAGCAACATTGAAGAAAGAAACTGAAGGACTAATCATGGCAGCTCAAGATCAGGCTTTAAGAACAAATGCCATGAAGGCGAAAATTGATAAATCATTGAAAGATAGTAAATGTTGACTGTGTGAAGAAAAGGATGAAACTGTAGATCACATCATCAGCTGCTGTCCAAAAATCGCTCAGACTGATTATTTAGCCCGTCATAATAAAGTAGCAGCAATGCTCCACTGGAACATATGTAAAAATTTCAATCTACCATCAAGCAAGAACTGGTGGGAACATCAGCCAGAAAAGGTGACAGAAAATGAAGTCATCAAGGTGCTCTGGGATATCAGAATCCAATGCGACAGATACAATACTCCAGACATCACAATAGTATACAAGCAAAAAAACAAAGTTCAAATCGTCGATATGGCAATACCAGGAGCCACAAGTGTCAGTGGCAAAGAGTTAGAAAATATAACCAAATATTGGGATTAAAAGCAAAGTGTTCTGCTTATATACCACCCCATACCACTTCAAGTAGTGTCAGGGCGCTTTACAGTTTAATTATGCAGGCTACACATTGCCGCCGCCCCCCAGCAAGCTGGGTACTCATTTTACCAACCACGGAAGGATGGAAGGCTGAGTCAACCATGAGCTGGCTACTGGGGATTGAACCTCAGGTCTTGAGCACAGTTTAACCTGCAGTACAGGCATTTCACCACTGCGCCATGAGTGGTTAAGAAATATAAATCAAAAAGCTATGGAATAAGAAAGCAAGAACAATACCAATAATAATAGGCACCTTGGGTGCAATCCCAAAAGACCTGGATCGACATCTGAAAACTCTTGGTATTGACAAGATCAACATTGGTCAACTACAAATGGCGACATTATTAGGAACGGCATATATTCTACAAAGATATCTCCAGTCATCCTGGGTGATACCCAGCTATGTGAAGCATCTATATCCCCTACCTAGAAGTTCATCCTGGGATAATAGCACTCCTCAATGGCACTCCTCAATATGCACTCCTCAATGGCTCATGCAGAAAGACAGCAGAGAGCAGACATTATATGGGATATTAGAAAATGGAACAGAATTGAAAGAGTGATAAAACACAAACCATAATTTGGCCCCAAGGACATGCAGTTGCTTTGGGATGAAGGGGAGACTCTATGCTGACTGGGGGGGGGGTGTAACGTTGAAATAAACTGCCAGTGTTGAGTGGCCCCTTCTGCTCTTGCTTGCTTAATTATTGAAATGTGCTAGATACCCAACAGGATCTAGACCAAAGAGTGGAGCATTCTGTTTGTTGCTGCCCTTATTGTTGTGCTACCAAGTTGTAGTCCAAGAGCATCTGGGGACCCAAGGTTGGGGACCACCGCTCTAGGCTATCTTCAGGATGGAGTGGCTTCTTCTGAAGGAAATAGAGGACCTCTCTGTACTATAGTGGTCCCGGTCCCGTTTAGATAGGAAGCCTTGACTCTGCCCCTTTTGTGACCCTCTCACCCAACCAGCTCCCATAAATTATTAAGGAATGAATGTGGCCATGTTGTAAAGTAATCTGATGTTTAAGAGCAGTATCAGAAGACAGTTGGACTCAGTAGATTTGGTCCAAGGTATCTGAGAGCTGGGGCGGGGGGAGGTGTACATGGGGGATCAAAATAAATACACATCTGCAGCCCTTTCTGCCCATTTGTTGTCTGCTTTACAATTTTTAATAGCATAATGCAACTCATAGTGCAGTTCACATGGCTGGGGTGTATCTCATTGGGGAGTTAATGGACAACCTGCTTATCTTTCCATGAACATTAAAATAACCCTCTTCCATTGTGAACATGGCCAAAATCCTGGTGCATTATTTATGTGATGTAAGGCTGGTGCTATATGCTGCAGATTTTTTGGGGGGGGTAATTAAAATTTTTCAATTTTGCCCCCCCCCCACTTCCCCAAAGGTTCTCAGGTGCCTTTGGGATCTCACTTCTCATGAGGAAGCTGATTAAACCCTGCTCTGACTCATTGCGATTTTTGGATATTAAAGGCTTCTATCTGTACAACAACCCCTAGCAGCTTCTCCAATGAGCCCTGGGAGAGATGGAATGGAAATTTTTACAGTATTTTGGGGAAAACCAATCCATATAGCTGATGATGTCATCAGTCTCACATGACGTAACTTCTGGCAAGAGAATTCAGTATTTCAAATTAATGTTTGCTTCTTGCAATCCTAGTGTAGATCAGGCTGGGCATCTTCAGTAGAGGGTATACATTTCTGTTTGGGGACTGCACACAAAATGCCATGAACCTAAAACTAAGAAAGAACAAAGCCAGAAGTCGGGTAAGAAGTCTTTTTCCAGTGTGTGTGTGCTGCTAGAAGGGAGGATTGGGTGCTTTCAACCTTAAACAATTGGAAGGAAAGGATGTAACCTATGTAATCCATAGTCTATTATTATTTTCTTTGAAAAAGAAGTCAGGGAGGGCTGACTCCTCCCCCAAAAGGCACATACAGGCGTTTATTCTCCTCATCCTAGTGTAGGTCTGTGCTTTTGTATCAAGGCAGAACTATAAGCTATAATTGTACCAGACAACTCTCAAGGCTACCCAAAAATTAAGTTATAGCTATTTTTGTATGTTTGTTTGACTGACCTCATATTTATTTTTTTAAGTCAGGGTGGAATATAATATGTTGACGACACAGAACATTTTGTCTCTTTTGGTCATATGCAGAATTTCTTCGTTGTTATCTGAATGCCTTGCTAAGCTAGAGGCCACATACGGAGGCACATTTATGTAGAAATTGCTCTGCATATAGTTCACATAGCACAGCAGTATACAAATATATGATTAGAAAAATGCTTTTATCATTCTGTGACCTTGAGACTTGTAAAGGCTTAAAGTCTTGGAAGGAAATTGCACTTATTACAAAGGTCATTATATAATCATGTGTACCATGAACTGAATGACTTAGTGAAGTGGTGGAACGCAGGAAAAGATCTCTGGAAGAGCTTGGAAGTTAGTAGGTACAAGTAACTTTTATCTGTAATCAGTCCCTTTCCTCAATAATGAAGGTCCAATTTTTTAGATAATTTTAAAAAGGACAGCTGTACTTCTTTCAAAATATAACTGCTGCTTTCAGGTACTTTTATAATTACAAGTAGAGATGGGCATGACTTAGCGGTATTTTCGTTTTCGTTTTCGTTTTTCGTTTTCGTTACGGAAACGAAACGAAACGAAAACGAAAATCAGCACCAACCTGGACCGAAAACGGAAACGAAACGACTAATTTTGAGCCAATTTTCGTTTTTCGTTACTGGAAAAGCACTCAATTGAGCTAAATGGGGAGAAACGAAAAATTTTTCGTTTTTGTTTTCGTTTTTTCGTTTTCGTTACGTAACGAAACGAAAACGAAAAATTTTGAAATTAGCCCACGAAAACGGAAACGAAACGACTCAGACCCTAGCCGAAAACGAAAACGAAAACGAAACTTTTTTTCTGAGTCGTGCCCATCTCTAATTACAAGGGCATGGCTTCATTACGTGATGGAGGAGGAATATCACATGAAGTGCTTTTTCAGTGCTGAGCTTTGTGCTGCCCCTTTGTGCGCTGATGTGCTTGTTGAAGCGCCCATGTACTGAAGTATGTTGTGCTCTACAGGCCAGTTCCTTGCAGAATTTTAAATCAACTAAAAAAGGTAATACTTGAGAATCAAGGAAGTAAGGAGTGACTTTATCAAAGTGAAACTGTGACAGGAACTAACTACTTGAGAGGAGTCTCTTTATAGTAACTATAGGAATGACTTTTTTAAAAAACAGTTTTCCAAGTTTCCAAAATGGTGGAGGCAGATGGAAATAAACTCAGTAGCACTGTAAGCCAAATCCAAAATATACACCACCTGTAGTGGGTTTGGAATGAACAGAAGAAAGCCTCTTGTAAAAGTGGTCTGCTTATATACAGCACCATACCACTCCAAGTAGTCTCTGGGCAGTTTACAGTTTTTTAATTACAGTATGCAGGCTACACATTGCCCCCCCCAGCAAGCTGGGTACTCATTTTACTGACCTCGGAAGGCTGGAAGGCTGAGTCAACCATGAGCCTGCTACCTGGGATTGAACCCCAGGTCATGTGAGCACAGTTTTACTTGCAGTACAGGCATTTAACCACTGCGCCACAAGGCTCTTAATTATAGCACAGGCCCCCTTTTTAGGGCTCAGTCCCACGTCCCTTTAAAAACAGTTTAAATTACTAAATAAATCATGCCCCAAAATGCCGTCCTCATGGCCTCTGGACTTTTTGAAAAAAAAGAAAAAAGAAAACCCGCTAATGCTCCCTTAAGCGAGGTTTCTGTGACTCACCTATCCAGGCTGGGGAATTTTTGCCTTGCTTTCAAAAACCAGCTTCTAAGGAGGCAGACGCCATGGGACCACGCTGATGATCCGGGTTTCTTTTTCTTTCTTTTTACATAGCACCCACCGGCTGTTCCTGGGGCCGATCGGTGCTGGTTTTTTAAATTTGCCTGCATATCGGAGTAACAGGAAGTTCAATCCTGTCCGACAAGCATTAAATTCCCCCAGAGAAGTGGTTCATTTTTTTTCAAATGCTAGCGCCACCTGCTGGCCAAGGGGGCTGAACTGCACTTTAAAATTGAAAATACAGATTTTGACGTGAGAACACTTCTCCCACATTTAAATCACGTGATGGGACGAAGAGGAAAAGCCAGACCTTCAGAAGATCAGGATCGAAACCCAGGTGTGACCACAGCCTTAGACAGGACAAGATCTGCAGATCGGAGACTATCCAGCACCACCAGATCTCCTGGCAGAACTGCTACACTGTCTGAAACCAGAGAGCCGAGGAGTCGAAAAAACAGAGGATAGGCGTGGTGGGAGAGCTGTCAGCCCACTTTCACAGCCATTGTGCTGTTAGGCCATAGTCAAGGCAGTCCTAAATAATGTCCAGCATTCCTGTGTGAGGTGGGGTTTGGATTCGGCACAGCTTCAACTGGCTTAATAGCTCAGCCAACCCTAAACCACCTTGACTATTTAGTATGGCACTGTATACATATACGTTTTTCATTCATTTCTATAGTCCTTAAGAAAACAAGAAATTCCTGCTGGTCTCTACCCTAATTGGTATTCTGCAATTCTTTTAAATAATATTACATCTGTGCGCTTTGGGGTTACTTTGTATTCCAAAAGCAAATCTGGGTGATTCATACAATAAATGACATACAGTACTTCCTTTCCCATTGCACTCTGAGACTAGTTTTATTCCTCCTCCTCTTCCTCCTCCTCCTCCTTCTACCAGAGACTGGACAACATCATGATCATATTGGCTTTGGATGGAGTGGCCCTAAATCATGACCTCTTGTGGCATCCAAACCAATCCCCCAGAATCTTCTGCCAAAACATTATTTTCTTTCCTGCATTTCTTTCCCATATTTGCTTTACCTTAAATATATATTAATGATGTGTACTTTTCGTGTCTCATTACACAACCAAAGTACTCTCGCTTATAGCTCTGGAAGCAGAGTGTTCTGTATTTGCTCCTTGTAATCTCCAACCAGCAGTTACGTAAACTGGAAACCAACCTTTCCAAAGCAATGGGGTTTTCTGCCTACAAGAGCTTTGTTGATTCTCTGTTGCACCAGAGACAGAAAAAGAGTAACATAAAACAGAGGAGTGCACATGATGTTCATACCAAACAGGACGCGGGCAGTGCATTTTATGATCTCTCAGTCTATGTTTGTTCACTTTTGTGCATCTTTCTCTTCATCCAAGAGATTTCTAGCCTTCATTTAAAATAAATGTCTAAGATTTTCGTTAATTTAACCCACTGGTGTCTGAAATACTAGAATGTACAGTATAGCTTTTCAAAAACAACTCTCAACATTGCAGCAGAGAGAGGTACCCACATTTCTTTGTATTTTCAGTTCACTAACATTCAAAAGGAACAAGCAATTTGATCTGACATCTATAGTCAGTTGGAAACATATCTGGAACATTTTTTACTATAACTGCCATAGTCCTACAGCTAGTGTGTATTCACAGGATGTAGAAATTTTGTGACTTAAAAATTGTCTAGCTACACAACAGGACCTACAGAGCAGAATTAGTTTCAAGTCTCCCCAAAGTAGACCACCCTTTACTGCTTATTTCTCCTGAGCTGACAGTTATTGTCTCAGTAGTTCATTTACTGGCCCCATAGCTGATGTGCACTTTGCTACCCTGCCACATACAAAGGTTGTTAATAATTCCAACAGTGGTTATATTTACTGACTTGTAAATTCTGGTGGGTATAGCAAAAGTAAGTTTTCTATCATCTATCTATCTATCTATCTATCTATCTATCTATCTATCTATCTATC
>JAHTLZ010003526.1:55288245-55329300 GCA_023846285.1 Phrynocephalus versicolor
TCTATCTATCTATCTATCTATCTATCTATCTATCTATCTATCTATCTGTCTATCTAAACACCCATCAAATCAACTATAATTATATTAATTATGAGTTACATGTGATGGTATTAAAGAATAGCTCAATATTTTAATTTTAAATAGCTTAAAGTGTCCGGATTAATGAAATACATGTTTTATACTATTTTAAATATCTTCAGCCAAGATAAACCATATAATATCTAATATGTTGATTTGAAATTCGATTCATTTCAGGTGCTAAGAAGTATGAGGAGGGGTTTATAGTTATCATGGACCAGAAAGACACTGTGAACAAGTTAATAGTTAAACTGCTGCATTTTTGTACCAAGTGAAGGTCCTGACACTCTTCAAGGACAGCACCACACAGAGCATATTGCAGTAGTCAAGGCTGAGCTTAACCAAGACAGAGGACTGGTGCCACTTGTAACTGATAAACTGTGAGTGTCCCAAGTAATGCAGTAGTCATAAATGTGTACTACTAGTCTGTGCAGCCATGCCTGAAATATATTCCACAAATGCAGGCAGCTGTGCTGTTCATCCATATCAGTAAATTGGAACAGTTTTCATCTCGATCAGTAGCAGGGCTAACAGTTCTTAATTAGCCATTCAAGATCAAGCTAACTCAGTATGTTTTAGATTGCAACAATTAGCTCATCAAAAGAACCAATTCTTAGGAGGGTTACTTCCCTTCCCTTACCCTGGGTGTCTTGAGCACTGCAATTACATTCACTGAGACATCTTGAGGTCAATGGCAGATGACACAATAGTCCTATCTAATCAAGATTTATGAGCATTTAAACTACTGGTCCAAAAGCCATCCAGTGAGGTTCAATGCCATTACATTCATGGGGATTAGAATCTCTTACTCTATGGCTTCCATCGCAGAGTGACATAAAGTAGAAAATGTATTGAAAGAAGTATTTTGGCACTGTATCTATTGGGAGGAGCAGCTGCAGTGTGCTTTTCAAAAAATGGCAATACTGTAGTCTTTAATGGTACTCTTCACCAGGAATCAACTTTGTGAAACAAAGACCCAGCTTGAGGCTCCCTACAAAAAAAAAAAAAAAAAAAAAAAAGGGGGGGAGAAACGGGGGGGAAAACTGGAAAAGGAAAAAGAAAAGAAAAAGCAACTGAAAACTATACTTTTCTGAGATACAGGGAAAACCAACTTATTTTCTGTTCACACTGCCTGGTAAAAGGCAGTACACCACAGCTTTGATGCTTTACATTCCAGTGGTTCTGTAATCATCTTCCTACTTCGGTACATAATAACTGTGGTCCTGTTGTGCTGTTATTATGTAAGCAGCGTAACTTCTAGGAGGGAATTGCCATTAAGTTAAGAAATCTCTGTTGTTGCTGTTTGTTGCATACTGAGTTGTGTGGCTCCCTGCGCAACAGATAACTTTGATGGACATCTCTTAATATTTGACAATTCACCTCAAAGCTATGCCATTAGTGTGACTGTGCAACAGAATTTCAGCCAAGAGATCTGACTAGCAGCAAATGGGAATGTAGCAAAGCTAACATTTACTGGTAACTCTCAGTTAGGTTGGCTGTAGTGCCATGCCAAATGTATGGGATAGAAGGGTGGCAGCTGGGGAGACAAGAAGTGGCAAAGGAAGCAGTGATAATGAAGGTTTATTATCTTTTAGAAGTGTGTGATATGATTTAAGTCATGGAAAGAAACTTGGAGCTTGAAAACAAATGCTTCATCAGTTAATCAGCAAACCAGGGGAAAGGGAGAACAGCTATGCTTTGATTTAAGTCAAAAGAGCAGATATAATCCAAAGCAGTGGTTTGAACTACATATTTTCAGCCATTTGATGTCTTTGCAGAGAGGGATTATATCAGAGAGAAATTTCTGCTGTATTTTGTTGAAGCACGTAAAGCTGCTAAGCCATCATTTGCCTTGAGGTTTGAGTTTTTTTTAAAAAAAAAGACCCCAAATTGGGATGTCTTGCATAGGAAAAAGTTTACTTTCCAAAACTTTATATCAACCCAGTGCTAGATGCATTAATGTTTTCAGCTAGGACAATTTGCTGGCTTGGATTTTTTAAAACTGCTGTGGTACCTTGTTTAAAGGAATTAATTAGTTGCAAATGAAATTCTGTTAAGCACATTTTCCTTTATACAAATTTCCCACAGGAATGCATTGAAAATGGAATAATCCCTAATCACAACCATTTTTATGTTGTACAGATTCGCCCCATAGGCAATTCTGTTAAGCGATTTCCCCATCTCCGGTATTTTTTATGTTGTACAGATTTTATGTTATACAAACCTGTTATATGAGGGTCCACTGTACTGTTTTTCTAAAGCACCTACTGGTGTACCAAAACAATTCCAATGATTATTTTCTAGTGTAAATACTGTAGCCTTATTCAATAGAATTCCATTCTTGCATGCTGGAAGAATTCAGCATAGACTACTTTCGTTTTTTGCTTCTTCTTTTGAGCTTAATGTATTGGAAATGTTCATTCAAATAAAGTAGTTTTGGTGTCAGGACTTGCTAATGAAACACCTTTTTTTAAAACACAAGGACAAAACAAATTTCAGCTGTTCAGTGAATGGATTCCTTAAGGAAGTGGCTTTTGTCCCAATGCAAAACATAGAATTCAGTTCCAAGCTGAATAAAGATGGGAAAATTGGGAAATATTTGTGCATATCAAGATTATCTGTCCCACACATCTTGATGGTATGTGTCTAGTGTGTTGTGTGTGCCCTTAATGTGCAGATATGCATATAAAAGTGTTATATACAGCGGATATGAAAGTATAATTACAATACCTACAGAAAATTTCTGTGGCAATGTGTTAATGCAAGTAACAGCTATCTCAAGCAGCATATCAAATGATGTGCTTATTAATGTGAAGCAAAACAAATTTAAAGAAACTGCATAGAAGCTGCTTCAGTTTATTTATTTAGTTATTTATGGGTGACAACAAATTGTACTTATTTCAGTGGATTCCCTTTTTCAGGCATTAGGCCCAAACAATGTACTTAAATACATATAAAGGGAGATAAGGACTCCCTATGGTGGCTTTCATCGGCAGCATTCCCAGCTGTCTCTTTCTTTCTTGAATGGCAAGGCCAGACGTTTGTGGGGTGGGGTGTCTACTTATGTTCACTTGGATTTAAGTAATCCTCTTCTATGAAGCCCATATCTAGAAAAAAATCTCAGAAAAGGTTGCCATTAGTTGGAATCAACTCTGCATGATTCGTATGCTCTGTACAAGTGTCTTATCAAGCTCTCTGTGGGCTGGTGTGAGGAGAAAATTCTTCTCACATTCAAGTCCACATGAATTGAGTCTCTTTAGACATATTCCCACTACAAGTCAAGGTGTTGACATTGGAAACTCAACTAGGTAGGGAGGACATGAACAGGGACATTTGCAGTGAGTCCAGTGGGCAGGCCTCAGCACCTTTCACATGAAGAATGATCCTCCTTATTGAATGCCGAGGGCTGTAATTGTACGTTATAGGTGGCATGTTATTAGAAGAAAAAATGTCCTGAATGGTGTATAGCTGTCATATCACTGAGCTTCTCCGGCCGCTTATTAGCACATTGTTTTGTTTTGTGAAAGGTTATCAATAGGCTTCATTGGTGAGTATGATTGTTGGAGGCCCATTGGAACCATATCTCTGTAGCCATGAATGGATTTCAAGTTCTAACATTGTGCTATCTGTGACCTGTAGTTTGATCCTTAGTCTATTCATAGGGCATATACATTTAATTTTATGTTGATTTTTTTAAAATGTGAAAATTATTTAAAAATTGTGATAGCTTTTTGCCTGTTTAAAAACCCTACATTGAAATTGATGATGGCTCAGGGGTTGGTACACACATAATATCTGATTGCCATAAAGCCACCTCACACTCATTCCTGACAAGGAAAGAGGGGAAGGAAGAATCTGGCCCCCTGGTTGCAGTCACATCCTGTATCTCAGGGAAGAGAGGGATGCCTAGGGGTATTTTGCTGACCATCAGACATTTCTAGATGGGTTAATGAGTCATCAATGCTGAATTTATTGGGCTTATAAGTATGAGGCCCTACAGTGGACTAGGGAACCCTGAACCCCCCCCCCCAAAAAAAACTTTTTGTAACTTATATACAGTACAGATCAAATATCTATCCACCCACCCCAAGGCATTCCCATCAATGTAAATGCATGGAGGATGGGTTTATGACTGGGAGAACTTCCTCTATGCATGAGTGGGACTGATTTTTACTGACATCCTTGATGAGAACTGAATGCCTGAACATATCTTCCCGGCCTGCTAAAGCAGCAATGCCAATCTCCTCCTGGTATTTAACTTTTTAAAAACCCACACCACAATTTCTAACCACACCGTGAATGCCACGTGTTTCTAGGCAAACCAGCTCGCCATGTACTATGGTTGGACCAGAGTACATTATATAGTTTCTGGATGATGCTTTGCCATGGATAGTGGTTAAAATAATTTAAGAATGAGAACATGAGACAGGAACATATTTTAGCTGAATTCTAGGAGAGATCTTCCTTGTGGCTGTCTGATTTTGCTAAACAGCAGAAAGCCACTGCCTCACAGATGGAAGACATGTCAAACCAAAGAATTGGATTACTCATTTATGCACAACAAATTAAATTAATTGTATTCAGAATTCTTTTTTTAAAAAGTCGAGTCTTCTTATGCAATGGTTAAATCAGTTCTTCGATATCTTGTAACAAAATAAATTTGTGACACTAGTTTCTACTTGAAACATCTTTTCCTAAGCAAATTGATATACAAGTGCTGGATACGCAAATAAATTGCTACATTTTATTTACATTGATTACTTGTTTGATTGCATATAGAATAAATCTCTTTGCAAAATCTGCATCTTTCGCAGTCAAGATCCATTTGAGCTTTAGATTCAAATGTCTGATTTCTCAGATATTTGTGACTCTTTAATGAAACTTGGGTCAATGAAATAATCCATTCTACAACACTGGAGTAATTCCAAATCGACTCTTACATTTAATGAAATGTTAAGGCATGTTGACCTCTCTGTATCCACCAAGGAATATTAGGTCACCAAGAAGCCCTCTGGACCTTTCAGACTACAACTTCTATCATTCCTCACCATTGGCCATTGCTGGTGGGAGCTGCTGGGAGCTAAAGTCCAAGAACATCTGGAAGGCCAAAGGTTCTCCACCCTGATGTAGAGAGACATGGTACAGACAGATGTAGCAGTTAGGGGTCAAAGAGTCTTGTTCTTTTTTTTTTAACTACTGAAACCAGTGGGTTACATACCTTCATTTATCACCTTACCATTCTTTCTTTTTTTCTCACAGTTCGTTGGTGCTAGTTTAGTTTAATGTGTTTCCCATGATCACCTTTTCTTTTAAAGCAATCTTTCCGAATGTTTTACTGACCTGCCAGGCTTCTGTATTAACTCATTTATCATAGCCTTGTGCTACGGAGGAAGTGCTTGAACTAAGTGATTTATTCAGAACCCACACTTAGTCCATTGCCACTGTAAGGTGTTGAGTCCCTTTCCCCCCAGTGGTTGCCTGATTGCCCTGTATGAATAAAAGGGAAAGGATTAGATTTGCTGTGACTTATGAGTGACAGAGAACAGGGTTCAGCTTTAACTAAGGCCTGCTCATTGGGCACCAACTGGGCCCAGTTTGTGTTCATGTATGAAAGCTAGCTGCATGCCATCAGCCATTACGCCACAAGAAAAACCTTACTTTTGATCTGCTACGCTCCAGAAAGCAAACCTTTAATCAGGTTCTTTTGAAGGCTATCTTGATTAATAATAATAATAACTATACTCCACCATTAAATTCACTTCTATGAGGAAAGCAGCAAGTGTGCCGAAATTATATTTGAGTCAATTTCGCTACTGTTGTGATTTTCAGAAAGAAAGAGAAGAGTTTGTAGGTAGTTTAGGAAAGCAGATTCATCCCCCTTATTTCTGTACCCCTAGCACTGTGTATTAATTTAAGAGGGCAGGAATGTTTATTTGAGAAAGTAAGCTTTAAATCACCCAGGACATTTTTGTCCATTAGGTGCTGATCCTTTATTGATTTTCAAAAGCAAACATTTCTCGAGTCTTGAGATGACAAAGTGTATTCTTCACCTTCAGTTCTTTGTTACGCCTTCTCAAGTTTGTTTGTTTATTTATTTATTTATTTATTTATTTATTTATTTATTTATTTATTTATTTATTTATTTATTATATTTTTATGCCACCCATCTGCCAACGAGGCCACAGAGCAGTTTACAACATGTATTACATGACAAGCAAAACATAACCAAAAATAACAACAAAAGCAACAAATTACTTAAATTACCTGTTAATTACCTGTCAACCGAGGGATCCTATGACACCCTTTGAAATGGGTGTCTTGGGCCCCAAGGAGAGATCTGAGCCTTCCTTTTGATGCTGGACAAATTGCTCCAACCTCTGATCTCCCTCCAACTGGCCTTTGGATGGATGTCACCTATATTTCTCATATTGCTTCAGAAGGATGAAGCAGAATCCGTGGTTCAGCTGATGGAGCCAGCAGCATTTCAATAAAAAGGTTGTCAAACCTAGTCCATCCTCCAAAATAGCCATGGAAACTAGACTTTTGGCTTGGAAACCAGTTACAGTTTTCTGGCCGGGAATGGCATCAGGGATTTTATAAACTGAGCATTCAGCTGCACCACACCCAGATGCATCCAGTCAGTGTGCTTAGAAGGGAGTGGTTCACTTCTGTCCTCTGAGCAAGGTATCTAAGTTGGAAATGGTTGAGCGCTCCATAGAATATCTCTGACATAATCCCTAGCAGGAGAATCGCAGCAGGTTTCTAAGGAGTTGTTCATCTCAATGTGTGGGAAACAAATCCAAAGAAGTGTTCTCACTGCACTCCACAAGTGACAAACCCCCTGATTATTCAGAATTGTTACTTGTGTGCAGAGCCTAATGTAAGTAGGCCTGCCTTCGCCATTGACATGTACATTGACATGTACTTTCTATGTATAGAAAGTAACAATAGGGAGGGACTAGATCAGTGGTTCTCAACCTGTGGGTCCCCAAATGTCCCTGGATTGCAAATTCCAGAAGCCTCCACCACTCGCTGTACTGGAAGGGGTTTCTGGGAGTTACAGTCCAGGAACATCTGGGAACCCACAGGTTGAGAACCACTGGACTAGATACTCACCTTACGTTATGGTGAGCATCTTCAGGTAGGAATGATAGAATATTCTGGACTTTATTCCCTACTGGTTCATTTCCAAGGGGCTTGAAGAGCTTCCCTGCACACTTCCTTCCTTCTTTCCTTCCACCCAGTATTAAATATAAGGGCTTCCAAGAGAGAGGGAAACACTTTATTTCACTGATTCTGCATTCCATACAGCAATTCGTAAATAAAATAGTCAGTGTCTTTAATATGATTTGCAAGGTTTTGGAACATAATAAAGAGCATTGCTTTTGGCCCAAAAGCAAAACAATCCCCACTTCTACCGTATACCAGACTAAACAAAGGGTTGCTCCTCAAGACAGTTTTCCTATTGCCTGTAGTAACCCATAAAATAAAGCAAGGGCAGGCTTCTTCTCCCCTCCTAACCAGAATGTAGCTTTCGAAGGAAGACTCTTCCTAGCAAAGAAGAAAACAGAAAGCAGAAGAGCATCCTAGGTTAAACAGTGCTCATCCACCCAGCCCGGAATACCAGCACACCACTTCATGGGCTAGACAACAGCCAGGCCCATTGGGGCCTCCCCTCCCTAGCACTGTGCTCACTTTCTCCTCCCTCCTGCTTGTTTCCCCTCTAAATAGGATCCCACAGCACCCTTTCTCTCTTTGGATCTCGTTTATTTTTTAATTCATCGAACAGTTCAGGTGAGATGCAGAGGAAACGCAAGCCAAGCCTGGCATTTTTTTTCTTGTTTCCCCAGAGTCCCTCTGGGCCCGTGTGGGAAGCAACTTTTTCTGTAGCCCAAATGGGAATTCCCATCTCACCAGCCAGCTACTGACATCTGCCTTCTTAATTTTCCAAATGGGATAGAGAGACGTGCATCGTAATGTTTCATATTTAGCCACTGTGACAGATATGAGGCTCTTTTGATAGTAATAAAATGGAAGACATCTGCTTGAAGCATTGTAGGCTGCAAACATGAACAAAGAGAAATGCTTGCTCTTGACTAATGAGCCTAGTATGCTTTTCATTAGCCCTCTGCCTCAACACATATGCAGCCCTTACTTTCCTAGGAAGGGCAGGAACTAACCGGGCCTGTGGCATTTGTGTGGGAGAACATCCTCAGAACAGCACAATATTGTATGTGCACCTGATTCTGCCTTAGCTTCCTCTCCGACTTTTGTCAGAACACATTTAGTTCAAAGGAAGTCTTCCAGATGCTTCCTTACCCAGAGGAATAATTCAAATAGCCAGGGAACTGGCTCTACAGGACCTGACTGAAAGAAGACATTTTGTAGTAGTAGTCACATAGCAACCTCACCCCCGCTTCCTGGCACACATTAGTTCCATTTACAGTCATTTGGTGCATTCATTTATCCTTCCAGATTGGGGAATTTTAATGAACATCAGGGATAAAAGGAATTGGGTGAAAATATTACACTATAATTGAAAGGTTCTGAATGCTTCAGGAAGTGCAATATGAAGAACAGTGTGCAACGCGTTTCCATTTCACAACTATGTTTAAATTCATATTTGTTTTATTTCTGCAGCAGAGGACTGGATAATGTGTTGTTGGACTAAAAGTCCTACCAGCCATTGCCAACATAGGCAGTAGAGAGGAATGCTGGACATTGTAGGCTAACACAACTCTGGTGTTTGGAGGGCCACCCTTTCCTTGTGATAGTCTGCCTTGCCAATAGCTCAGTGGCTTAGGTATCCGGCTGAGGAGTCAGACGTTGAGAGTTTGATTCCACACTGTGCCTCCTTGACAGGGGCTCAACTTGATAATCTACAGGGTCCCCTCCATCTTTGCAGTTCAGGTAACATTAGTATCTTTCCTAATATTTTCTGCTGATCAAGTGCATTGACTCTTCTGCTCTCAGCCCCCTCTCCCCAAAGAGAACAGACAGCCATAAGGTCCAAAGCGCCTCACTCTTTTGGAGAGACTTGTCTTTAGGTAAAGGTTTGTGAGGATATTATAGAAAGACCAGTGTAACTGGTGGACGCACAGATACACTGATCACTTGGATAAACCTCAAGGCACAGCCTGATTCAGGAAGAATAGGCTAGAAATCACTGTGCCAGTTATCCTGGCATTTGCTTCTCATTTGCTCTGTTGCATTAAACATTTTGATGGAGTGGAGCGAATGCATCTGCTCATAATTTATTATCCCATTGCAATGAGACACCACTCCATTATTTTATGAGCTCATTCTGACTAATTTTATTAGTATACTTTTCATTGCGCATTTCAATCACTTGTCATTATACCTCCATTATGTATGAAATGGACACAGACTGACAAAACAAATCACTGAAAGAACTTCAGGAAGAACATAGCTCTTTCATCCTTTTTTAGAAGAACACGATTAATTGCAGACGGCAATTTCATTTTGTCCTATAGGCAGGCCCACATAGTCATGATGGAATAAGCAAATAAAGATACAGTTATTCTAATCTAAAATATATTGGGGAGCTTGGGGAATCTAGACACTACATGCTGTATTTTCTATCGCTCATCATGACTCTGTGTGTGGAGGTTAATTCAATGTTAAATTAAAGAGGTCGTCCCACATGGGACATTCTGTAGTTTGGCTATTGTCAAATCGCTTCCATCTCCCAGTCCCAATTCTCAAAGGCTTCCTAAAAGCAAAAGTTATTCCTAGGGAGCCTTGCAAACTATAAATGAGAGGAGGAAATTTTAAAATTAAATTAAAGATGTCTGTTGGTTGACGATGACCTCATTTAGACTGTGCAGCCTGAACAGGATTTAATGGATTTGTAGCAGAATAAATATTTCCTGATTATGGAAATGAGAGTATATTTATTTTTGTGAGTCTAAAAAATCAAACAAACATCTGCTTGAACAACCTGTTACACAACTAGCTGTACAACTGGGGGCTGTTTAGTTTCTGCTTGTACATGCTTTGGAACTGAGAATCTGGGACTGCAGTGTTCTTTTTTGTGCAAGCAGGAAACTTGTAGTGCAATGGTTAAACTGCTGTACTGCAGACAAAACTGCTGACCTGGGCTTCAGTCCCAGGTAGCTGGCTTGTGGTTGACACTGTCTTCTTTCCTTCCAAGGTTGGTAAAATGAGTAGGCGGGGCAATGTGTAACCTGCATAATTAAATAGTAAACTACCCAGAGAGGGATTTAAGCACTATGGGGCTTTACATAAGCAGCACACTTTGCTGCTTTTTTCCTTTTCATTTTGCTGCTGGACTGATATTATTGTATCCTGGCCATTGGTACGTAGATAGACATTTTTCTCAGTGCACGTGCAAAAATCACTGGTTTAGATAGATAAGGAAATGTGTTAACTGTATTTACACCATTAAAGCAAGTTAATTGGATTTTATCTAACATTTGATTTCTTGCTAAAATCAGTTGCCATGATCCAACTGGAGCCACTTGGTTTGTAATCAATCTGCCTTTCATAATCTCCTATAGCTCTCCATCCACACTTCTTTACAACATAAACAATGGGAAGGGAGAACATGGTGAGACCCTTCAGTGTGTCTGGTTAGAACCACTGGCAATATAATTCAGACTCCAAGTCTGCACTCGCTTATCTAGGAAGAAAGGCTCCAGAACATAATGTTCTTGTTCTTTAGCTCCTCTGGAGAGCAAGAGAGATGTCATCATCAGCTGCAGATTGATGCAGATTAAAGAAAAGATGATGTTCTCTGCAGCCTGAAATGAAAGCAGCAATCTGCTCCTTCCAGGGGCTTCACTGCTACTGCACTAACAGAGCTATGAAGCAGGATGCTAACCAATGGGACTTACTTTTGAGAGTGTGATCACACAAAGAATTAGATCATAATTTTGATCCCTTGTGGAATAGATCACTTGTTCAAGATGATCTATTTCCTGGTGATCACATGACAGATGGGGAAATACATTCCATCGCCCAAGGTGGTTTTTTTAAATTAATTAATTTTAATATTGGTGCCACTGTAGGGACAGGATAGAGCAATTTCCCAGCAGTCAGAAGGGTCACTTTAAGGGAGATAGCCCTTGTTAAAACAATACTCTCTAGAGGGATCAAATACACACCTTTGTAGCCATCTGATCACACCCATAGATGCAACTATATTGCACATCAACAAAATTCTATTGCTTCAGCTTCTGTAGGTGATGTTGCCCCACATGAAATATTTGAAGTTGCAATGATCTAAAAATGGGTTTATTTATTTATTTATTTATTTGATTTCTATATCAAATATACCGTGCCATCTGGCCAACGGTCACTCTGGGAGGTTTACAAAAGTTAAGACATGGCCAATACAATAAATAATATAATGAAATAATCTACAATGTATAGACAAAAATAAAACTAACCAAACATTTTGTTTTGGGTTTCCATTTTGCAATTTTGTATGCCAGCCTGGTCTTCTTTTGTAATTATTCCAGACATTTCAGTGGTTCTTTTCTTGACTGCGGTTTAAAAATGAGGGTGTTCAGAATAAGCAAGGAAGGAGGTTTCTGCCTCTGATCCTTACAGTAACTCATACTTCTGGCAACTTATAAGTTTTTAATCAACTTTCATCTTTTGCATGAAGTAATCAGAATGTTCCAGTCCTGCAAGTGCCTTTAAGAAACATGACAAATCCACCTTCTCTTAATAAAATCCTTGGGGTGTCTTGTGCACCCCTAAAGGAAATGCAAGTATTTGACCTTCGGCCAATCCATTTTAAAAGACAATATTAAAACTGCCTTTGATCACAACAGATTGGCCCTCCTCCTTCTCATACAGCATTCTTCCTCTCTGAAAGATCAGGAGACAGATACACTTCTAAAAGCATTTCTTTATCATTTTGTTACAAACTTCTCAGACTGAAGACATCTTGACAAGTATGTGGCTTAATCAGCCCATAATTCAGTTGAAAGCAGAGGTTATTCCACATTACCTAAATACCTGCAACATGGATAAGAAATGAACAGGAAAATGCCTGTTCAGTTTTCTTATGACACTTGACTGACAGCAGTAGCGGTTTGCTCGGGAATTTGGAATTTCTCTGAGAGGGCTTGTGCAAATGGTTATTCCACATGATTGAAGCCTTTGAGGGGATGATTGATGGTCCTGTTCAAATGGTGCTTGAACTCTAAGCTGAGACACTTCTTATAGTCCTCCTAATAATGTATAGTCCTCCTGGACTGTAAGGAGATCAAACCTATCCATCCTGAAAGAAATCAACCCCGAATGTTCACTGGAAGGACAGATTTTGAAGCTGAGGCTCCAGTACTTTGGCCACCTCATGAGGAGAGAGGAGTCCTTGGAAAAGTCCCTGATGTTGGGAAAGATTGAAGGCGAAAGGAAAAGAGGACGGCAGAGAATGAGATGGTTGGACGGTGTCATCGATGCAACCAATATGGATTTGACCAAACTCCGGGAGGCAGCAGAAGATAGGAAGGCCTGGCGAGCTCTGGTCCAGGGGGTCACGAAGAGTCGGGCACGACTGAACGACTGAACAACAACAAATAATGTTATGACAGATGGGTTTTCCTTATAGATCATAGAACATAGAAGGTGCTTTGTACTGAGTCACTCTGCTGGTTGCTGAAGGCCAATATTGTCAACTCTGACTGACAGCATTGCTCCAAGGTTCAGACAGGATGCTTTCTTAGACCTATCTGTTTTTTTCCCCCCAGCTCTACATGGAAACCTTAGGTCTGTCTTTTTTTTTCCAGCTCTACATGGAAACCTTAGGTCTGTCTTTTTTTTTTTCCAGCTCTACATGGAAACCTTAGGTCTTTTTCATACAAAGTACAGTATTTTCCTGTGTATAAGACTATGTTTTGGTCTAAATTTGTTCGTCTAAATATTGAGGGTCATCTTATATACAGAAGTAAGCTGAGGAAAGAACTGCATGGTTCTGGAATTTTTTTCTGCATTTTGGACTAGAAAAGTGGGTGTCATACATGGGGGTGTCTTATAGACATAAAAATACGGTACAGTGTGTGCATTACAACTATGTCATGGATCAATAATAATGTTCTCTTTTTCATATAATGCTGAATAATAATAATAACTTAAAAATCACCACAGGCAACATCATGGTTGTTCACAGTAAAGGCCCATACACAGTGGTCAACAAATAAATTCCTATAGGAACTCTACAAGCAGAAGATGAAAACAGTAGCACAGGCACATTCTGCATAGAATGATAAAGCAGTAGAGAATCCTTGTGGAATTTATGTTGCAACATGGTGAGTTTTTTTTTCTTTTGTTTTCTGAGCCATATTCCTGCCGCAAGGTAGGTGGAATATAAGTGAAACATCGAAAATGAGCCATCATTATCATCATAATTTCTGCCTATGAGAGCAGTAAAACAATTCCTTTTGTTTGGCGTAATTTTAGATGGAAAGTTTTAAGACAACCCGGGTCAAGTAGCAAGAGTGCTTTTATTCGTCTTGAGAAATACTCCATAACACAAAAGGAAAGGTTGCAGCTGTGGTACAATGGGTCCTTTGGGGCTCTGTCTTAGCAAGTGTGTTTTGACTGTGTGGCTGGACAAGATGGCCCTTTATTTTGTGGACATAAAACGATCAAAGTACAGATTCAGAATTAACTGTGTCTAAGAGCTCAGCTATGGCTCAGGGCCCCATAACTCTGACACAAAAGTGCTGGGCATGATGAATCAGAAAATAATTCCTCTCAACTCTCCTTTTGATTTACCCTTATATTGTCTAGTATCTTTCATATGTGATGCTACAGGGTCTATTAACCACCCAGATTTTTATATTTTATTTCAGGACTGTGGCTCAATAATTCATCCTAAGGAACCATGTGGTTTGCAACCTCTCTCTGCTGAATACCTCTCAAGGATTTCACAGCCACAGCTGAAAACATGTGAAAAGGGAGACATGAAAGGTTTGTTCCAGATAGGTTTTTACATTCTCAAAAATATATTCCTATTCCCAATGCAGTACTGTCAGAGATAGCCAGAAATGATGGGGGAAAGGATCAAGCATCATGCAATAGTCGTTCATAAATTTATGTAAATTCAGAAGACTTGGAAAAATTATTAGGAATTCAGAATGAATTCTGTGTGTTCATGAATGTATAATTGCAATTTAACATTGCTACCAATAACAGTTTATTATTCATAGATAATTTCTTATTATTCATAAATCATTTCTATGTTCTGTTTTAACTCAGAGTTATTTCCATTGAGTGGACAGCTTTAAAGTAAATATATATAGGCTACTGAAGTACTGAAGTACTTCCCCAGCTTCATAAAAATATCATAACCTGCACAAGGGGATAAATAAACAAAAAGTGGTGATGTACAAAGTCATATATATGAGTGACAGACTGGTTGGTGAAAAGGCCTTTACTTAACAGTAGAGATGGGCATGAAACGAACAATTTTTCATTTCCGTTTCCGTTTTTTCGTTTCGTTATGTAACGAAATGACAAACGAATTTTGTCTCTAAAATGAAACGAAACGAACAGAAACACTGGAAATTTTGTCATGTGTTTCGTTTCCATTACTGCAATATGAGTGAATTGCTTAAAATCCTTTTAAAAAATCACAAAAAACTGAAATAAATGGAAATGAAATGGTAACAAACGAACGAAAATGAAAACGATTTTTTGCAAAAATTAACGAAAAACTGAAACGAAACGAAACGGACCCTCCAAACGACAAATGACAAACGAAATGCCATTTTTTAAATTCGTGCCCATCTCTACTTAACAGTATCAAAGACTGTTGAACCCCACCCCCACCCTTGGCAGCAGTTTAGGATGTGCTGAACTCTATCATCATCATCATCATCATCATCCTCATCACCATCACCAAACCACCGCCGCCACCTTGGAGTAGTATAGAAGAGAATTGCTTCAGAAGAGGCATGTGCTTAGAACAAGAACTTAGTTCAGAATCTATATACAGTAGGGTTTTACAGTGCTTCATAAGTTAGGAATTGTAATAATAGTACTATGCTTACATAATGGATGAAATCCTGATGATTCTGGTGCACTAAGTACCACCTCTGGATTCTGGGCATAATTACATCTCTCAGTTAATGAAAGAAACACTCTTATTCATACACGTTTCATCTGTAGTAGCAGCCAAAGGTAACTGAAAAGGAAGTGCAAAGGAAAATTGCAGTGGATGACACTTTGTTTTCCAGGACAATGGATTGTGCCATGTCTTAGCTGTTCAGACAACAGAACCTGTGATTGGAGACAAATAACATGGCAGCCACATGACTGCCAATATCCTGTCCTCAGCAAACCAGAACTCCAACAATGTCTGGAAAGCAAAAAGGTATGTGTACATAATAAATTTGAAACAGGAACCCCATACTAGAAGGAAATCCACTTCACTTCAGGCACCGTGTTTGCGTATGCCTGGATATGTACTCTTATGAAGGCATTCAAATAAAATAATGTGGCATTGGAAGAACCCAAATTATTCCTTTTAGTGACGGCACTATGGTCATCCCCGCCATTTTGTGGTTCATATACTGTGGTCCTGATATATCAAACTGTGCTAGCCTGTTTGAGGCCCCAAAAGTGGTTTCTAGGGAACCGCAAGTCATTTCTGAAAAACTGGAAGTGCTTTCTGGATCACCTGAAGCCACTTCTTAGGCCTCCAACAGGCCCAGGAAGCCTTTCACAGGCCTGTTCAGGGCAGCACCAGACCTAAAGTAAGTGTAGGAGGCCCCAGACAGGTCCCCCAGTCCTGACCTGACCCCGTGTCTGCATATCGCAGATTTTCCTTGATCACAGGTCAGGTTGGATCCCTAACCCATGTGATAAGTGGGGGATTACTGTACCATTTTAACTCAACAGCTTTCAAACACTAAATAAAGTGGCCCCAAGTAAGACCTAAGTATTGGCATATTTAGATAAGTGCCTTGTTGTATTGTTAGAGACTGACACACTTTGCATGCACTCTGTTTCTTTTGCTGATTACCTAATGCACAGCCTTGCTTCTGCCTACTAATCTTATTAAGACTTCTTTCACATTTCTGTGTAGCTCTCAGATGATCCTCACTAGACTGCCTTTTCTTGTAGTGAAGATGCTAAGATGGTTACTTGGAAATGGCGTGTCTTAATAGGCACCACATGGCTGTAACATTTGACAGAGATCCATGGCTCAGGTATAATTATCTGGTGACACACGTTTCCAGAAGTAAGTAACAAAATATTCCAGATGTTATTGCAATTATTAAGTCAATTTTCTTAATGAAAATCATTATACTACCCAAAACACTCCCGCTTTGATCTAAGTTTGGAAATTAAACAATATTGGGTCTGGTTAGTAATTGGATGGGAGATCCCAAAATAGGAAAGAATCTTTGCTGAAACCCTGGGCAGCCAAAATTGACAAATACTGGTTCGGTGCACAAATGACCTGACTCAGTATAAGGCAGTTCCCTACGTTTCTAATTCTAACCAAAGAAAGGAGATGAGAGACAGTGGCTGAAATCCTGTTGCTTAGCATAGTAAGTTCCACTAGAGTAGGCCCACTGAATCAATCAGGATTTTGTGAGTCAGATTTTGTGACTCTTCAGAAGAGTAAATGACATAGTAAATGTCATAGTAAATGACAACTAGAGTAACCCATTTAAATCTGTAAAACCTGGGCGGCTTAAGTGGGAGTCATTATGCTAAGCAACAGGATTTCGGCCAGTAGTGCTATAATGAAGGCTCTCTTCATTGCATCACTTTGAATTATTTCTCAACATCTGGCATGATCAGTAAGCTCTCAGTATTAGCCCCAAGAGAAAATATCCTTTCATAAGGCAAGCTAGAATTTAATACTAGACATGGGCACGACTTGGCGAAATTCTCGTTTCGGTTTCCGTTCCTCGTTTCCATTACATAATGGAAACGGTAACGTTAATTAAGCCGTCAGAACTCGAACCGAAAAAAGAAAAAAATTGTCTGATTTGTCGTTGTCGTTCATGCCATCGCGGCAATCGCACGATGCCAAGCAGCACAGAAAAAAGTTGTTTGTTTTTTTTAAAAAAACCCAATTCCCGGCCAAAAAAGCAGGCGAAAATATGCCTGCCTGAGTGAGGGCACCTACCAGAGGGGTGGTTTTTTGGGGGGGTCCCCAGCCTCCCCCCCTCCTGTCCTGGGCTGCTCTGGTGGGGGGGCATCCTCGTTGTCTCGCCATGCCATGCGGTGCGGGCGGGGGATCCAAAATGGCGACCGCAATATTTATTTTGAAATTGTGGTCCAAAAACACACCAAAGCACCACATAAACATGCGAAAATTAGCTATTTTAACTGCCTGAATTTTTACAGTAGCAGCAGTGGGTGTTTCTTGAAACAAAACGTCTCCATTGATTTTATTTTATTTTATTTTTATTTTTATTTTTATTTTTTTACACCTGCGCAGTGCGCAATGATGGGCCACGGGATGGGATGGGACCATGCAAATTTTTGGAGCCATTCCACCAATCACATGGCCACTTGGCCAGGTTTTGACTGAGACTTCTGGGATGTGCCAGTCGGGCATAAAAAGCCCACTAACCCTAGCCCTAACCCTAACCCTAACCCTAACCCTAAACCATACGCCAGTACACTGTCCTTCTTAGTGCGTCAGAGGCACCCAGAGGTGCAGCCCACTAACTCACCCTAACCTTACCCATAACCCTAAGCCTAGCCCTTGCCCTAACCCCAACCCTAAGCCAGATCTGTACTCGCATTGCACTACTACACAAGTAACTTCCCTTCTTAGTGAGCCAGAGGGTGTCCAGAGGGATTCCTCTCTCACTTCACTCCCCAGTCCAAGTATACCAGTACGCCAGTATGCTGTCCTTCTTAGTGAGTCAGAGTAGAGGCACCCAAAAGAGAGGTGCCTCTGCCAGTGCCACTTGGTACGCATACGCAATGGCTACACGTACCCTTCCTTTTCCCTTTGTAGCGGGCCAGAGGAGGCACCCACCCCAGAGAGGTGCCTCCAGGAGCCTGCTAAATGCCTTCCCTTCGTAGCGGGCCAGAGGAGGCACCCACCCCAGAGAGGTGCCTCCAGGAGCCCACTACCCCCCCCAAACCAGTACTAACGACAGATGATAAACAACAAACGAAATGACAAATTTTTCAAAAATTTTGCGACAAACGGAAATGAGCCGAAACGGGCCGGCTCCGACACACGACAACTAGAAACGTCATTTTTCCTGGTCGTGCCCATCTCTAGTTAATACTAATATATTTAAGCAATGCTTGAAGGATCTGCTATGACTGTCCAGTGGATGCAAATTTTTAAGAATCAACAAATGCATTCAGGAGTGGGTAGAGAGACCACCTCTATTTTGCTTTCTACTAAAAGTTCCAGTTTCTTTTTGCTGAACTGCTTTTTCACTTTTCTGCATGTGACATCGAGTTTCTGTTAGTACTAACTCAGGACCACCTGTGGTGAAAGAATAGACACAGATTGGCAGAGACATGAAAAAGAGTTATAAATTCCCTGGAGCTTTTTATAGGAAGGCCTATGCAGATTAATGGTGTGTTAGCAAAGTTAATCAGTCATTTGCAGAGAATGAAGGAGATTTATGGTTGGGAAAGGTTTTTTTTTTTAAAAAAACTCATTTCATTTTATATTATATGTTGGAATTTGTCTTTGAACTCCTTATTAATGCAAAATGTATGAAGGCTATATTACATCTGTTACCTTGTACCCACTAGGGAACTGACATGAGTTTAACTGGTTTGGAGAAATTGAAGTCCAAATAAAAAGTGCTTTAATTTGTTTTACATCTGTGTTACAAAACCTCATATAACTTTATGGTTAATTAACTTTTACCATAATAATTTTATGATCTGCTGATGCATAGCACTTGAATTATTACACAAGTCAACTTTTTAGACAAAGTTGAAATGGGGAATCAGTCATGAATAATAAGTAGTTATTCCATTAACCATGTATACATAATTGCATAATTACCTTGTATATGAAAGTCAACAAAGCAGATTTGTCTCTTTCAAAAAAAACTTTATTTTTAACATGTTAATACTATAATAAAACACCCTCAGTACAGTATTGTGTTATTAAGGACAGGAAATATAAAAAGACAATATTTGCTAAAGTACTTAAAATCAACCTGTTAAAACAGGAAATATATTGTCTGAATTAGCATTTTAGAATTAGAGGTGTTTAAGTTTCTTAACTGCACCTTATGCATGATGATTCCTAGCTAAGCAAATTAATCCCATAGTAATTTTATGATTTATTTCTATTCATGAATTATTTCTGTTTTCTCTCAGGAGTGATGGGATTATTTGAATATAATTGCCAGAGTCCTATTGGTTAGTGGCATGGGCGTAAGTGCAGTGTTGGTGATCTGGAGGGTCAAATTGCTTATAGTGAATAAATCATTGTTCGTACTCTTCATTGCACACCAGTTGCATTCATTGGTGTGCAAAGACAATACAAGTAACAACTTGGTAATGAGCACCAGTTCATCACTGTAGTGTTCAACACTGCATTTTGCACTGGTGAAACTAACCAGTAGGATTCTGGCCAGTGGAATTTCTACACTCCGTCTATCAAGCAAAACAATAAATTACTTTTACATACATTTAATTGGCACTTGCCAATTAATAATGTTCTGTTTATAGGCTCTAGTTGCTCTGTAATGAGACTTGTAATGCAGGTTTGCAGAAGTATATGGCTTGTATAACAGGAATGACCAGAATTTATTATTTAACCCAGCCTTAAAAGGCATTGTTGCAAAGCAAATACAGCCGTTAAAGGAAACAGAACAATATTATTAATTCGTAAGTACCAATTTAATGAAACTGTTTCACTCAGTGAGCATAGGAAGCCTAACTCACAGAGAGCTTGGCTATGTTATGTCAAAACATTGTTTGGTCTGGAGCCTCTCCTTTTGATTGATTGCATTCCAGATTTCGTTTGTCACCTCTAAAATAGGAACTAAAGTGATTTATTATACAATAATAATCATAAAATATTTTGCATATTTTCACATATCATAAAATTAATTGTATAATACAGTATAGTAGGTGATTGGAGAAATTGTATCTATGAGCAGCACAGAAAATTGTCACTATGGGTCATCAAGTCCACCAAGTTGCTGAATTTCCTAAAGATTCAAGCTTTAAAAGCACTGATATGGTTTGGAAGGAGAGGACTGATCCCCCTCTTTGTTCTCATTTCTGTTGCCTGTCCCCTATGTACCTCCCAGACCACAGCTTGGAACAATTACTGTTTGGCCTACAACTCCCAGACCCCCTCCTTGCTAGCAGTGCCACTGGCTAGGCTGGCTTAAGGTAGTCTGGAATTTCTAGGACATCATTTGTTCCAGGATCCAATGCCCCCACCCTCAGCAGCTGCTCTTCTGGAGCAACTGCTTGATGTATTTATTCAGGACGTTCAGACATGGTCCTTTTTGACACAGAAAATATTTTTTGCAGACAATTAAAAATTCACTAAGTAGAATCAAATCACCAAAATTTACTAGACCAGCTGTGATGGGACCAAACGTGTATCTTTGACCTTATGGTTGCTCCAATCATGTGTAAAATACAGTTTAGTAGTGCAAGGACCAGCTACAAATTTTCTGTGACTGTTTCCTTATCACCTGAGGTCCCTCTCATCACATGATTTTTTTCTGCAACATATACACACACACACACACACTTCAAGAAAGGCTACAGTAATGGAAGCTGAAAGAGAGCAGCAAATATATTCTGCGCGCAGGAAACTTGGCAGTGAAAGAAGGGAAGATATACACACACCCCTTGTACACACACTTTCTACAGATACCACCCCTCCTGCTCTGCATGAGATTAGGAGAGGCTGGTGGTCAGAAATGTTGCCCACACCAGGGAATTCAGGGCCACAACAAAATGAAACAGGGAACTTTGCCATGAGATGTAGAGCAATCCTTAGCAGTAAAGGACTTGCCTTTATTTGCCTTTAACATCTTTCACATGTTTGCTGGTGGCCCGTGTGAGGATTCGGTTAGAACTATTAACGGTTCTGGAGAAGAAATGTTTCCAAGCTCGATGTTATTATTAGATTGTAATAAACTTTTATTAACAACACTTGTATTCACAACTTCTTTGTTCTCAAACTCAACTGGTTTTTAACTTGATTTACCATAAAACTCCCATTAAATGGGTTTTGACTTGAACTTTGGTCTACAGTATATGAACGGCTTGCATAAACAGATTGTTAACCTTCAAGGATGGGGTAGATGCATCCTTGACGTGATAGGGCCAGCACAACAAATGCCGCAACAGTGATGTCTCACCATGTCTCTCGAGTCCTCCCATCCCCATCCAGGGATGCATCCTATTCTTCCTTGATCCCCTCTGTTAATATTGATCACTTTGGAAAATGACAGCTCTTGAGGCGGGATAACAGGCAATGGTAACAGAAAACCTATATCTCTTGCTGTTAACCTTTCTTGTTCTGTCTGCACGCCTTTCTCCACCAGCCTCACTGTCTTGTGTCTTCCATTCAGCTTGCATCACCCGGTGGAGCCCAACCGACTCAACCTAAATTCCAACATCCATTAACCCTTTTAACTCCTCCACAGCACCTTCCTGCCTGCTATTCCATGCTTCCCATTCATTCACAGACATGTCCATTGTGCATAATCCCTCTACAATTGGTTCATCCTTTTCTTCTATCTTAATTTCTCTCATCTCACCCTTTATACCTTCTTCCCAGCTTATTAAATCATCCCCTTTATCATGTTCTTTCTCATGTCTTTCTTCTCTGCTATTCAAGTCCATCTTCCCCATATCAGTTGTAATATTTCCTCTGTTCACATTGCTGTGTTTTCCTTGTCTTTCCTTTCTTCCCAAGGACAGCTCACCATCATTATTCTCACAGCCTGTTAGCGGACTCTTCTTACAGTATTTTCTGGCCCTGCCATGTAATAGATGGTCACAGTATCTCTAACTGCTCTGAAACCTGTTGGATAGTGTTCCAGTATGCCGTGGGGTTATCTGTCAATCACCCTGTTCTGGCTTGCTATCGGTCTTTTTGCACTTTGCTCTCTAGCTAGTGAGTCAGTTTTTACAGTTAAGAAGTAACTGTTTCCCTCTCCTGATATCATCTTAAATGGAGACTCACACTTGCATTCATACCATCCAGCTCTAAAGGATGGTTTATGTAGTTTAGGTCAATGTTGGCAAACCTATGGCATGGGTGCCAAAGATGGCACTTGGAGCCCTTTCTGCAGGCACCTGACATTAGCCCCTTCACAGTCACCTGCATTCAGGTTAAATTGCTGTATTGGCACTTTGCGAAAAATTGGTGGGTTTTGAATCACAATTTGGGCACTCAGTCTCTAAAAGATTTGCCATCACTGGTTTAAGTAGATACTTTAAGAAAAACTATAATAACATGGAATATGTAAGATAGAGTAAATGAATAGTTTCTTTTTCATGCTCATGTTATGGTTTTGACTACTGCTAAAATAACAAAGTCTGTTATAATAAAACTTTTCTGAAGTTATTATAAATGGACTCTATCTCTGACTCTATACTTAACTTGCTCGTGGGGCGGGGCGGTAATTGGGCCAAGCAGACTAAGAACTCCAACAAAACCTGGAGGTAACAATTGGCCAGTAACTGGGTCAAAGTACTGGACTGCATGTATGATGGCTGCTGTGTATTGGCATTCAGCTTTAGCTGTTATGTATGGCTGTTATGTATGGCTTACTGAATCCCTGTCCCAATTCTGGAGTTCAGCCATGCTTTTCTTTCTCTTTTGCTTAAGCAGGCTGTTTTGTTATTTCAAACTAGACAGGTGCTAAGGACAAAGTGCAGTCTCAGATCACAGAACATATGTTTCCAATGGGTCTTTTTTCACCATGCCAGAATTAGAACTGGAATACAAATACCAAGAAAGCAGGCCTGCATACCTGTGCTCCTTTTGATCCTGCACAAGGCAAATTGCTGTCATTTATTTATGGTGCATATCCCCAGTCTAAAACATGATGAATCCAATGAGAGTAGAATTAAGCTGCTTCCATTCTGATAACACTGCCATTTTAAAAAAAGATGTTTGAATGCATTTTTCTCTGAATATCATTATTTATAAATAAAAAAATGAAAATATATAAATATATAAATAATAAATAAATAAGTATCATTACATGTTTAATTGTGTGTTAATCTACTTGCTGAAATCCTATTTGACTGCTACACACAAGGCTTAACTTTTGGGAGTGAACTGCAACAAATAATGGTCAGTATCCTTGTTCAAGTTATATGGTCATAGTTGCACAGTAGACATTCTGGCAAATGTCTAGGCATATGTTCTTAACTTGGGGTAATTTGTTTGTAAAATGAACCATGGGTCCCTTTTCTGAGAGAAAATCAGAGTACCAGTCAATAAATCCATAGAAAAATATACCTACTGTAAATATTCAGTGTTATTTGGTTTTTGCCTTTCAAGGTTCTTTTCATTGGTGATTCAACTAACAGAGGAATGATGTATTACCTGATTGAGAGAGTGAATGAGACACTCCAAGAATGGCAGAAAGCACATGACATGAAGTTTTATCACAATGTAAACAACAGAAATACATTCATTAGCTATTCCTATTACCCCCAATTTTGGATCAGCATAAACCAAAGACCAACATTTGAAGAAGCTCTGGAGCAACTGTTATTCAGGTATGATACAACCCCCATTGCCTCAGAATCTTTGCATTTTGATCCATGATTGTACAATTATCTTACCCGTTAGAGGCTCTGTGCCAGTATTCTCTCGTTACAAATGAAAATGAGCCTGTGTGAGATTCAGTGGTCAGACTCCCAATGCTTGCTTACACTGGCATAAAGACAGTGGCATAGATCACTGGAGGAAATTGTTACTACTTAACCTGTTAACCTGCTAAGTAGTGTGTGGTGACATGGCAGGCTAGAGTGTTGAAATGTCAGCTGCAAAGTCAGCACCTCGGCAGTTCGAATCCCGGGTGCCATGCAGCGGAGTGAGCTCCCGCTGTTAACCCCAGGTCCTGCCCACCTAAGCAGTTTGAAAGCATATAAACGCAAGTAGATAAATAGCTACCATCATAACAAGCAGGAAGGTAAATAGTGTTTCATGTGCAGAAATACATTCAGTCATGCCAGCCACATGGCCACGGACTTGCACAACACTGGCTCTTTCATTTGGAAATGGAGATGAGCATCGCCCCTAGAGTGAAACACGACTAGCACGCAAGTACAGGGGGAAGATTTACCTTTATCTTTACCTTTACCTGTTATAACAAGCATTTTTTTGTTGCATGATTGACAATGAATACAAGTGGTACCTTTTTAACCATCAGCAGTTCACAACTTTGAGTTACACCTCTGTACTTATGCTGGCATTAATAACTAATAGGATCCTGGCTGGCATCTCTAGGAGACAATTCACACAATAATTTGCAATGCTGACAAGATAGAGCAGTTACTATAATGCAGATATGTAATAAGTCCTTTTTGTTGCATAGATTGAGACCTATTCTTCAAAACCTCTTTCCTCTTCCCTTTTATTTTTCTCTGCCTGAAAATTGTTGGCCGTTAGTATTCCATGGACATTGCTGGCAATTTAGAGACAAAGAATACAATGTGCAGAGGTCATCATGGAATCCAGGATGATGTAATGTAAATAACTTTGTGTGTTGCTGGCGAGATCCTCTTTTCATTGGAATGGAACTCCCTACGCACTGCAATGTAATTGGATAGATATTTGCCATGAAAATGAGAAACAAACCCTAATAAATGCTTAATCTTAAAATATGTAAAACTATATTATATAACTGAAAATGTAATCAGTCCCTGTGGCCAGTGACGCCAACTGAAGTGTAATGCTGGCTGCTTAAAAGGTTGCCATTCTGGTCTGATTCTGATTCTCGTTGCAGGTCACAACCACTTGAGAACACAAGGCAGACAATATTAATTATTGGTGGTGTCCAGTGGCTTAATTTCAACCACTTACATATTATTCACAGAGTACTTAAGCGGTAAGTGTTAACACAACTTCCTCCCAACCCTTTTCTCTTAATCATATGAAACTAGCCACTAATAGTTTTAGAGGAATTCCTAACAGGTTCGTCCATATGCTTAGTATTCATCTGTACAACTGTAGGCTCAGAAGCCATTTTTATTTTGTGTTCCCTTTTGGGGCTTAGCATTTTTCCAACTTATTAGTTAAGTTCAGTGCTTAAAAAAACATATTGTATGAGAGGTGCATGTGGAAAAAAATAATTGAGGGGAAAGAAGTGGGACAAACTGAAGAGGAAACCCTCCACCCCCTGCACTCTCCTTGGGCTTCATACTGGCTTTCCACCTCCATATCATTTGCTGATACTGGAACTGAAAGTAAACTGAATGATCCTTCCACTGGGAATTGGATCTAAAGGAGCTACAGAGCTGTGGGGTGTGCACTCGGGTACAAGTCCACATCTGAGTGTACCTCTTGACTCGGCCTTGGAGAAGGAGGTTGGTTTGGTTTAATTTTGGTGATCTCCAGGTTCCCCTTCTGAGTCAGCAGGGCCATTGGCTTAACAGTGACACTCCTTAAAAGCTTTGCAACAACCCGCCAGCTTAACAGAAATTTGGTCCTGGTGAGTTTTTAAAAAACCCTCAAAGAATTGAGTTTTGTTGATAGATTGCTCCTGCACGTCAGTATCTCCACACAGCTGTACATAATGTGCATACCCAGGTGTGCAGAGTGCAGATCTCACTAACATCAGTTAACCAGAAATAGCTTATGCCAATAATAAGAGCATGTTGTATGGAGGTCTGTGGTACCTAAGATTCTCAGAATTTGAACAAGCACTACGTATTAATCCAAACGAACATACCATTTTATCTTAGACTGCAGTCCTACATACTCCTTAATAAATAATCATTATGGGCGGCCAAGTCAATTCTAACTTACCATTACCTTTTACAGGGCTTTCCAAGTAGAAGATACTTAGAATTGGTTTACCATCCCCTTCTTTTGGGGGTGCCCAGGGTCTGTGCAGCTTGCTCCAGGCAACACAGCCTGCTTTTCCATTTCAGGAAGTTCAGTGGGGAATCTGACTGCAGTTGCACAGCCAGAGATACCTAAACCACGAAGCTCTCCAACCAGCCCCATGCCCCCTTACATAGGAGTAAATGCTACCAAGCTCGGTGGGAAAATAGATCCTGAATAGGATTGCCCTGTGAAATCTGCATTTTACAAAGTTATGTCAGGTAAACACAGCAGTGAGAAATGTACACTGTACATCTTTTTAATGTAATTGTTAAAAATGTACATATATTTTATTTCATTTCATCCCTAGAGCAAACCTCTCAAATATTCTCGTCATGATAAAATCCCTCGGAATCGGCTTTCACCTGCCAGTGGATGGAGTGCATTCTTTGTCACAAGTAAGTTACCTTTTCTTGATATTATTAAGTGTTGCATTTCATAACACGAAGAACTGCAAGGAGTGTGTGGGATGAGTAGCTATTTTGTGGGAGAGATGTTTCACTAGATATCAAGGTTCTACATTGTTAAAGGCTTTATACGTTATGACCAGCGTCTTAAGTTGAGCATGGAAACTAAAAAGGAGCCACTGAAGTCATAGCAAAACTGAGAATATCTGTTCATATCTACTGGTGTCTGTAATGAGTCTGGTCACCACATTTTGGACCTGCTGGGTTGCGGTGTTACTTTCAAGGGCAGCCCAATGTGGGGAGCACTACAGTACTCTCTGTTACAGAATACCAACACATGAACCATTGTTATTAGGCATTTCTCCAGTAGCTACAACCTTGTAACTGAAACACAGTGTATTGGAAAGGGAATTGTCCCCCAATTTCATACTTCCAGCCTGGAGCACAATGATTTTTCAATGCCCTGAGTGTAGAAATAAAGAGGACCTGAGTTGAAATCCCTTCTCAGCCATGGTAACTTGGTGTGCGTATTCTTGCCAGTGGCAAATCCTTCTGTGAACATCTCAAACACCTGAAAACCTCAACTTAGTCATTCTAATAAGTCAATAAGATGATGGCACATATCACATACAGTGAAATACTGGTGTACTGGTTAAACAGACCTAATGCTTAACATCCATAATTCATTCATTCTCTATTGTCTTTTCTCAGTAATTCTGTTAAGCTTTATTTTTTTAAAAAAACAACTCTCAAACATTCTTTTAATTAACTGCTTGTGATAAGGAAGGATCACCTTTCAAGCAGTGAAAGCATTAATATTTGATTATGTCCAATCAAATTGCTGTATATATTATTTATAGACCTACTGCCTCAGTGACAATATCTCTCTGTAAATAATTAAGATAATGTTTAACTTATAGGCGGAAGTTCAGAATTTGTGGAATGAAAATCAAGCCATTTTGAATACAGCAAAACAATATGGCTATGAAGTGGTTGATACTTTCATTATTACAATGGGACGGTACAAGGAATTTTTGCAAGGGAAATGTGGATGTCATTTTCATGAGGTAACAATTTACATTGTATTTTTTGAGACTTGCAGTATGTTTCTGAGGAGGAACACACACACACACCAAGGAAAGAAGAAAATATTATTACCTAATATACAATTATCACAGATAACATAAGAGCAACACTGATTGAATTTCATATTTCTATCTACAGTACAGTGGACCCTTGTATAACAAATGGTTTGTATAACATAAAATTTGTACAACATAAAAATTCTGGAGATAGGGGAAATTTGCTTAACAGAATGGCCTAATGGGGCAAATCTGTACAACATAAAAATGGGAATGGGATCACTCTGTTTTCAATGCATTCCTATGGGAAATTTGTATAAAGGAAAATTGCTTAACATATTTTCATTTGGAATGAATTAATTCCTTTATACAAGGTACCACTGTATACTGTATCTGTGAAAATTCTCAGTCATCCAGGTGAATTTATCTGGAAGCTGAGTCATAGCAACTGAACTTCTTTTCTTGAGAGATCAAAATGTTTTGCTATTTATCGAAGCAGCTTCATCAGCCTGGATGAGTAGTGAAATGTTTTGATCTCTCAAGAAGAGAAGTCCAGTTAGCATGACTCAACTTCTAGATATCAGGCACATGGGTTCTACAAGTGTGGAAGCCATGTTAGTTTGGTATGAAAGCAATCTTGGACATCCTTTCAAGACAAGAAAGGTTTGTTTGGCATCAGTATTGGTGGACTGTAGAAAACTTCTCCATATGTGTCTGAAGAAGTTAGTTACAGTACACAAATGTTTGTTCCAAATAAAACTTGTTAGTCCTTAAATTGCCACAAGATTACCTAACTGTACTACTACCCATGACTGTTGTTGTCTATTCTTTATCCTTAGTTAATCTCAGAAGTATTTTGTGTTTTCTCCCTCCCCCCTCCCATCACTTCCTTTTCTTGAAATTTGGCCTCTCGATAGTTAGAATTAATATATTATGGCAGTGATGTGCCTCTCAAGGGGCTTCAATAGTTCATGAAATTTCACAACATTAGAGTGCGAGAGAAAGTGACAGTGATAAATGGGTCTATCCCATAGGAATGAGTGGGTATTTCAGATCTGTTCACCTTTGATCCAAATATTCCAAAATGGGGGTGGGAGATCTGAACCTCGGGGGGGGGCATAAAATATTTTTTCATTTCTTCTAAAAAGCAGTTCAGTCCATTTGTCAACATTCACAATGGAAACAGTGATTAGGATTTGTACTCAGATTGCTATACAAAGTTACTACATACATGCAGGGTGGAGCTGTCCCTGTCTGGGGACAGCCTGAGGCAAAGCAGGCAACAGTTTTGCCTTGGGTACTTGAAGTCATAGCATGATGCTGCAGTATTCCAAGGCAGATGAATTATTGTAGCACTGTTCTCAAGAGATATTTGCTAGCATCCTTTCGTATATAAGACAGTAAAATTGAGGACAAAATCCTTGCCCTTGTCATAGGGCTAGGGGAAAGGCTATCTTGGGCCCTTTTCACACGACCCCTAAGATCCGCTGGCCACTTAAATTTGGACCAGAAATCTTGGGGGTTCGTTGCTCTTCCTCCGTCCCCACCCCTCCGCACTTCCTTAATCCTGTCTGCGTGAGGGGAGGGAGAAAAAAGGGGACAAAAGAATGCAGGCTCACCTCCGTTTGCCGTTTGCTGGTCCAAGCCTCCCCAAGCCCTGTCATCGTCCTGATTCCTTCTCTTAAAGGGGCGGGAGGCAAAAACAACAACAAACAGAAGTGAGGAGAGCCTGGCACTCACTCCTTTACATCCGGATGATCTGGGATTTTTCAACCTTCAAGAGCAGGTACCTGAAAAGTGCGCTGGGACACGCTTAGGTGGGCGTGGCCGCACTTAATTTTCTGTAAACTCCGGAGCTGGTGGGGAAACAATTTTAAGCTCTGGAGCTGGGAGCCATTTGTGGCGGAGTTTAGGGGTCGTGTACAAATACTATTGGTGGGGAAAACGGATGTAAGTTTGAATTTTCTAAGCTTCCTGGTGCTTCTCCAGAAATATGAAGCAGAGTAAAATTTCTGAATGCCCACATGCTGCTTTCTGGTGGCTTCCCCTGCCTGCTTCCCTTAAGTGACGGAGCTGACAGTGCAGCAGAATCATGCAGTGAGAAAAGAGGAGGTTCGGGTGCCAAAGTGTAGTGCTCTACTAAGAGCACTGCAGTACTTTCTCTGAGCAGCGTTTACTGTTCTCCAGAGCAGTGTTTCCCAACTTTGGCTCCCCAGGTGGTTTTAGGATTACAACTCCCAGAAATCCTGATCAACACAGCTAGTGGAGAAAGCTTCTGGGAGTTTTAGTCCAAGAATATTTGAAGACCCAAGGTTGGGAACCACTGTTCTAGAGGGCCGCTACAAATGAACGCCTCCCTGCCCTTCCTCACTTCCTGTTTTATGTCTCTGCTACTGCCCCTCCTGCCAATGAAAGAAAGTAGAAGTGCTGAAGTCATGCATTTATGTGTGTTCTCCCCCTCTTTTATTATCCTCTTCCTTTGCTTGTAGACATGCAGTGCTTTGTTCTTGTTGTCCTGGCTGGCATTGAGGTTCTTGGTGGATGTCTCCTCATCACCCTTCCTGTATTTGTTATTTAATTCAGCTGTGGGCAATTCCTTCACCACCACCTGAACTCCCCAGTGGTGTGTTCATGGGTCTTTAAATATGGTGGTGGAGTCACACTGTGTAGCCCCAGCATATATGCATCTCAGAGTGTATATAAGCTATTTTCCTTTCCCTGGGCTTAAGTACTTCTCCTACTGGGCTGTGATTTGTGCTGCTGTTCAGCAGAACCAGAGGCTCGCTCCTGTTTTATTGTTTTACGGGCAGACTGATTGCACAGTTTTATTGTGTTTCATTACGATTCTGCTCCGTTTTGGGATTATTTGGCATGATGAAAAGCAGTAATAAATTTTATGTATAACCAAAGTAGTCTTGCAAGTGAGTGGGGGAGGCAATGAATATTCCCATTCATGCATATTGCCTCCCATATGAATTTCTGTAGTTGGCACAGGTTGGGGAGAAGGAATTTGTGTCTTCAGGCGAACAGGATCTAAAGTAAGATAGCTACTCAAAGGAGCCTTCCTCATTACCAGCTCCAGTGCCACCCGTTCTCTCCATCTATACCACCTTATTGTGAACATGTTGAAATTCTTCTGACTTAATACAGGACAACATGGCATTATAGTAATGCAAGATTCTTGGCTATAAACTGTTTTTACTAAACCCAGCATGACATGAGAACACGCTTGCATTGTGTGTGTGGGAGAATAAAACAGTTGTCATGGGTAGTTGTTCCTCTCTCATGCACAAGAGGTACAGCAGAGATAGGGATGGCTAGGCTAGAAGTCCCCTGACCCCTGACTAGGTGGAATAATGCTATGTATTCCTCCCTCCCTTGCTTCCACGCCTTCCAGGCCTTAAGTTCAGCTGCAATTGCAAGATTAGTTGGGAAAGAAATGGATTCACCCAGCAGCACAGAGTTTTGTAAACTTCAGTGCAAAGCATGTGGATTGAATGGCAATTAGTAGCTGCTAACTTTTAAAAGGTTGAGTCATCATTCAGTTATATGGAATCATCCCCACTGCCTGTACATTTGGGCTCCTCTGAGTTGGAGTTAAAGACAGAGTCTTCATTTCTAAATGTACCATTCAAGGTACCCATTGCCCACTTCTCGGCTTATTCCAGTTTATCCAAATCTTTCATAAAGAGGAGAAGCGGATGGAGTACTCAAGATGAGGCCTAACCCGTACCAAATAGAAGTGAAGCCTCTGCTCCCCTTTCAGACCATTGGGGCTCTTTTCCCTTTTAAAAAGGAAAGGAGAGGGGAATACTGTCTCTGGAAGATTCCAGGAACCACATTCTTGTGCAGCCCCTTTTTCCTTTTAAAGGCGTGTCTATTTGTTCGCTTACCACATTAGTAGGCGTTTTGTCTAAATAATCCTCCATACATTTTCCCGTCTACATTTCCATGATTCTGTGCTTTTTGGAAACTGGAAGTGGACTTCCTGCCACTTTGGTGTGTGTGGGGGGGGCTGGTTTTGGGGGGAAACATCCTTAAGTGAACATTGGTCACAAGAAATTGGCCCCTGGGCCACCAGATCTTGCCTGCCTCTGGCTTAAATGGTCGATCCATGAAGTTTTCACAACCACTTTCTTCTCCATTTTCAGGTGGTGAATTCAAAAGCGTCTGAAGGAAACTTCCCTGTGGGAATGACACTATCAAGGCCCTATGCCCTCGGCAAATATTTCAACAACCAAAGCAGCTTAGTGAAACTGCAAGCCTATGCATCCAATTCTCAGTCCCCTTATCATGTGAGAGGCCCAATCAATCAAGTTTATTCAGAAATACTCCTCAGCAGGATCTGTGCAAATGAGAGGCAAGTTGTTGGACCATAATTTTGTACAGCTGAACTGGGGACCTCCAGACTCTATACTTTTTTTGTGTGGTGATCCCACATGGACCATACCAGGTTTATTACATGCGTGTTCGTGTGGCTGAATAAACCAGCTAACTCAAGACATGTGGCTGTTTCCACGGAGGCTTATACAATCAAGATGTGTCCCCTTATGTTTGTGGTTTCCAAATGAGAGACAGAGAAGCACAAGAAAGAATGGTGGGAAGACGTTATTTGAAGCATTGCATTAAAATAACTGTAAAATAACTTATTTTTTTTTTAAAAAGTAAATACAATACTATATGAGAAAGAGCTTACATATATTCAATGCAGAGACTGCTCAAATATGCAGGTTATAATGTGTCACCTGTAAAGAAAAATCCCATTCCACTTTGAAAACCTACACATCATATCAGAATAGCAGTCTATGTACCATGTACCTAAAAGCAGTCACTGAACCATGCATTGAAGTTCAGCCATGACTCAGCAACTATATGGACTGGAAGTTGAATATCTCATCAAATTATGTACATCTCTACAGATGAGTGGCTTCCTCATACTGCTAAGGGCAGGCCATCGGCAATCATGGGTGTTAAGAAGGAACTATCTCCTTATTTTCCTGTCATCTCTTTAAAATGTGTGCAGACGCCTTACCCTCAGAGACATCACTTGCCTTCTAAGCTAGAATGCTAGCTCAGTATTTTTTTTTATTTCTTGTCATATAAACACTTCTTGGCATCTTTATAGAAATTATTATATAGGCATTTGAAAAAATGATCCATTCATCAACTCCAAGCCTAAAGAAGCCATGGCAATGATAGGTCTGTAAGTATGGCAGGCCTGCTTTGTTGAAGAGTCTTAAAAATTGGCAATCATTTTTATATCTTTCCACTTTTGCCTTCTAATTGTTCTTAAAGACTTCTGTTTTATCTGTTGTTTGCTTTTCATGTGCTGGATTTGTCTGCCATGGCAACAGAAATGTAAGGAGCTTTGCCGTGTAAATATGATCATATGGAAAGCAGTGTTAAACATGGACTCTTAATTTTAAAAACAGAAGAAAAAGAAGAAGCGGGGGGGGGGAGCAACAACCCCCAAACCAGAATGAATTCTGATAATGATATAGTTCATGCTGGCAAATGTGCAATGTGGTTTCTACATATTTACCATTATATGGTTTTCATGTGCTGTAGTCCACTGAGTTTAACGTTTTTCAGATGTAGCTGTTGAGAAAGCAGCCTTTCAATGCTATATTTTTATACATATATTTTTATATAAAGTTATCACTATAACAGCCAAAGAACCTATATTTAATTTAATAACGATTGTGGACTATCAGGAGAATCCCATGTATTGTTAAAGCATGATAAGACTAGTTGTATGAGGGGGGAAGCAGTCAGTATTTTATACAGCTTAAATATATATTGAGATTTCTTTCCCTCGCTGTTTGCATATACTGGTATGTGGGAAAACTGAGCTTGATCAAAGAAGACCCCTCATTTTTTGTGTATTTTTGATTTTTTAGATTTGAAGAGGAAATATTTTATATCTTCTTCAGGGCTCACAAGATTAAATGGTGATGTCCTCATTCCATTTTTAAATATCAGATTTAGCACACGTATGTGGGGGAGCCTTTACCTTTTCTTAGTTCTAGCATGGAGATGCTACAGTTATTTAAATGGAAGCCAAATAGTTATTTTCAAGCAGGGATGCTTCAGATCTGGCATGCAGAATTATTAAACTTCCACTGATGCTTCAGCTTAGAATCAATAGTACACTTAGGTCATTAGCAGAAGCGTAGCTAGGGTCTTCAGTGCCCAGTGAGGAAGTCAGTTTCCCTCCCCCAGGATGGGGAGGAGCTAAGACACCATGGAGAAGGTGGCAGCAGCCAGGGAGCCCTCTGCACCAACCCTGGTAGGGTGTCTGCAATGCACCTTCCTGTGGCTCCTGGGCGGGGAGCCATTTGGCACCCCCCAGATGCTGTGCCCAGGGACAGATGCCCCCCTTTGCCCCCTAGCTATGCCCCTGGTCATTAATTTATTAAACTAAGGCTTCTTGTGCCGTCAGATTGTTCCAGAGTAATGATGGCAAACAAGCTTAATTTGTGTAGCAGAAGGTCTGTTTCCTGGTTCCTGAAATCCCTCATTTCCAAAGGACAAGAGGGAACAGGATGACCACAGAAACAGATCTTGCTCATTTCAGTGATGGTGTGGACACTTTGCCCAATAGGCACTACTTTGCTTCTGTGCACACTGGCTGTCTGGATATGGGTTGGGAAGCTGATGTGGGTTTAGATGATTTAGGCCTCTGAAGAGGGGACAAGGTTTTACATGTGTTAAAAGACATACTAGACAATCCAGGACTAAAGGAATGAAAGGCATGGCTGAGCAAAGAGAACCTAGATAATTTTAGTCCCATGTCCAATCTCAAGGAATTCTTAGTGTAGTAGCTCTTTCCCCGCCCCCCTTTGTCTCTCTAAAGCACACTTTGTACCACACAGTGAGTCAAGCAGTTGGGTTCCTGGCTCCCAAGAGCCCAGTGCTGCAGAGAAGTAGTATAGGTGAGGAGACCTGTGCCTGTATAGTTTCCCCAAGTGAGACAGGAAAAAATCACTGTTAGACGGAGTTGTGTGAAAACTGCCCAAGGAATCGGCACCACTGATTTTAGCTGTGCAAGAGGTGTGTGTGTGTGTGTGTGTGTGTGTGTGTTGCGTCGTTACAGTCATAACTAAATAGTGGAAGGAAAAATGCTCCTATTGAACTCCAAGGGTTAATGATGCCGAACTGTAGTTTTGCATCCCTGAAAACAAGTGCATGTAGTAGAAAGTCACAGGAAACTATTTATTCCAGTCAGACATTGCTCAGTGCCTAAGTCTTTTCCTAGGAAACAGGGAAGGAATTATTATTATGAGTACATCCAGCATCATTTGATATAACCGTTTCTACTGTACCTTCATTTGATGTGTGGTATCTGTGGTATTCGTAAAGAGGCACTTATACCTCCAAACCCCCTTCCATTCCAGGAAGCACTGCTAAAACCAGGGTTCTGGCAAACTGGATAATAAATATGTAACAGTCGTGCCTGTTCAGAACACAACATGTTTTATTATTGGAACAGCCCATAATTTGGTAAAGATTTCAGGTAAAGTAACCATACTTAAAAGGCGAAGGCAAAATTTTCGGCTTGTGTTGTTTGCATGACAACCTTTCACCTGTCAAAATTTCCTCTTCCGCACAAACAAAAATTATTAAAGAGAAGAGTACTCTGTACCTTTATGTGCTAAGGATAATAGCCCTTCCCACTGAATGTTAGGGTCCCCCCCCCATGCACAGCTTATTCTAAGACAAGTATCAGCCCAGAATGGAACAGCCTCTCTTAGAAGTACCGAATATACTCAAATATAAGCCAAGGGTGGTTTTTTACCACAAAAAACTGGAAACATTTTTTGACTTGATTATAAGCTCAGGGGTTATATTCGGGTCAACTTATATTCCTCGCCTGACACCGGGCTCGTGTGGTCAATGACCCAGGGCTGGGGTCACGGGCTGGACTCACCTCATCACCAAGGAGGCCTTCAGCAGGCCTGGCGCGGCCTGAGCCTCCCGCATGCCCTTACCGCCTCGCTCTCCCTCAATGCTGCCCAAGCGGACCCGCACTGCCAAGCCATCCAAGCACTTGAGAGGAGACCAGTGAAGGCAGCAGAAGTGGACAGTGGGAGCGCTCCGGACAGCACGGCAGCAGCAAGTGAGACTCTGGGGACCTGCGGCAGTGAGAGGCGATGGCAGGGAACAACGGAGGTGGCAGCTACGGGTGGCAAGAGTGCTCCACGTGGGACCTGGCCCTCCGCCGCCCTTCCCAAGCCAGCCACATTCACCCGAATATAAGCCGAACTCAGCTTACATTTGAGTATATCTGGCATATTTCCTCTTCCTCAACTTGTCATATTTCTGGCAGGACAAGAAACGTAGAGTTACTGTTTGGGAAATCCTTTCCATTGATGCTCCCACAGAAACAAATGTTTCACAATAGAAATAATATGGCCAATATGTTTATGAAAGCTCCTGCAGAAGATGCTCCACAAGACAAGGTTCCTGTAATAATTGCTCAGAAGAGAGAATTTCGACAGGTGCAGTTTTTACACCAACTCAACCTGTTGAAGTTTCCTCCACTACACTATGATTAAAGGTACAGCAACCCTGTCCTCTTTTTAATCTGCTCACCCTGGTCAGAGAATATTGGTCCATACAACCTGTATTCTCTGAATAGCAGTAGCTCTGGAGTTTTTTGGTGCTGATTTCCCTCCTAATGTTGAGTAAAGTTGTTGGATTTTGCCAAAGCAGATGCCTCTGTGCAACACTCACGACTGATCAAGTATAATGGAAAAAGGTCAGAAACATATTTGTGTGTGTGTGTGTGTTGCGTCGTTACAGTCATGACTGACTCCCCATGTCCATGGAGTTTTCTTGGCAGGAATACTGGCCAGTTCCTACTCCAGGTGCCTACAGCACCTGGTATTCCATGGTGGTCTCCCATCCAAGTACTAACCAGGGTCGACCCTGCTTAGCTTCCGAAATCATGTGAGATCGGATGTGCTTAGGCAGCTAGGCAGCTCTAGAGACTTCAGTAAATTATGTAGGCTTGGGTATCATTTTAATTTTGTTACTTCTGTATTGTGGTATTGCCTTTCATTGTCTGTCACACTAGACTTTGAAGAAGGACAGAAGCCCTGTGAATGTGAGGCTCAGTCTGAAAATTAATTAAAAAAAAGAGCAGCATTCCCTGGCAGGTAGAGGGTGTCATTTCACTTGAAATCAAAACAGCCATACAGAGAGTGCACATTTAATGGATTAATGTTTATAGCTGATAGGAGACACTTTTAGCCCTTCAAATGTTTTAAATGTCTTAGGCAACATGGTCAATGGAAAGGACTGATGTGACATATAATGCGAAATATCTGGAACCGTTTCCCACTGCTGATGTGATGCTTCGAGGTAGGCTTAATACTCAGCGTGATGCTTTAGAAATCAATTGTCATGATTATTACTTGCAATTATAAACTTCTGGTTTGGTTTTATTTGGTGCTGCAAGGGGCTTCACCAGTTTATAGCTCTGATTCTGTGGGAAGAATGCAATAAAAATTGATCTAAGTTACCACGAGCACACCCACTTGCTGAAATATTTTCCGTAGGTTTTTAGATCTAAGGACTGTGACTGTTTAAATAAGATTGTGCAGGAGCCTTTTCTAATAATAACCCCCCCCCACACACACACACACAGAGAAAGAGAGAGACTGCTGTGTAAATATATCCTTATAACAACAACAAAAAAAAAACCCAGTCACATTTACCTGGAAAACATTTTCAGAGAGCATAGAGTCACTACTCCTTTTCACACTCCTTGGTTGTTCATTGTGCTGCAGTGAATTGAGTAAGTCAACATATCAAGTCCATCATGTTAGACAATAGATATGCCAACTCTCCATTAAATGCATACGTTATATGGTATTTCTCAGTCCACTATTGCAACATGTGCTTGAAAGGGCTCTTCAAATGAGAATGAACAGCTTGGCTTCACTTTAGGTAAATATAAACACAACAAATCAGATCGGAACCAGTCACCATATGACATATAGCACCGCACTGATAAAGATTTTGCGATGAAATATATATTTCTTGAAGCTCCTAAGTTATTAGTCCATGGTGGCCTTAAGGATTGTTCTTGTTTACAATTTATTTATTTATTTATTTATTTTGCATATTTTTACCCTACCTTTCTCCTTGGAAAAAGACCCAAGGTGACTTACTATAATGAGGGACAATATACAGCCCAGAACATTTTAGACATATTCAAGTTAAGAATGGGGAATTAGAAGAGGCATCTTGGAAGATTGAAACGTAATATTAAAGCTACAAAGAACATGCAAAATGAAAAATAAACCATTATGAGGAGTGGAAAGTAACATGGAAGACACTGGTGTTCTTATGAAATCAGTCAATGCAAATCACGTATAGTAATCCATGTAAAAGTCACATAGTAGGTAGTCCCTCATTCAGGGAAAGCTTGCCTGAAGAGGAAGGTCTTTGCCTGCTTCTGGAAAGACAGCAGAGATGAGGCAGTCCTGGCCTCCAGTGGGAGGGAGTTCCAAAGTCTGGGAGCAGCAAACAGAGAAGGCCTTTTCACGTGTTCTTATGAGTCACACCTGTGAATATGGTGGGATGGTGAGATAGGCCTCTCCTGATGACCTTAGCACCCGAGTTGGTTCATACTGAGTCAATCTTTGAGGTAGCTTGGACCCAGGCCATTTTGTGCTTTGTAGGTTAAGGCCAGCACTTTGGATTGTGCCCAATAGCTGATTGGCAGCCAGTGGAGCTGCTTTAGTAGGGGCGTAATGTGACCTCTTTAACCCACCCCCGTCTGCAATCTGGCCACTGCGTTCTGGACCTGTTGAAGTTTCCTGAGACTTTCCATTGGTAGCCCCACCCAGAGCGCATTACAGTAGTTCTGCCAGGATGTCACTAGGGCATGTGTCACAGTGGCCAGAGCAGGTTTCTCTATAAATGGGAAAAATCAGTATTACTTTTATTGAACAGAAAGACTCCACTGCTCAACAGGATGCCCACAATTGACTTGTTTCACCACACTGTTTGCACATGTATTGATGTTTGCAAAGTCTATTGTGAAGGGGAGTCCATGTAGCGGCTACGATTCAGGCAATATTTTGAAGCATTTATCTGTTGACTGTATTGCCAAATTCATCCCTACCATTAGGCAGGGTGAGGCCACAGATGCTGGATGTGAGGAGACTTGAGATGATGCCGGGGGACAAAGCTGTGTGTGCCACACAGATCACCCCATGCTCCCTAAATGAGCCTGCTGCCCTCAGTTGTGGTGGAAGATGCTGCTTCTGGTGGCAGTGTCGAAGCATGACTCAGTGGCTTGTTGGTTTGACTTCTCTACAAGGAATGGAAGTGTGCAACATCTCTTTATCCTCAGGCAGCAATAATGTGTGTTTTTGGCCCTGTTAAAAACAGCCAAAGGGAAGAAAACTGACTATTAGTAGTCTCGCTCTTTCACCGAGTTAGGTTACATAGATTGTTAGCCAAAGACCTGGCCCAAGAGCTTAAAAAATGAAACAGACACTGTCCTATTTTCTTCCTGGCAAAATGTCTTATGCAGTCTTATTTCTGTCCTGGTATTATACCAGCAGTTGGAAGTGGTCCACAGTGTTTCCTTACCAAGGCAATTACACCAGTTTACAGCAATTGTTCCATGTGGTTGCTGTTACCAGGCAAGGAGCTTATGATAGGCCGTGCCTCACTACGCAGGACCATGTAGTTCCCTAGGGGTGTTTGTGGTGTTGTGATGGTGATGGGGGGGGGGGTGGAGCCAGAATCTGTGGTGAAATGTTGCACATAAGCAGCTCACCACATGGTCCCAGTTGCCAAAGGCAGCAGTCTAAAGAGGCCTGTACATGGCAGCCACAGTCTGTAATTGGTTCTCTTTTTACGAGAAGCAGAATAATCCCATGAAGGGGCAAGAGGAGAAACCCCTGAAGGCAACTTCTCCAGAAGTGACTATGCTGCATGGTGTCACAGCAAAAAGAAAGATTAAACTCTGGACTCAGACACTTCTACCCATTTTTTAAAATTCTCATGATGAATCCTAAAAAAAAAAAAAAAAATTGTCAAGCAAGTTATCTAAGAGTAATGTGAGTCTTTGGAATATGCTTGGCAGACTGCTTAGGTAGCTGATTGTGCTACAGTGGAAAGTTCACTTACTACAGGTTGCTTTTGAAGCTACATGGTTTGAGAAAACCCTGCGCCAGCATTTCTACTGTTAGAAGAAATGTCTGATCAAAGCAGAACGTTGGTGCTCTGAAAATGTAACACCAAACAAATGCAACCAAGCAGAAAGCACTCAGAGGGACAACTGTTTGTACACTTCTTTCGCTAGCCTCCAAAGACATTCCCCTCCAATTTTAGGTGTGATCCCATGGAGATATAGATTGCATTCTGTACCTCCTGTGGAGTGGTCCAGTGTGATTTATGTATGGGGAATTGTGCTCCAACATGATCCCAAGCCATGACCAAGCTTGACCTTTTTGGGACAGCTGTAGAGCTACTACTTTGGGGTGTGTGGTGTGCTCGAGGATTTAATGGTCACTTGCAGCAAAGCAACCCTTTTTGGAGTGATCAGATGCATGCCTTTCCCTCCATCGGATCACACCCTTTGACTGAAAGTCAGAGATTCTCGATCACTTTTATTGGTTATTTTAAAGTTTTAAAAGATCACTTTTATTGGTTATTTTAAAGTTTTCTGTTTATAAAACAAAATTTAGTTAATTATGCTCATCTTTGATCCCAACCCATTCATTCCTTATCATTTCCCTTCTCTATTTTACCTGATAACTTGGCACATGGGCACACAGCTATGACTTCTGCACCATAGCAGTCATTTCAGCTTGCAAGCCTACAACGAAAAACAGGGCAAAACACATAACAAGTAAGCACATGGAAGGAAAAGCAACACGTAGATAAAGCTAGAAACACTGAACCATTCCCAACTTTGAAACCCCCTGTGCTCAATTAGGGAGCATAGGGAAGCCAAGCTGTGGTGGAGCTTGGTCTGGAAAGAGACTGGTAATCCAAATGGAAGACTGTTTGAAGGGCCTGTCAGCAGGGAAGGTTGTATCAGACAACTGCCTCTACATACTTATTCAGATGGAACTGCATGGACCCCTTGAGAGACCAAAGCTGCGTTAACAAAGTGCTGCTTGAACTTGGCCCTCCTTGGGCAGAGTCCGCAATTCTAACCACCACGTCACCATGTTTTGCTCAAATCTGATCGTTTGGAGAATGGGTTTATGAAGTCTTAGTGATTCTAGTAGTGAGGATTCCACTCTGCTCTTTTGGTCTGGATTAGTGTTTTGCTGTTTATAGTATTTTGTTATGTGTTCTAGTATGCTACTAAAATGCCTGGGGCATTTTAAAAATGAAAAGAAATATGCAAATCATCATCATCATCATCATCATCATCATCATCATCATCATCATCATCATCATCATC
>JAHTLZ010003526.1:55333124-55344882 GCA_023846285.1 Phrynocephalus versicolor
CACACACACACACACACACACACACACACACACACACACACACACACTTATTTTTTCCTGCGGGCGCTCTTGGCCGATCATTCCAGGGTGATTTCCCACGTGAGCCTTTTGAATCTCGCGGGTCGGTGTTCTAGTACTGTTGAATAGTGGGTGTACCAATGAAAGAGCGGCTTCCTTCTGCCTTTGCTCCGCGCACCTGCCCACCGGCAACGGTGTTCCGTGGTTTTTGACTGAAGCTCGAGACATTTTAAGGCGGAATCAAGATGCCTGTATCTTTTTCCGCGTCACAAAAGTTGTGTCGCCGCCGCCGCCTTGGTGCTTTACTGGTTAAAGGATCACGTAAATGGTGCTTACTGGTTAAAGGCTCCGACAGACTGGGAACCCCCTCGGAAAGGCCGCCAGCATCTCTTCCTTTGCTGAGAGCGCACACATTTGTTTAAATCTCGCTTTACTACTTGCCCGCTTCATCTGGACCTTAAGGCTGATGTTTGTGGAGATGCTGTTTTTGGACCCAGTGGGGCTTCAGTTGCATTACTCCAAATTAATTATGACTCATATTAGTGCAGCTGAAGATGATCATTAAGGGGAAGGGGTAGCTTGGACTTCACATCCCTCTGACTACATAACTGACAGGTAATTCAACACCAATTCCTGTGTTATCCATAGTGCTGTGGGAAGACCATTTCAGAACGCCTTTTGCATACATAATGCTTTTGAAAAGACTCTGGACACAGTGTTCCTCTACTAATATTGAACATAATTCTGTCATCAGGCTCCAAAAACTAAGCACTCAAAAAAACTCAGAATCCTGTCTAGAAATGTCTTGGGAGCCACACAGTGGCTTAAGGTGCTGTGAATGGCACCACCGACTCAGCTCAGAGTACTGGGACCTGTATCCTACTGCTTGCGCACTATATAAGGAATGGTCCCGTCTGCTCACAATTCCTCTGTTTCCACCGCTTGTGCAAGGGGGGGGGGTATTTTTAATGCCTTGGCACCTCTGGAAAATCCTCTTGCTTTCGGCAGGGTGACCTTGGGGTCGTTTAACTGCCAGCTGGAAATCTCTGGGGCAGACAGAGAATGTCTGAGGCATAGAGCTGTTCACATTGGTGAAGAGGATTTCTGACCATCATATCTAAAAGCTAGCCAACTTATTCTGAAACAAGAACAAGAAAATCCCACAGGCTCCTTTCCCCCATCTTGGTAGCCAATAATAATAATAATAATAATAATAATAATAATAATAATAATAATAATAATAATAATAATAATAATAATAATAATAATAATAATAATAATAATAATAATAAACAAATTAAATAATTAGCACATTGTATCCTTTTCATTATACTGAACATTTGCTGTTCAAGGCAGGTGTGTAACAATTTCTGATTGTAGCTATATGAGGACTGACCATTGCTATGTCAGAACAGGCCCAGGGCATTCCTAATTGTAGGGCTGCTGCTGACTATCATAATCCTGCAGGGTCGTCTTTCTACAAGCAGCTCTTGTTATTTGGCTGGATTGTCTTTTTGAAAAACATAGAAACAACAAAACACCCCAAACTCTCCCACTACGGTGTTTGATTTTACCACCTATGCAGATCCAAAGGGAAGCCACATTGTCATAAATATAGAATTAATTTTAAAGCAGGCTTCCCTTACCTATGGGCACTTGGTTGCAAAAGGGATTTGAAGCTGTGAAGTGTGTGAATCAGAATGCCTGATAGCCACAGCTTATGTGCTTAATATAAAATTTAATTTCTCACGGTTGTGCCAGTCCCCTCTCCGGTTGCTGCCGGCAGGAAGGGACTCGCTGAATCAGCTTGGGCAGAAGACTTGCTCTGCCACCCAGCAAGCAAGCCCCGTGCTGACTGTACCCCACCCCTCCCGACTTGACTGATCTTATTTCTGGTACTTCCTGCTCTGTCTCCCGAAAGGACACCCTACTCTGCCTGCTGGTGCAGCTCATGGCTTTTATGAACAGGTTCCAGAAATGGGACAGTAAAATCTAAAATCATTTGAGACGGAAACACTCTCTCAGCCTGTGCCTCAGGACTGTGGACGGATGCTTTGGCCTTCAGCTGTATTGCGTTACAATGCCCATAATCTCTCATCACAGGCCATATTGGGTGAGGCTGGTGGGATTTACGGTCTGAAGCATCAAAAGGGCCCTACATTTCCTTGTCTCTCCATGCTGGCTGAGGAATTCAGGTTATAGTCACCCAAAGAAACCTCTTCCAAGCTTTGATGTGGGGACCATCTCTTAATATTCTCCCCAGTGCCTTCTACAAATCAGCGACCCTTTGGCCCATTGCATTTTAACAATATTTCTTAATCCTGTTGCCTCTCCGCTCTTTTGTTTGTCACCCATCTGCCAATAATGTAGTGTACGTCACCATTGGTTTCGCCGGGGCTTCTGTTGCAGGTGGCTGGGCATCGCTTCCTTTGGTGTCCCAGAGAAACTGGGTTGTACCAACTTGCCCCTGAATGGACGTCAGAAGGACCTGTGCAAGAAGAAGCCACATCTCCTGCCCACCATCCAGGAAGGAGCCCGCTTGGGCATCCAAGAATGCCAAAGCCAGTTCAAGCATGAACGGTGGAATTGCCTACTCTCACCAGAGACATCTTCACTTTCTACCAATCCATCACCGGTGGCAGTGGTGTCTTCTTTCTCAGTCTTTGGCTATGAGCTGAGCAGTGGTGGGTCCTCTTGCTTTGCATCACTCTTGGAGGGTTTTCATTGCAGCAGGGGGATTTTAAGTATAATGGGTCCTGTGGTCAAGCAAATTGACAGAGTCCAGGGCTGGAGTGGGATGTGGGGCCCTCTGGCTGTTACTGATTTACATAGCCGACCAGACCTAGCCAGCATAGACCATGGTGAACGGCGATGGATACTGTAGTCAAGAATCACCTTGAAGGTCATTCTTAATCTAGGGCAGTTGTGGAAAATATTTAACTCTTCAGATGTTTTGGATAACAACACCTGCATCTTGTTGCCATTGGCCAAGCAAGGTGAGTGTTTCAGAAGCCAAAGGGCTACTTTCCCAACCCCTTTTTCTACTTGTAGGGTTCAAGGAGCAATCCTTGTATTTGTCCTTCAGTCCTGAGGACCTGCAGGTGTTTAGCAAGATGAATGAGTGCCCCAAGGTGGCCAAAGAAAAGCGTGATCCTATTTCAGAACCTGGTCCATCCATTGCATATGGGATAATGGTAGAGTGAAATGTCATGATGTGCTTGCATCCCTGAATTTATCTCAAGATTGCCCTCAGTTTAAACAAATTAGTCCATCAAAACCCCTTGAGAATTTGTATCAACTCCCTTGTCTCACTGATTACAACTGGATTCCACTTGGTACTGACTTTTTAAAGGAGAGGAACCCAGATACCTGCTCCTTCTGCTGGCTCTGTGATCCAGGCTGACGTCTGTGAAAAACAGTGCTTGGAAAATTTACTGCTCTGGATGATCCTCCCTGAATCTATCAGATTGGCGACACAAGCAGGAGGGATGCTGGGGCTTCTCACCCTCCAAAGTAACTTTTCTAGGCATCAGCTATTTACAGCAGGTCACATAGCTACGCTCTTGAACACAAACTTTCCTTTCTTTTTTTTGCATTCTTTTTTAGGCACCAAAGAAACAGCATTTATCTACGCAGTGACGGCAGCTGGCCTTGTACACGCCGCGACTCGAGCCTGTAGCTCTGGGAATATGACTGAATGCTCCTGTGACATGAACCTGCAACACGATGGATCAGCCAGTGAGGGCTGGCACTGGGGCGGTTGCTCAGATGATATCCAATACGGCATGTGGCAGAGCAGAAAGTTCTTAGATGATCCTGCCAAGAACGTCACTGGAAAACATGGACGTGGATTGATAGCCATGAACTTACATAATAACGAAGCTGGGAGACTGGTAGGGATTCCAATTCCCTTTCCCTCTCATATAGCCATAAATATTGGTGATAGGGGGAGTGCGTCCAGCCATTTCCATTTTCCAGGCCTCACATGACCATATTTTGGAACTCTCTTACTTGGCTGCACACGTTCAAGGCTGTGACAAGAAATGATAATTTCTATGCTGAAATTATCATGTGATGGAGCCATGTGGCTGGTTGTACAAATGTTTAACTTAGAGTGAATAGTAACAAGAATGAGCCAACAGTGAATGGTACTAACAAGAATGAGCCTACCGTAAGGGTGAGGTGACTGCTTCTGGCAGCAAATACGGGGTGGCAGCAACAAGAATACACACGACCTCTGGACAGCCTTTTTCTATTCCTGTAAGCAAGGCTGATGCTTTCAAGTACGATAGAGGATGCTGTGTTATTGCCAGCCCCGAAGCTGGCAATCCAGCCCACCTCTGTATAGTATGTATAATAGGCAAATAGATGCCACCTTGTTCTTCATCTCAGGCAGCAAAATACCTTCAGCTAGCCCTAGACTGAAAGCAATGGGAAACCCATGCCAGTATGAAACCCATCAAATCACTAGTGGGTGGGTGGTGTCCTAAGGTACCCATTTTGTGCTGAAGATTGCCTGCACCAAATGCATGAGTGAGTTCCCTGTGTCTTGGCAGTGCATTCAGAATATAAAGACAGGGTGGCTTAACTATGTAAATGTATTTGTTATATATTGAGAAGAGAGTGTGGGATGCTGCTATTCAGGAATCCGGATGATCCATACTTTTCCTATGCTCCACCCACCCTGGTTTCCACCTTCTCAGTTGTCATTTCTTGATCACAGAGCATCCTCGACCTTCACTTCACTATACTGGGAACTTTTCCCCCCAACAGATTTTTGAAACGTCCAGAAACCTTAGTGTTCCCTTAAACCTGCTGATACTTTTTTGTTTGTTACATAAGTAATTATTACTCCCAGAGAAACCAGTGGAAACAGAGCAGCTGATCCTCCTGATTCCTCCCGGGGAATTCTGGTTATTATGCATTGTATCTATTCCCTTCCCATTTTATCTTCACAAGAGCTATGTTCAGTGACACAATTTGCTCAGGATCGTGTTGCAAATGTGTGACGAAGTATGGAGCTGAACTGCTGCAAATCTCAAGACAGACCACCGTTATTTTCATTTTCATTTCTATTTCTGCCTTTCTCTCAATTAAAAGACTCAAGGTGAAATAGAAAGTCTCATTCTTGGAATCCAAACTCACCTCAGCACAGAACCTGTATTGGGGTCAGACCCTACAAACAATGAGCTATCAGCAGAGCCATTTTAAATTTCTGGTATGGCTTCAAAGGCTTCAGTACAGTGGGAGGATTCATGGGAAGGTTAGAGGTATAAAGGGGTGTCACAGGTGCTGCTTCCTCATCAAGGGAACCTGATACTCAGTCTGCTTAGAAATCTGAACTAGGAAGTGTATCTCATTTGAAAGGGTGTCATTTTGGCATTTTTCTTCTGCTCCTAAAATGTTTAAAATCGGTTCTAAATGCGTAGGCAATTGCCATTTTGTTCACTCTTAATGAACCCTGTAACAGAACGGACAAGCTATTGTTCACTTTGGTCATAGAGAAGGTTTGTCTTTTTAAACCACAAGCCCTGATGCACTGAAAACGGAAGGCTGAGGTTAAATTGGGCATGTTGCGTTCTCCCATGGACATGTGGCCCTTTTTGGATCCAGGATCCTGCTTCTCCAAAGCAGAAGGGCAGTCCATAGTTTGAGAAATGTGCCTGGCAGTATCCCAGTCAGCAACATAAAGGGTGGCAATGGAGGTTGTTTGACTATGGGGTTGATTGTGATTTAATCTTTTCTCCAGGCTGTAGCAAAACTGATGTCCGTGGACTGCCGTTGTCATGGGGTGTCTGGCTCATGTGCCCTGAAAACATGCTGGAAAACAATGTCCTCTTTCGAGAAGGTGGGCCGTTTGCTAAAAGAGAAGTATGAAACCAGCATCCAAATTTCAGACAGGCTGAAGAAGAAGATTCGCAGGAAAGAGAAAAGCCAGCGAAAGATACCAGTCAGCAAAGAAGATCTGCTGTATGTCAACAGGTCCCCAAATTATTGTGTTGAAGATCACAAACTGGGAGTCCCCGGGACGCAGGGCAGGATATGCAACCGGACTTCAGAAGGACCAGATGGGTGCAATCTCCTCTGCTGTGGCCGGGGTTACAACACTCATGTAGTCAGGCATGTAGAGAGATGTGACTGCAAGTTTGTCTGGTGTTGTTATGTCCGCTGCCGAAGATGTGAGACTATGACTGATGTTCACACTTGCAAATGAAAACTTCTGCCTCAAAACTTAATGGTAAAAAAAATACTCCAAAGTACCATTCGTAGGGATGTGCTAAGGAGATGTCTTAAGACAAAGAGTGATTCTCGGAGAATCATCACTGGTCCAGAAGGTCTGGCTCTTAATAAGCAACATGCAAGATAAATGAGGAGCGACCTGGATCAACCGGAAACATCAGTTATTGGACAACGTCTTTGAGATCATTTGTCCATTCTGAATTTGTGGACAATGGACATGCCTTATTTTGATCAGAGATGCCAAGAGTGCTGCAGTCATGGTGCGTTCTTCGTGATTTATGATGATCAGTTCAGTTCGATTTACTATTGGGGGTTGGGCTGGGGTGGGGTGGAGAGAAGCAGCATGTGGTTGAACAGGAGCTCATTGATGGACACACAAATGACTAAGAAACCTGGAATATAAGACTGGAATATACGGGAGCTGTGGAGGCAGGTTATCTGATCCTGGATTTGTTGGTCTGCAGAGAAGTTAAATCCTTACCTTCTTACTTCTCTCTTCCTTTCGGTATTCTTTATTCTTTTTATTTTGAATTCCTCAACCCCTTGTTTGACAGCATTTCACCAGGCACTTCAGTTTTGAGCCAGAGCTTTCCCATTCCTTACAATGTCAAGTCCTTGCATTTTTGTCTTCAGATTGCATTCAAGACTACAGTGATGTTTTAGTCAATGCCGTGGTCATGGAAAGCTAGGAAATGTTTACTTTGTTTAATGGGTTTTGAGCCTAAAATGATGCCCAGAATGATAATAAATCTGCTCCTAGGTTATGGAGGCCAGTGAAAATCAAGCACCATCAGTGGGCATACAGCCATTTCTTCAACAGCTGGTATTGGGGGTAAAGACTAAGGTACTCAGGGGCACATAGAAGCTATGGCTACCCAGGTGCTGGATATCTTGGGGTGGATGCAGAATTTGGCAGAGGCATTTGTCTTAACCTCTGTTCCCCTTAGGAATGCAGCGGCTAGTTGACAGCTCCCATAAGCACCAAAGAGCATGGCCAGGGGCAAAGGATTGTGGGTGTTTCAATCTAAAATATTGCTCCTGTGAAACATATTGTCTATTCAAGACGGCAGCAGTTACTCTGCTTTGTAAATTGTTGCTATAGAACAGCTTACTTGGCTTCTTAAAGGTGTCAGGCCAATCTTCTACAAGAAAGATACGGACTAGCCCTTACAGCATCTTTACTACCCCTTCCCCCCAAATATTTATTCTGATCAGGTTAATATAAAATATGATGGCTTTTACATCAAAGCAGGGTAACATGAGCCCTTCAGTTTCACACAGCAACTCTGATTGGGCCTAGTTTACATATAGCCTTTTCACATGACCCCTAAGATCCGCTGGCCACTTAAATTCGGACCAGAGATCTTGGGGGTTTGTCGCTGTTCCTGTGTTCCCACCCCCTCCGCACTCCTGGCTGCTGGCTGCGTGAGGGGAGGGAGAAAAAAAGAAAGAAAAGAATGCCGGCTTACCTCCGTTCTGCCGGTCTCGCTCTGTTCCCGGCAGCATTCAGATCTCTTAAAGGGGTGGGGGCAAAAAAACAACAAAGAAGCCAGGAGAGCCCGGAACTCTCTATGTTAGATCCGCATCAGGGATTTTTCACCTCCAGAGAGCAGGTACCTGAAAAGTGTGCTGGGATGCGCTTGGGTGGGCGTGGTCGCACTTAATTTTCTGTAAACTCCGGAGCTGGTGGGGAAACAATTTTAAGCTCCGGAGCTGGGAGCCATTTGCCACGGAGTTTAGGGGTCGTGTGAAAAAGCTCATAGAGGAATGGTGGTAGTTGTAGTTCAATCAGTTCTGCTGGACTATGTTTTCTCTACTCATGTTTTATCCACTTTAATTTTCCTGAAAGCTGGCAAGTGCCGGCAGTTGTAATAATAATACATTTAAGAGGCTCTACAGGAGGTGATCGGATAGAATATAGATCAAAGAAAGTGTGGTTCATTTTGCAGACTTATTAAAGATTCACCATAAACAACCTGTGAGGTTGCAAAGCTCCTCACAGCAATTGTATCGAGCTGTTTGTTCAAGTATGTTGGGCTGCAGTCCTGGAACATCCTGACAATTACTTGAGTATTAGTCTCATGGTGGCTTCTGAGCAGATATACGAAGCACTACCGAGTACTGTGGATGTTTTTGCTTTCATTCATGCCCCCTGAAAGCACATTTTGGATTATATCTCTTCATCATTCTCCCAGTCAGCAAGGCCACTTTAGCTACTGGCCATGGACTTCTGGGAATGGTAGTCCAAAAAGAGAAAGAAAGATGACAAAACTCTGGCCTGGTTTTCAATCTTCTTTTTCTTAGCATTTGTCCATCTTGGTGCTGGGGTCTGCTATTCTTGATTTTGGCCCTCCACTTGGTGCAGTCATGGCCTATGTCCGGGTGAACCCAGGATAACTTCATGTCATTCTTGAGGGTGTTTATCCAGCACTGTTTTAGGTGACTCCTCGGTCGGGATGCAATGACCTGCAGGGTGAGATCTTTTTTGACCAGAGTTTCCTCTGGCCTGGTTTTCAATATGTGTGGAATTATACAACTTAGTCTAAGGCAGTGTTTCCCAATGTAGTTTGAGTTGTGACCCCTTTTATAACAACCATACAATCTCAACCTATTTGCATAAAGAGGCATTTTAAATGGGGCAAAGAAAGCACATTAGAAGAGATTTTTCAGAATATAATTCCAGCCTTATGTATTAATATTAATGTGGAAATACCTAATTATGTGGGAGGTTGCAAATCTACCTCAACAAGTTAAAAATTGAGAAGAAAAAGGTCAGCACACTTTTCAGCATAATTTCCTTAGTTATTTACTGTCTTGGAGGTACACACAACCCTCCCTTCATGTCTTCCATTCCAAACAAGACCTCTCAGTGAAGAGCCCCTCCCCTCAAACACCCCCCATGCTCCACCCCCTCCTGGCTCTCCCTGACCTCTTTGTTCCTCTTGCTTTCCTCCTCCCTGAATCAGGCAAGGTCCAGAGGGATATCCCTGCCTGGGTCCCTCCCTCCCTTCAATGCCCCGCTATCCTCACACGCAGAAGAGCGGGAGGCACAGTGAAAGGTGCCACTGCCACAGGGGCAACAACTGTAGTCTTGCCGCCATCTTGGGTTTTAGTGTTCCATTCCAAGCATACATACACAACATTCTTGCCTCATTCCATTCTCTCTGAGCTGGGCTACCACACCAGTCCAAAGAGTGAATGTCAGTCCTCTAAAGGTAGATGCAGAGAAGCAGAGAGAGGGGAGCAGGAAAAGCTGGTTCGGAAGTAGTAGGAGTGAGGTGCAAGCATAAAAGGAAAACTCACCCAAAGGGGTACGGAAATGACAAAGAACATTAAAATGCCTGAGATTCCAGTTCAGAGGGAAATTATCTATTTTGGGACCATGAGGATTAAAATATAACATCATATTGAATATAATAAAGCTAAAAATAATTGCAACTAAACATAATCTGGCAACTTCCCAGAAAACACTTCGCTACTCCCTTGGAGGCTCCCAACCCCCAGGTTGGGAACCCATGATTTAGGAGGAGGAACATTAAGATACAGCCCTTGTGCTTTTCCGCCTATCTCATGGTGCCATGTAACTCTGCCTTGCTCTTTGGACCTTTTGCAGCATGGGTGGCCAGCTCTGCTCCAATGAAGTTGCCTATTTTCTTGAGGGAGTGGAAAAGAGACGGTTGGATTTCCTTTGAGCTGGGAGCATCCTTTCCGACAGGACAAAGAAGTAAATCCTATCCAATCCAGTGAACGTACTCTGGGAGCACAGTTAGGCAATGACCCCCTATTTCTGGATTGGGGCAATGGACTGCCAAAAAGCAATACTGAGGCCCAGAAAAATGTGTGCTTGTATATGTATAAGGAAACCTCTGCCTAACTTGGTTCTGGTGTGGGTTTCCCCCCCACGACCCCCAGGGTGGTGGTGGAGCGGGGGACAAATTGTGTTTGAAACTATACTTTTCAAGTAGCTGGCTATGGGGAAATAGGTGTGTGCAAAGGTTTTCATGGGTGTCTCTGCCCATGTGAGAGGTTTTCCTGTTGCTCCCGACAGCCACAGAAACACTAGGTTTGTGCATGCGGGGATGCTTTGCTGAACCAAGGCTCCCTCATGGCTGCATCCCACCGCTTTGAGGATGGAGCTAATTTCCATCTGGTTACCATTGTGCCCAAATGTTCCATACGTCATTCCTTAACAGCCCCGCCTGGCTTATATAACCACTTAGCAGCATTTCCTCAACCTCAGCACCATTTATGGGGAGGAGTGCAGCCACAGCATCGGGCAACTCTTGGCTTTCAGCTCAACGGCAGAATTTTTATGAGCTCTTTCAGATCTTATTTCCCAGCCCACTATTGTACATAAAGATGAAATGCAACCGGCATGTGGGTTTGTTGCCTGCAGTTCTTGTAAATATATATACGAGCGCTACTGCTTATGAAGATGTGGTCCTGACTAAGGGTATTCTGGTATAAACCCCACTGCGTTTAGTTGGCGCAGTTTTCTATCAGGCACTCACATAATTCTCATTTTACTTCCTCGTCCCTTTGATCTTCCTTTTAAAAAAACATATACAGTAGGAAGGCTGAATTTATTATTTTTTAACAAAAGCTTCTGATGCTTCGAAGGAAAGCAGCTGTGCTTGAAACATGAGACTATGCGTCTGCCCATGCTGGCATCTAGTTATGGTATACGGTTCCCTGTTAGCACCCTTTGCCCAGAAGGCGGGAGGGGGGAGACCTTACCTGCTTGTGATTGTACTTACAAAGATCCATCCTTCCACTTGAAAAGTTGACACATATCTTTCTGGCACAGGACTACAGCCTACAATCTTTTTTTTTGGGGGGGGGAACAATTCGTTCAGATGCAAAATAACTCTTTGTTCTGCCTTTGTGGATGGGTACTGAGAGACAAAACAGATTGCACTGAAGATAAGGGCCTTTTAAGCACTGGTTGGATGACACCAAATTTTCAGTGTAGACAGATCCTACATTATTGTTGATAGTACCAAAAGTTTATACTTTGGAAGTGTTTTAAGTTGGGAGCCTTATCTTAAGGGTTTATGAGAACAGGTCTGTTAAGTCTCCAAAAATAATGATAAAGATCCTAACCTAAATAAAGCCTTTTCTCACACAATGTAGAAAAGAGATCACAGGACGAAAGAAACCAACACACAAATAAATTCAATTAGGCAACATTTTTAAAGAGGTGTTACTCGTACAGTATAAGAACCAGATGAGTTTCCATTCTGCAAATAAGTTTATTTCTGAAATACAGAAGAAACATATGCTTAAAAATCCTTTAAAGCAATTTCTGTGTCTGATTTTAATGTAAGAACTCCCTACCTCCCCAATAGCAGATTGCTCTTCATTTCACAAGAAAGTAGTTACTTATCTGCCAAATATATTTGGAATAAGCAGAGAACACAGCTCCTTATCGCTTGTCTTCTGCAAGTTGGAAAGTGTGTGTGTGTGTGTGTGTGTGTGTGTGTGTGTGTGTGTGTGTGTG
>JAHTLZ010003526.1:55344892-55359349 GCA_023846285.1 Phrynocephalus versicolor
TGTGTGTGTGTGTGTGTGTGTGTGTGTGTGTGTGTGTGTGTGTGTGTAACAGTAATGTTTTGCTATTGTAGCACATGAAAAACAGATGGTTCCATGATCTTTCAACTTGTCAATCAAACTGGTTACTGATTGTTGCATGTACTCTAAATTGTGCACAATTTATTTATTTATTTATTTTTACAACTTATATGCCGCCCACTACCCAAAGGTCTCTGGGCGGCTTCCAATCAAGGAATTAAAACAGTTAAAAACATCAAACAACAATAAATAATTAAAACAACAATAAAAAGCTTATACTAAAAACATCACACTAAAATTGCCATCAGAAGACCCACAATCTAAATTGTATCAATTAAAAAACTTCTGGAACAGGAAGGTTTTTACATGGCGCCGAAATGTCATCAGTGTTGGTGCCAGGCGGATCTCACTTGGGAGGGCATTCCATAGCTTGGGGGCAGCTGCCAAGAAGGCCCTGTGTCTGCAAGCCATCCCTCTTACCTCCTTGAGGGATGGCTCTTTCAAGAGGCCCCCCTGGCTTGATCTTAATTGCCTGGTAGGTTCATATGGAAGGAGGCGTTCCTTCAGGTATCCAGGTCCTAAGCCATTTAGGGCTTTATATGTCAAAACAAGCACTTTGAATTGGGCTCGGGCAGCAACTGGTAACCAATGTAGGCTACGTAGAATCGGCGTGAAGCAACCCTAATCACTCTAGTACCAAATCCTGATCCTGTTGTCCCAAACTGCTGATGCAAAAGACACGAAGTGTAGAGGAGCACATGTCTGGGAAGCACCTGCATGTTTAAGGGAAACACTCAAGATCCTCATACGTATTTTTAAAAATTTGGAGAGACAACCCTTCACACACTGCCATAAACACCCAGCCCAGCAAGGACTATGTGCCTGCCTAGTTAAAAGGGGGGAAATGACCTGCTTGTTGGGTTTGGCAGTAACCTGCATGGGTTTGGCAGTAACCGCGAGCACTCCAAATATTGCTGAGCTTCCATGCTGAGCATCCCACACCATCAGCCAGCCCAGAGTCCTATATCATTTATTTGGAGGGATTTTAACCAGTGCCACATTATTGGAATGTGGAGGATGGTGCGGCAGGCCTGCTCAATATTGATCTGATCAAGGAGGAATAGACTGCAATATTCTGTTGCATTTCCCTTTTCTTCTTTTCTGCAAACAATAGAAATGCTTTGAAAATGTGGAGTTCTTTTGAATAAAGCTGACACTTCTTTACTTGCTTTAGAACTCTCCAGACTTAAACATGCATAAGTGCTACCTAGGTAGGTAACACTTAAGGTAATTTTGGATGTACAATACTCAGACTGTTTTTAATCTGCTCAAACTTCTCTACAAATAGATGCACATGCTAAGAGATGTGGTTTTTGTTTGGGCCATCAAACTCCAAATTGGCAAAGCATACACCAGTAACTCCTTTCTCTCTGTGCTAGAAGCAGAGTCTCATGGTGAGCAAATAATGAATATCCTTCCCCTCTACCGCTCTTGGGAGATAGGGAACTATAAAGCAAATTCTGTGCAATAACTACATGTGTCAAGTACATTGACCTTTGTCAGCGCTTAAGAACAATTTTAAAAACAGTTTTCCAACTTATGAACCAAGGGAAAAATACAGTCTTGTTTTGCTTTTTCAAATATATGGAAGCAAACTTGTAAGACAGAGTAATGTCTGTGATGGTTGATTGCCAACTTTTTATTCAGAGCCTGCCAAACATTAATAGCAATTTCTAATTAGCAAATAGCAGGAGGCTGCTTAAAACCTGATGGCTCAACAAGCTGAACACTCCTGCACCTCTCTATATGATGGGAAGTCCATATCCTTCCTGGAGAGTTGTATTGGCACTGGAACCTTGCAGTTTTTCAGCCTTCTTTGAGTGACTTAAGAGTTTGGCAACCTATTCAAGTTAGATGCACATGGTTTTAATGCTCCCTGTCTTCAGATATCCTCGGCATGCTCCTTGTTTTGAAACGTGCACCACTGAACAGATACGTTGCAACTCAGTCGGCAGCATCAGTTTGCTACATCATTTTGTCACATTTCGACTTAAGAGCTGGATCCGGGATATACCTTCTGGGGACTCGGCACACAGAGATAGTCCAACTTCTTATTCAGTGGGGCCCCTATGTCATCTGTAACAATATCAAGAGAGAGAGGTGGCAGCTGCAGGGAAAACCACTCTGCTCAGGCTTTGTAGCACATCCTTAAACCTGGATCCAATTCATTATTTTTATGGAGCACCACTCACATCTATGCAAAAACGCAGCACAGTCCAGGGCACATACGGCAAGCCTTGCTACATTAAAGCCATTGCTTGCAGGCATCTGTGAACATAGTAGATTTTTCCCAATGTGAGACTTTCACATGGCCCTTACGATAACGGGTGCAAACCAGTGTACCTAGAAGGTCTAATAATTTGTACCAGGTTGGGTAAGTCTGGTTTATAAGACTGCAGCCTTACGCCACATGAAAGTAGCCTCAAATTCATATACAAAATACAAGACAGCTTTCTGCTTGAGCAAATACAGGTGTGTTTGGTTGTAATTTTGAAAAAAGAAACTTTATTTAATGAAAAATATAATACACGGCAATGTGGTTTTGTTTTTCATCTGCACACAAGTAATGAAATTACATGGCATTTTACAAATAGCTGATGTAGCTGTTTAAGATATATTTATTGCTATGCTACCATGAATTTAGGGAGGAATAAAGATGACAGGGAGAGGTTAATACAGTAAAGTTGCATCAGCTCTTGGCATGGGGAAGCTGAATTATGCAAATCATTTTTTCTAGTATTGCTTTAATAGCTGTAGTGCAAACAATATATTATTAGACCAGAAATCCTCATTATTAAACCAAACGTATGGGTTTAAATCGTCCTTTTAAAAAGAATTAGTTGAATATGAATCTCTCTGACCCAACACAGCACAGAGTGAACAAGAAGAAGGTGCACAGAATGAATTCTAACTGGGACCCATTCATCTAAATGTAACTTCAAAACACTCATTTTTCATTAAGGACTAAGAACACCTCCGTGAGTCCTAGTTCAGTACTTCAGAATTAGCTAACAGGTACAAGAATTAGCATCACCACACCTGCAAATAAGCTACAAGTCACCAACCAAAAAACCCAAGTCATGCTTAAGTACTTGACATGCACCCAAGTGTTGCATCCCATCTCTCTTTAGTTTCACAACACTGGGTATGGCTGCTTTCTTAAAGGTATGTTGGGGGAAGTGAAGAAAGAGAACGGTGGAACATATAAAGTCCATGGAATATTTATAGTCCATTGATACTGATGGTTCTGATAGTACAGAAGGCCAGCTGTGCATCACATTGCAAGGAGAAAAGAACTGTGGCCCTACAGATGTTGTTGCACTTCCCCTTCTGTCACCATGACTAATGGTCAGGGGCATCAGGAACTACAAACCAATCATACCAGAAGAGTCACAAATCTCCTCACCTTCCCTGTCAAGCTACAAGGTTCATTGTCAACATCTAGCATCCTTAGGTATGTGCTTGGCCACAGCAGTGTGTGTCACCAATTCTAGTCTTCAGACGTCTAGACCAGCCAGCGCATTCTGCAAGCCACCCAGTTTTAATTACACACCATGCCCCAAATACTGGAAGAAATCCAAGTCCTAGCTCCAGCCAGAGAGGACTTCCAGAAGCAACTAGTAGATGATATTGTAATAAGTTATGTAACATGCACGCATGCACACTCAAAGAGAGAGGTGCATAGATGCCATAGACCAGTGGTGGCAAACCTTCGGAACTCCAAATGTTTTGAACCACAACTCCCACAGTCCTTTGTCATTGGCAATCCAGGCTTGGAATTCTGGGAGTTGTGGTCCAAAACATCTGGAGTGCTGAAGTTTTACCACCACTGCCATAGACTATCAATTGGATTGGAACCAGTGTCACTGTGGGGCAATGAGGAGAACTGATATGGCATACGGGCCAGAGCAATGCAATGCTCAACATTGCTACTTCCAATGTGTTCCAGTCAAGGTCGCCTTCTGTCAAGATGTCAGTCATCTGGCCATGAAATGGAATGCGTGGGTTTTCCACACCATCTGTACCGATAAAATGTATACCGTAGCTCTGTATGATGGGCTAGGGAAGATGGTAGGAGAAGAAATGTGTGCGAACGTGAACCGAAGCCAAATATATTGTATGGGAACACCAAACCCCTGTGAAAATGTTGTAAGACTGCCTTTTAGAAATGTATCTTTAGAGTCGGCTGTTTTATTAGCAATGTTTTCACTCTTTAAAAGCACTGCTAGCCCCAACTGGAACACACTCATTGAATGAAGGAGACTTGCTATGCTTACACTTCTGTAAGCCCTATAGATGCAGCTGGTCTACTTCAGCTGTAACTATACCATTCAATTGGAATGTGCCATCGTTGACTTCCCTCCATGATTCCAACATTAACCAAACAACCTACTTTTGTTGAGTTATAGAACTTGCCATCTGACTCAATGTATGTATGCACAAGAAGTGATCACACTACACTGCTCTATCAGCAATTTGCAAAGCAAACCAGAAGTATGGGGTAGAAGTAATGCATCAGCAGCAAAAAACTCAATGTTAAACATTTGCTTTTAAGAAAAAAAAGATTTAATTGTGCTTGTTATAGGAGACTTACATTTTAATATCAAATGCTCAGTCTTTATCTATTAGAATGTCTGAAGGGGTTCACAAAAAGGCTGCCTTCAGATAGATAAGAGCATTCAAATATGTCATTACATTTTATTTTTTGCTAAAAATTTACATATCCAACTACAGATATGAACTTGTAGCAATATCGTCACTGTTTCAGGAAAATACATCATAGCTCGGGATCAGTTCAGCTATTTATTTGGGTATGTTTCAGTTGCCTACGGTGGTCACTCTAAAATACATTTACCATAATATGACCTGAAATTTGTGCTTCAGAAACTAGTAAAATGAAGAACAATGGGCACAGAAAGAGAAGGAAGGAGATGCTCAGAAATAATTAATTTGTTTCTTTCTTTGAGACTTATTTACAAAAAAAGGGGGAAGGGTTGATATATTTCTGTTTTAGCAATAAATAAGCCAGATATTATTATTTTTAAAAAACTCAACAATGTTCATGCACATTCTAAGGTGAAAACATGCTTGAAACATATTTACACGGGCATGATCCATAAAGACATGTTCCTTTGCAAGCCCCATTTAAATGAATCGGGGCAATTCAACATGCTCTTACATAGCTCCCATTCATTTTTATGGGTCTTATGCAAGAGAGCACCCGAGATAGGATGTACCAAGCCGCAGTATTCTCCTGCCAGAACTGTCTACCAACGAGCAGCTAAAAGTGCATTTTCTCCTCCGCCATTCTCGGCATTGTTCACGTTGATTCAGCCATTCCTTCAGTCTAGCTTCTGCGGGATACAACCTTCCATCTCCACGACTTCTGGCCACCCTTCGTACTTGTTTGTATCTTTGTTGTTTTTAATATGCTACAAAAGATAAAATACTGTTTTAATAATTTGTAACCTAGCTACAGGAGACATTGTTGCAGCTAGATGTAATTATGTACTAAAACCAGGTTTGTCCATCATTTTACATTTTAGGAAGGCTTCCACTTATGCAACTGACTAAGATGGATTTTTTTTTTTGGGGGGGGGGAGAATGTTATGCCCGTCTTAGTTCCTGTTGGCATTTGTGCAAAAGAGCAGCTCTAGAAAAAAGACCAACAAGAACAGACAAAAGGTAGGCACAAAATGCAAGAAAGATACATTGGTTAGACATCCCCTTCAATTTCAAGGTATCTTCTGGGGGAAAAAATAGCATAGAAAAAAAACTTTTCCAATTTGCAATTCAATATTAAAGTAAAACACAAAAACAGCAAGGTAGGAACATCAAATGGACAGAACTTCAGCTTGAGTTACCAAGCACCACCTTTTAAGCTCTCCAGGAAAAAGAAAACCCACTGAAACCTTTTGCAACCAAATCCCATCCCTGTGAGTCGGTGGAGAATATTATCATGGTTGATAGGATCAAAAACTATTGAGACGTTCAGCAGAACTAACAGGAGTATCTCACTGTACACAGTCTACCAATGTGATTGCTGCTGTTTCAATCTCCATGCTGAGCACACCTTTCCTCCACCTTCCTGCTGTACCAGCTTTCTATTTTCAGGAAATCTTCTGTTTTATGGGAAGAAGCACTTGAGTTGGCGTGCCCAGCTCAAGTCTACCCAGTCCATAATATTGTCTCTTCCGTGTGCTCCTATTCCCACCTGCTACCCACATAAGACTAAGCGGCTACATCAACCATCTCCAGTTATTGAGCTGAGCACCAACCTGTTCAAATGGGCTTTTCGTCTTGATCCCTTTCCCACCACAGAAAACCCAGTTGTCTCTGAAGCCAAGATTCGTGATGGAAGAGCTTCCTAATTCAGCAACTAGTTTCCTTGCTTCTTCATTGAGCCTTAAATAAAATGCGGAGAAGTTAATATTGTTAGTGCTGAACAAAACGAACCGACCGCTTGAAGCACCATTCAAATTTTGTTTCTATTTGTGTAGGAAGCCCAGTCAAAGTTGCCTTTTCATACACCTTTCATTTGCCTGTGATCTCTGCTACAGGATGTCAACTGTTTGGGGGGGGGATCCTACCCTCTTGAATTAAAAAGACCTTCATCAAAACATCCTGGCGTTCACTCTTCCTACTCCTCCTGCCCTTGCTCTGTCATCTTCTCCCAAGGCTTTAAGTTGCAGATGCACAGGGCACTGAAGTTGTAAGCTGCTTTCACAATAGTTGTTATGGGATTATACAGCCCAATGCTGCCTAGATGCCTGAAGCACATCTGATCTCGCCTGATTTCGGAAGCTAAGCAGAGTTGACCCTGGTTAGTACTTGGATGGGAGACCACCAGGGAATACCAGGTGCTGTAGGCGCCTTGAGTAGGAACTGGCAAACCACTCCAGTATTCCTGCCAAGAAAACTCCATGGACATGGGGTCATGAAGAGTCAGTTGGTCATGACTGTAACGACGCAACACATAGCCCAATAAATTGAGAGGCAATGTGGCCCTAAAGTCTAAATTAGACATAACACAATGTGCACTACTGGCAACACCTGAATCTTCTAACATAGAGTAAGCAGGCATGGAGATACAGAGATTTAAACTTTTTCTTTAGGGTTTTTATTGTCATGGGATAGACATGAACTAGACTGGGACGGCTGGGCAAAGCATGATTCTAAACTGGAATGGAACCCCACACCATCTTAAAAACACTCATTTGAACAAATTCTAATCAAATAAATGGTCCAACATATGATCCGGTTGCCTGAAGAAATACTTACTCTTGGTATGTAAGTTCAAAATTTGCTATCCATTCTCTACTTTTTTTGGCCATCATCGTAAACATAATTTGAATGAAATATAGGCTGAATCAGGATTGTATAAGTCACCTAACAAACTTGATAAGGTGGTGTATGAAGAACCTGTTCCTAGTCTGTGTCCCTCTTCAAATGTGCCAGGCTGCCCCAGGGGACGATATGGCCCGGTTGAGCATGGCTGACCCATATATATTCTTAATAGTTAACCACAGAGAGTTAGATCACTATAAGGTATTTAAATTATCTTTATAACTAATCATGCTTTAACCCACCCACCATGAATCTAGCAAAGTTTAACAGTTTCCATCCATTTTCCTCCACAGTTTAAGGAAGCAGCTGAAAGAGATGGCAAGAGGTTTTGAAGATTTAAGGATCAGTCCTTATCCTAGCAAGACAGTTCTCCTTCCTAAACATCCCTTGGTGTGACCATTTTTTTTAAAGTTGGGGTCTCTACTACTTATAATCATCTAAATTAAACAAATGAGACACCCAGAGAGCATGATTTCTTCTGGAATATATATGTAGAAATATTATTTTATGTATTAAGGATTTCAAAAGTTATGGTAAACAGAATGATCTCGGTTTCCTAAAGACATACTTCGTGGCGCCATCGTCATAGGTTGCCATTAGCACAATAGTTCCATCTTGAATGGTCTTCAGGAAGTCAATAAATGGGGCTACATCTAAAAGAAAATGGAAACATGCATTATTATAACACAATACAACCATAACCTGCAGGTTAGTCACACACACAACTATTTTCAGCGCTATTAACATTCAACAAGGAATTTCATAAAAACTCATCAGCCAAGATTCCTCAATAAAAATCACACAAGCAAAGGCAGCGGTGCATTTTCTCCACTTCACCCCATTTGGCACACTCTCTATCATGTAACTGTGCCCCTGAATTCACAATCAGTGCATGACTGGTCATACAAAAGGAAGCCTGCTTATGGAGGGAAAAACGTATGTGACTACTGTTCTCCATTCATATTAAAAATGGTTTCAGACTATTATAATAGCAGTGGTATGACTATTTATTTATTTATTTATTTATTTATTTATTTATTTATTTATTTATTTATTTATTTATTTATTTATTTATTTAGCTTGTATGCTGCCCACTACCCAAAGGTCTCTGGGTGGCTCACAATCAAAGTAAACAATTCAGACAATTAAAGCTTCAAATTGCAATAAAATTAAAAATAAAACATTTAAATACAATAAATAAAATATATTAAAATACAACACTAAAATTGCCATCAGGACCCACAATAATCAGTTAAAAGACTGAAGCTGAAAATATTTGACTTTCAGAATCACTGGCAAATGTTCCTTTTCTAAATTTCAATATCAATTATGCATTTTCTGTGTATCTGTGAGATATGACCATTGCTATTTATAGTATTTGATATGTGATTATGATATACATGATATGATTATTATTCAGCATGCAATATAAAATCCTTCTACTAGGCAAGCTTTCTCCCCTCTTGCTTGCTTATCATGATAGCAAATCACATTATAACACTTCTGGAGACTGAGGTCTGCTTTAAATACATGCTAAGAGATATTACGGCTCCCATTCATTATTCCAAGCAGACAGACACCCCAAATTTCCCTGTGGCTGTGTACTGTCGGAGTCTATTTTTGTTAATCAGAAAATAGCTTATAATGATACATAAATACATTATTTGTTTAATAAGGCAGGTTGCATCAAAAGACAATAAAATTCAAGTTTCTCTTTACAAAACCACTTTTCTTTAACTGATTTTAAAACAAGCCAGTGAAAACAAAAGTGTAATAAAATGCAATAGGACTAAATATTGAAGGTGGCAGTGGTCTAAAACTGCAACCTCATATAAGAGTAAGATTTTTTCCCCAATTAAAAGTATCTGATAGTTTGGTTATTTAGGAAGAGCTCACATTTGAGTCTGCCATACCATCCAAGTATGCAGACTCATCTAAAGCACTGAGTTCTAAAGTTTTTTTAAAAAGGGGGGGGGTCACCGTTATAGATAAAAAATTCAGCACTTACCTCCACCCCACATATCAAAGTATTTTGTGTCCATGGGTTCCCCTGTTTTCCCTAGAAAAAAAGGGTGAATACATGATGTGGTGATGCCCTGAGTATGTACACTCAGAGGTTTAAGCTCCAATGCTTTCAGTAAGACTTCTTCTACCATCCATAAATATATTTTGAGTTAAAGGCACAAGTACTTTAACTCAAAAACATGCTAGAAAAATTACAATAGCAGACAGGGGAAGCTGACTGAACTGTTTAGAGGTGAACAACAAAGAACCAGATGGAGTAGGATGCAGTAGCATATCCTTAAAGAGCATCAAAGAAGAGCAATATGAACTTTAACAACCAGTATTTTACATCTCACTTACCACATTGTGGATTTATAAAAGCTTCTAGCTAGACCTCATTATTTCAATCATGTGATAACAACTAATTCTCATCAACAACATTTCTGCCACAGCTGAAATCCTGTTTGCACACCTATTCCTGAGGCTGGCTGACGATGGTAAACTTCCAGACAAAGGGAATTTTTTTAGCCGTTAAAGACTTCCTTTTCCTATCCTAGGGATTCCATGGCTTCCTGATAAGGAAAGGGATTTACCTGGGAACCATGGGAGCCTTGGGGTAGAAGCAGGAAATGTTTATTTTCAAATTAAAAATAAAAATCACCCTTGCTAAAAACATCTCAAAAGTAGAATAAGTGATGTACTTGTAAATAATGATATAAATAGTAAAGTCACTTACCATTTACCAAGGCTATATTAATGCCTCTCCCAACATTGTTTTTAACTCCACTCATCAATCTGGAACAGAAGAACAAGGAGAGAAAACAATGGCAACCTTCCTTTTCTACAGCTTTTTCCGACAGAAGCCCTATCGAAAACAGAATTTGTGCCAACAAACTGCTAAAGGAAACCTGGTCACCGCCCCTACAACATGCCCCAATTTGCCTTAGTGAAATCTGCACAACAGATAGCTACCGCAATAGTCAACTCTCTCGATCACTTCCCCATTCAATTATCACTTGGCAAACACATGGCTACATCTCAACAGATTAGTTAAGGACCAATGGACCAACCAAGCCAAATACAGAGTTGTGGCGCTCAACCTGCTTTGCAAACAGAGAATGCATCCCTACAAGTTATTCCCATAGTGAGGAGGAAGATTTCTTTCTAAGTGCTTTCACAGTATCCAGCTTTTAGCACAGATGTAACGTGCACCCTATTAATTAATCAAGCTTATGCTCCATTTCTAGGACAGTAACATCTTCTAATTATCAGAGGAAGCCACACTCTCGCTTCGCTCATTTCCAGCCACACTGCATGATTATCTGCCAGAAAACATTCTTGGGCACAGAGGTATTTGCATGGAAGAAGCAGCATCCATGAAAATCATAAGCAGCTTTTAAAAATATGATCATGCTTCTCACTCAGCACTAGCAACACTCTAACCCAAGCTTTTCTGAAACACTGCTCTCCAGCTGATTGGATGCAACTGTTTAGTGCTTTTTATTCTTCCTCTGTGCCAATAATAGGAATTTTAAACATTCTAGTGGAGTACGTAGGAAGGATGATGCATTAGGTGCCTGCTTAAAAAATGCTGGTTGCTCAGTTTCATCTCTGCTACAGTATGCTTTATACATCCATCACTGTCCCAGTGACCTTCCCACCACTTTGATGTCAACTAAGAGGAAGCAAAAAACTGTTCTTCATTCATTATCATTTTACGACCTATCCAGCTGTCTTTCTGGAACACATCTGGGGTATATGCCATTTTTTGTACAAATTACAAAATATGTTACCTAGTAATGGGAAGCAAGTCACCCCCACCTCAAAACAAGAGTTCAAAGATCACAAAGATGCACAGAAATAGTTGTCCTTCTGAATGTCTGGAGGTCCTCCCATTGGGATCACATATATTCTAAACCTTTTGGACCTATTGGTCTAAAATTCTACAGGCTTGATCTCCTCAGAGGTCTGGGGAACTGTTCCTGAACATTTTATTCGGTTTTGCCAATAAATTATCTCTACAGGGACACCTCAGCCTCTATTTGTCTGAAATATGAACATTATCCCTTTATAAGGAAATATGTCTGTAATAAACCATTCAAGCCCAGCAAACAAGGAAATGTCCTATTTTAGTGATTTAATGGAACTTCCAAAATCAGCCCAAGTAGAATCGGGTTGTTCTTCAAACTGATGAATCCATCTCTCAATTGAATCTTATGGCAAACATGTTCCCCTAATTCTCTGAGCAACATAAGCCTGTTGCAGCAAAATACCAGAAACTAGAATATTCATTGTAAGATGACATTCCGTGGACACAGAGGCCACTGCTAACCACAGTCCATGGCTAACACTGTCTAGATCTTAACATGCAACATGATGTTAGTAATGGATCATTAAATTATCAGAACACTTCAAAAGTTCTACCATATTCTTCAGTCTATAAGATGCCCCATGTATAAGACAGACTTCACTTTTTCAACCCTTGATTAGAGTTTTGCAACTGCACGGTCCTCTTTTTGGCTTACTTCCATGTATAAGATGGCCCTCAATTTTTAGACTAACAATTCTAGACAAAAACATAGTCTTATACAGTACATGGAAAAATACTGTATTTATCTGTTCTATTCCAGAAGCTAATATGTTGAGAATTTGCCACCAGAGGGCAGCAGCATTTTACTTTTAAGTTTCTCCATCCTAGCCAAGGCTCAGAAGGAGACTGAAAAGCAGAATTAAAGGACAGTAAAACTCTCATTCTGGAGTATTTTTAAATCAGGCCAAATAATTCAGTTAAAAATTCAATTTTTAAAAAAGTTAAACTCATGTTTAATTATCTAAAAACCACTGTTGCAATCTTCTAAAGCAGTGGTGGCGAACCTTCGGCACTCCAGATGTTTTGGACAATTCCCAGAATTCCAAGCCTGTATTTCTAATGACAAAGGGCCATGGGAGCTGTGGTCTAAAAACATCTGGAGTGCCAAAGGTTCGCCACCACTGTCTAAGGTGTCTATGTACTTTAAAAAAAATAATAATAATAGGCAAATTAATTGTAGCTCAGCTCCCAGGAATAAAGGCCTCAGTCTGGCAAATCTGAAAACTAAATCTTGGCTCCACTGAAATCCTGCTGCCCTGCTGGAAACCTCTCAGATCCTTAGACAAACAGGAGCTTTTGGTGTTCTTGGAGGGAACAAAGTGATTCCTGTTTATAGGCTTCAAAATACATGGAAGTAACATCTCCATACTGTATATGTATGATGATAGAAGAGAGTCAGAGATTCAAAGGATTCAAAATGAATTCTGTTTTTAACACAGTTTTCTCATATTTATGAATGAATAAACAAATGACATTTTTATACCACTTGGTGAAAATCCTCCACTCTGGGCACTGGTGCAAACAGAAACGATTCCCTCACCACTCACCCACCCCTAATTCTCCAGAAACAAATAATGAAAAAAGAAACCAAACAAACATCAAGAATTCAGATCAATAAGTAAATTATGCAGTTATCTTCCATGTTAATACTACAGAATTTAGCAACAAGAAGAGTGTACTATATATGGAATGCCTGCTTCCCTATTATGTTAATAGGAAAACACATTTTCTGTGTAGTTCAGTAGAAATTTGTTGAGCACCACAAATACAAAACAGATAAAACTCATACATACACGTTATCTTCTACACAAATTTTGGGTCCAACAACATTTGCTGCTCCACTCGCCATTTTGAAAGCAAAATGATTCTCTGGACAGGCTTTTGTTGTACCACATTTATATCTTGGGGGTTTTGTGGCTTCAGAAAAGGAAGACATACATTTAATTAAGAAAACAACAACCATGAGATATTATGTCAAGTGGTCTATTTAAGCGAGAAAGACTGGACACTTTAATCAATCTGATCATGCCTTCTGGGGGTACCAGATAGTATCCACAGCCATTTCACTTATCTCCAGTTGTACCCTAGACTGACTTTAAAAACAACAACAACTATGGGATGGGGGGAGGAAAGAAAGGCTCTGAAAAAGGCTTCTGTAAAGTCTGACAAGATGCACCATCATCTTGGCAAACAGTAAAAACCCACCTCAACAAGCAGTAGGAGCTCAAGAACAGATGCAAAGTTTGTCCCCACCCGACCCCCACCATCTTCTTTCCCCCTTTTCCTTTTGGAACTTTGCCAGCTTGGGATCTGGGATCAACTCGAATTGTAATGCCATTGGACTTTCAACTCCTCCAGAAGCCTCTTTAGCTAAAGAGTCATGTTAAATAGCAATATGTAATACAGTATCTCCCTGGCCAATGCCCAATCCTACAGATAATGCAAACTTACATGTTGTGTTATTGTGAATGCTAACTTATTAGTGCTCCCCTTGCCCTTCGTACTATGGAAGTTATACAGAAGTGGAAAGAAGGCAAATGCAAGGCGAAGTTGTCCGCTGGATGGTCACAAGAATGACCGGTCTGTGACCTTCACACTATCGCTGATACAGTTGTCCCCCACCCTTTCGCGGTTCATATACTGCGGTCCCGCTATATTGCAGGTCTGCAGTATATGAAAAAAGGCCCCCTGGCATAAGGAGGAAAAGCCTTCTCAGGCCCATCGGAGGCCCCAAAAGTGCTTCCCCGCAAACCGGAAGTGACTTCCGGTAAACCAGAAGTGAACTCCGGATCCCTAGAAAGCACTTTTGGGGCCTCTGAGACCCCAGGAAGCCCCTTGCAGGTCCGTTTGGGGCAGTGGCAGGCCTGGGTTAAGTACAAGAGCCCCCAGAGAGCCCCCCCCAGTCCCGACCCAACCCAGCATCCACAATTGCTGATTTGTGTCAGGGGGCCATAACTAGCCTACCATGGCTTTTCAGCCCACAGTCCTATATACTACCTATGTGTGGTCATGCATCATCACAGGCTACTCTTTCTGGAGAAAGTGAGGAGGAATAAAGCACTTGTGGACTGGATCTCTTACACAGCTTCTCTCTGGGTTTTAAGAGATCATACACACACACACACACACACACACACACACACACACACACACACACA
>JAHTLZ010003526.1:55368749-55405712 GCA_023846285.1 Phrynocephalus versicolor
ATCAGCAAAGAATGCCAGGGATGGTATTAGGAAGGCAAAAGAATGAGAATGAGCTGAGGCTAGCAAGTGATGCTAAAAGCAACAAAAAGCATTCTTCAGGTACTTGAGCAGTAAAAGAAACAGTGGCTCAGCTACTCAAAGGGGATGGCGAAAACGATAACAGATGACAAAGAAAAGGTAAAAGGGCGCAATTTCTACTTTTTTGGTTTTCTCTTTTGGGTTATTTCATTTAGGGTTTCTCAACACTCCTCCAGGCAAATGTTAAGTGCAAAGAGAGGGTAGAGGATTGAAGAGAGGGTAGAGGATTGAAGATATCGAAGGCTGAAGAGATCACAGAACTATACTGTCTATTATTTTCTTGAAATCATGGGGGATGGGTGAAGTACCAGATGATTAAAATTCCAGACAAAATCCAAAGAAACAAAACAAAAGGCAAAAAAAATGTGTTGCCTTAATGGCTACATTTTTATATATAGCACCGTTCGTCTTGAAGGTGTCATGTGTTTTTGTCTTTTGTTTGGTTTTGTTTCTATTTTACCTGGAATTCTTGCACAGACTAACATGCTACATCTTCCAAAACTACAATGGATGATTACTGGAGAGCTAATGTTGTCCTGATTTTCAAAAAGGGCAAAAAGAAGGAATCACAGAAAATTCTGGAGCAGGTTGTAAAGCAGTCACACTGAAAACACCTTGAAAACAATGCAGCAGTAACTAGAAGCCAACATGGCATTGTCAAAAACACACCCTGCCAAACAAATCTTATCTTATTTTTTTTTATTGGACAATCTCCCTGATAGCGAGTGGAAATGGTAGCAACATATCTTGGACTTCAGCAAAGCCACTGAAAAAGTGCCAGATGATTTTCTGATGAGCCAACTAACCAGATGTGGGCTGGATATAACAACTTTTAGCCAACACAGTTGGCTAAAGAATCATACTCAGAGAGTGCTTATCATTAACCCCTTCTCAAGCTTGGAGAATGTGAACAAGTGGGTACCACAAGGCTTAGTCCTCGGCCCAGGGCTCGACAAGATTTTTATTAATGACTTGGATAAGGGAGTGTGAGTGGGTTCAGAATTGTCTCCATTGATGTTTACTTCAGTCAATGAATTAACGATGGATGGTGTTTGAAAATTCAATAAACTTTTATGATTCAGCAAAGATACAAATGGACTCTTCCTCTCTACCTCCTGCACAGGGTCTTGAACGTTACATATCATTAACTCTTCTTTATTTACTATAACAGTGGAATCATCAATCTTTAATAATGGTGTCTCTCAAAACTCGGGTACTTGCCCCTCATAAACTCGGGTGCACTCTCCTTTCCCAGGCACATTGTACCGCAACACGATTGTCGAGCCCACCGCTGTACTTCCTGGCCTTCCCAACTGGGAAATTCTCTCCTCGCTGGAGTTATCCAAGGGCCAGCACTCCCAGGCATGACTGTTACCCTCCATTCCAGCAGTATAACTGTTTCCCAACTGTCAGTTTGCATCCCCATCTCGCGTACATCTTTTCCTAATCCCTCCTCTTTCCACACCTCTTCACCCCATTCGTCCTCCTCCCTGTCAAACACCCACATCGCTTCTACAACAACATCTCATATTAACCCTTTCTTCCCCTCTTCCTGACATTCTTTCCCCTCTTGTTTATTCTCCTTGGCAGTTTCCTCTTTCATCTTTCTTTCTTCATATCCCTGTTCTTTTGCCATCCCATGATCATCAGACGGCACACCAATATCTTTGTCTTTATTTTCAGTTTCGGATTCCTCACGGGGAGTCAAGGGAATATTTATTTGGGTTTAATACCTTGGAAGACACCCAAAAAGATCTAGATAAGCTTAAGGATTGGGCCGAGATCTGTCAGATATATTTTGATTTGGATTCCTGTATTGAAGACAGGGTTGAACTAGATAGATGGCCTTATAGAAAACTTCCAACTCAGTTATTCTGTTATTCTGGAGGCCTTTGCACTTGCTGTTCCACCTAATGACAGCTTTTACTAGGGTATTTTTAAATTTTTACAAGACATTTCAGCCACCCAGCCAAGAAAAAACATTTCATCTTTCTTTATGGCAGAATCACTACAGTAGAATGAATGAATGGATGGATGGATGGATGGATGGATGGATGGATGGATGGATGGATGGATGGATGGATGGATGGATGGATGGATGGATGGATTTTTGCCTCCAAACAAGCAACATGCAGGAGCATTTGTGACAACCTGTAACAAAAGGTACATTTTGTATTGATAGTCCTTGCTAGGAAGCATTCATGTGGAAGCATCCTTCATCCCTTTCAAGGTGACGCCACCGTGGCAGCATCACAGGGTAGCAGCCAGGGGTAAGCTCAATCCAAGGACAGGACATGGTAAACTGATACTTTATTTTAGACCAATGTAAAGTTCCAACAAAAAGACTTATTTGCATTAGAGTATTTATTTATTTATTTATTTATTTATTTATTTATTTATTTATACTGCCCCCTTAGTGCAAACTGCACTACCTGGGAATAACTGAGAACTGTAACATCCCACATTAAATGAGCCATCGTTTGGTATTTTAAAAGAAACCATTTCTGAAGTCATTTCCGAAATGATACATACAGTTCACAACTTAACCCCCCTAATTATACTTAATGTTCCTCTCAGGGTTCCTCTGGGTAGATAAAATTAATCTCTGATACTGAAATTATCATAATTATCAATTTGCAATGCTAACTACCATTGATTTCTAAAAGCTGACAATAATTTGTAACACAAAAGCAAATATTATTTTAAAAGGATTTTAAAGCTGTGTACTTGACACTAATAGTGCAACTCTACATGCCCTGAACATTCAGACTCTGCACAGGAAGGACACCAGCAAAATATTCCTTTCCATTGCATGTCAAAGCAGTCATGAAACAAAGGAAAAAATCTGTATTTAATAAACAGTATGTTAGGGTGGTTAGGGTGCCAGATTAGTACTGAAGACACCCAAGTTTTCAAATAATACCTTAGCCCACCTCACACGGTTGCTATGAAAATAAAACAAAGATCACCTAAGTATACTATCTTGTGTTCATTGAAGAACAGATAACGTCCCAGGGAAATATTCTATGAGAAAAGTAGTATCATTACAGGGACTGCACTTTTACGCTTTCTTGGTTCTTTTATCATTTATATGTATCCCACAAGCACAATGATTTGCTGTTGCCTCTGAGAAAGAAAATGTTTCCCATTGAGCCCAACGCAACCATGTCAACCCCCTCAAGGCACTGACTCATGTAGGAGATAAAGGCTATAGTCACTAGCCTTGAAGCTGGGAAGGACAGTCAAGAAGACATAGGTAAACACACCCGGGGTCAGACTGCAACAATCTTGTATGCAGGGTTGTCCTTGCTTTGTACCCAATGAGAATTAAAACAGCCCAGCAAAGATTATAAGTAGAGATAGACACAAAACAGAAATATAGAATTTCATTTTGTTTTGTTTCAGTCTTCATCTTGTTTTGTTTCATTAATAACAGGGTTTTAAAAGAATGTTCATCTCGAAACAAAATGAAATGAAATGCTCCGTAAGGCTATAAATAATGGGGAGCTTTCCTTTTTTAAATTAACACAGAGACCAATGCCCTAAATCAAAGACCCTCAAACCTTCCAATCAATTTGCTTTCAAGCAAAGAACCCTCTGTAAGCAAGCTAGAAACCTAATGACTAGCTGGTGCGCAGAGAGATTGGAGAGATAAGCTATCGGCACTGCGAGAAAAGGAAGGAAAATATAAAAAATAACCTCCACAGTCCTACTTAATCAGGAAAGCAAAAGAGGGTGCTTTTTTGCATTAATCAGGAAAGGAAAACAGTCAGTTTAAATCAACCTGCAGACACAGGCAGCGAAGGGAAGAGCTCAGCCCCTGGCTAGCTTCATGAAGATCAAGATCGGAGATGAGCTATCTCAACAGCTAAGGTGCAAGAAGGAAGGAAAACAAATCAATCAGTTTAAAAATAAACCTCCTGTTCTCAAGACAGCTGGATCAAGACGCTAGGACAAATCATTTCATTTCCGAAATAAAAAAATGTGTTTTGTTTCATTTCTTTATGACACGCTATTTGCTGTTTCATTTCATTCCGTAAGGTTTCATAAGCTTATGAAACAACGATACAGTGTGTCATTTTTGTAAGGTGCCCATCCCTAATTCTAAGACACATTTTTCAAGAGACGTACTCGCCACTCTGCTATACAGAGATTGTTCATCAGGAATATATACAAGAGGCTATAAGTCATAGCCATGCACTCCCCAATCTTGTAGGCTGATTCTGGCCTATTCTGGACATTCTTTTTCCTAAGCTTCAACACAACCCATAACCTAGGACTACAATGACCACCATACACAAGGAGCAGGTGCAGCCTTATGACACAGTGGATTAAACTGCAGTACTGCAACAAAAACTCAGGTCACATTCAATTCTGGCAGCAGGCTCAAGGTTGATTCAACCTTCCATCCTTCCAAGGTTGGTCAAATGAGTACCTATCTCACTGAAGGGCAATGTGTAGCCCGTATAATTAAAGTGTAACCACCCAGACAGTGATTTAGCACAATGAAGCAGGAAGTAACCAGTACACTTTGCTTTGCTTTGGATCTACTGCGTGACAGAGTTTATTTCATGTACCGGCTTTACTCCTTCCTCTGGAATGAGAAACACAAATATGCAAAGTAGAACCCATATGTTACAAATGACAGTAGAATAGCGTACGACTGAACCATTTTACTGAAATATTTATGCCCCCCCTTCTCTGACCCCACATACAGCTATCAAGTGGCATTCACAACCAACTTTTTAAAAATAAACAATATAATCCAATTAAGATCAGTAGAAGGGGGTGAGAGACAATACTAAATTAAAGGCACCATGTAACAAGTGATCTGTCAGAGGTGCCTGGGCTGCCTGCCCGGGACACCAGCAGCAGCAGAAGAGGCACCCACGCCACCTGCCCAGGACATCATCAGTGGCGGGGGAAGAGGTGCCCAAGTGGCTCACAGGCATCCGCAGGTCTATGTGGACCTCTTCTGCCACCACCACTGATGTGGCAGATGGGCGTCTAAAGGCTACATGGGCACCTCCTCCTCCTCCATCACCACCACTGCAACAACTGCAGAGGAGATTCCTTCCTCCCTGTTGAGAAGGCTCTCTGTGCTGGCCTGGTGATAAGGGCAGGGGCGAACGGGGGTTGTGGGGCAGGAGGGAGGGTGGCCCTTTGATGTTCGTTCATCCCCTCCCTGGCCACCGCTGCCACCTCCGTTCAACACCCCTCCTCGCCACCACGGATAAGAGTGTTAGCTCTTATCTGTGGATTGCTGTATCCACAGGGGGTCCCGGAACAGATCCCCCATGGATACAGGGATCATACTGTACAAGTAACTGGAGCAGGTCACATGATCATGAGTCAGTGCTCTTTCTCTTTCTCTCTCTCTCTCTCTCTCTCTCTCTCTCTTTCTCTCTCTTTTGCTGGTTTGCGAGTCATTGTTTGGAACGTTCCATCTCAGGCAGCCTCCAAAGCAGAGGGAGGAGAGAGGAAGGGAGTTTTCCCTTGCACCAACCAGGAACCTTTCCAAAGAGGAGTGCAAATTAGGGGTTTGTTTTATTTTTCTTTCTATTTTTCTTTAATTTATTTTCAACATCCATTCTTATTTTTCAAACCATTTATAGTCATGGGGCAGCTAGTCAAGTGTATATAGGGCTACAAATTGCATTTTATTATTGTCATGTTAAAAACACAGAGTAAAATCTAGTTGTTAGTCCCAGATTCCGCAGCCAGGCATCAAAACCATGGTGTGGATGTGGACTTTTAGCCAACTTCTTTCATGAGTTTTGGCATTTTGTGTGCTTAGTATGTGGTCTATGGGACCCCAAAACGAATAATCTGAGTTTCCATTATTTCTTAGGGGAAAATTTGTTTTGATATAAGAGTGTTTTGGTTTACAAGCATGTTTCTGAAACAGATTATGCTCGTAAACCAAGTTATTACTGTAGTTATGTTGTAAACCAGTGGTGGCCAAACTTTGGCCCTCCAGAGGTTTTGGACCGCAAGTCCCACAGTCCTTTGTCATTGCCAATATAGACTTGGAATTCTGGGAGTTGTGGTCCAAAACATCTAGAGGGCTGAAGTTTGGCCACTACTGTTGTGAACCATCCAAAACAGTGCTTTGTGCCAATGGGCTGGTAAAATTAACTAATTAATTTTAAGAATTAAAATTCCAAGTTAATTAATTAATTAATGAGGTAGGCCAGATTGAAAGTGTGACTGCCCCAAAGTCACCCTGTTAGATTTCATGGCTCAGTGAGGCCTAGATTAATTTGCTCTCCCAAAGACCAGCCTCATGCCACATATACTGTTGTTTTTACAACACCAGCAAAAAAGGGGTCCATCAGTCTCACTGAGAACAGTGAGTTTCACAAACAGGGGGTTGCAGCTGAAAAGCACTTTCATGTGATTCAGCATACCTGACTTCCAGAGACAATAGAGCACTACATCACACCTGCTGATAAATAAAATGACAAGAAAGCCTCATTTGGGGGTTGGTTGGGGAAGTGATCTTTCATACATATATCTTTTCACATTTCTTAATATACACTTGGTCAGAGAATAACCACATGGAATTTCCAAACACTTTAATACATTATTATTAATGTGCCCTGACAAGGAAACAAATTAGCATTCTTTTCAGTTAGCTAGCCAACAGGCCAGAACGTGACATTAAATACTATGGAACAGGGCAGCATGCTGACCTCGCACATTGCCACTACTGGGATTAGAGGGCATAAAAAAAAACGGAAGAAGAAAATGCTATGTTAGTTAAATCAATTCAAAATGTTCTCACTGAATTAGGGGAACACAAGATGCCATCAAAGCACCAGAAAATCAAGTTAGCTCATAGGACACCCCACGTACAATGTTTTGGAACAGTCAAAGATTAGGGCTTGGCATAACTCTGGCCAGGCTCTCTCTGCTCTGCCATGGCCATAATATCAATTACTGTGAATTAAAAACTAAATCAACGAGTCCAGATTGAGGTAGTATCTGTGGAAATGTGATCATTAAAATGTGACATAGCTACATCAGTAGATAAATACCAAATAAATGTCCCATGGGCCTCTGTCTGACTACAGCTTTTAGGTTAAAAGCTGATGACAACAGGAATATAAGTGTTCCTAGACTACAACACTTCCTACTGCAGGTTGCATACTCCACATTTAGGAATGAAATTTAAGATTATTGTCCTTCCCCCTTTCCTGTTTCCAACTTTTTCCTTTGGCTTTGTTGGCCATATTGTGTGAAAAGGGCTGGCTAGGTATAACTTGCTGAATTCAGATAGGAAGGAAGTGCACAGAAAACTCGCCCAAGCTGAAAGAAGGACAGACACTTAATTGATCAGAACAAAGATTAATACAGTATCTAAGCATTCCCAGCCCTACTGGGAATTAACCATAGGTTACACAAACCAGTTCCACAATCAGACAAATAAGGAACTTCACAGTTTGTTTCATATCATGAATGGAAGCCTTAGGTCACTATACCATTGTCAACATACACTGGACTGTATTCCTATACCAAATTATTGTTTGGTGCTGGCTCTGGCTAACTACTAACATCTGTTAAACAATTTGGTTTGATGCAATATGAGAATAGACAAAACAGTTGCAGCTCTAGCTGTGGCTCCAATAAAAAGTACAATGGAAGTATGATTGAAATTCTGAATCTGAGTGCTGACAAAACAGAAATGGGAGCAAGCATCCACCACTAAATCATGGTTTGTGCACCAGCTTTGGAAGGTCAACAGTTATTGGTGCTGGTTTGGCAAACAAACTGAACCAAAACTGAATTCTTAAAAAAAAAAAAAACATACCACAACCTATTTATGTTTGGCAATCCTGAGGAGTGCTAACATTTCTTGCCTAACTCCTAAACCAAATGTAGAGAAGTTTTGAACCTTAAGATGTTTTTCTTACAGCTGCTACTAGTCCCACTCAACATGGCCATAAGACCATTGGCGGTGGTAAAGGACGGCAGGAGTTACAGTCCAAAGAACAAAAAGTTCCAGCCAGAAAGAACAGAACTCTGGATGATGTGCTGTAATAGCCATAGATCTCTCACGACCCAGTGTGACATGGCCTTCTAAGCTCACTCTGATTGGAGCAGCCCACTCATGCTGCTAAGGGAGGAATGGGATGTGCCATGCACTGAATAATAAGCAGTCATAATGGCAGGTAGGCAGTGTTAGCTACAGTTATGCTAAAAAGTCACAATAATGCATTCAGCAGGTGGATTTGCTGCCTATAACTGGATGTTGTGTCCTCTGCTTCTGACTGTCTTCTCTAGCCATTACAAAGCATCTACTCCACTGTCTGATCTTAAATCAACTGTATTCAGCCCTGCTACCTTCTGGACTAACTGAGTTAATTAATATCATGTCCCAATAGTTATTGGGAGCCTGAAATGAGACATTCTGTTGAAAGGAAGAACTGAATAGGATTAGAAAGTAGAGAGGAGAAGGAAAGTGCTGGTTTATAATTAGATATGTGTGGGAAGATCCGAGGATTCAGTACACAGACTAGACAACATGAATTGCATAAGAATTAAAGAGGGAATTACTTTAAGCAGATGATCAATTTATGCAGTCTCTCACACTTACCCACCCAGCTTCTATTTTGGATGGGGAAGATGTATGAAAGTAAGGGTTCCATGCATATTGGCCTTCAAGTGTGCTTACATGAAGACTTACATGGGACTTCCAGATGTTTTGGACTGTAACTCCTAGCTCAAGCATTTCCCAGTGAGAACTGTTGAAGCTATAGTCAAAAGAACCAAAGGTCATAGAGCTGTTTTCACTGCTTCCTTTCATTGCTTCTGTGGCCATGTTGCCTTTGCAGAAGTGGGAAAGGGCTGAGGGTGGCACAGCTTCATGGAAGCTACAAGGGACTGTGGGATGGACAGTTTTGTGAAGGCATCCTTTACCGAGCCTAATGGGGAGTAACAATACTGACTTTCATGATTTCAGGGAGATTTATCCACAAATAGGTGAGCACTGCAATTTTGGCTTTTAACACACCTCTTTCAATTTAGTTATTTATTTTATTAAACTACACTTGCGCTTGGCCTTTATATACATGGCCCTCCTATGTTTAACCTCTTCTGACAGATATTTTCCTTAGTGGCTGTTTGAGAGAGATTTTTTTCCAAACTGGATTGTGCTTCGTTGCTTTTAACTGTGTTTTTCATATTGATTTTATTTGCTCTTTTAATATAACACTTGTTCAATTCTTTTATATTATTGCATACTTACTGCTTTTAGTCTTTAAATCATCATTGGCATCCTTCAGTCTCGAAAGACTATGGTATCATGCCTGGAGTAGAGATCCTAAAAACAACACCTAGTGTGACTAAATAGACCAATTCGGGAATGGCAGTCTCTACTGCACTGGGGGCAGATGTATTCTGTTTCTTGCCTCGTCCTCGAGTTTCGTTCTTTCCGTGCCTGCCTCTTTTCCTCTGCCTGTTGGACAAATGCCTCTTCAAATTTATGTAGACCATGCTGTATCTCTTGCCTCCAGACAGTGCGATCGGAGGTCAGGGTTTCCCAACTGTTGAGGTCCATTCCCAAGGCCTTCAGGTCCCTCTTACAGATAGCCTTAAACCGCAGGTGTGGTCTCCCTCTGGGGCGCTTTCCCTTCATTAGTTCTCCATATAGAAGATCTTTTGGGATAAGATCTTTAAATAATGCCCTTTTAATTATGTAACCCACTTTTTAGGGTCTTTTTAAGGAGAAAGACATGGTATGAATAATTTAAAATAAATAAACTATGCTCACAGCAGGTATGTGAGTTAAGTCAGTCTAAGCAGGAGAGTGACAAGTCACAGGCACCAAATGAATGTTATGGGTTGAAACTTCAGCCCTAATTCACCACTAACTTTTGTACCACGTGGTTTCTTTTCTCATTTTGGCTTCAATGAAAGACGGATTCAATGGAAGTCAAAATCTATTTTAAAAATGAAGTCTATATTCGGGCACAGTTCTTTCATCTAAAATGCATAAATAGAGAATAAATCATGTAAATAATGAAGTTAAAATGCTCACAACTGTTGGAGTTTATGAATGTGCAATGTATTATTTAAATCTGCTTAAAAATAATAAGCTTTCCCCAAATGCTACTAAAGATGAGATTAAAAAACACACACCAACATTTTTATAGAAAACTCTCACACAACAAGTTACACTGACACACAGCAGGTGAACTACTATTAAAGATGCCACCATGTCTTAATCTTTCTTAATTTTGAACAGGCAACAACTGCATGCATACACCATCCTGCAAGACTGTAAAACATATTCATTCTCATTTTCCAAGGAGAAAGGAGGGGTAAAATATTCTAAAATAAAAAATAAATAAATTAACACCTGAAAGTCAGCAAGCTCGGTGGAAATGTAACAACCTTCAGTATAAACATGGTTTCTCTTCTAGTTTTCCCTCTTGAACAATAGTAAATTTTTAACTTTCTCCTTCTCTGTCATGGGTCATTAATTATATAGCAGCTACATTTGAGGGGTTTTAATTCACACATATGGCACATCTACTATTTTAGAGTTACTGTATATTCTTTCCTGAACAAGGCAACAGAAAAAGCAGAAAAAAATAGGTATTTGAAGCAAGCCCTTTCCCAAGAATATTGAACTGTAACATCATCCTATAAGCTGTCATTTTTGCTGGCTCTCTATTGCATATTATCTTAGTTGTTTACCACAATCCAACAACATCTAGAAAATCATACTCCATCCATCCCTGTTCTACCAGCTCCAATAAAAATTCCACATAAATGTGCTTTCATTCATACACTATGGCAGGTGCAGGCAGGTCTGAATCTAGTATACACCTCAAGTTAATTAGGCTAAACTCAGTAAAAAAAAATCTATCTGTTTTAACTAGAGGAGAAGCAAAATGATAATACAGTGGTACCTTGTATAAAGGAATTAATTCGTTCCAAATGAAATTATGTTAAGCAAATTTTCCTTTATACAAATTCCCATAGGAATGCATTGAAAATAGAGTAATCCCATTTTTATGTTGTACAGATTTTCCCCATAGGCAATAATGTTAAACAAATTTCCCCTATCTCTGGAATTTTTTATGTTGTACAGATTTTATGTTATACAAGCTGTTTGTTATACAAGGGTCCACTGTACTGTAGACCTCTTTAAATTAGAGTGCAAAATGATCATGGGTTAACGGCTGTGTTTATCAGACTGTAGGCCAGGACACACCCATGCGTTTCAGCCCACTTCCAGGTGGGTCTCAGCACTGCAGCTGACCACCCATCTCTTTCCAAGACCACCACTGCTGCCTTTTGGCTAAACTTATCCCAGCAGAAGCTCTTCCTTATAGGCACATTTTACGGTGGCAGGAGAGGGACTGGTTCATGAGAGCAAGGCTGTATCACGCGAAATGTGATGGAGAGAAAGGGACAGGCAAGGAAATGGGCAGAAATTAAGAAAAGTAGCTGTGTCAACATAGAGGAAGAGAGGAGAAAGAAGAGAAGAAAAAACTACAGTAATTGTTAGCTGTAAATCACACTTTGTTTTGTGGGTGGGTGTATTTTAACTTGGCCAACTGCCTCAAAATGGGGTTTTCAAAAAGATATCAGGAAAAATAAAGTAAATGGACAGATAGCTACGAGAAACAAATTCCTGGGTTCTGAATTATTGAATTCTAAGTCCACTATGTTCCAGCTAAGTCAACTCATGGATATTCTACAAGCCTGAGGTCTCACCACTTGGACTAAGGCCTCAGCCACAAATGCTACATAACACAACCTGCCACTAAGGATTATTACTCAGAAATATGTTGAATGGTGTTTCTAGCAGAATTTATGAGAAGTCGTATTAGTGAAAGGCTTGAGACAATGCAGACCTTCAAATCTTTCAGAGCTATGTTCCAGAGGAAGGAGATGTACAAACAGAGTCATGCTAACTTCCAACTGGTCAGTTACAAAACAAAATATGTTAAATTTGCAAATAGAGATGAAAACAAGCTTGTGCTAGAACAGTGTTGGCTAACCTATGGCACGGGTGCCAAAGGTGGCATTGAGAGACCTTTCTGTGGGCACCCAACATTGCCCCTATACAGCCACCTGTATTCAGGTTAAATTGCTGTATTGGCACTTTGTGAAAAATTAGTGGGTTTTGAATCACAGTTTGGGCACTTGGTGTCTAAAAGGTTCACCATCACTGTGGTAGAATAACCAAACAGCTTTCTCCTTCAGGATATATGTTTCTAAATATGGAAGCAGTATATCATACAAATAAAAGAAAAGAAAGAAAAAGAAAAGAAAAATTGTTTACTAGAACAGCAGAAAATGGGTCTACCCTACACCCTACAGGAAGGTGTAATGCAGTGAAAGTGGGCAACACCCTTTGTAATCATTTGTGAACTCTAGAGAAGTCGTAAGTGAAAACTAATGTTTTAAAACAGGTTTAAAACATTTAACATTATTCTGAAGTGCATTCATCAGTGCACATGCAAATTCTGAACATTTAATTAGTTCTGAGGTATCTTTATAACTGGATACAACCACTATGCATTTCATGGCTTAACTGTCATATAATCTGATAGCCGCTGGTGACCAGGGTATGTGTGAGGGGAATTATTCTGAAGGTGGGAGAGTGACCCCTGCACAGCGAGAAGCTGAAGGGGATGAATGGCTGGAGAAACAGAAGAAGAGGGAGGTGCGCAGAGCTACGCCAGGCATGGATGCTGGGGACAGGGAAATGCTGTGGAAACAGTTTAAAGACTCTTTGAAAATCCTAGAGAAGGAGAAAAAGGAAGAGAAGAGCAAAGGCCCAGTTAAGGAGGAGAAGGGGCAGGAGGAAACGTCAGGAAGGCCCCGCCAATCAGAGGCGGCGGAGGCGGGGTTTGGGGAATGTAAAAGGGGAGAGACACGTGTGCTCCCACCAGGCTGGGAGTGGGTGTGGATGGAGAACCCTTGGACTGGACAATGGGAACAAATTATGATGTCAGGGCCTGAGGCCGAGAGCGACAGGAGGCGAGTACATCATAAGGGTCGCTCGTATTGGGGAGAGCGAGAGGCCCGGGAATACAACAGAAAGAGAAAGGAGATAAGGAAGCAGTTGGCCTTAGAGCAATGGCTGGACAAGGTACAGGAGGAGACGAGGGCCAGGATCTGACCATGAGAGAAGATTATCCCTTTCGATACCACCACCAGAGACGTCTTGGACCCAAGCCTACCTCAGAGGTTGGGGTGCAGGTGGGGGAACCGCGCCTTTCAGATAAGGAGGAGGAGAACAGTGGTAGAGCCAATTCTCCCCAGGTGGAAGTGGGGGACTTGATTTCTCTGTGAAGACTCCTAGTTATGACTTTAAGAATAACCCTTTTGTTACTGAAGTTAAAGATGTTGAAACTGTTGTAAGAAAATGAACCTCTGTTGTTGTTGAAGAACCCAATAAAAGTTCAGTTTACTCTTATCAAGATATGCCGTCATTGAAGTGGGAAGGGCGGGAAGCCTGGGCAAAAGAAGAACCCTCACAGTATGATATACTGTATATACTCAAATATAAGCCTAGTTTTTCAGCCCTAATTTTGGGCTGAAATAAGGGGCCCTCGGCTTATATTCGGGTCAATGCTTTTAGACACTGAGACAAGTTTGGGTCGGTGGCTAAATGTCATTTTAAACATTGTGCGCCACTACTCCTGACCCCCCATGTTTAAAATGACTTTTTAAAAAGTCATTTTAAAACAATGTTTAAAATGACTTTAGCCACCAACTCAAGCACTTACCTCGGTGGCTAAAAGTCATTTTAAACATCACACGCACCCCCAGCAAACAAAGGAAGAGTAGCCAGGCCTTGCTGCATTTCCCACCCTAGGCTTATACTTGAGTCAATAAATTTTCCCAGTTTTTTTGGGTTTAAATTAGGGGCCCCGACTTATACTTGGGTCGACTTATACTCGAGTATATACGGTAACCTCCACCCCACCCCTGACTTGCAGTGCATTTCCCTTATCACTGGACATGCTGAGTTAATAGTTGGCTGAACATCACTTACTGAATCCACATGTCCCTAACATCTACCCCTTGCTTCATTCTGCATAATGTTCTGTTGTTTGCTATTTGCTCCCTCCACCCACTAATCAAGAGTAAGCAAGGCCTCATCCCACCCCCACCCCCCGGAACATTTCTTATCTTCATTACAGAAAGCCGTGTGTTGTGAAGTCTAATTAGCCGCATACTTCTACGAAAGGAATTAAGCCTGTTTTAAGAGAACAGCCTGAAAATGGCTTTTGAGCAGTTTATTTGAAGAGCATTGCACAACTCCATTTTTTTAAAAAATTCATGAATGGAAAAAAATTTGCACTTGTGTTCAGAAACTGTTTACTCATCCGACCAACATTTCCTCTTTTGAAATGACCTGACTGAAGCAGTTTCATTCATACACTATGGCAGGTGCAGGCAGGTCTGAAACTAGTATACACCTCAAGTTAATTAGGCTAAACTCAGTAAAAAAAAATCTATCTGTTTTAACTAGAGGAGAAGCAAAATGATAATACAGTGGTACCTTGTATAAAGGAATTAATTCGTTCCAAATGAAATTATGTTAAGCAAATTTCCTTTATACAAATTCCCATTGGAATGCATTGAAAATGGAGTGATCCCATTTTTATGTTGTACGGATTCTCCCCATAGGCAATTATCTTAAGCAAATTTCCCCTATCTCCAGAATTTTTATGTTGTACAAATTTTATGTTATCAAGTTGTTTGTTATACAAGGGTCCACTGTATCTACAACGTCCTGGAGGAAATAGGAAAAATTATCATGTATTTTATATGCCTTTATCCCTACAGGGAACTTGCCTATGTCCCCCTGACATCATGAACCTTTCAAATCTTTCTCATTGTCCATTTCTCTCTGCATTTGCTTTTCCTTTCTAAAGGGTTTCCAAGCCATTCTTTTCCTTAGGAAAAAAAAATGACTCCCAGAATGGTTTCTAAATTGTCTATCATAAGACATAACATTTAGAAACATGCAGGCAACTCATTTTGTGAAATGACTTGCTCAAGAAAAAAGCTAGATTAGTTATCTGGATGAGCATATCTTTCTTCAGATATAAAAATATACACACTGAAATCCTACCCCTTAGCACAGTATAACTATTGTAAGCCCACTGAATCACTGGGGAGTAAAACCATCCCTAAATTCCATTAATTCAATGTGTCTATTCTAGTCGCAACTTACTAAAGTAAGCAAGAGAATTTTGGCCAGAGCTGTAAGGCAACACTGAAGCCACATTCTGGTACTCTATATCACTGACTCCATTACTGAATTAACCAGCAACAATTTTTCTAAGGTCTCAGATGTGCTTTTAGGGCAAGATGCCAGCTACTCTACTATTCAGCTATGCTTCCCCTGAACCAGTGTTTTGGACTGCACATAGGGCAACCCTGCAGGACAATTACGGGCATTTTCAGTCCAATGCCTTAGCACTAAACCAGGGCTGTGGAAAAAAACAGGAAGTATCTCTTCTTTGGGTGTAGCCATATGCAGACTGCACAGGTGGCTGCTATTTAAAAAACTGTGCAAGACAAGATTCTGTAGCCTGTATAAATCAGGCTAACCAGTATAAATAAAGCTGAGTTAGCCTACCACTGGGGGTGGGCTGAGAGAGAGAGGCCTAAATTCAATTACTAACCAATGACAGCAATCCTACTGTATTAACTGCTAAATGGTAAATCAACACTCCTCTAGTTGGGAGCAGCAATTGGATTTCGGCCAAAGAATCTAGTGGTACACTGAAGACTAACAAGCACCCGACATAAGTTGCTCTGGCCTGCAGCCAGCTTCATACAATCACAATCAAACGAATGCCAAGAACAATCACTTATCTTTAAGAGACCACTAAACTTTTCATTACATTTTATAAATTAAGCAACTAGTCTTGTACGTATGGACAGCTCAGTGGGTTAGGTTACAATTGCCATTATTTTATTAGCTTCTACTAGGCACAGAACGATGCAGACCACACAAAGGCCTCGCCAGAAATCTGCTTGATGATCCTGAGACCCACATTTTCACACACAGTACATATTACTCGCATAGGCAAGAAACTTGGTTTGAAAAAAAAATCAAGAAAAAGAGGTATCCAGTGTACACACTTAGATGACAACTGTGAGACATTTATAGTCCTGCCCAGAGTTCTGTGCAAGAATGATAACTAAAGAGCCTTATAAAATTCTGGTATCATAAAACCTAGGCTTAGAGAACAAAATCTAAAATCATGTATACAATCAACAATTATCATGCACTATCAAGTCAATCAATGTTCAGGGATTTCCAGGTGAAGAACACTCAGAAGTGGTTTATCATTCCCTTCTTCTGGGTGCATCCTGTGACTGTGCAGCCTGCCCAAGGCCACATAGGCTGGCTGTTTTCCATAGTGGGGAATTGAACTCCCAACCTCTGGCTCCAAACTCAGATGCCTATATACATAATAATTAATTTTACAACATGAAAGACAATGCCTAAAGAATGGAGAGCTCAAAAGCTCATGGCCCCCAAGGCAACAATCTGTAGTCAGATTAAGATCCAAGAGTGAACATTCAAAAAATATCCAAAGGGTTATCCATGATAGTATGTTGTTTTTTGCAACAAAGACAACAAAGCTTTATAACACACTGAAGGCACTCATCTGGGCAACTCACAGGCCATATTTGCCTTAGGCTTTCATGGACAAAGGTTTATACTGTACCTGATAAGCCTGTTTATCTTAACATGCCACAAGATTGTTGGATGTTTTGCTGTAAAATGCAAAAACAACCACAGAAATAATTTCTGTAGCACTAGGAGCTTGATTTTAATAGTATGCTCACAAAACATAATCAACAATTGGTGTGGTATATAAACTTAAAATAAACAAATAAACAATTAAGAAGTTACTGAAATTTTATTAATTACATGGCCAGATCTTTAGCTAGTGAGTTTTGCTTCACTGATATTGTTTTTTAAAAACACATTAGTAAAGATATGCTTAACAATACTTATAGAAAAGAAGAAAATGTACTGAGGTATTAAATAACACCCTAACCTTCCTATTGATGTGAAAAGTAAGGTGAAAAGTGTAATTAAGTCAAAATATTGGGCTTGGTTTAAAAAAAACATCCAAAAACAAACAAAATCCAAAACCCCAGTAACTAAATAATCTGAGAAAAGGACAATATACTGATGCCGACATAGCAAGTATGTGGTTATACACTTGCAAGGACATAAGTCAATTAAACTGAGCACTGTCACATTTTATTTTTTAAATCCCAAATTTTAGGGTGAGATGGCACACCTGCAGAACCTTACTTTAACTGCTATCAGTATAACACCATTTCACAAAGTGTAAGAGGCCAAGACTCAGACCCTTAAGATCTTGCAATCCTCTCTGCCACACAACAAAGAGAGAAACAGTCAATTAAATGGATATAGATGGTGGGCTGCATTCTTGTGGTCTTTCTAAGCATCATGGTAAAATCGACTGAGTCACCACCAGTGCCTACTCAATAATCATCATTCTTTGGGTGGTATGCAATGGGAGCTTTCTTACACAGAGCAAATAACAGAGTGAGAGGCAGCAACAATTACTACTTTTTGAATTTGCTCTTTTTCTCCCTGGATCATTTGCCATGGACTATTAGGCTCTCTGGGCCTCGTCTCCCTTGGTGCAGGGAGAAGCAAAAGTGAATGCAGGAGGCAGCTCACATTGCAGACCTCCTTCTGGCTCCATGGTGAGGATTCTATCTATATGCTGCAAATCCAAAGAGGAAAGCAAAGCAAGGGCACATAAATGGCAGCAGTTGCGTCACGTTCTCTCTTAGTTTGGCAGACCTTTGGGCTCAAATAGCCATTGGCATCCAAAAAAGTGGGGAGGTGGACCAAGAGAGGTATAATAGCAGCTGAAACTCATTCTGGGCTCTACAAATCCTTCTTGTGATCCCACGAGAGAGAAAGTACAGTGGACCCTTGTATAACAAACAGTTTGTATAACATAAAATTTGTAAAACATAAAAAATTCTGGAGATAGGGGAAATCTGCTTAACATAATCGCCTATGGGGCGAATCTGTACAACATAAAAATGGGATCACTCTGTTTTCAATGCATTCCTATGGGAAATTTGTATAAAGGAAAATTTGCTTAACATAATTACATTTGGAATGAATTAATTCCTTTATACAAGGTACTACTGTATAGAGGAAAGTTCAAGAGCTCAGAGCCAGAAGTACCTGTTGTCTCACGCGCCCACATTCTTCCTCAAAGTGCTGCACCGAACACCCTTTCCTCTACTCACCGCTCTCCACAAAGGACAAGCAAAAGACTAAAGAGAGTGGCAGCTGCTCCTTGCAACCACCTACTTTCAAAGGCAACAGCAGCAGCTGCCTTGTGCCCCACCTCTTCATGAAGAAGACTGCACTGACAACATCACCTGCCTTGTATCGGGGTGAAACGAAAGGGAGATGTAGGAGAGAACACGTTGTCATTATACAGAGAACAGGAGTACAACCTCTTCTGGAGCTGCTGTTCTCTCGCGTCCATTTTGTCTTCCATAGCAACAGCCTTACGAGTTCCCCTCACCATATGCTTTGGTTTTCCAGAAAACAATCCTTGCACCTTCCACAGGGATAGCTGTCATGTTTCTTTTGTGCCCAAAGAACTCATGGATCGAGTTATCCAGATTATTCTTTAGGATATAAGGATAGCTCTTATGGATCTACCCAAGATTCCCTTTCAGGGCAGGTATTATGGGTAGGCATCACTGAGCATGTGCTGAGGCCATGTCCTGTAGGAAGTCCCACTACTAATACTAATTCACTTCTTACCCTGCTCCTTCTCCCTTGTCACTTCTCCAAATGCCTTCTAAATATGCAAATGATGTGACAAAATATTTGATTTACATCACATGTTTCTCCCAAAACAGACCCTCTCACAACAAAATTAAAAGACACAAAGAACAACATAAAATGGTACTCTTAAAAACATCAGCGAATTAGTTACAGGACTAAAGTGTGTTTAACTAGACTATAACATTGTGTGTGTGTGTGTGTGTGTGTGTGTGCACGCGTGTGTGCATGTGGTGTGTGTGTGTGTGTGTGGTGTGTCACTGTAGTCGTGACCAACTCTTCGTGACCCCATGTCCATGGAGTTTTCATGGCAGGAATACTGGAGTGGCTTGCCAGTTCCGACTCCAGATGCCTACAGCACCTGGTATTCCCTGGTAATCTCCCATCCAAGTACTAACCAGGGTCGACCCTGCTTAGTTTCCGAAAGCAGGCAAGATCGGATGTGCTTAAGGCATCTAGGCAGCTTAGACATGAGAAGGCAATTAAATTAAAATAAGTTTAAAGGCACATAAATCTAGCATCTTATTTTTACTACTGCCTGGCCAGCTGAATACCTCCAGGAAGACCCAAGCACACGAAAGTACTTAGTCAAAGGATTTTAAGAATCATACATTATGCAAAAGATAGATGCCTAGATGTTTAACAGTAGATCACAGCAAGGTTTTTTTGCCTGCCACTTGTTTAACAATAGCAGCAGAGTAACAGCCCCTTGCCTCCCAAATATGCTGATTAAATGAAGAAAGCTTAGGATAATTAAGAAAATATATACTAATTGAGGGCTTTAATTTCAGTTAACTTATGATGCCTTCATAAAATTCCTATGCTCAGAAGTTCTTTAGATTTTGGCCGCAGCAAAATTTGGAGGGATATATCAAAGAGAAAACAAAGTATCTTCTACAGGCCTGAAGAGTGTTTAGTCCTGAAAGCCTATGTAGATATCTCCAAGCCCACTGTACTTATCGTCCCAAGGCTTTCTCAACTACACAATCAGGTCTTGCAGTTACTCAATTTCAGGCCTTTTGCACCCACGTATATTAACCTAGACGAAGCACAGAATGATATATATCAGCAAAAGGCTTAGTGAAGTATGTTAAGGGTCTTGTAAACTATGCCAGAGAGAATATCTCCGGCAAGTCTGCATATTTTAACAACAGCAGTGTGCAATACTGATGTGGGTAGAATTATCTAATGACATTGCAGATCAGTATCTTTAGTATCACTCCTGCCCGCCCACCCACCGCCAGCGAGATGGCCAAAGGTTGCTAGCAAGAAAGGCGCAAGGACATAAATACTAATCACCACATCACCAAAACCTAAGGAAGTAACAAAAGGTTGCTAGGAAGTGAAGGAGATGAAGAAGATATGTCACAGATATTAAGACCTCGTACGCATGCTTTCTGTTACTCTGGTTTGCCACTGGTTTGCTTTCGCAGATGAACAGCTTGACCTGCCTTCCCCTCCTGTGATAGACATCCACCTGGTGGTGGGGCTCTGCCCCGTCTCCTCCAGCAGTTCATGCCCCTTTCTACCCTTTCCCCCATTTATCATACTCCGCCTCAGAACTAATAAATAAGACAACCCCCAGTTTACTAACAATGAAGTGAAAATCCACTCTTTCAGCTACTTTGATGGCAATGTGGAAAGAGAAAGAGACACCCAGGCAATTCTGAACACACAGCTATTAACACAGCAGTGGGGGAAAGCCCAGACTGTGGCCACACACTGAAGAAAATGGGGTTTTTACCCTGCATTAATTTAAATGGGTGCGATGCTCCTCTCCTATATTGCTAGAGATAAAATAGAGGCTTCTCTTCAGCCCACCAGCAGCCACTGAAAGGTTAGTGAAAAGCAAAGGGGGGGGGAGGAGAGTCATTCTGCTACCTGTCTTCAATCTGTTTAACAGAGCACATGAGGATTAAAATGTGTTAAGTACCATAAACTTTATGCTGACAATTCACAAAGGCTACAGTGACTACCAATTCCAGACAAGCAGGAGTGGCTTGTGGCAACCCAATACCAGAGAAGAAAAGATACCTAGATCTCTATAGATACCTGGAAAAGTTTTTTTTTTTTTAAGAATAACTCATAGGCCAATGCTGCGTATAAGTTTCCTTTGGCACTCCAGAGTGTCAGCCCAAGTGAACTTTTCCGTGCAAAAATTACTTTCACATACAAACCTCATGCCATTTATGAACAGACTGTGTGACAAAAGCTATAGATATATGCCTGGTATATTCATGAAACAGAAGCTAACCTCAGCTTCCAGCTTTACTATGACTATTACTCTGCTCTCTCTGGAAGATGTAATTTCTCAAGGGGTATCCGTGCCACTCTACAACAGCAGGTATCACAGAGCATAGGGTGGTGTCTTAAAACTAAAACCAAATTTACTATGACATGAACTTTAGTGGACGACTGACCATCTCCTCACCTAAAAGAAGCATTAGGTAGACTTTCAGATGCTAATACAGTACATCTAATCTGGAAGAAGATTAAGTTAAGACTACAGGCAGTGAGGCCAGAGGAAACTTAAATAAACTAGATAACTCAGAAAACCAGTCCGAAAGCATCTCTGAAAGAAATGCATAAATCAGCTACTTATTTACTTATCCTTGTCAAAGTCCTGTACAGTAAATTAGTGTTTATATTCCACCGATTAAGCCAGCATGATATCATCTACAGGGGTAGAGGTGAATAATATAATGCTAAAGCCACTCCATATGTGCAGGGCAGAGGCGGGACTCGAACCGACGACGCCCACAGAAACTGGCACGACGTTTTGAGAGCGAAAAGGGTCGCCGCCGGGCTAGAGGGAAGCAGCTTCGGGGCCGGAAGCGACAAGGGCACTTAAGCAAGCCTTGCACGGAGTGGGGGGGTTTCAGTCTGGGAAAAGCGGTGGGCAGAGATGCGGGGGGCTGACATCTGGGGGGGGGCAAGGGGAGTCTAGAAATGACGCCCCCCCCCAAAAAAGGGGGGAGGGAGTGGAACCAACGGAAGCCCGGCTCCTGGCAGGCAAGGATAGAGGCGGCTCGCCAGCGGGGCAGGCAGGAGGGAGGCGCGGGAGAAAGCGAAGGAAAGGCCCTGCTCTCTCCTGCCGTCCTGCCCGCCCGCGAGGCTTCCTTCTCGGGTGAGGGGGAGCGAACGCAAAGCCGAGTCCCGCCCCTGCCAGGCGCCCTACCTGCGGTCCTCGGCGGCCCAGGCGCAGCGAACTCAACGCGTCACCGCCGCCCTCCTCCTCCTCCTTCTCCACCTCCTCCTTTTCCTCCCTTCCTCTCGTTCTCACCCGCCCGCGTCGGCGCCTGCGCTTTAGAGCCGCCCCGCCGAAGCGACGCGGGGACCGCCGAGGAGGAAAGAGTGGGCTTGACCCTCGCCGGCTTCGAGTGCCGCAGCTGTAGCGATTCTGCCGCTGCCGCCGGCGCTGTAGCTGCTGCTGCTGCTGCTGCTGCTGCTGCTGCTGGGCGAAAAAGAGTGCGGCCGCCCGCCCTCTAGCGCTGGAGGACTCTCGGCTGGCTGGAGCGGGGGGTGGGGGGTCTTCGATAGGGCAGTACGGAGCTTATGACACGGGCCAAATACTCCGAATTCTCCCGGAGCCTCGATTTGAGTCATATAGCGAGGAAGGCTATTGTTATTTCTGCCTGCCCACATGCAGAGCACGATTTCCCTAGCTTTCCATGGCTCCTTGGCGGCCACCGCTTTCCCTTGAAGGAGAACCTGCCCCCTTCGGTAGATTTCTTGCAGCCTCCCTTGACTTCCTCCCTCCGTTAATAAATAAATAAATAAACAAGAATTGTTTACCCTTCCTTGTTGCTTTCTTTAAAAACGGCACGGAAACAGAACGCTGAAAAGCCAAGCCTGCGTGTTGTCTTACAAGATGGGCAAAGAAAGCAGAGTTGACCCTTGGAGGTGACATTGAATGATTTTTTAAGTACATATTTGTACATGTTGAATATCGTAGAAGATAAGCTTCAGGTTAAATATTAGTCCTGCCAGAGCGTTTTTACGACCTGAAGAGTGAGTTGCAGTTCTAAAAAACAACAGAAAGCTTGTTTTTTTTTCTGTTCTCATGAAGGAAGAGGGGAAGTTAGATTCCTCATGCTCTTCTGAAGGTCTGAAGAAAGGCCCACTCAACTGAAGACACCCCCCCAAAAAAAGGAATAGAGAGGAGCAGACCCAAGTTATGACAGCCCCAAACCTTCCCTCGAGGGACATGGCTGTGATGCCAGTACAGTTAAGCCAAAAAGAGGGTGGTTGCTGGTATGTGCAATCCGACTTAGGGCCATGCCAGTAAGAATTTCAAAACATGCTGAGATGTTTATAAAGTGGTTTCACCATTCATACGCTGTGGTGCTGGAGGAGAGTCTTGAGAGTCCCCTAGACTGCAAGGAGATCAAACCTATCCACCCTGAAAGAAATCAACCCTGAATGTTCACTGGAAGGACAGATTTTGAAGCTAAGACTGCAGTACTTTGGCCCCTCATGAGGAGAGAGGACTCCTTGGAAAAGTCCCTGGTGTTGGGAAAGATTGAAGGCAAAAGGAAAAGAGGACGGCAGAGAATGAGATGGTTGGACGGTGTCATCGATGCAACCAATATGGATTTGACAAAACTCCGGGAGGCAGTGGAAGATAGGAAGGCCTGGCGAGCTCTGGTCCATGGGGTCACGAAGAGTCGGACACGACTGAATGACTGAACAACTCCTGCATCCTAGGACAACACTTGATATGGATTGAGCACAACTTCAGGTGGCTCTTGGCCATATTGGCAAGATAATGCTAAATTCTTAGCTGAAGGTCAGTTATGTTTTTAAGATGGGAATAAAAGGTTAAAGCTGGGCTCATGTGGCAGTGCTGTTACCTAACTTTTCAACTGATGGGTAAACCCAATGGTGGTTTCCTTTTGAGGAGCCATACACTGGATTGTAGTCAAAAAGTTTCAAGTGATTTCTCCAAACCTCCATCTCACTAGGTTAGGGCTAAGGGTGGCCCTCAAATTGTTGGAGTGCAGCTCCCAATATTCTTCATTCTGATTTATACTGGCAAGGACTAGCAGGATCTGTTCTGAAAACATACAGACGACCATGTTCTTTTCATCCTTTCACCAAAAGAAGCTGGCTAGGTCAGTCTCAGATTGCTACAGGAGAACTGATCATGTCCTCATCTTCTTGGATCCTGTTGCACTGAACAGTTTATATACAGGAAGTCTCTGTTGGGATTTGTGTGTTGTCTCTACTGTCTTTCCAGAAGCAGGAAAGACCTTCCTCTTTAGGCAAGCTTTCCCTGAATGAGGGACTACCTATCATGTGACTTTTAGATGGATTACCATGCATGATTGCATTGACTGATTTCATAAGTGCACCTGTGTTTTCTATGTTAATTTCCAACCCTCATAAATTGAATTTTTTTCCTTTAACTATATGCATGCTGTTTTTAACTTCAATGTTACTTTTTAATGTTGTATGAAACCTCTTCTAATTCCTTATTCTTAATCTTGAATATGTCTTAAATGTTCTGGACTGTATAGACTGTATATTGTCGCTCATTATTATAAGCTGCCTTGGGTCCATTTCCAAGAAGATGGGGTATAAATAAATAAATAAATAAATAAATAAATAAATAAATAAATAGTGTACACTTAAATTTCCATGAGAAATTCAAAAAACTGCTCTTCGATCCTTGCATTCCCGAAGGGTAGCACCCCTGCTCTTTGATCCTCATTTTTCTGAAGGGTAGCACCCTTCGGGAAAGTGATAACTGAAAAGCAGGCTTTTGAATTTCTTGAAACCACAGCACCCTTGCTGTGGTCATGAGAAATTCAAAAACCTGCTCTTTGATCCTCACTTTCCCAAAGAGCAGCACCCCAACTGTGGTGCTACTCCCTTCGGGAAAGCCAGAGAGAAGTGGTGGTGGCTTGTGAGCTCATTCGTAGCCCCAGTTTACTCTCCAGCCATGGCGCTTTTGGGACGCCCAGAGCACCGTGGCTGCACAGTAAACTGGGGCTATGAATGAGCCCATGCGCTGCTACCTCTGCTTTGCCCTGCTCTCTGCTTGGAACACAGTGGCATGCTTCGTGCGGAGGTGCCGTGAATGTGAGGGGGTGATGTCATGTCCCCGCAGAAAGGGCCACACGACACCTTTGGCACCCATGCCATAACATTCTCCAACACTGATCTAGACGATACTTTCTTACTACCGTTCACACTTGTTGCAAAACAGCCCTGACAACTGCATTGTATTTGGGTAAGTAGTGGTTAACTGATGAAGAAAAGAGCCAGCTTCTGGGATATTCTGTTGCTTCTCATTCACTTGATGAAAGATATGTGAGATAAGTAAACAGTACAAAGAACCCACTGGTCGCTCAACTTCTTCTGTCCAGAAGGAAGCAAACATGGGCTGAGGGTACAGCTTTGTTTAGTGAAGCTGAATGGTGCAACTGTGTCTTTGATATATGTCCTGATGGATCACCACTGAGAGGCAGAGCAAGAAAATCCACATCTATGATTTCCTAAGAATGTGACCTTCCCCCTCCTTTTGGGGAAGGAGCATTATGGTAATACTTGGCTAGCAACATTTCTCTAATGCCAAACCCAAATAGACTACTGGGAGATGAAAGTGTAAATGTACACATATAAACTGTATATAGGAATTTGAAAATATGCCAAAAAGGATTCATGCTTAGCAATCTCACTGACTGAGTGAGAGAGTTGGGTTTTCACATGAGTCTGTTTTATTATTATTATTATTATTATTCATGGACACTTTTAAAAAAAGAAATCCTCCTTATTGTGCAGTCCATTCTTAATGCCTTACTCTAATAAGATGCACACTGTTTCATTATTTATTTGTATTTATTTTAGAGTATTTTTACCCCACCTTTCACCTTGGAAAAGGACCCAAGGCGGCTTACAGTAATGAGGGATAATATAAAGTCCAGTACAATTAAGACATGTTCAAGTATTTGTTCAAGTATTTGAGAACAAGGAATTGAGGGACATCTTACAGCATTAATAGACAACATTACATTAAAACAACAAGGTTATAAGTAGTCATAAACACAACTTCTGTGTTAACCCATAGATTCATATAAAATAGACATTGTATTCCATCATTCCATCAAAGTGAAAACAATTGCAGCTGGAGAAATGCTTGGAAAGCAAGCAAGAGTGTTCTTTGGAAGACGACTTGAGTGACTGCCTAGATCCAATGGAAAGTAGGCCTTCTTAGAATGGGGTCATACCACCCATGGGCCTCTGACCTTGGACTGATACTCCTGGGCTATTAGCTGTACTAACAGGCTGATGGAATGGGTGGGTTGAACAACCGAATGAGGGCAATGGGTTTCCTCACACCTGTCTTAAAAAATGACACTGTGGTATCTCCAGAAGCTAACAAATGCTTCAAAAACTCTCTAAAACAGCCTTTTCAGACTATCCATGCATGTTGTGCAGACATCAATAAAGGATTCCAAACCCAAAGATAAGCAATGATGAATGTAGGTGTAAGAGACACTTGGCTGAAGATGACACCAGCAGATAAAAGAAGAAATACATACAGTATATACAGTTAACTCCCTGGGGGCACACTTGAGCATGGGAGTGGATACGACCCATAGGCTGCCCTTTGCATACCCCTGAGGGAGGAAATTGTAGTCATACTACCGTACTACTTGGAATCTCACATAGAAATCTCCCTTCTTGTTTCTCCTCTAGCCTTGCTCTAGTATCATGATTCTTTCTAGGCACTGAGCAGCAACACTGGCCTGCTAACCATGTTACAAGGTCTAAACACCATACTATTCTCCCTCTAGTTTTATTGGTTAGATGATTGTCACTGAATTGTGTGAGTGGTTTGTGTAATACTTTCCCAAGTTCTCTTCTGAGCTTTTGTCTTATTTTGACTTTTCATCATTTTTCTTTCTACTTTTTAATAAAAATATTTTAACAAGGTGTGGTCCTTGGGGGAAGAGAGTGAGTGTGATTGAACAGTGTCTTGTCTAGAGCAGTACTTGTTGGTAACTTTAGGACATTTTTGGTACTTTGTCCTCACTGGTAGGGGTTGGTGTGCAAATGCAAGTAAACAACCAAGTTTAAGTTCTGCCTTTGGAAATAAGACAATTGAAAGCTAGGAGTATAAGAGCCATCTGGGCACTCAAAACAGGCATCCCCCTGGGAATTTTTAGTCATGAATTACATGGGGACCTTTGAGGAAAGCTATTTTATTTATTGAATGAATTCCTGTTTGCCTAGCTTAGTAGGCTACAATTAGTTTATTATATCAATGGGGACTGATTCACTAGGCCTATTCTAGTTGCAACTTACTACGCTAAGGAACAGCATGTCAACCATCATGTGCTCTCAAGTCATTTCTTACTTACGGTAGCATCTTTTTTGGTTTCCAAGGTTTGGCGTACCAAGGAGTAGCTTGCCATTCCCTGGTCATCTCAACTGACGGATTTTGAAAGGACCAGTCCAAAAATACTATAGTAAATTTTTCAATTTCCAGCTCTTTCTAACAGACAGCACAGAACAAGTAGAAGAAATAGTTTAAAATTTGCATTTGAAGCACCAAATTGTCTCCAGTGAACTCAGCATAGTGTGTTTGGGATTGGATCTAAGGCTGAATTACGACCATCTTCTCTTGTAGCTGAAAATAATGTGTGTGTCACTTCCTAATCCCTGCATATAAATGTGTGTTCAATGTTCAGGATATTTCTTAATGTCAGAACACCCTGTGCCAACGTCTGATTAGATAGCCTACTTTGATATTCAACCTATTTTATGTTAAATGTTAGTTAAAGATTCATCAGATTTGACTGGTCACAGTGCTTTTCTTTAGAAGCTGGCCCTACCATTAAGCAGAGTGAGTTTGCCGGTGGCATGTGCTGGGAGACAGCAGCAAAGCTCCTGAAAGAGATTCCAGTATGCTGTATGCCTGTTCCAGGACCCCTAAAACAACTTGTTGCCTTGAGATGAGTGGAGGCTGCTACCCCACATCTCTATGGAAGAAAGAGACATTTTCAAGTTGATCCAACTCTTTGGCATGGAATGGGAGAGGTGGGTTGTTGTTCCTTGAGTAAGCCCTGCTTCCTTTCCTACCCCTTCACACCAAGGCTAACTCTTTTCTTCATCCCACTAAGGTCACACACTCTTCTATGCAGCAAAGATCCTGGGAGACTTCCAGAATCAGGTTTAAGGGGGGGAGGGTGCTAGGAGGTTTGATTGGCCTCCCTCCTTATCATCCAGACTATTGGCATTCCCCCCCCCCCTATATTTTCACTCTGCAAGAGCTTGCAAAGAAATAAAATGGCTTGCAAGCAGTACATAAGTTACGGTATTGTTTTTTCCCCTTGCTAAAGTTTGCTCACTTGGAGAAGGCAAGGAACCAGGCATCAGTGAACACTGAACAGTGAAGAAGGATCTGTGTGTGGTGTGGCTACAGTGCTTCCCTGAGAATCTCCTTCTGGATCAAGGACCTTGGCAAGTGCCCATCGCTTCTGATCCTGCAAAACACGTCATGGCACAGCTATAGCCACCTGCTACTGGAAATAATGCGTGATCATTTCCAATCTCTCTTTAAAAGGGGATAGAAAATTTGATCTTTTGACTCGTAGCATCCCTAGCTAGCAGTACCACGGAGAAGGGAACCACTGGCCCCTGTGCCATTAAGCCAGTATTGGCTATATGTGCCCTTGAGACATTGTTGGACTACAACTATTTCCCCTGGCCATTGCCCATGCTATCAGATAAAATGGAAGTTAATGGTATCTGGTGGGGTGTAGGCACCACCTCTGGGGTGAAACCTGACAAGGAATGCCGCAGAGAATCAAATTAGCTTTGAGTGCATAGAAAAATACTTGAGGGGACTAGCTTGTTTGTTGCCATGATCATAACTGGGCTGTCATAAGAAGAAGTCTTGACTCACAAAAAGCTGGCCAAAGGATGAGATGTGACTGAGAATAAATGGATTGGCATGCTTAAAATAACACTGTTTGGGGGCATTTCTAAATATTTTGCCTCTGCTGGCTTTGTGTGTGTCTGATGTTTTGTTTTTTTTTAATTCTGCTAAGGGTTAACACAATGACAAGGGGAAATAAATGGCTTCAGGCTGCCAACATAGCTTGTTGCAAGCTTTCTCCCATCTGGTTCAGTGCATATAAAATATTTAAAGCCAGTGTCAAAGGACCCAAGAGTAATTGTATATGCACAGAAACATTGTATCATTTTCTTTGAACAACACATTCCAGGTAGAGAGAGGAAAATTAAGTGAAGTAAGATGGAAAGAGATTCTTTGGGAGCAAATTAAACAGGGGTCATCAGATCTGTTGTATAAAGCAGAGTAAGGCCAAATTTAATGCTCATGGCTGCCCACTTAAAATAGATTTCTAGGGGCACAATCTTTTCACAGATGTTTGTAATAGGTCAAAAAGTAGTTTAGGCAAGTGTTTATCTTAAGGAGTGGCTTTCTCTGATGTCAGTTTTACCTTCTGCACCTATTTGTTTCTACTGCATTGTTGTCTGAGTAAGTGTATCTTCCAAACCTTGGAACCATGGTATGCCCATTGAATTAGTGGGGATTTGATGTGTCAGCTCCTCCATAAATTTGATTCAACAGGCCTGCCCTGGTTGTGACTTAGGATTTTGCCATTATGTTAACAAAACATGGAAGTTTTTAAAAAACGTATTACTTATTAGTTTTTTTTAAACCCAGTTGTTATTATTCAATAACTAAAAGAGAGGTTCTCAGACTTTCATGAACTATAAAGACCACTCTGTGTAACTCTTCCATGAAGTAAGAGAACAGACATTTATTTAGGACAGGGAAAAATAATATTTCTAGACTTTTTTTTCAGAATCCCACCTTCAGTGTACTCAACAGAGACAATTTATTGCATTCAAATAATAATTCTAACATAAAATATAAACCTGAGATATGAAGAATGTCTCATTCATGTGATCATGATGGGATGAAGCAAGATGTGGTCTCTTCTGTGACAAGAGTCCTGTGCTTTTAGAAGATCATTATTAGGACCCTTATAAGTCAGATGTAACATTATGAGACATATCGCACACATTGAATTATCAGTGCTCCTTTATGGTGTAGTAGGCCACAGCACAGAACTTTCTGTGTGATGAAAAATGTGGTAGGAAGTGAAACAAAAAGGAGTAGTAGGATAGTTTGCTCCAGTTCAGTGAGGCCTGCCTGATAGAAGATGGGAAGCATATAGATCCAGTTTGAAAACACACTGGAGGCATTTCATCCAAGGCAAAGGGCTCCCAGAGGCAGAGCTTAACATTGTTTTCCCACCAGCTCTGGACTTTAAACAAAATAAAGTACAACCACGCCCACCTAAGCACGTCCCAGCGCATTTTCCAAGTACCTGGTCTCCGAAGGTGAAAAATTTCTGATGCGGATGTAAAGCAGTGGGTGCCGGTCTCCCCTTGCCTTGTGTTTGGTTTTTGTTTGTTTGTTTGTTTGTTTGTTTGTTTTTTGCCCCCACCCCTTTAAGAGCCTGAAAGAGCCTGGAATGGTTCCTGGAGCAGCTGGAAGGCAGAGCGGAGGTGAGCCTGCATTTTTTCTCCCCTTTTTTCTCTCTCCCCTCACGCAGACAGGAGCAAGGAAGTGTGGAGGGGTGGGAACACAGGAAGAGCAACAAACCCCCAAGATCTCTGATCCAAATTTAAGTGGCCAGTGGATCTTAGGGGTTGTGTAAAAGCGCCCATAGTGTCTTTTCTTCATGGAGGCATATGCTATTCTGGAAATGTTGGTCAAATTGTTCCTGTCTTGTCTAGGAAACAAGGGGAGCTTTCAAGCATTAACAAAACCCATATTTTGGATTCACTGTGGTTTGTTGCTGAAGCTACAAATTACAGAGCAGGTGGTTTAGCGGGCAGTGGTTTTTCTTATTCCTTTCTCTGCCACTACAGACATCTTATGATCAGGACCTGAGAGGGTCTTTTCAGTGGCTGCTCCCAGGCTATGGAATGCCTTCTACACTACAGGTTGTCTTCCTTTCCTGTTGTATTTCCAGGGCTTCCAATTAAAAGCTCTTCCTTTTTAGGTAGGCTTTAAGCAAGAAATTAAATGGGACAGAAACAAGGTGAAGTGCAGTACATTCTTAATTTTGGGGTTTTCATAAAATAAGAGTTTTAGGAGTTTTCGAAACATAAAGTATTTAGAACAGATTATTTTTCCTAGTCTTTTAAATATTATATGTTTTCAAATTGTTTCAACAGGGTAATTTATTATGCATGAATTTGGATATGGTTTTCTAATCTGTTTGGTAGCTGCCTCGGGTCCCCATATTAGAAGAAAGACAGCAAAGTAATTTATATATAAAACTTTTTTTATTTGTTTCTCTCCCAACCCTTTCAGAAACCCTTTTACAGAATTGGCAACTAAGAAAACAGTTTTCTACTCTCTCTGTCTCGCACTGGATCCAGGCCTATGGCTTGGTAGTAGAGGAGGGCTTACACTTCACCACCAGCCAGATTTCAACAAGCTATACCAAGGCAACTGTTGTGTTCTTCTCCCAGGCAAAATGTCACTTTAACTTTGCAGCCTCTTAAGCATCACACAAATTGAAGCCACAAATGTATGATCTCTTGTGGAAATAATAAAGGTTAAGAGGAAGAGAACACAGTTTGTTCTTAGAGTAACAAACAAAAAAAACCCACTACATATAAAGCATTTTAACAGAGAGGGGACATACCATCAAGAAAGAATCTAAGTTTCACCAGCTACTATCTAGCTTTTGACATGTTATTTCTCTGTAATTGAAGCCTTATGACCATCTCGGTTTATGACCTTTATAATCAGATTTCTGTGCCCAGCTTCTACAAAATTACTCAGAGTTGATGACAAGTATTTATTTTGAAAAGAACATTGTGGCCAAACAACTCATTCCATAATACACACTGATATCTGTGTTTTTCAGTCAGCAATACTTTCTGTATCCTCTTCCTGCACTCATTTTATTATATACAAAAAGTGAAGTTTTAATTATTAGTCAGAGGATATTTCCAGAGGGACAGTAGTGATCCCAATCAAAATATATTGTTTTTCTATTCTATCTTTCTTTATTAGAAGGATTTGTTGTTGTGTTTGCGGGCTGGGACGTAGAATGGGTAACAAAAGGATTCAAAAGCATTCTGATAAGAAAGAATAAAAACGGAAGTGGTAAGAGCGCATAAAAATTCTATGAATGAGACAGAATGACTTTGCAACCCAAAGTCTTCAATACAAGTACCCAGAGTCAGGTTGCTCTGTTAGTGGCACCCCATTTCCTGAAATTTAGGGGCCAAAATCTGAGAGTGGGAGCAGTCACTTCAGCAAGAACTGCAAAATAGTCTTGTTGTGACAGAAGATATTGTGTGACCAATTTGAAGGCCTGCAAGTGAGTTGTAGGAACAGTAGTAAAAGCAGAACCTCCTCTGTAGCACACAAAGTAATGAGAAGGAGGAAGTGTAGCTCTGAATATGCCTAAATGGAGTGTCCTGCAGCTGTGAGACTTTTCCAGCCAAATCTAGGACTGCCAAGTTGACAGCATCCCATGTCTTCTGATGTCTGCCTCAAATCCTGAAACCGGGAGGATGGACCTCGAAAACTAAACCTGTGGACCAAAGCCTGAGACTTGGTATGTAACCTTAATCCAAAGTATTGGGACAATCAGTTATAGGGAGCTGTTATACAATACCACCTGGCAGACAAAAAATAAAACCACCTGAAAATAAACTGGGAGAAATACAGCATGATGTAGTGGCTAGAGACATGGGCTAGGGCTCAATAATTATTTTTGTTGTCATGTGCTGTCATGTTTTAGTGACCTTATGAATGAGTGATCACCGAAATGTCCTGTCATCAGCAGGCACTTTGTAAACTCAAGGCTGTAGCTTCCTTGAGGGAGTCAGTCCTAGAATTGTGAAGTCGGAAGGGCCTCCAAGACCATCCAGTACACACACACACACACACACACACACACACACACACACACACACACACCATGCAGGAATACAAATCAAAGGATGCTAGGTGGTTGTCCAAATTTCTTGTGAATGTATCCAGTGTTGCAGCACTCCCCACCTCATGAAGTAATTGGTTCCACTGTCATACTGCTGTATCAAGAATCAATCTGTGGTCTCGTGTTTCCTTGCAGCCATTCTGGCCATATGGCCGCAGACTTGCACAACACTGGCTCTTCGGCTTGAATACGGAGATGAGGATCGCCCCTAGAGTCAGACACAACAAGTACACATTTACCTTTACCTTTACCTATGGCCTTGGAAACCATTCATACACTAAGATGGAGCATGTCTGGAGCCAATGATGTTATGGACCCTCCTAGACCTGAAGGTGGGCCATCATCAAAGCTGTTGACAGCCACTTTGTCATAGAATGTTGTATGCCCCGAATGACAGAACTTATTGCCATTTTCGTGACCAGTTTACCAACGCATTGGTAAAAGTATGTCACGGGGGGGGGGGCATCATTAGTTCCTGGCAGATAATTTATTTTTAAAATTTCTATCAGACGAAACATCAAAAAGTTGGTATACTAACATCACGGGGGTGATCACCATTACTGCCATGCAGATATTGTGCAGTGTGATTCTGCAGGAACAGCCAGTGTAACAGTGGACACTTTCTCAACCCCCCCCACACACACACACATATCAAGGGGTTGATTTGCCCTTTGACACAAGAGAGAAAATAAACTGGTAGCATAGTGTAGCTGGCCATGAGATGAAAATACAAAGTAATAAATCAATCTTGCTAAAAGTTCTTGGGACATTCCACTCAGTATATGTACCATGTGACCATGAACCAATACAACAGAGGTATGGAAAATCACTTGTTACCAGGGCCTTAAAGATACTCTGGCATCAATAGTAATGGGACTGAACCTCAGTGTCTCCTAACTGGGGTTGTCATGGTTTTTTAAGGGAGGAAGTCTGGGAAAGAGATCAAAAACTGTAAATGATGTCTGTCTGAACGAGTGAAATCTTAAAGCAGGCATAAACTTTTAACTTAAAATTACTTTCTCTGCATCTTATGATATATTGTTTACTTAACAGAGCCAGTCACTCATTTTTCTCTGCTCTTTCACATTCATCTTTGGAGGACTGTCATCTGCCCTTTGGACCGAGGTGGTTGCCTGACTTAAAGAGGCTAGAAGGAGACAAGAATGCCATGTATGCTTGGAACACTGACACCCAAGATGGCGGCAGGACTGAAAAGTTGTTGCCGCTGCTGCAATGGTACCTTCCACTCTGCCTCAGTCTCCAACTTTTTTGGGTGCAAGGGTGGCAGCACATTGAAGGGAGGGTAGATCCAGGCAGGGAGATCCCTCTGGATCTCACCTGAGTCATGGAGGAGGAAGACAAGAGGGGCAAAGAGTTCAGGGAGAACCAGAAGGGCGAGTGGGGTGAGGACCATGGGGGTGGTGTTTGAGTGGATGGACTCTTCAATGAGGGGGGTTATTTGGGAAGGGAGACAAGAAGGGAGGGTTATTTGTACCTCCAAAACAGTAAATACTGACTTTTTTCTTCTTCTCACTTTTTTTTGTCTGAAACAGGCAGATTTACAACCCTACACATTATGTACAGCATTTCTACATTAATATTAATGTATCAGGTTAGAATCATGTTCTGAAAATGTAATTTAATGTGTTTTCTTTACCTTATTAAAATCCTTTCTATGCAAATGTGGCAGGGCAAGGTCACACATTGCTTGGCTATCAAAGTAGGTAGTAGCAACCCCCAAAAGAATGAGAAACACCGCTCTATCCAGTGACTGTTAAGGGCCGGATTGGAGGAATCCTGCCAACTGTCATTACCCAGTGGTCTTATCATGGTACTGTACTGTAGTTTAAAATAAAAAAGTTGGAGCATTTTTAATGTTTATCTGAAAATGAGTTTCAACAGATTAAAAAAATGAAAAAGGTCATACCCAAGGTTAGTGTTTTTAGACCTCATTAGCATTTTAAAAGTTGTTTGATGTTTCAAACATTAACAGTTATTGGATCTTTGACCATAGCAACATGCTGTGACCTGGCATGGTCATTATTTTTAATAGATTTTCTAACTGCATGTTTAGTTTCATCCATGTGAAGGTGAAACTGCCTTAAGAGGAAATGAGGGATTGATTCCTTCCTCTGTGACACCTTTGTTCAGCTTATCTTGGGGGTGGTAGAGCTTGTAAAATTCTGAAATAAATAAATAAGAAAGAAAGAAAGAAAGAAAGAAAGAAAGAGAAATTGGCTCAAAAATGGAGGCCCTGTTTTGAATTTGCAAGAAGTCAACAGGCTGGATCTTCTGAAAGTCTCTAATCCAAAGGATAGCCATAATTTAGAATCAACTTAGCTGTGCATGACCACAGCTAAGATGTGTACTCAAAAGTGATTCACACTGTTTACTCTGAGGTAACTGAGTACAGATGTGGTCATCAGGAAGGGATCAGGCAAGGAGTCTGCTCTATTTTCCATCTTGCTGATAATCAAGTGGATTAGAAGCAGGAGTGAGAATAGGACCGTTCAGGCACCCAGTCTGTTGCAATGCAGAGCTTGCATGGAATCATTGAGAAGACATGTCCCACAACTCTGATCACCTTTGTCTCATCAACTCTCCATTGCCATTCTGAGCGCTGGCAGGCTGCCTATCTTCCAACATTCTGTGCATATCCATGCTTTCTTCTTGCATTAGGTAGTGACACAAAATAACCAGCCATGCTAGCATACAAGCAGTACTTTCAGTCAACAGTTTGGGCAGATAATAGGCTCATCTATCTATCTATCTATCTATCTATCTATCTATCTATCTATCTATCTATCTATCTATCTATCTATCTATCTATCTATCTATCTATCTATCTATCTATCTATCTAAAAGAACGGAAACCTCTTGGAATGGGCAATAATGAAATCTAGTTTGAACATGCCTATATTCTTAAACCCAAAGGGAAAAAAACACAGTGTCCCAGTATTTCTATAGAGGAACTAGCCATGTAGGTAGTTGTTGCTCTTGTTACTTGCCATCAGGGCCCTTCCAATTTATCCTGACTCTAGGAATGAGCAGTCTCCAAAGTTTCTTGCCTTCAACAGCCCCCGCTCAGCTCATTCAAACTGAAGCCTGTGTCTTCCTTGAGGAATTCTGTCCATCTTTTTTTTTGGTCTTCCTGCTTTCCCTGCTGCTCCAACCTTTCCCCATCAATATTGTCTTTTCCAGAGAAGAGTGCCTTCTCCTGATGTGCACAAAGTGATTGCATCACTGCAGCCTCCAGAGATAGCTCAGGCTTTATTTCCTCTATAGAACTCACTTGCTGGTCGTTCTGGCAGTCCAGGGTACCTGCAAAGCTCTCTTCAAGACCAAATTTCAGGGAAATCAAATTTCTTCCTCTCAACTTGCGTCACTGTCCAGCTTCCACACTTATCCATGCTAGGCAGTTTGTTTCCAGAAAAGCACAGTAACCTATTTGTCATCACATGCAAAACTACCCCCTCTTCATTTCATTTCATACTTAATCGCTGTGCTTCATCTCCCTGAAGTTTGAGTAAATTGGAAGCTTGTATTCCTCCAGAATTTGCATGTGTCGCAGGATGATGAATTAAAGCTTAAAACCATATTACTTTTAACGAAAGGGGCTTATAAATCTTAATAAAACCTCGACAGAGATGCATATGAGACATTTAGTTGAACACGGATTTCAGAAAGAAGATGCTTATAGTGGCATCTAGTGGTATATTTGAGACATTGCCCACAGTTCTATATAATTCTATTTACGAATTCTATTTACCAGTCACTTTTCTGGGAGAAATAGTTTATAATAAGCTTTGGAGCTAGGTAAGGTGATTATGGAGGTGATGTCATGCATTAAGGTTGTGATTTAATATGAGCATAATGACATAGGTTGCACCCAGGATTTATTTATTTATTTATTTATTTATTTATTTATTTATTTATTTCAATTTTAGGCCACCCATTTGACTACAAGAAGACTTTGAGTGGTTCACAACATAGTAAAATAACAAACACTTAAAATAATTA
>JAHTLZ010003526.1:55409558-55524318 GCA_023846285.1 Phrynocephalus versicolor
AACAACAACAACAACAACAACAACAACAACAACAACAACAACAACAACAACAACAACAACAACAACAACAACAACACTCTACATTCAGGCTTTAAAAAACTTTTTCTCTGGCCGTTTCTCCTGTTGCAAAACAATTCACTGTCTACATTAATAAAAGGCAATACATAAGAGGCAATTGTGCATCAGGCAGTAATTTAATCTCAGGGAATTTTCTGCAGTCCTATCAAAGTGAAGTATTTGGTTTGAGTGATTTATGAATGACAGAGGACATCTGGCCCTGACCCAAAGTGGAGCTCAGCCATTCATGCTGCTACTTTCCCTTTTCTGCAGAAAACAAGAGACACACTAGAAAGACAACGGTATCATATCTCACATGTCAGTCTCTTCCAACCAACAGCGACAACAGTAACAACAAAAAGATGGTCAAGACAAATTATAAGCTTCTCCGAATATATCACTATGTAAGTTTCATTTTAGACCCTTGATGGTTCCTCTGATGTGATGTGCCTTGCAAATTGGACTTTCCTATGCTTACTAAAGTTGTCTTTTGTTACTCTCACACATGTCATTGTGGTCCATCTTGCAGATGAGCAGTGAGCGGGTTGACTTAAGCACAGATGTGTTGTGGTATCTGACACCGAAGTTCAAGTGGGATTAGATGTTATAGAGTTAAAAGAAGATTATGGTGCATCTGGCAGAAAAGGGGGTTTTACAAGAAAATAATTTGCAGGGATTACAAAGGGATAACGCTTCTAATATAGACACGGCATGTGGGTTTTGTTTTGTTTTTTGATGAAAATACAGTAAACCCCTATTTTTCAATTTTGGGGGCAAAGGAGTATTTCATGAATTGAGTTTTCATTTATTTGAAGTGTTTCATTTACATAACTTTTCCAAGTTTCTTTTTCCTTTTTAGTCTTGTTGTTAGACATAGTCTAATCATAGCACTTAATTTTTTTTTTACTCTTCTCAGTGGATCACTTAGCATTAATAATAAAAAGCAATGGGTTTGAAATTAACTGGCACACAAGTAGTACATTCAATTTTTTTTTAATTTGGTATATTAGGAATGCAGATTCCTTGCCAAAAAAGCCACATTTGTAAAATCATCTCCTCCTGGCAATGCAAAGGATTGAGAGATTCTTTTGCTTCAAGCCGCTGTGAACCATTGATAGGTCACCTGATTTATGCTGGATTTCGCTGCTGAAATTAAACCACAGGAATTGTAGGGATGACTGCCAGTTGGCCTGCCCCTCACCTCTGTGCCTTTTGTGTGGTACAAACGAACTGCTTCACCCTAGCTGACCCTCTCATAATAGCAAGCTGTGGAAGGAGGGAAAAAGTATAACGAACAGACAGGTTTTGCTTCCCATATGTTTCCCAGAAGTTCTCTTTCTCTCTCCCCCTACCTAGGGAATTCAGCAAATCACTCTCTAGCGTCCTAATATAGACCATGCAGAATGAAGTTTAATGCTCCTTCAGGGAAGTAAATCTTCACTTGTTTCAATTTTAATGTGGGGAAAAAAATCAGTACTTTCCTGCTCATTGGGCAAGCTGGTGAGTTTTTATTAGCAATGGAGATACATTGAAAAACAAATCCTGTTTTCTGGTTAATATGGCCAATCGATCAATATTTATTGATTCAAATTTGTTGTAAATGGAGGCCCCACCAATTACAAGTTGTTGATTTTGTTTAAAGCAATTTTTGATTTGTCAATTCATTGGGCTATAAAATGGCTTCCAAGGCACCTCGTGACACCTACTTTGCAGGAACACTTTCCCTGACTCTCCTCTACAATCTCTCCAAGTTCAGTGGAGATTGGGTTTCCCCAACCCATTTGCTAAAGGCCACTTTACTTGGGGGGGGCACTTTGTTGGTGTATAACTCAGATGTCTGAAACCCTATCTTCACCAAACATGGAGGGATTGTGGAGGAGAGTAACAGGAGGCATCTCCACAATGTTGGTGTCTCTAGGGGCATGGGGGCAATTTTCTGGGGGGGGGGATCTTTGGGTGTGTGTGCATACAATGGACATCCAAATCCCAAGCATCACCAAACATGCAGAGTTGTACAGGAGAGTCAGAGGAAGCATTCCTGAAATGATGGTGTCTCTAGGTGCCAAGGGCTTTTTATAGCATCATAATGGGGAGAGAAATCAGTTTACCAATTCATTGCTGGAAATTTGTTGAAATGTCAATTCATCAATTTGTCAGCCCAATGAATCACGAATTATGCTGAAGAGGTTTTTAAATTCATCCTCCTCTCTATTTTTTATGTACAGTGGTACCTTGTATAAAGAATTAATTGGTTCCAAATGAAATTCTGTTAAGCAAATTTTCCTTTGTACAAATTTTCGATAGGAATGCATAGAAAACGGAGTAATCCCCAATCGCCACCATTTTTATGTTGTACGGATTCACCACATAGGCAATTCTGTTAAGCAAATTTCCCCTATCTCCAGAATTTTTTATGTTGTACAAATTTTATGTTATACAAAATGTTTGTTATATGAGAGTCCACTGTATTTCCTCCCATCCTTATGCCACTTTAACTCTCATGACTCATCCTTTGGGGGTCAATGGGGTTTATAGTGAAATTGATTTATGTGTTTAGCATACCTTTAAAATGGTTTTTCCTTAGAAGACATATGATTGCCTTGTTCATGCCACATTTTACATTCTAGCACACTTTCACAGAATCATATAATTGAGTTAGAAGGGACCTATAAGGCAATCACATCCAACCACCTGCTTAGTGCAGGAATCCAAATCAAAGTACGGTGTAGCAAAGCAAAGCAAAGTGTTCTGCTTATATACCGTCCCATACCACTTTAAGTAGTCTCTGGGCGGTTTACAATTTTTAATTACAGTGTGCAGGCTACACATGCCCCCCCCCAGCAAGCTGGGTACTCATTTTACCGACCTCGGAAGGATGGAAAGCTGAGTGAACCTTGAGCCTGCTACCTGGGATTGAACCCCAGGTCATGAACACAGTTTTACCTGCAGTACAGGCATTTAACCACTGCACCACGAGGCTGACAAATAGCTTGTCCAGTTTTCTCTTGAATGCCTTCAGCAGGCTCTCTCTCTCACACACACACACATGCCCCAGGACAATTGGTTCCACTGTTGTACTACTCTACAGTGATACCTTTACTTACAAATTTAATCCGTTCTGAATGCATGCTCATAAATAGAAAAATTCATAAGTAGAGCAGCAGTTTCCTATAGGAATGCACTGAAAATGAATTAATCCATTCTGGAGGGAATGGATTAATAGGTTTTCAATGCATTCCTATGGGAAGGCTGTCCCAAGCTCCCTCATTCAAGGGCAGCTGAAGGCTGCTCTCCTGCAGCCCTGCCAAACAGCTGACTTTGACAGGTTGGACCCGTCAGAAACGTCTCTCCAGGGGTGTTGCAGAGAGCAGCCCTCGATTACCGTTGATTGAGCGGGCTTGGGACAGCCTTCCCATAGGAATGCATTGAAAACCTATTAATCCATTCCCTCCCTCTCTGTGCTGAGACTCGGGTGAAGAGGAGGAGTAAGAGGAGGAGCCTCTTGCTGTGGGGGGCCGGCAGGTTTCAAGGGGGTCATGGTGGCAAGTGCACAGGTTTCAAAGGGCTAGAGCTGAGCTGTCATCAGCTTTACAACTTTGAAACCTGCCTCCACCACCATCGTGAGGTGGTCACGATGGCCAGTGAATGGGTTTCAAAGGGCTAGAGCCGAGCTGTCATTGGCTCTAGCCCTTTGAAGCCCACCCCCAGCCACCATGAGGAGGGTCCCACTCACCACCACAACCCCCTCCCCAATCTCTGGGACACATGCATGTTCACATGGCTCGGGTAAGTTAGGGGGGAAGCCCACCTCCCCCTGGCCGAGCCATGTGAACATGCAATGATCCCTGGGACGGGTATATGTTCAGGCAGTTTGGCCAGGTTGGTAAGGAAGCCTCCCCCCCAAACCTGGCCAAGCTACGCAAACATGCACTGATCCCTGGGACAGGTGCATGTTCGGGTCACTCGGCCGGTTTGGGAGGGAGTTGTGATGGCCCCTCGTCCTTCTTCTTGGTTGTTTCGATCTCTTTGGATCATAGTGCCACTAGGGAGATCCATGCTCTATTCACATTTTGGTGTGAGATGTCTGAACCAAACTAGTGCCAAGTCTAATGTATCTCACTTCCGAAGTGGTAATACAGTATGCCCCCATTTATCATGGGGGTTAGGAACCCAAAGCAACTTGCAATAAAGGAAAATCCACGCTACGTGGATGCAGGATCGGATTGGGAATGGGGGGGCTGTCTGGGGACTGCTACACTTACCTTAGGCCTGATAATGCTCCAAACGGGCCTCCGATAGGCTTCCTGGGCCTGTCAGAGGCCCCAGAAGGGAAACCCAGAAGGCACTTCCGTTTTTTTGGAAGCCACTTCCAGTTTTCCGGAAACCTTTTCTGGGACCTCTGACAGGCCCAGAAAGCCTGCCAGGCCCTCTCGGGGCAGTGCCAGGCCTGGGGTAAGTGCAGGAGGCCTCAAACAAGCCCACGTAGCTTGCCCTAGGGGGCCTTGCCTTCATAAACTGCAGTCCCGCAATATACCAGGACTGCAGTATATGAACTGCAAAATGGAGGGGGATGACTGTATAACATTTTGGGAGAGCCAGCCCCAAAGACAACATAGTGCTCTTTCTCCATTTCAGATACAGAAGCTGAGCAGTGCATATTACCCCAGCATCAGTGATAGGGCAGCATCCTACACTTCACCTTAAGGTAGAGGCTGGCTTAGAGGGCACAGAGGAAGCAAAGTGACATATCCGCAACTCTGTCCTCCAGCACTTCCCTGCTGCTGCCCACTCAACAGCAATGTCCCCATGAAGCACAGACTTCATTGGTCTAATTGTAGCCCAGCTTATATAACTGTTGCAAAACATTTTCCAATGCAACACTGAAAAGATCACAATAGCAAGCAGTAAAATGTAGCCACATTCCCAGTGAAGGAGGGTAACCGAGGCAGTTTTAAAAGAATGGGAATTTCTTTATGTCTGACAGCACTAAAAATTCACCCAATGTCTAATGAAACACTTCTTTCCAACAGACTTTGACAGAGGGATGCTTTCCAAGCCAAAGGAATGGAAATAGATTTTTAAGTGAGTGGAGTTCCATAACTGAAAATAATCCCCATGTTGAACACCAGTCTTCTGCCTTTCCATGTCAAATGCCATCTTTAGGGATGCAGTCTAAAGAGCCTCCTTCTCCAAGTTTGTGGAATTTTGAAAGAGTGAAGACATTTATTAAAGGAATTAAGAAGCCACAGTTTTTGTAATTGTACCAAATATTTTATCCATTATACATGGGTGTCATCCTTATCTATTCCATATAGATGTTGCCCAGGGCCTGCTGCCTTGCCACTTTTGAAGCTACAAACAGCCTTTTTCAAATTGGCTGAAGCTCAATATTCTTGTAAAGTCATCTGCCTCTTTTGTTCCTTTTAAGTGTCAGTTCTGGTTTCCTGTAGGGTTACTAGCATATGCTGTTAATGTGGAGTTAACTGCCTATTTGCTTTGCTGAATTTTTGTATGTGAGAGTAGGGCCTTTAGTGGGGCCATTGTTCATCTGATTTGATAATCTCTTGATGTGTTTATTTCTTTCATGAGTTTTGTCCAATTATCTCTTTCAGTTTCTGAGGCCAAAGAAATTAATCAATGTTGGGACAAAATAGTATTTTTGGGCTGAAAGTGATTTTCTATTTCAGCTCTATCTTCATTCATGAAGAGAAGGTTGAATAAAGTAATGCATGGAGCAGCCAAAATCCTCTTGCTTAGCTAGGCAAATAGAAGGACTTTGAAAAACAAACTGCCTCAAATTAAAACATCACAATTGACAGTATCAGCTAAATGCTAAGTCACATAACTCAGCCTCCAGTTAATAATGCCTACAAGGATCTCTTAAATGGAGACAATTCACCAACAAAAGTTAAACCAATGTGGTGGCATATGCTTTTTAATCCTAATCCTTGAGAAGTATGCACGCTTATTTGGTTACACCTGAAGCTATTGTCACATGAGTATTGTACTGTCAAATACTATTGCCTATCAAATGCCACAAAATATAGTTATAAGAACATAAGAAGAGCTTTGCTAGATCAGGCCATGGGCCAATCTAGTCCAGCTTCCTGTATCTCACAGTGCCCCTGCCAGATGGCTCTGGAAGCACATGAGACAACTAAATAGCTGTCTCCTGATACTCTCCCCTGTGACTGGCATTTTTAGGAACCCTCATTTTAAGCTTGGACATAACACATATCTCCATCATGGCTTGTAACCTGTTATTTACTTTTTAAAAATCCCCTTTAAAGGGCATCCAGGATAGATACTATCACCACATCCTGTAGCAAGGAGTTCCATAGCTGCATATAATATGGTTGTATAGCAATTATTGGTAGAAACTACAGGATATATTTTCCTCACAATTCAGAAAATAAGATTTTGTAGAGCAAGTTTCTTTCTGGATTGAGGAGTTAGGACTTTTGTTATTTCCTTATAATGTTTGTGTTTACTCCACTGAGGTGAAGGGGCATATATAGCTCTCTCTTTCCTTAGTTGATGCTCACAACAACACTTTGACATATGTCAGGCCAAGAGAAGATGACTGGTGCAAGGTGGACCAGTAAGCTCCTGAGTTCAATGTGTAGGGTTACTAAGAAAAAAATAAAATGAAATATGTTATGAGATGCTTTTGGGGATCCCAACACCCCAAAACCACACCCCACACCATGCACAAGCACCACACAAAAACCCCAAACAAATTGGAACTTTCCCATAGAAATAATAGGCAAGCTGCTCTGCAGTCTTTTCCCAGCCTGAGCGGCACTGTTGCTGAACCAGGAGGATTTGATTAATTGAAATACAACAACATCATTCACCATAGACCCTGAAGAGCCTAAGCTACTGACAAAACTCCACCTGGATTCTCCTTTCCCCCTCCACTAGATTTCTCCCCCCTCTCTTTCTCTTGCCTTCCCCTCCCCGCCACCTTGAGCTAGAAGAGCACCCCCCTGCTCCCCTCTTAACCTCTCACCCCACCATGTTTTCCTGGGTACTCCCCCCTCCCCTGTTCTCTATGCTTTGGACCACCATCTTGGGCAAGATCCATGGGGAGAGAAGGAGAAAAATGGTGACTCTTTGGCATGGCTGCATCTTCCAGAAGCAACTACATCAATCAAGAAGATTCAAGGAGATTCCAGGGCGAGACAGGAATTTCCTCATGGACAATAGGATTAATCTCAGCCAGGAGACTGCCAGGAGACCTCCCATTGTCTCTTTTCCACATACCCTGGAGAACTTGTCTCACAACTCGAGACCCTTCTGTTGACTTCCCAGCCCTCCTATTGAATTGAAGATTACCCAACCCCCCTGGACAATGTAATTTCCTTCTGCCCCATTGTTCCCAACCATCATGGCTCATAAACACCTCAATGGCAAACATTAACCCAGCCACACCTGGATTATGGGGCAGAGACTGGGTAATGTTACCAGCCCCAGGACCACCCCAGGACTGCCCTGGGAGATGCCCCTGACTGTCACCATTGGTGGCCTCCCTGAAGATCGCCACCTACCTATCCCAGGGATCTGTTCACACTCTGTGGGAGGGGAGAGGGAAAGGTATAAAAGTTTGTGACCATTTTGTTTCTGGGCCAACCATCCTGCACTGCCTTGCCATAGGGTAGTTGGCCTTACCGTCCTTTATTAGGCCTAATAAACTGGTAATTTTCCTGGACCTCTCTGTGTTGAATTTCTTCCATTGGACCTTGGGAAATTCAGCAGCGTACAGTAGGAATAGCCTACTGTGGACTCAACAAATGGGTACTTAAATCTCGATCTCCCAAATCCTAGTCCAACAGGCTAACTGCTTTCCAATGCTGACCTAATAGCTTTTTGCTGCCTGATTTCAACTGTGAGCTTTTCATTTTCATACCTCATATCCACCTCCAACTTTTAAGGAAGATAGTACAAGATTCAGGGAATAGTAATTATTTATGTGAATTTTGTTCCAAGCCCGAGAAAAGTTGCCCCCACACATTACTCTATAAATAAGTATTGTCTGTGGGAGAATTAGAGAAAGGTATTTCTACTGCTGTAGAAATGAATGCAATTGTGGTTAATTTTTAAACTCCTACTACCCTGAATAAATTATCCCATGCTTTATTTCACATTATTATGGTAATTGTACCACATTTAATAGTAATGGCCCCCAACCAAGAGATCTGGGTAATGTTTATTCAGTATAGGAGCTACTGATCTTGAACAAAGAATCCCGCCCCCTCACAAAGCTTCAGTTCCCAGAATTGTTTGGGCTGTAGCAACAAGGCCACTTTCAGAATGGTTTGAATTCACAGTATGGAGGTGCCAAAATACCTCCTTCACATCCTGATGAAATGCCAAGCAGTAATTTGTCAGGAACAATTTTGAACAAGAGTTCTGAAATTGTGGATACACATCACTTGAGGAGAAAGTGGAGGATTTTTGAATATTTGTTCCCCTGTTTCTGCAATGTACTATGGCAAATCAATGAAGTGACAATAATGCTCCCTTATATTTAAAAGAAGTTGAAAAATGATCCGGAGAATATTATGAGAGTAATACAGCTGTCGTCAAATCAGGTAGACTTGGCTCAAAAGCTTTATGTGCAACTAAACATGTAGTGAAATGTCTGCCTTTTTGTGAGATTGTGATTTATTTTAGTAGAGCTTGGAGTCCATTATTAAACAAATAAACTTTCTTTTCCTGGTAACCTGCCCCCCTTTAAACTTTGCTGATCTAGACCACAACATGCTACATATTACAGTCCCTGCAGATAAAGGACTAGAAACAAATCTGACATCAGAAATAATAATTTTTTAAAAATATAACAATGAACTAAAATAAGCCCCTTAGCCTCTCTTATTTCCATTGGCTCTTGTAAAGTTCATTCCTAACTAGATGTGCTTGTCTTTTTCTAAAAGTGTCTTCAGCATTTATTTTTGTCTTTCTTACAAGTGTTAATCCAGCTCTATGATTCTATGGATCTTGCTGTTTGTGCATACAGGTGTATCAGTGCCTTTCAATAGCTCTTAATAACCAGTACTCAGATTTTTACCTGCCACCCCCAAGGAGCGTTAGCTATCCTGAACATGCAGTAATGAACCATCACCGTGGTCACTGTAGCATGCAGCCCTAACCCATGAATATTTATTGTTTAGAACTTTGAAAATGTTTTGTATTAGCATACTCCAATGGAAGAGCTTGTGGGTGGAGACAACAAACATATATCTCTCTGTGCAAGCCTCCAGGGAGTTAGATAGGGCTTGGAAGATGTAGAAGACAGATAGGGACGGATAGGGTCTTGACAAATGTTAGATAGAGACAGGACCCAGTAAATGTCAAATTAGGACCTGATCATATGATATATAAAAATAGCAACCAAAGTCAGCAACTGAAAACCTTCATGTATTTACTAGTTATGTTACAATAAACTATTCTTATTTATTTTAAAAAGAATAGAACCTGTGAGACTCCATGATTTGAAGCGATACACTCAGCCCAAACAAGTGTTAATTTAAATGGTGGCAGCATAATTACCTGAGCATGTGACAGTCGCCATTTTGCATTTTAGTATATTTCACATTCTGGTCCTCCCCATGCTTTAGTGAATCTCTGTCTACTGAAACCATACTCCTTGAATCTGAAGAAGCAGGCTACAGTCCGCAACAGCTAATACCAGGTGAAACATATTATACTCTAGGAAATGCCAGAAGACCCTTCGCTTTTCAGTGCTTGATTAAGTTACAGTGGACCCTTGTATAACAAACAGCTTGTATAACGTAAAATTTGTACAACATACAAAATTCCGGAGATAGGGGAAATTTGCTTAACATAATTGCCCATGGGGAAAATCCATACAACATAAAATGGGATTACTCCATTTTAAATGCATTCCTATGGGAATTTGTATACAAAGGAAAATTTGCTTAACATAATTTCATTTGGAACGAATTAATTCCGTTATACAAGGTACCACTGTATTTGTCTAACCACAAAGAGCCACTTGAGTCAAAAACTACTAACAAGCGTCTGATAAAAATGAGGCTACATCAGTCAAACAAATTCCAAACCACATTTCTCAAGGAATTTTATATTTGATACCAGAACAAGTGACTGTATATCTTTCTCTGCTGGACTTGTACAACTGAATTTACACATTTAATTCAAATGAGTAATTTATAATAGTTTTCCTCCTCATGGTGCCCTCTAGAGGTGTTAGGTTACAACTTTCATCAGCTCCCCCACCCTGGCTTACTTTAGAATCAAAGCAAAAAGGCATCATTTTTTAGGTGCATCCTTAAAATAACTTGTAGTTTTGTGCCAGAACTGCAAAGGGCACATAGTAGACATATGCAACAAGTATTATTGTGCATCTGCTGAATTGCTTTCTAATCTTCATTTGTGAGTGTGACTCATTCTGAATTCTCTCCAAGTGATGTTTGGAAGGCTTCCCTTCCACCTATCTTACTCTTTGGACAGCGCTATACAGAGTTAGGTTAATGAATTGGAACACACTATGATGCTGTCTTTGGTTTCTGTCCTCCCACCCCATTTTTTTGTGTATAGAAAATTTGCATGTAGCTATGCTTACTTTAAAAATACTTTATTGTCCTAGATGGCAAGTGGCTTTGTTAAGGAGAGGCTGACAAATGAATCATTGTGGGTATTGTTACATGCTCTTGTTATACACTCAAGTTGCTATCCTTATCTCTCATTGAATAATCTTCCCTGAAATGCACAGCAACTGCAGCTTGTTAATGATGATTTGGCCAATAGACACATTTTCCCATGATGATCATTGCCAAATGCTGACTGGCACATGTCACATGATCAGTACAAATGACAAAATTGCAGCTGTGTGACAAGAGACAGCAGGCCCATAATGAGGGTGTGTGCCATCCAGGCAAACATGGATCTTACATAAGAACATAAGAACATTAAGAACAGCCATGCTGGATCCGGCCAAAGGCCCCTCTAGTCCAGCTTCCTGTATCTCACAGTGGCCCCACCAAATGTGTCTAGGAGTGCACGAGACTAGATATCTGCCTCCTGATACCACTCCCCTGCATCTGGCCCTTGAAGAAGCCTTGTTTTAAGCTTGGAGATTACACATCTTCTGTGCATCCCATAGAGCAAGAGGGCACGGACTAATACAAAGCATAAATGCTATTTTGTTCTTTGGGTGCCTTCTTTAGCACTGTCAACTGACAAACAATTCTAGATTGTAATGCAGGCTTCAGGACAGATTAACATATTATACACTGACACCGGGTTCCTTCAAGAATTTATTAAATCAATGCATTGATGGTGCTTCTTTAATAGAAGGACCCCTTCTGGGGTTCAGCCAAACAATTTATGCATTTTACATAGACACGTCAGCACTCATCTTCAATAGAGATGTGTCACATATTTCAAAACAAGCATGCGCAGATGTATGCCTATCCTCTCTAAAATTAGAAGACAGTCACTCTTGTGAAGATTAAGAACACGACAGCATTCCATACGATTCACGTGAAAATTAGATGCTTTCAGTTAACAAACACTTCCTCTCTACCTGACATATTTGCACATACAGTTATGTTCCAATTTACTGGAAGAATGGCTGTTTGTGGTTAGCTAAAGGAAGTTACTTCAATAGTTTACGAGAAAAGTCCCCCGCCTCTCTTGACACACATCCCCAGCACAGAGACACATCTTAGATATATATGAGATATAATGAATTATAAATTTCTTATTGCCACTGTTACAGTATAGCACCTGGGGAACATGCCCCACTTGCCCCCTAGTTGTGGCTCTGGAAGCCAGTAGTAAGGAAGTGGGCCAACCCACCCTTCCCCATGATCTGGCAAGTATCCCATGGACAGCTTCCCAATAGCCTTGGGGTGGGACCATGGTGGAGTATGATTTCCCTGGTGATCCAATAGGCCCCAAAGAATTGGGAGACTCAAAGGAGGAATAAACTTCCAAGCTTTGAGCTGCAAGATTATCAGCACAGTCAGGGGGCAGAGTGCCATGAGCATGCAGTAAGTGTTCCACATACAGGGGTCAGACGGAATTAAATATATGACCAAAACTTTTATTGGTTTCAGCTGAAGAGCCTGGCAGTGCATGAAGGCACTGATGAAACTGACTGCTGCTGCTGCTGAACCCATTATCACTGTCCCTTATCAGGGAAAACTGTAGGATGAGAGGAAATAGGATCCATGGAGATGTACAGTCAGTCACTGTGTGGGCGCCTTGCCTTTTAAGACAGTGCCGGCGACAGTCTCCAAGTGAAGCATGCAGATGAAACCTTCGTCAGAATTCTCTTAAGAGGATCTCTAAAGTTCAAGTACACAAAATACAACCAGTAACCCATCAACTTTGTCTCTTCGAGGTGCCCCCTTCTACAACAACCCTTGAGTGCAAGCAAAGCTGATAGACAAGCTCTGGGCAGAGTGGCTGCCAAAGACATGAGGAAAGGCTGGATCACTCAGTGGTTTAGATATTGGGCTGTGGAGCCAGAGGCTGGGAGTTCATTTGCCCTCTGTACCTCATGCAAGTAGAACCCCCAGAAGATATTAAACCACATATTTCTCTGGAAAACTCCAGAAATGTTTATTATACATCAGGACTGACTTGAAAGCATACAATTACCGTATTATTATAGTCAAGGAAAACTGGATGGGAAACAAGCTTTATTTCCGTATATTTGTCTAGGATAGAGAGCTTACTTACTTCCCTAATTCAAGCCAGGGTATTTAGTAGGGATGGGAAGAGCAATCATGAACTCTTTATTTAAACCAGGGCAGCTGGTCAAGAATTTGCTGACCCCTGCTGACACCAAGCACTCCAGTATTCCTGCCAGGAAAACTCCATGGGACATGGAGTCATGGGACATGGGGTCATGACTGAAACGATACCACACAACACAACACAACAAAACAAAACACAACAAAACACACACACAAACACTCAAACCCACTGGTAGAAAAAGCAGTGCAACATTTTTAAATGCTGAATTTGTATGCTAAGGAAATATGTGTGCAAGTTTGCATATTAGGCAAATAAGTCTGCAGAAGAATTGTAAAATATGGCAATTGCTCATTCATAGAGATGCCATAATGTGGGGTAATAAAAGGCAGGCCCGGAATTTTTCAATTTAATAGTGTCCAGGAGCGGCAAATATAGTCCTATGTTTTATTCCTAAATATGCTGTTTTGTGGATGTGGCTGTCAAATTATTAACAGCATGAGAGTTATTGTTACTCAATTTTTCTTTAATCTTTAAAATCCATTCCTGTCATTAAAGTCTGTAGTTACCAGCAGCCAGTGGAAACGAATCACATTCCGACACCCTGTGAAGTAGGGGAGAAAATAAATCTTAACGTTCATGCGTAAGACACTGAGGAAATTGGCTGCCGAGATGATACTTTTTTTTTTTTGCCATTTATAACGCCAAAAGGCTTTAAGAAAGAAACAAAAGGGAGAAAAATAAACTTTTGTTCTTTTCCACAGAAAAATGACCTGGTTTGAGACAGAAGCAGTGGGCTAGGAATGTTGGCTTTTGTTCTTGAGGTAATTCTAACATGAGGAAAGGAGCACTGTTTCTCATCCTTCTAGCAACACTCCTGAGGAGAGCCTGGGACAGTCTGGGGAGTTCTGCCTGGGGGATTCTGGGAGCTGAGGTTAAAAAAGGGGGGGCAGTTCTTCCAAGCTCTGCCTCAGAGATCCCTCTGAGATGGTGGCAAACAGGGATGGGATTCATTGGGTGTCAGATGAATCCCATCCCAAGAGGCTTGAAGTGCCTCTGCTTTCTTCCTTCCTTTCTTCCTGAATGTCCAGCCCAAGCATATGGATCATTGACTAATGTTTTCCTGTCAGAGAGGCAAATCAATCAACCAACCAACCAGCCAGCCAACCAACCAGCCAACCAACCAACCAACAAACAAACAAACAAATAAATAAATAAATAAATAGAGAAAGAGTATATGCCATTTATATAATAAGCATGTGCCATCAAGTAAATTCTGACTTATGGCAATCATTTTCATATTTTCTAAGAAGAAAATACTCAAAAGTGGTTTACTGTTCCTTTCTTTTTGAGCCATCCTAGGACTGTGCAGCTTGCCAAAGGCTCCACAGGCTGGCTGTTCTCCTGGGAAGGCTCAATATGGAATCGAAGTCCCAGTCTCTGCCTTCACAGACAGGTACCTAAACCAATGAGCTATCCATGTCTAATGCTTGTGTATTTTATCCTGCCAAAAATAACACATCAAAAAGTAGCCAATAGCATCAGCTTGAGGTAATCACTCATGAGTCTCAGACCTAGGGGTTAGGGTATCCCATATTTTTAAAGAAAGCAACAATTAGGAGTCGCTGGAGGGGGAAGGATTCAAAGTGTGGAGCTGCTGATTAAAACCACATTCATCCCCAACTTTTATTTCTTCTGGATGTATAAGTGTATAGGAATTATATAAATACCTAAACTTTGTTCCCGGTTAATAAGAGAGCTTAGGGGTGATTAATTAAGCATGGGTTCCAAGGGATAGGAAGAGGCTAGCATCCCTTAATACTCTATTCCCAAACTGGCAAGGGGATCATGTGCCGTACCCACAGGAGACTCTAAATCCAGAAAACTGCCTCCCCATGTCATGCCTAGTTGCATCCTCAGACAGGAAAAAGAGGGAAAACTCCCTATATGAAAACAGTTGAATGAAAAACAATCCCATTTCATTTGAAAGTACAGTAATTCCCATGGACAGCGCAGCATATTAAGAAGCTTAATTACAAAGCAGTCCCCTGTTACCTTTTCTTCCTTGTGACTTTGGGACTGAGTTTTCAGTATCTACCATTGCAGATTGTTGAACGCTTCTTCCTATTGCCTAGAAAACCTTTCCTGTCCTTTTCAGAATGCCTGAATGGTGCACTCAGTGCTGTATCTCAGCTTCAGCCTGCACTATGAAAGGTGTACAAAATAAATAATAAAACCTGAGTGGGTCAGCTACTCCATTATTATTAATGCTTCGTGGATTTATAGACCACAGGGCAGTGATGGTGAACCTTTTAGAGAGCAAGTGCCCGAACTGCGATTCAAAACCCACTGATTTTTCGCAAAGTGCCAATACAGCAATTTAGCCTGAATACAGGTGGCTGTGAAGGGGTGATGTCAGGTTTGCCAACACTGCCATAGGTGTATCCAAGGGTGTGTAGGTGAGAGGGAGAGATGGCAGGATTACTGAAACCTTGGGGGTGGGGGAGGGAGGAACAGGAGGGAATATGTATTCTGCTTTTGTAGGAACAGGGAAGGAGATGCGTTTTGCTTTTGGACTGAACTCCAGATGTCACAATTCAATTACATACCAAACCTACTATAATCATTATAAGGAAGGTAACTAATACTAGCCCTACTGGTGGCAGTTGGAACAATTATTCAGCTGGCTGGATAGTGCAGTTGTTTAGGTATCTGGCTACAGAGCTGGAGGAGTTTGGGAGTCTGATTTCCCCACTGCCTCCTGGGAGACAAGCCAACCAATGTAATCATGGGCAGATTGCACACCCCCAGGATGTCCTGAGAAGAAGAGAATGGTCAGCCACTTATAGGGTTGCCATAAGTCAAAGGTGGTTTTATGGCATACAATTATTATGACTGAGTATTTTTTTTAATATCCCTGTCTTCTTTCTCCAAACTGGTTAGGCTTTAAAATCTTTAGGAGGGACCTTCTCTCAATCGCAGATAGGGCTTTGTGTGTTTTCTTTTCTGTTAAATTGGGTTTGTTTTTAATTTTAATGTTAGCTCCTTGTGTGCCATTTTGTATAGTAAGGTGGCATAGACATTTAAATAATAATTATCTCCCAGTCTCCACCAACTGGATCCCAATATTGAGAGAAAAGTGAGATATACCTTAAGCAAATCAATAAACGCTAGTCATCTTTGATTGATGGGTCATCCCAGTCTACTGCACCTGAAATAAGTTTTTTAAAAAACATGGGAGAAGCACACAGGTTCCTCTTCATGGTTGGAGTATGTAGAAGAGGTACCCAGTGTGGTGTAAATGATAGAATAAGAAATTAGGACTGCGGAGACTTGGGTGCTATTCCCTGACTCTGCCAAGGAAACTCACTTGGGGGAGGAAGGGAACTAGTGAAGCCACACCCAAAATAACTCACTTAGCTTTAGAACCCTATTGTTATGAACTGTCAATTCGCTTCCAGCTTATCGTGACTCTGTGAATGAGCAATCACCAAAATGTCCTGTCCTCAACAGCTCTGTTCAGCATTTGTAAACTCAACCCTGTCGCTTCCTTTAAGGAGTCAATCCATCTCCACCTTTCCCATCATCATCATCATCATCATCATCATCATCATCATCATCATCATCATCATCATCATCATCATCATCATCATCATCATCATGAGAGAGACAATCCTGCCTCTCATAATGTAACCAAAGTAAGACAGCCTCATTTTCAATTATTTTGCTTCCAGAGAGCATTCAGGCTTGATTTGATCTAGGACACACTTGTTTATCTTCTGGCAATACAGGGTATCTGTAAAGCTTTATTCTAGCACTAAATTTAAAATGCATTATTTTTTTCCCTTTCAGCTTTCTTGACTATCCAGCTTTCACACCCATACAAGGTGATTGGAAAGACAAGAGTGTGGACAATCTTGGTCTAGGTCTCCAGTGACACCTCGTTACATTTGATTATCTTTTCTAATTCCTTCATTGCTGCCCTTCCTAGTCCCAGTCATCTCCTGTTTTCTTGGACTGATGATTAAACCAAGGTAAATAAAATCTCTATTTCAATTTCATTGAAATAAAGGGGTGCCATGTGGTCCATACAAAATAAAATAAAAATGCAAGAATAGGTGATACCTTTACACACCACTAAAAAAAAATCATCGTACAATGTGTGACCTTTCATGGATGAAGTGGTGATTGTACGATGCACACAAACTGCATGAGGATTTTTAGTGGCATGTAAAAGTATCCCCTTTTTGCATATGTATTTTATTTCAATTTCTCAATCATCCACACACAAACAAAAATGACTAGGGTTGCTTTAAGTCAGCCCTGACTTGTCAGTACCTAACAACATGAAGCAGCTAAGACATAACAGCTATTTGTTGCATTCTTCAGAAAGAACTCCTTCTTGAAGACTGCGGTGTACACAAAACATCTACAGCAGAGATCCCTGTGTAACCAGGCACTCCGTTACCTTTGAGACACAATGACAACATTCACCCTTGCCAAACAGATCTTGGGATATCTGGTCTCTCACATGGCCCCACAGCAATGTAATGCTGTGAGAAGTTACCTCATTATTTTAGATGTTCCACATTAGCTGTTGGGTTAAGTGAATACAAACGGAATACTGAATAAATAATAAAGGCCTGAAGTTATTGCTGTGCATTACCAAGATGTTTGCTTAGGGCACTTCAGATAACATAGCTGTCACATGGAAGCTAATTAAAATAATTCCATATAGCTACATCCCATGTCTTTCTGTGTGGGACATCAACACAACTCACCAAGCAAATATCCTTGTTCGCATGGGGGGAAAGCCATGCCAAAATACCTGCTAAAAATGTGTGGCCTGATTTGTTTTAGCTAAATTATGACCTATTTTGTCTACATAATTAGCTCTTCAGGGATCAAGACAAATTTATTCCACATAAAAGTAACCTGTCTTGAATGCATGGAATCAGCCAACTGGCAGCCATTCTAGTGACAAAGGGAGTTCAGAAGAAAAGCAGGAACATTCTGAACCTCAGCTGAAGGATTACATATGAAGGCATGCTCTTCAGCTGTCACACAGACCTTGAAAGTAAATAGTTATGAGTCACTGTGTGTAATTAATTCCTTTCCCTGTAACATTGCAATGATATTTTTAAAAGGATTGCCTTCACTGACTTTTATGGGATAATACAATATATTAAAGCTTATTTTAGTTGCTTGTATAGTGAGCGACAGGAGTGAAATCTCAATGAAAGGTAGATGGTTCAAATGTGGGTTTCTCCTATAGGACTATGTTGCAGACTTGTGCTTTTCGCTAACAATGAGATGGGTGGAAGGAGCACCCTTTCAGGCCACAAATCACTAGCAGACAGCTCTTAGATTGTTTTCATAGTGACACTAAAATAAAACATTTGAGTTGTGGGAATGACAAAGAGTTACTTTTAAAAAGTTATACAGTGGTACCTTGTATAAAGGAATTAATTCGTTCCAAATGAAATTATGTTAAGCAAATTTTCCTTTACACAAATTTCCCATAGGAATGCATTGAAAACGGAGTAATCCCATTTTTATGTTGTACGGACTTGCCCCATAGGCGATTATGTTAAGCAAATTTCCCTATCTCTGGAATTTTATATGTTGTACAGATTTTATGTTATACAAACTGTTTGTTATACAAGGGTCCACTGTATTAAGAACAAAAATAAAAATAAAATGCATTTTATGACTTTAAAATTAAGAGAGAGATTTTATAGCATGTGCCTATGAATTATTATTTACTTGTTCAGACACCGTTGTGGGTTAGAGTGATAGAAACAAACAACTTTTGGGAGCCATGGAACTAAAATGGCAACAAACTGCTTTTGTCATAGAGCAAGCAGAGATTGTAGAGTTTAACAAAATGGGGCTTCTGCTTGCTTAGAAGAGTAGTGAATACCCTCTTGTGCAATTTTTGCAAAAGCTCACCTGCACTCATCATGGACCTTTCATGCCGGGCAGGAGAGAAGAGGATGCTGACCCATAGATTTAACCTAGGTTTAAGTTTGACCTATTATTGCCAAGGTACAGCTAAGGCATAATGCAGCATTTCTAGCCAGATTTCTACGGTGATCATCCTATCTGTATTTCATTACAAAGTAACAGAATGTTTGCTTCCCATAGCAGTCCCTTGGCAATCTAATTGTTAGCAAGGTTGGACATTTCATTAAAATGCACATCTGATTATTGCCTCCATTTATATGGCATTGCACACGTTCCTGAAATACCATGTAAAAGGGTGGTGCAGAGCCTCTAAAAGCTTGGCCATGGCTGGAGCAGCGCTTGGGCAAGGATGCCTGCAGCACTATTCACACAGTTCTGGAACAACAGCTGGGCAAGATTAATATATGATCCCCCACTGCTCCCAATGAATTGTCAGAGCAGCTGTGACTCAAGAGATAACTCATGCAGTTATTTTTGCTCCACCACTTTCTGAGTGAGCGTGAAGCTGACATAACTATTGGGGATGCTTAGTGCTCAGCCTCAGCTATGATTCTGGGATGCGTGCCTGCAATTCTTTCATTCATTTCAGTGCTTCCATATGCCTCCTTTAGCATGTCAAATAATATCTCAGCACTGCACAGCTCCACCTCCACCTCCACATGAAATGCCTCTTGAAATATGCCTCTCTCCTGCGTTTGTTGTCATTTATTGCCCACTGTTTTTGACAGCATATCTTGAAGGCATTCATGTTGCAAAGTCTTGATCCGGTGGAGTTGGGGGAGGGATGGGAGAGATATATTGGGTTCTCAATGATTTTTTGACATTCAGTCATTGTTAAATCAGATACAATTGACCTGAACCTGATTTTCTGGACCAATTAATGGATTGGGGCCACATGGTGCTTGATTCTTTTATGTTGGTCCAGTTCTAAAATTTTAAGCCTGTAGGCAGAGGCCTTCTTTTTAAAAACTGATTGTTTATAAGCTGAGTCAAGAGTCTTTTTGGTCAAGAAGCAGGATAAAAATACTGTAAACAGACAAACAATCAGTTTTAAACACAAAGTGTCTTCAAATTGTGGTTGCCACCACAGGGCTTATAGTATACATCTGGACGATGACTCCTCAAAAGAAAAGCATAGTGTCTATTTTTTGGGATAAGTCCTTTGAGAAATGAGTGCATTAAGAGAAAATGTAATCAAATGTGTTTAAATTCCTTAGTGTCAATCTTTGTGGACTTATTTATGAAAATCCACCAATTAATGACAACATGGACAAAAAGATATAACTGTGAAAGCACATTAAGAAGAAAAGCAGGTATGCTATTGAAATTAAAGTTGTATAAAACTACATTTTCGCATATCTAATTTCAGATTCATGCATAATAAAGGAGATCCCAATGCTGGGGGGAAATGTTGTAAAAGGATCAAAGATATGTTTCTCTTCAGGAAACTGGGGAATATTCTGGGCCAATATCTCTGCAATTCTCTGGGATTTCCCTGACAGAAATGAGCAGAACTGAAAAGGTATGCCAGGTTTCACAGCTGAGTTGTGATGCTGCATTATCTGTGGTCACTGAAATCTATGTTTAATGCCTCATTCGATATTTCCCTGATACTGTTCATTCGACATTTACTCTCTTCCTCTCACATGTAAATCTTGTTATCTCTCACACACACCAAGAATGAGTATAGTCCTGGGTACCTTCAAGCTCCAAGCCTTTATGATGGTGTGCTTGATATCATTCAATCTGGCAGGTTTGGCTCTGAGCCAGACCAATACAGCCTTAATAAGATTATCATCCTGGATGCCTGAAGAAGCTTAAAGTATTTTGACTGGCATATGTTACTTTTGGACACCCTGCTGGCATGTAGTTTCTACAATGGACTTTGGAGAAACTAAACAGCCATTAAACAGAAGGATGGCCCAACCTAGGAGGGGTAATACTTCAGGACCAGAATCAGCAGTACACCTCCTTTTGAAGGACAAAGGACACTCATTCAAAGATGAGGATGTACACATATTAGACAGGGAAGACAGGTGGTTTGAGAGAGGAGTCAGGGAAGCCATTCAAGTGAGCATTAAAACCCCCCTCAACAGAGATGGGGGCATCAGGCAGAGTCTATGTGCTACTTATCAGAGTGTGCTTTCAACATTACCCAGACAAATCAAAGGCCTTCACCACCAAGGCCATAGCTAACACCCATAATTTATAGGTTTCAACACCTAGGCCATTGTTCACCTTAAGGCTATGGATGCTATTGTCTACCTAACAAACCTATTCAGGCCATTGTTAATCTTATGAGCCTATTTCAGACCAGGGTGAGAAGAGGTCAAAGCTAACTATAAGATGGAGGACTCGCACTAGCTGTATTCAGACTGATGAAGCTGTTTGGATGAGCAGTGAAATGTTTCTATCTCTCAAGAAAAAGAAGTCCAGTAGCCGTGACTCAACTTCCAGACTGGGAGTTAGAGATATCGTTGTTGCCAAAAACTGATTTTGACTAGCAACTAGTAAAAAGTCGTTGCCAGAAAGGTGCCACCTCAACAATGAAAATAGTAGTTTGGATTGTAACTTTTCACCTTGTGGATGGAAGGAACTTCATTTCATAAAAGGAAAGTTACATTCTTGAAAGAAGCCTGCCACATGGAGGAAACCTTTCAATTTTCTTCTGAAAAATACAAGTTCCTTCCATGAGTAGATTAAGGCCTTTCTTTTTAAGCCGACACAAATGTTTGACATTTTCATTTTTAACATTCAAATTTGAGTGAGAAATTCTGGATTTAGATGGGGAATTTAAAATAAACATTTGAAATAATGCAGTTATACAGGACAACCTTATCCATTCTTACTTCACACTTAAGTCCTGTTGTATTAAGTGGAATTTACCCTCAGGGCTTGTGTTATGTATTAATCACTGATTGAGAACATCAACACTCTTATTATACATACTCATGCAGGCTGTATATAGTATGTACTGAAGGGAAAATTGGGTCATCCCATATGGGAAATCTGTAATTAGGATATGGGTACAATCTCAACATTCATCCTTGTGTACTTCAGCAGACATTATTTAGAAATTTTCTAGCCAAAATCCTGTTGCTTAGTGTAGGCCAAATGGTAACTTTTGGTTTGCTCTCTCCTGGGAAACAAAACAAAAATTCTGCCTTGAGAATCATGGTAGGATGGCTTTGTTTTCCAGAAATGAATGAATGAAAAGTTACAATCTGACCTCTTCAAAGCAACAGGATTATAGTCACTGTTTCTGATAATTGTGATGGAGGCATCACAGTTAGCAGTCATTGACAGACTTATTATCTATGAATGTATTTTATCTCCTTTCAAGATGGTGGCCAACAATTCTCCTTGTTTAAATGGGAGCTTTACTATCCATCTAAATATGTGCTGTGCAAAGATATCCCTTTGTAAATCCTACCAGTTAAGCCATTGGATGACTTTGTGTTCTAGCATTATGACAGAAAGAGAAACATTTGTCTGCCTCCATATTTCAAGGCCTCTACCCTATTTCTTCTTAATTTTTTTTCTAAGCTAAGCAGTTCCAAATACTGTGACCATTACTTGGAGACTTGCTCCAACCCTTTGGGGTTGGCTCTTCTCTCCATGTTTTCTAGTCTTAGACCAGAACAATAAAGAATATTATGAGTCAGAACAACAAAGAGTCTAGTGGCATCTGAAGGCCGAGCAGGTTTATTTGCTTGCTTGCTTATTTATTTATTTATTTGACTTATATACAGCAGCCATCTAGCACAAGGCCTACTCTAGTTAAGTTTCATTTGACCTGTATGATTGTGAACTCCAGCCTATTCCTTCAGAAGCATTCCAAATGCCATCATTCCTTAAATCGTATTAAAGTGCAATGACTTCAACATTCGACTTCACTTTTATTTTTCATCCATTTCCCAAGAACCCCCAACATGTCATTTGCCTTTTTCGTAGTAGCCAGTTAGACACCTATTTGGTTGGCATTTTTCCTCTGAGCTGTCATTTACAATCCCAGCATTTCTTTCTTGGTTAATCCTTCCCAACTCAGGCTGTATCAATTATACATATGATTGCATATGTTTTTCCCACCCCCAATTTGACATTTGCTTACACTGATCTTGCATTTTCATTTCTACAGTTGTGATGAATTTCAGTTTTCTTTTTTAGAGGGCTGTATGACTGCCCTTCAAATACTTGAAATGTACTATCATATTTTTTCTTGACAGAACATGCCCAGTTCGTTCAGTCTTTCCTCACCAGGCCTTGGTTTCCAGGCCCCTAATCATCCTTGTCGCCCTCCTCTGAACTTGTTTCAATTTTTTTCAGAAGCCATGTTGATTCTTCTTCATCATGACTTGTCTTTCTGCATGGTTCGCTGTTTCCTGTTTAGAAATGTTCCTTGCAAATTTGGCCACAAATGATGTCAACTGGCTAAGATCCCTGTTATTTCCTGGATTTCTTATGGATCACTTTCATTATACTAACAACTTTTCAGACTTTTAATACAAAGGTAAATCTCAGAGGTGTATTACACATCTGTTCAAGAAAATCAGCATTGTGTAAGAGGAACCCCGATGTGGGGCACTGGATAGAGCGTTGGACAGATCGATGGACTAGGACTCAGGAGTACTTGTTTAAATTCCCCACTCAGCCCTGGAAATTAATTGAGGGTATGATACTGGTAGAACAATTCCTAAAATATCTCAGTTACCTTGAAAGCCCTATAAAGGTCAACAACAACACTGTCACATGTCAGTTCTTTAAGAACTACTGGATGGATATCATCTAGTCATGGCAATGTGTTTGTTTTCAGCTGTATTTCATGTCAGCCCTAGATGTCTCAGTTTCCTTTCCTGACAAAGTCAGATCAGATGTGGGTATTACCCTGTTTCCCCGAAAGTAAGACATCCCCCCAAAATAAGACCTACTTACAGTTTTGCCTCTTGCTGAAATATAAGGCATCCCCCCCAAAAAAAAATAAGACCTCCCCGATAATAAGACCTAGCTCATCTTTGGGAGCAAAAATTAATATGACACTGTCTTATTTTTGGGTAAAGAGGGTACTTACAGAATATCATTTCCCTGTTCAAATGTAGCTTTCAGGAGGCATTAATAGATTAGACACTAGCCCTCCTATTCATGTTTGTGCCTTGTACAAGTGTATCATCTTTTGATGCTTTTCATAAATGGACTTGTGATCATCACCACTGGCCCATAAATTATGTGAATCTGTTCCATGTATGCTTGGCTGCTTGATCCTCATTGGACCATGGTCTAATTGAGGTCTGTTCCATCTGTGACCGGACTTACTGCTGTCACTGGATTATGAATTCCCCACAGATCTTCTTCATCCGTGCTTGTTTGGAAAAAAGCTACAGCTATCCCTTCGGGCTGAAAGTGCATCTTTATTTTTATGTAAGAGGCCAAGTTATGGTGAAGGTTCTTTCTTCTAATAGTCCAGATCATGCCTCTAAACTATATAGAGCCATATGAAAAAAAAAGAGATGGGGATGGAAATGGAAATGGAAAGAATATGACAGATCCCTTATTATAATTAAGTTAATGGTGCTTTTGAAGAAAATGCATTACAGAGGAAAAGATACATCTTGTCATAAAAAAGAATTAGCCCCTAATCAGCGGGTGGCCTTTTCTATACTAAATTTAGCATGGGCAGCAGTCATCATAAATTTAATTTCATTCTACTGCAAACAAATTATACACGATGGTGTCCACAGGGTGCTCCAAAGGAAACAAGGTGGAAATGCTGTGGGAGTCTCCAGATGTTTCTGTCTAATGAAGTTCTGCTCATTTGAAAGCCCATAAGAAATAAAATGCCCGTATAAACAGAGACTAAAGAACACAGATTTTTTTATTTGAAGAACCAGAAAACAGACCTGACCAGGAAAAATGAAGCCTAAGCACAAGAACAGTCTTGAAAGTCATATTTTAAACTCCAAGGCAATGTAACATGTATTTGAAATATAATATGCCTAGATGCCCTAAGCACATCTGATCTCACCTGATAATTGGAAGCTAAGCAGGGTCAGGCCTGGCTAGTACTTGGATGGGTGAATACCAGGGAATACCAGGTGCTGTAGGTGCCTGGAGTAGGAACTGGCAAACCACTCCAGTATTCCAGCTAAGAAAACTCCATGGACATGGGGGCACGAAGAGTCTGTCATGACTGTAACAACACCACACCACACACATTCAATTGTTAAAAATCCTCCGGTTTAAGAATGTGGGATATAGTGCTTCTGTGCCCACAATTCAAGATGCAAGGAAATGGCCCAATATTGCTGCAAAAAATCATGCCCGCATTACAAGCAGGAAAAAGGATGCCAAGGGATACATAGAAGAGGTCAGTCTGAATGTTGACAACACTAATGGCAGCAGTCAAGATGGTCTACAGAATACCCTCTTCTGCTCACTGCCATTCACACGTGTTGAAAAACATCCGTGACAGTTGCTTTGTGTTTGGGTGAGAAGTGGCGAACTGATGGGGAAAAGGAGTTGGCTTCTTGGTTTTTCCCTGGGCTGGAGTCACTTTTTGAATGGTAGTGTTGCTGGGGGAATCCTGTTCAACACTTTAATTAGCCTGTGTGGAATGTCTCAGGGTTCCACGATTCCTTGTGGGGGATTCGGATGAAAGAACGTAGACTCAAGTCCAGTTGTCCAACCAGTGGAGCAATGATGATTATGATCGTAACCTTGCCATTCGGGTTTTATTACATATCATTTACATTCCACAGTATGCACAGAATCCGTGATTGGTTACAAGGGAAACATTACGTATGTTACATATGCTGGTTGGCTAGGGTTGCCCCGTGACTGCCTCATAAACAGAGCATGCCTTGCCCAGTTATTGATTACCATAACCCATGCCCTTGCTGTTTGCAGATAGGAGGGTGAGTTAATGAGAAAAGGTGAGTTAATGAGGAGAGAGGAATGTAGATGAAGGAAAGACAAGGATAGGTAAAGCAAATGGAATTTAGAGGTGGGATGTGGAATTAGATGAGCAAAGCAGGATACAAAAGCTGAGTAATGAAAAGTAAGCAGAATTAGCCCAGTAACCAGGAGTAAATAAGTGGAGATGAGCAGGCAGCGCTAAGTCAGGAATAAACAGGCTGGTAAATTAAAGGCAAATAATAGGTGACCCAGGCTGGGTTAGATTCCAAGGTCTGGAGTCTGGATTTAGGCAGAAGGAATACCACCAGGTGGGCTTTCCCACTCATGAAATGGAAATGCCTCTAGGCTGAATCCGAACTATCAGACCCCGACAATTCTTCATACTATTTCACATATATATGAAAAAAAATGAAAAACACTGTATAGAATTTTGTGGCCTGGTACCACCTATGTGCTGATACCATCCAACTCCATGGTCACATAATCAATGGCAGCCTAAACCCTCCCGGTAAATACCCCTCTGAAGCCATCATTTAAACAGCTCTGACAGCACAGATCTAGAGAAGGGGGAGAGGGGTGTAACCTACTGCTCCTGAGCTCAGCTAAAGTCACAAGTAAAGTATGTCCATTTGAATCATGGAACCTACAGAGAAGTTGGCTCACCAAATCTGCACTGATTTAATGGACCTATTTTACAGTGACTTTCTGTGTTAAGCAACAGGACTTAAACCTGTGGCAAATGAATCTTCCTATTAAGAATACAGTTTACGTATGTCACTAGCTTTCATCACTGCCAAAACACAATTGTTCCTAAACTGTTTCCTCTCCAAAACCACAGTAGAACATAAAACCAGAAACTTGTTTTCAGTTTGAATGATTTTTTTAAAAACTCACACTATCCAGTGATGGTCCCAAATCCAATAGATAAATATTTTAATTATGCCTTTGTACCTTTCTTTTGAAATTATGTTATGCTTATGAATATTTGTGCAGGGGCTATTAAGCCAGGAAAAACGAATACATAACCATCAGCATGAATATGTGATGTGTTCAATCGGATAATATTTCAAAGGGGAATCTCAAATGGGCTTGAATCATTTGAATTACTGAAATAACGACAAAGGAGCATTTTAGCTGCTTTCAAATACATTTTAATTCTGAGATACTGAATTCACCATAAGGACATAACTAACATTCTAGAAACCTTTATTTTAAAGTTATAAAATAATAAAATTTACTTTTTATTTTATAAATAAAAAAAATAAAAATGGAAATAAAACAGTAGCACCAATATTTCAAATTATTTTATTTACGATGCTATTGCCTGTGTTTATCCATATTCTCTGCTGGGAACATTTCTGTTAATATGTAATTAAACTAGTGGGGGGAAATGAATTGAACTTTCTGGAGAATTATTTTAATCACAAGATCTTGTATTAGGCATTCTATATGTTCACAGAGAAGCAAGAGATTTAAAGAAGACTTGTGGGACTTTTGTTCCACAGTAGAAGCAATTAAAATTCTTATTTCCCCCTTCATTCTTGTTATTTCATCTCATTAAATTTCAACAGGAAATGTTCAAATAAAAAAACAAACAAACATGGTAATGATAAGGTTTGAAATTCTAATTTGTTCTTTTGGTTTTAGTGAATATGCTGGAGTATATTGGACCCACAATCATCTGTATAAATCTAATTTATTTGCCTCAAACATCATTATGTACTGAGTTACTTCAAATGAAATTATCTCTGCCTGAGGGTAAAATGCAAGATTGGCTCAAAAATCAAATGCAGGCCCGCAAGGTGTGTTTCAACAACACACAATGTTTGATTATTTAAGCTTCACAAGTAAAATTGCTCTGACAGATATTTTCATGCCAACACAATGATTCCATCTCAAAATGTCATCACAGTATAAGAATGAAATAGTGAATAAAGGAAAAGACAACCATTTAGACATATCATTCTGCAAAATAAATTGACCATATGACAGGCAGCTTCCTCTTAGCTGTTTTTTAGTGTGATTTGGCATTAAAGCTTTGAAAGCCAAGAATGTATTTCCTTTGCTTAGAGGCCATTAAGTAATAGCCTAGAGGGAAATTATATAAATGTATGAGGAAGACGGGGATTTAGTCTTGATATTTACCACTGAGATACAAGGATACTATTTCAGAATTGAGGAAGGGAAGTGGGGCTGCTTAGTCAAGGTTATTTGTTGCTAAGGTAAGGGAGAATACGCAACCCCCCCCCCAATTCTACACACAGAAGACTGATGTACATTAGGTGCTGCTAACAATAGGACAGTTGTCCTCCAATATTTCTGAGGACAGAGGCCTCATCAAGTGGGCAGAGAGTAGGTCATAGGCCATGTGCAGCTGCTCATCACCTCCTGGCATCTACTACCCAAGACAGGACCCTTCCACTGCCCAATGCAAGATTGTTAAAACTTTGGCCCTTTGGACATTTTTATCACACAACTTCTGTTGTTAGTTTGTGGAACTCCCTGCCACAAGATGTGGTGATGGCATTTAGCCTGGATGCTTTCAAAAGGGGATTGGACAGATACCTGGAGGAAAAGTCCATCACAGGTTACAAACCATGATGGAGATGTGTAATCTCCAGGCTTAAAATCGGGGTACTTCAAGGGGCAGAAGCAGGGCAGATATCTAGTCTCATGTGCTCCCGGACACATTTGGTGGGACCACTGTGAGATGCAGGAAGCTGAACTAGATGGGCCTTTGGCCTGATCCAGCATGGCTCTTCTTATGTTCTTATGTTCTTATTTATTACCAGTCATCCTACTCCACAAGTGTCATTTCGTTTTCATTCCTGTCCAGGCAGCTATGCTTCTTTGCCAATCCCTTTCATGCCTGGCCCAACATTTGTTTCTTTCCCGGGGGAAATGGAGAACACCCAAGATGTTGTCCATGTTGCAATCCCCCTGATGTTATTTGAATATTTCCCAAGAATAGCTTATCCCTTGATTCTGGTTTTACAATCTTTGCTTATTGCGATACACAAGGCAGCCAAGTTGGTTCTCCAGGAAGAAGATCCTAAAACAGAAATGGAAACAAAAGCACACAAAATAAATACAGTGGACCCTAGTATAACAAACGGTTTGTATAACATAAAATCTGTACAACATAAAAAATTCTGGAGATAGGGGAAATTTGCTTAACAGAATTGTCTATGGGGCGAATCCGTACAACATAAAAATTGTCATGATTAGGCATTACTCTGTTTTCAATGCATTCCTATAAGAAATTTGTATAAAGGAAAATTTGCTTAACATAATTTCATTTGGAATGAATTAATTCCTTTATACAAGGTACCACTGTATGGCTAACTATTTTCTTCGTAGCTAGCAGTCTGTTGTTGCTCAGGGGGAGAAGGTGGCTGGAAAGCCAACAGGTTCATCAGGGCCTGTGAGTTCAAAACTCCCTGCTGAACCTAACTGTATATAACGTTAATGCTGGTTCTGTTCGCTGCAGTGGATGACAGCTAAAGACCATATAGTTGGCCATATCTCCAGCACACATCTATCTTATATTGTACTGGAAGCCAAGTAGGGTCAAATGTAGGTATTAGACATGGTCACGACCAGAAAAAATGACGTTTCGAGTTTTCGTTTGTCGGAACGGGTCCGTTTCGGGTCGTTTCCATTTGTTGCGAATTTTTTCAAAAATTTGTCGTTTCGTCGTTTCGTTTGTCATTTGTCGTTTCCACCATGATTTAGCACGATTTGACGTCCCAATGTAATATATTTTTAAAATAAATCCACACCTCCTCCCAGTCGAACCTCCCCCTTTACCCAATATCAGAAAAAAAAATCCTCACAAACTGCCAGAGGGAAAAAAAAGAATAAACTGCTATTCCCTTCAGCAGACAAAGCTGCAGAGCATCAAAGAAATTATTTTCTAAATTCAATTCCGTCCCTGCCTGCCTAACTTAAATCTAAAGCCTCCAGCCTCCCTCCAATCAGCCAGCAGCAGCCAGCCACACAGCCCTCCACCCTCCACAACCAAGCCCCGACTGCGACTTCTGGAAGGTGCCTCAGCTTTTTATGCCCTCTGGCACATCCAGAAGTGTCAGTCAAAACCTGGCCATGCCATTGGTGGAATGGTTCAAAAAATTTGCATGGTCCCATCCCATGCCCAGCCCAAATGGGCAGGTCTAAAAAAATAAAAAATAAAATAAAATAAAATAAAATCAATGCGACGTTTTATTGCTATAAAACCCCACTGCTGCTACTATTAAAAATCAGGCATTTAAAATAAATAAATTTCACATGTTTCTGTAGTGATTTGGTGTGTTTTTTGACCACGATTTCTAAAGAAAAATTGCGGTCGCCATTTTGGATAGTCTCCCACCGCATAGCATGCCATTAACGACAACGAAAAACCCGACCCAATTTTTCTTTTTTCGGGTCGGGTTCGAGCTGGAGCAGCGTAATTATCATTACCGTTTCCGTTACATAACAGAAACGATAACCGAAAACGGAAATGACAATTTCGCCGCTCCGTGCCCATGTCTAGTAGGTAAATATGTATGAGAGCCTCGTGGCACTGTGGTTAAAACTGGTGCACTGCAGCTGGAACTGTGCTCACAACCTGGGGCTCAATTCCAGGTAGCAGGATCAAGGTTTATTCAGTCTTCCATCCTTCCAAGATTGGTACAATGAGTACTCAGCTCACGGGGGTGGGGGTGGTGGGGAAGCAGGGCAAGGATGTGTAGCCTGCATAATTTACTTGTAAACTACCCAGAGCGTGCTTTAAGTGTTATGGCATGATATATAAGCAGCACACTTTGGTTATTCTATGTATGTGTGTATGTACCACGACTACAGACTGTTATTTTCTCGCACAACTACCAGACCTATCTTTCAGTACGAGGCTCAAAAGTAAAAGCTGTTAATATTTTCTAAACTGGCACACGCCATTCCTCTGCTGTCTCCTTTAAACAGGTAGAGCTGACAATCGCTCTTTACAGCACTTCCCTTGTTGTTTCTGTTGTTTCTCTCTTGTTGAAATGTTTACAAAACCAGACTACAAAAGAACTGAATCCTAACATTACTCCACATGTCCAATACAACCATATACCACTGACTCTTAAGGAGGTCATGAATGTTTTACATGTGAACTCTGTATTTTATTCCATATATTTGAAGAAGTGGACTTGTCCATGACAGTTCATATTAAAATATAGCTTAGTCATTAAGATGCTATGAATTTTTGTCTTACTTATTTTTTCTCATTTTTTGTTTTGGGGTTTTCCTGATGTGCTTGCACAGACTACCTCTTCGAAAACTACCACTACTCTGGCTGGTTTATAGAATTAAAGAAGAAACACTTGCTGCACCAGCTCCACCTCTATATATCAGCAGCCAATATAGTAATAGACTAACTGGAACACAGTATTTTGTTTAAAAAAAACACCTAATTTTGAAATATTCACATCATTTGGGGATATGCTCTGAAAGACTGCTATGTAAAGTTCTGTCTTAATTAATTTCCTAAATATCAGGAGGAACAGAGCCTGGCAGACCTTGGTTGGAAGCTTCTTCCATAGAATAAGGGCTACCACCAAGAAGCCCCTGTTCCTCATTGTCAGTTCTTTAGCCTCTCTCTGTAATGTTTCCAAGGTCATCCCTATGTAGAGTATTACAGTAGTCTATTTTTGAGATTAACAATACACACACCATTGTTATTAGACATTTCATATCCAAATAGGGTTGAAACTTGGCAATCAGATGTTGAATTATTAAACAGAGGTAGACCAATACTTAGTGGCTGAAAGCCAGTGGTAAACTGCAACTAGAGTAGGCCACTTGAATCAGTGGGGATTTGATGAGTCAGCTATGTCTTTCAGGGGGGTCCTTGGACAGGAGTCCTACTGGAATTATGGGATCCTAAGAGGACAACCAGTGCTCATAGCACCTTCATGCACTGAAGAACACCAGTTACTCCCTTTGCCATTTCAACCACCAGATGGTTGAAATGACCTGGATGCAGAAAAGGTGCAGTGGGACACCAGTGCCAGCATGAACATGACAGTAGAGGATGGCCTCAACCCAGGGCTGGGGACATCAAGGAACTACAAGCTCTCTCTGAAAGGAGCAAGAGTATTGGCAAGGACTGTTGGTATCTCAGTGGTTCTTGCTCCACCCAGCTCTGGTGAAGACAAAAAGCTGAGCCAACAAGAGGACGAGTAACTGAAGTGCAGGGCTTAATTGCATGCACGATAAAATCTGTTTTCTGCTGGAGGAAAAAGCACAACACAGTCTTAGATGTACAAATGAGACACAGTCATGTGTAGACTTCTCTGCCAGAGGTATGTTTATTTTGAGGCAGATTCCATTGAATCAAAGATGCACATGTGAACTCTCCTGCTCCATGTTTTGTTTTGTTTTGCTGCTGTTGTTGATTGACAGCCACCAACCAGCCACTCCAAGCTTTCCTTCCCTCCCCTTTCAGCCCCCACAGCCTTCCCCCCTTCTTCCCCATCCCTCAACCCACCTTTTTTTCTCATCCCACTTCAAATCCTGTTTTCTAGTCTCCTCAGTCTCTTACCACCCCCTCACCATTTGCTCCTCTTCCCTTTGCACTCCCTTTCCCTGCCCACCCCTTTCCTGAGTTCATCCAATATTTATAGGGATCTTCACCAAACCACCATCAGATCACAGAGCCCATATATGCCCACAAACTGCCAATCCAAGACATGTCTAGGACCTATGTTTTTGTGGTTTGGCTTAATCCTATATGTAAAATTTATAGTGTGTGTTATTTCCAGACTATCTCTTCCTCTAAGCACTTCATCAGTGGTGTTGTTGGACTGCAAGTTGTGTGTACAGATGAATCACAGCTGTTAGCTTAGGGAGATTCACTGTGACCATCGAAAGGGACCACCCGTGCAATTCATGAAACTGAATATACGGTTAACAATAGGGCAGCCTTCTTGAGTTGCTCTCCAGATATGCTGAATTGCAGTTCCTATCTCTTGCGGCCATTGCTGGCTGAGTTTCAAGAAGATCCTTTATTTTTACTACAACACCTAAAAGCCAGCATGATAATAGGAATTGTAGTCCAGTGTATCTGAAGGGCAATGAGTTGCTGATTGCTGTTCTACGAGAAGGGAGTATATAATGGGGCTATTTGGAATACAGACAGAGAGGTAAAGAATTGCAAGAAAAATCCACTTGGTACTCATGCCGCTCATGAAGAATAAAAAGCAAACAAGACAAAGAATATTTTTACAAGTTTTTTTGTTTATTTATAGTTTATTGCTTTTTTTTTCAAATATAAATTCATATCATTTTTAATCTCTCTAATTTTCCTAATGAGTGGCCCCTGCTGGATGCCCAGAGGAAGGCGAAAAACCTCCAGGATCTCCAGCCAATTTGCCCTGGAGGAAAATTCCTTCCTGACCCCAAAACTGGCAATCAGTGCTACCCTGGGCATATCAGCAAAGACCACAGATAAGCCAACTGAAGCTGCCATTCCTATCATAGTACCTGCCAAGCTGAGAACTATTCTAAACTAGTGAGACTTGAAACTCTGCCCTATACTGGGTTGGAGATCTACCCTCTCCAGCATAGTACTGCCAACTCTGGTTGGCAGGTGCTGCCTAAGATTTTAGACAGGATTCTTTCCCAGACAGACCTTGTGATGCTGAGGACAAAACCTAGAAAGGTCTACATGAAATGCACCGTCTCTTCCGACAAGTGATAGTTCTTTGGAGGGCCAAAGTTTCCTTGCTCTTACATCAAGAGAATGATGGTACTATTGATCAGAATAAGGGTAGTGCTTCTAAATTGGTGGTGGTGGTGGTGTTTTTCTTTCTTTGAGGTCTATTGACAATCTTTCTCCCACCCTCTCAAATAATTGTCAAGAGGGAGCTGCTCTTTACAACTTGAAAAAGACTTCCTACCAATTTTGACTCTGCCCTAAATATAAGTGATGTGGCTGCATGATAGATAAGGGCAGGGAGACAAAGGTCTGCTGGAGTTCAATCTGATCCCATAAGTCCAACCTGAAAAAGAAGTTCAAAAACTGAAATCAGAATTTTAGAAAGGTAGTACATATGCCAGAATCCCACTGCTACCTTTCTTTAGAAAAATTGGAGATTTCCATCCCAAAAATGTAAGAATGCTATCTCTGATGGAATTACTTTTACAGGAACAAAAACCTCAACTAAAATTAAATAAGTAAATTACCTGTTCATTCCATCCCAGTGATTGAAATCGTGCAAAAATTTCAGCCTACTTTTTTTGAATACCCCAAGTTGGTGAGCAAAAATTAGTCTCTCCACCAGTTTCGTAGAACGTACTTGAAACAGATACTAGGTCTTTTTCGCTTTCAGACTTTTTCAGTGTTTGCTGTTAATTTCCATTTTTAGATTGGAGTATAAGATCTTATTGTACCTTAGAGAGGCATGAACCAAGCCCAGCTGAATGTACTCACAGCCACCTCCTGTTTCTTGAATCACAAAAACACATGGACACACAGACACACAAATACAGATACAAAGACATACAGATGCACCAAAACAGATACTGAAATAGTGAAATGATTCTCGGTTTGTCAACACCCACCTAATTTAGTCTCTGTTTCCATCTTTCCATTTCACTTTAGAGTTCCAACAAGTTTTAACTTTGGATCAGCCATTGGTAACATTTCATGTTTAGGGAAATTTCTTGAGGCATTGAATATTTTCCTTCTTCAGAACAAAGGATAAACCCAAGTACATTAATCACCAGTCAAGATTTCTGGAACAAAAGAGTGTTTCTGACCTCAAGGTGAAAAGTGATCTATGTTGCAAAACTGTGGAATTCCATCTAAGAACTTCAAAAAATGAAACCAGAACTTTAGAAATGTTGTTCTTCTCCCAGAATTCTGCATTCCCCATGTTCCAAAAATAGAACATGCCTGTTCTGTCTGAAATACTCATCTTCATTATTTTTATTGGCATAATACCACTAGAAATAAAATGAACAAATTACCTGTTCATTCCTTGGAGCTGATTGTGAAATGGTGCAAAAATCACATCCCATATTTTAATTCCTGTTCCCGATTCTTTGAATGTTTCACTCAGCAGCAAGCCTTGGCTGGACACTTCCACATTTAAAGAGGCTTCAAGCATCCTCATTTTCCACAGGAAATAAAGATTCGTGGATGGACCCCTGAATAATTTGTGGATCAGGGGAAAAAGTATTTCTCACCTGATAATGAAGGTGAATGACTTATGTACTTCAAGATGATGCACAAATGTTAATTTCTCAAGCAGTTTCCTAGATGGTACTTTGAAAAGATATTACGTAGTCCCTTTCACTTTACAGAAGTTTTTCAGTGTAGCTTCAGTTTTTAGATCTGAATCTAAAAGCCTTTGTGATTTAAAAAGGTATGCATCAAGCCCAGTTCAATATATTCACAATCACCTGTTGCTTGAATCACAAAGACAAGGGGGCAGGAGAGTCACAGATGCAAGGAAAGAGATGTTGGCACACTTACCTGATTATTGGTTTATCAACAACAGCCTAATTTAGTTTGCATTTCCATTTTTCCTCTGGAGTTCCCAAAAGTTTCTGCCTTGGATTGGCTATCAATCATATTTCACACCAATGTATGTCTCCTGATTCACTGGATATTTTCCATTTCGAGACAAAAATATAAATTCTTTTAATGTAATGAGCAGTCAAGTCTTCTCAAAGATGTTGTTTCTTACCTCAAGGAAAAAAGGTATCTTGTTGCAAAATCCTGTTTTAGATACTTCATTATTTTGAGGCTAGTTCCCAGAACAGTTTCTTTGCTGCAACAATCAGTAAGAGCATAAGAACATGGTCTGATCTTGCCTTTTATTTTTCAAAGTACTACTCTCAGGCAACAAAAGGCAACAAAGCAATTAAAAGCAGCAGTAATGTGTGAAATTCAAATAATATAAAGAAATTTAATGTTTACCTCAGCTTTTGGAAAGTGAAGGCAACCAACACGGATGGTAAAAATATAATCTTGATTCCTTTGAACTGCACAGAAATTATTTTTTGTCCCAGTTTATTTTATTCTTCATTGTTTTTATTTTGCTTTAAAAAGAAAAGTACAGTATTCTGTATCCTTCCTGTTGATTGAAATGTTGCAAACATTTCAGCCCAGTTTTTAATTCAGATTCTTTGAGTGCTTTTTTCAGCATGGCAGGGCTTCCAATTTTCACATTTAAAGGAACTTCAGGCATCATCATTGTCCATAAGAACAAAAAGATTTACTGATGGTCTGCTGGATAGTTTGGAGGACAATGAGAAGGGAATTTTTCTTACCTTGAATGACTTACCCCAAGATGATGCATAAGCTTTTACTCTCTCTACTAGGTTCATAGATTGTACTCAGAGAAGATACGAGGCTTTTTTCACTTTCAGATGTTTTCCAGTATTTGCGCTTGTTTCAATGTTTAGGTTGGAATATAATTTTTTTTGCTATTTAAAGAGGTATGGACAAAGCCCAGCTGAATGTACTCCTGGCCGCCTCTTGTTTCTTCCATAACATAGACATAAGGAGAAAAGTTGCAGATGCATGCAAAGAGATACTGGAGCACTTACCCGATTCTTGGTTTGCCAACAAAATCCTAATTTAGTTTGTGTTTCCATTTTCACATCTCACTGTGGGGTTCCCACAAGCCTCCATTTTGGATTGGCCATTGGTTGCATTTCATGTCTATTCTGATCTACTCCTGCATTGTTCTTTCTTCAGAACAAAATACACATTCAAGTAAATTAATAATGAGTCAAGAGGTCTTGAAAAGGGAAATTTCTTACCTCAAGGTGAAAAGCAATTTATGGCACAAAATCCTGTTTTATACACTTTATTATTTCAGGGCGAGTTTTTCTGAAGTTCCACCTGATCCAAGCAGTCAAACCTAAAAAAATGAACCAACATACAAGTGAAGACATTGAAACCAGAACTTTAAGAAATGATTTCTCCAAGAATCTACAGCCACAGAGCTAGGGGAATGTGAAAATTTAAGTCACAGAATCTAACAATTCTTTTTCTAACTTGAATTGCCTTCATTATTTTTATGGGAATAAAAATACAGTACTAAAAATAAAATAATTACCTGATTGCTTGCTCATTCTTTCAAGATGACTGAAAAGGTGCAAAAATTAAGACAAATAGTAATTTCCAATTCCAGATTCCTTGATCACTTCCTCCACCATGACCTGACTAGCAACTTCCTCATTTAAAAAAGACCTCATGCATCATTGTCCATAGATAAGGAAAGGTATGCTGATGGTCCCCTGATTAATTTTGGGGACAAGAAAATAAGTATTTCTTACCTCTTCAGGAAAATGAGTGACTTACCCTGATTCTTGATTTATCAACAACAACCTAATTTAATTTATGCTCCCATTTTTCCATTTGGCTTTGGATTTCTTACAAGCCTCTACTTTGACTGGCATTTGGTCATGCTTCACATTTAGCAATTGTTTCCTAATGCATCAGATATTTTCCTTCTTCAATATAAAAGATAAACCCAAGTAAATTAATTTCAAATAGAATCAGCAAGCAACTTCGGACACTGAAATCAGAACTTTAAAAAGAGACTACATCTCTCTGAACCCTGCAACCACCATGTTAGGGGGATGTAGATATTTCAGAGCCTCAAAATATAACATTTGTGATCTGCCTGGTACACTCCTCTTCATTAATGTTATTGGAATAATATCACTAAAAATAAAATGGATGAATTACCCATTCATTCCTTGAAGGCGATTGAAATGGTACCAAAAATGACAGCTCAAAATGTAATTCCTGTTCCTGATTCTTTGAACGTTTCATTCAGCATGGCCTTAGCTGGAAATTCCACATTTAAAGAGGATTCAGGCATCCTAATTTTCCACAGGAAATAAAGATTTGCTGATGGTACCCTGAATAATTTGTGGGTCAGGGAAAGAAATATTTCTTACCTGATAACAAAAGTGAGTGACTTACCCAAAGATGACATGTAAAGATTGTTGTCTCCACCAGTTTTCCAGATGGAACACAAATATGAACCTAGATCCCTTTCATTTTTAGAATTGTTGTAGTGTTTCCCCTTTTATTTCATTTTCAGATTAAGGTATTTTTCTCATTTAAAGAGGCATGAAGCAAACCCAGCTAAATGTACTCACAGCCAACTCCCATTTCCTGAATCACATAGACTTTAGGAAAAAGTCACAAATTCACCCAAAGAGATGCTAGAACTCCTACCTGATTCTTGATTTGTCAACAACGATAATCTAATTTAGTATGTGTTTCCATTTTTCCATTTGTCTTAGATGTTCCCACAAACCTTTTCTTTGGATTGGTCTTTGGTCATATTTTACATTTGTGAATATTTCCTGATGCATTGTATATATTCTTTCTTCAGAATATAAATACAATCGAATTAACACTCAGCCAACATTTCTGAAAGAAGAGTGTTTCTTACCTTAAGGTGAAAATTGATCTTATGTTGCAAGATCCTGTTTTATATACTTCATGATTTGGGGGCTAGTCCCTAGCACACTGCCTATGCTGTAACGATCAGAAACTGTAAGAACATAGTCATGGAGGAGATGAAATTAATTAATTCATAATGATTAATATTTTTCTATATTTCAAATCATTACTCTCAGGAGAACTGCAATAAAACACTTAGAAACCAGCAGCAACATATGACATCCAGATGGTATAAAGATATAAAAATATTTATGTCATCTTCCAGAGAGTAAAGACAACCTGTAGAATTTTGATTCCTTTCAGGCACACTAAAAATCCTCCTTTCAGTATCTGACCTGATCTCTATGGCATCTCAAAGATTAATGAATACAGTATATTATGACATAGGCTCCTGTGTAGCAGATCCTGCTGCACCCTGTGTGTACCTATGACCTGAGTAATAAAATAAAATAAAACAGAAAACAGAAAAAGAAATGGTGAGGTTTAGGTTTCATTCTTTTTGTAGTCTGTAATTTTTCTGTTCCTTATTCAGCAAGAGACCTCCATCTTTCCAAATTATAAGTAATGTAATGCCCCCTCCACCAATGGGACATCCATGTTTATAGTGCCAGAGATAACTAAATAGCTTACAATTTTAAACCTACATAAACTATCATCTGACAATATCTCATTAATGTGGCAACAAGGAACACTCGATAAGTTCAGAGTCCAGCAACAGATTGGCTGATTTCTTCCTCCTTGGCAAAACCAGGCAAGTTGCATTACATACCTCTTGGAAATGGTGTTGTTTTATGTGTCTCTTGTGGTTCTTCCCTACTAAAGCCTTCTCATGTCCTCCAAATGAACAGGGGACCAAGCCTTACCTTTCTCACTCACCTATGCAGCCCAAGAAAATAGACTGGTAAGTTCTGCTGCCCTGCCTCCATCCAGAACAATAAGCGCATCATAACAGAGAACCTTGGTGTGCATCACAATCACTGTATGTTGATGATGAAGGGGAGGGGGCATCTCCATGTGTACCCAAGGAGCTATTATTGAGAAAGTTGACCCTTCTCCCAGCTGTGTTCTCTGGAGAGAAGTTTCAAAACAAAATGAAAATAAAAAATTAATAACGAAGACAAAAAAATTGTGGCACCTTAAAGTAGACCTCACATTAAAATATAAACAGTTCGTCATAATAAGACACCTTTAGTTTTTCTCTTTTGTTTTTGCCTATGTGTGCACAGACTAATGAGACTACCTCTTTTATGAATACAGGAGACAAAAATCAACATTTGGAAAAACTCAGCTGTAACCCCTGTTTCCCTCCCAATAAAAAGAGAGTTGCCTCAGCCTTCTAGTTTGGAGCTCATGGATATAAATATTTAAGAACAGTGGATTGCCATAACATAGAAAATATCCTTGTGAATTGGACTCATTGTGCAACACCTGGTAGCACATGCAGAGCCTACAGTGGAAAATGACAATTCATTGGATGCATAAATTTATATATCCCAAACCTCTTGTCTTGAGACAAGGAATAAGAAGTGAAAGGCATATGGTATGTTCTCATGCATTGTAATAGCTATTTCCCCTTGTAAGGAAATGACACCCCCCTCAGAACTAATTAACATGTCAAATTACATCAAGGCATAAAGTGATTCAGAGTGTGGCTGCTGCCACAGATCAGCTCCAGGAGATTATTATCTACCATTCTTTTTATTTACATCAAGCCTTTGATGCTCTTGACATTTTGCAGGATAAGAAGAAAGGCAGTCCTTCCACAGAGCTCCGCATAAAGGCTCCTTAAAGCTCAGCTCACTTTGGGGCACTCCCATTTTATTATCACTCCAGATCACACATAAGGATAATTCTTCACGTTTAAGTGTCAAGCACCTACTCTCACATTCTTTGCCCTGATGGCTTAGAACTGCTGGTATAACTAGGCTGATGTTTTAATTCCTTTCTGCTTTATAGATTGTGACAGTGCAAATTACTGTGAGATCAACCAGTAGATCCAAATTGATTTTTTGCTGACCCCTGGTCTAGTGATTTCACTATATTATCATTTCCTTGCAGATAAAAGTTATGTCTGTGCCATTATATTCATTCAGTTACCTCCTTTTTACGCAAACCATATTTACAGAAGAGCTCAGCATTAAAATGTCAGCTTTAACAGACACAACTGCACCTCTAAAAGCTCTGATCAGGACGCAAAACTCCTCTTCAGTCATTCTTCCCAAACAGTTTATCCTAATCAAAAAAGCCTTCACCACCAAGGCCATAGCTAACAACTTGTGCTTTATAGGTTTCAGCACCTTAGGCCATTGGCCACCTTAAGGCTATGGATACTATTGTTACCTAATAAGCTTATTCAGGTAACCCCTGTTTCCCCTCCAATAGGGAAGGGAAACATATTATGAGCCTATTTCAGACCAGGTTGACAAGAGGTCAAAGCTGACTATAAGATGGAGGACTCGCACTAGCTGTATTCAGACTGATGAAGCTGTTTGGATGAGCAGCAAAATATTTCTCTCTCTCAAGAAAAAGAAGTCCAGTAGCCATGACTCAACTTCCAGATAAACTCACCTGGATGACTGAGAATCGTCACAGAAATAAAGTAGTCCAACTTGTTTCTCACTCTTGAATTAAGACTCAGTACCTGAAATATTTTTTCCCCCTTTGGGGGGGGGGGGATCTGAGGACAAATTATGATGCAGCTTTAGTTGCCCCTTTCTGTCAGAGTCGGATCAACACTATCTTCTCTTAGACTTGTGACCAAATATTGAAAGTGTTATGAACATCTGTTGCAGATAGAAAATGTATCTAAAGGGATTCAATTCTTATGAAATATTACATTTGAAAGGCTTGAGAAAGCCTGCAGAAGAGAAGTCCTGAAACAAAAATTCTCAGAGTATATTTCTCCAAAAACCTTTCTTATATTTTTCTTTTTTCCTATGCTATACAAGTACAAGATAAATTGTTTCAAAAAATTCTCTACCACTGAATGATTCCCTACCACCATCACAGATATGCCATGAAAAACCCAGAGAGAGGCCATTATGGAAGAAGGAAATTTGTGGCCTGTCAATGTAGTTGCTGCCATTGCAGTGCAAATTCACATACTGTACATATGTTTTCAGGAGGTCCTTCATGAGGTTTTGTCCCTTTGGTATTTGGTGGTTGGGTCCATGGTTAGGGGCTGGTAAAATGTAATGCTGGACAGTTGTCTTCCAGCCTTCTGTGTATAGCTTGATCTGTCCATGACAACCACATAATCACCGCCCTCTGTGACTTTGTACTCAGACACAACTATTTCACTTTTGACAATAAAACTACCTCCAGATCAATGGAATCACAATGGGCACTTTCATGGCCCCACAATATTCAGACATATTCATAACTGGCCTGGAACAAAGATTTCTTAACCAATGCGCGCACGTACACACACACACACACACACACACACACACACACACACACACACACACCACTCTTTTATTTGAGATACACTGATGACATTTTCTGATATGTTCAATGAAATGGACTTGATCCATGAAAGTCATATCCACGAAATATAATAGTCTTTAAGGTGCATCAAGTTTTTATCTTTTGTTTTGTTCCTTTGAATTTTGCCTAGAATTCTTGCACAGACTAACATGGCTACCTCTTTCAAAATAAAAACTCTGGCTATTTAGCTATCAGCTCTTACAAATTAAGTGCATACATTGTACATGTAGACATACAGTGCAGCCACGGGTAAAACAGCTATCTCTTTTATCCTGTTGCCTGCTGAGGAGATCCTCCACTATTGAATAGTTCCACCTATATGGTAAAATCTGAGGGAGTTTGTGTGTTTATGGTTTTGGTGGACATAATTCACTGTTTAAACAGGAAAAATGAGCACTTGGGTTCAAACCTCTTCCTCTTCCTTCCCCCCATTTTTAGTATGATTTTCTTGTGCTCTTTTCATTGTACAGCTTTGTTTTGTTTTTATACATTGTCAATTATTTACTTCAGGCATCTCCCATTTCTAACATGCATAATGCACACTGTCTACATCTTTAATGCCCTGTATCATATATCAAAAGGTCTGAAAAATTTAATCAGAATGTTGATACAGAATAGAAAATCTATTCTACTTTTAACTAGTTTTCTTTTCTACCATTTGTTTTTGCCATACTTTCATGCAGTGCCTCTTGAAACACTTGACTAAATACAACAGTAGAAGAAGCAATACATCTATTTCATGTGCTGTGTGTTGTAGACACAAAGCAGAATACAAACATTGTGACAAGCCATTATTTCTCAGAGCATTTTAATAAACTTTCTCCCTTAATGCCCGTACATACAAATTGGCACAAAATAATAAACACCCAAGATTTCACTGATATTGCTAGTGATTATCAGATGCCATGGTCCCAGATCCAAAACTTCATAAACACTATTCAGAAATAAACTAACTGCCTTGCTGGATATATTGGAATAAAAATCCCTTCAAAAACAACACCAGCAGTAACTAACGACTGTATCTAATTGTTTTTATGGCATAGTTTTAATTTTCAAAGCTATTTTGTATCTATTTTGTTGTTGTTGTTGTTGTTGCTGCTGCTGCTGTATGCCATCAAGTTGACTCCAACGTATGGCAACTCTATGAAATGGAAGCCAAGCATACATGGAAGAGCCATGATCAGCACCAAGGGAACAGCTTGTTACAAAGGCATGCCTTCAAAGAAAGAGAAACCTCCACAACTGAATCTAACATATCTCAGGAACTATTCCCCCCCCCCAAATGTGTGTGGCCCTTTGATGCTGATTTATGGAACTGTCATCTGATATCCTGGAGGGAGTGGGGCATGATCTACAGATATGAAAAGGTGAATATAATGGACAATTCTATTCATATAAATATATTAATATACCTGAGTGATTTTTTTCACCATCTATTAAGATACAGAAAAGTTTTGTTTAAAATTGTCATACAGAAACATATATTTACATGCCCAATTAATCATAATCTAGATCCAAACAAAAGTGATGCTTTCAACCACTGAAAACAATGGGACTTCAATTGGTTATTGGTTTCAGAGGGCCTAAAACAAACCACATCTGACCTACTCACTGTGTGGTATTCTTGTGTTGCTGAGGCAAGCTGGTTTGCCAGGCAGATTTATGATGAAGTACAGTACTAGCACTCATTCCTTTGCAATGTCAGGTGCTGGGCTTTTTTATTCCTTGAGCCTTGATGGTGAGCAACCTTTGTGATTTTACCTACGTGACATACAGTGGATCCTCAGTTAACAAATGGTTTGTATAACATAAAATCTGTACAACATAAAAAATTCTGGAGATAGGGGAAATTTGCTTAACAGAATCACCTATGTCCTATGGGGTGAATCCGTACAACATAAAAATTGTCGCGATTAGGGATTACTGTTTTCAATGCATTCCTATGGGAAATTTGTATAAAGGAAAATTTGCTTAACATAATTTCATTTGGAACAAATTAATTCCTTTATACAAACTACCACTGTATGTGTAACTGATAATGCTGTGCAGATTACTCTTTTTATTTACCTGTCCCTGCCATTATAGTTTTTTTCTTATATTATATTTATTTATTTATTTATGTTTATATTTCTAAACTGCACTGATTTTCCCACAGGAACTCTGGGCAGTTTACATAGAATCAACACATAAGCACACATTTTATTGCTTATTTTTCTTTTGTATTTTTATCATTTAAATGCAAAACAAATACAATTTTTTTCAATACAATATTTTACAAATATTTTAAAATATAGACTGGAATCTTATTGGACCAGCTAAGTGGCTCTGCAGTTTAGCATCAGTTAGTAGTGAATCTTGAATTAAATATTTTTGAATTCTTGAATTTCCTGCATATCCTTAGAGGCTCTCCACATTCATTTTTTTTTGCCACAGAGACAGCACCTGTTTAGAATGAAATCATATATGCTAAGAAACAGTCATGCCTTGAGAGGAAACTCCTGTTTATTCTAGAGATTTTTTTTTTAGTTTATTTAATGGGGTTCTAGGCTACCTGAGGATGAATTAAGACTGTATATTAAAGGATTGCCACCACTCTGTTTTGCAGAGTGAAAAACCTTATGAGCTCTAGGCATAATGCACATTGCATGGAAGGTCTTCTTGTGTGTATGTAGTCTTTTTCAGTGAATCATAATGGGATGGCTGAAGCTGACTTTAATTAGGTCCATTTTGTGGCACAAATAAGTGTTGAATGAAGCTCAGAGCTGGGGCTTCTACTCTTCCTTAATTCAATTATTATTATGAGAACAGCTCAATATAGAATAATATTGTGGTCTCCATTGTTCTAGTCACAACTTTTAAACTGACATTTGTGGGTATCATAATACTGGATTTAGTTGCAAACAAATCAAGCCAGCGGGCCCCATCATTGTTTTTGGGGGGATTCATAGAATGATCTAGGGGTAAGTGAAACAAGAGCCTGTCTCGCTTAGGACTAAGGCAGGGTTACCTTCACTGAAAATTGCCACAAAGTGGCTGTGTGCTTGATTGATGGCTATTGTGTCATTCTTCGGTTTGTTATCTCACCAACACTGAGACTGAGAGGGCTCATTGGCAGGCAGGTAGGTCAGCCAATGCCTAGACCTGTTTCTTTATGCTAGACCAAGCTATTTAACTGCCATCTGAACTGTCTTGTGATGTGGTTATTCCACACCGAACTAGGGCTCATTGACACCTGAGCCCGCAATCATTTTTCTTTACTTCCTACCACTGAATCAATGTCTTCTCTATTTACTCTTCAACACAAGAGGGGTATTTTGTTTTCTATACTTCAAGAAATGATAGGAGAGGATAGCACATTCTCTGTAAAAATCCTGTTCTCAGATAATTTACAATAGCTGGAGCTTATCACTAAATTTCTCTTCACACAGCTATATCCTCTCTATCCAACTTGTGTTCATTTTACAGCACTTAGTGCTTACTGTAGTAGAAACCAAGAAGAGACATGCATTAGAAACCATACTTTGCAAGTCAATGTATAGAATGTTTTTCTGCCAAAGTAAAATTTCCAGCTGTATAGGGTTCACTTGAAAAAGCTCCTGTGTTTTACCCAGTAGGAACATAAAACTGAGAACAACGATATAACACAGATGCATGGGAAGGAATAATAATAAATAATTGACTCAGGGGTCATCGAGTCAGTTCTGACTGATGGTAACCCTTTTCAGGAGCTTCCAGGTAGAGAAGAGTCAGAAGTGGGTTACCATTCCCTTCTAAGGAGGACTCCTTGGGACTGTGCAGTTTGCCCAAGGCCACACAGGCTGGCTCGATTTCAGGATCACTACATTCCAGTGAGAAGCAGGATTCACTGACAATGCTAATGCCTCTTATGTGACAAGTCACTTTCCACCCATTCATGCCTAGAAGTTTTATTGATGGTAGTGTCTGCAAATGATGGGATACAATCTCTGACATATATGGGAAGCTAAAACATTCAGCTATATGGAATAACTGTAATGCTTTAGGACAAAAAGCCTCATATTTAATAGTCACAATAAATTATCTGGCTGGCTAGCTCATATTTAGCTATGCCAATAGATATGTTCAGAGCACAGCACCAAAGTACACACAAGACAGAAAGCTAAAGGTTCCCCGTGCAGCCTGCCTCATGGCCAGTCAGTCATGTAGGCAGTCAGCCAAGAAAAGCTTACCTGAACAGAAAGCATTTTACCTGCTTTTGGAAGAATAGCAAACACAAGGCTTATCTGTCCTCCTGTGGGAGAGAGTTTCAAAGTCTGGGAGCAGCAAGAGAGAAGGCTTTCTCCTGAGCCCCATCAGACAAACCCATGAAGGAATGGCACGATATCAGTAACAGTTGCTTAAAAGCTTCCTATGTTGTATGTGCCCTGGATCGGCTCCGCACACTAAGGTGTTTTCAGAAATACTGGCTAGTTGAAGACATCTGCGAGCAGTGCCATTTTTCATATTCAAAATTAATATTTCAAAATTCCAAGTATAATTTGGGGATACTCCTGAATAAATAATATTGGAATTTTACTACCGGTGAGAGATGCCTGTGAGATCTTGTTTCTCCTGTAATTAACACTAATTTTGAGAGCTATGCCTCTTGTGTTTAGGGCATGGAAATGTACCACTGGCTTATCTTCCTGAGCTAGCAAAATGTCTCCATCTGATCTGATGGAACTAACGGGATAATGCCATGTTCAGTCTAAAATGGGATCTGGGATAAATGAATTCCTGCGTAATTATCTGTCCAGCCACTAGAGATGGGCACAAAGTCTGTCAAAGTGCTTTGCCTCCAGCCAAACCCCTGGCTAGCTTGCCCACTCATTGGTCTTCGCATGCTGCCAGGGTCCTCCTTCTCCAGTGGTGCACCACTCCATGCAGGAGTTGGGCTGGCCTCCTCCAGCAGTCGACTGCTCTGAGAAGGAAGGGGGTCGGAGATCCTCTCTGTGCAGCTGATGAGGGATCAGCTGATGGAGGGTTTGTGGAAGCAACAACTGAGCTTCTGTCTGGACCGGCATGTAGCCAAAGAAGCCCCCCACTAGCATGTGAAGACCAGTGGCTCAGCAAGCTGGCTTATTGGGGGGGGGGAAGGTAAAGCATAGCACCAAAGGTGCCACACTGGCAGGTTCATACAAAGGACTCCATTGCACTTCATGCCCACCTCTATGAACCACTATAGCTAGATGACTGACACAGTCCTGCATAAATAGGTACTGGACAAGTTAAAAAGCCACTTTACTGATGTTTTAATAATATTGATACAGTTTTGAAGAATTGAATCATCAAGTTGGAAGAGTTCATTCAAGTAATCTCATCCAGCTGTTTTCATCTTTTTTGACCAGAGGCATAAATATAATACAGAAAAAATATAGCCCAAATCAGTGTTGTATTAGTTGTATAGCAAACTTCATAAGGTGGTATGTGAGAGCTGTTTCTAGTCTGCGGGTCTCTTCAAATGTGCCTGATCCTCCAAGGGGCCATATAACTCACATGGAGAATGGTCGATCCACTTCACCCTCCACTGATGCCTGAACCCCCTCCTGCATCATGGCTGGGATGTGGCCACCTACGGTTCTGATTAAACATTTTAGACAGAGAGTTCGCTCTGCTGTGTGGAGAACCATTCCACCATCAAACAATTCATTCTGTCCAATGTCTAATGATTTAAATATCTGCACAAAGCAGAACGCAACCAGAATGTGATTCCTTGCCCTAGGGAAGAAGTGTTCATCCAGGAACACCCTGCTCCACCCTCAAATTAATTCATGCTTCTTTCTCTTTCATTTCTAATAACTTTCATGCAGTGAAACTGTGAATAAGTGCACTGACCTTTTTAGGATTACACATGCTGAATACTTAATAGGTTTCTAGAGCTCTTTGTTTCATTGCTTGACATGCTGCCTTATTGTTCCAAAGGCATGCAAACAGTCATACGTATTAAGCACAAACCAAAACAGATTCTAAAACAATAGAAAGTTTCACAAAAATCAGTCTTTTCCACCAGGCAATTTAAAATCATGGCAGCTATTTATAGTAATGCTGGTGTTATCCCTTGGACTTCAGAGGGTTCCTCACCTGTCTTGTGATAATTGCATTGGTCACATTTTCTCCACCCAAGCAAAATTCTAGGTTATTTTGTCGAATTACAAAAGCAATCTAGGCTATGCCATAAATTCTGGTTGTTTTAAACAATGGATGCCCTGACTTAGACAAGATTCATAGGAAGGGTTTCTTTGCCCACTCGGACAGATCCTTGGCACTATAGAGTTCATGCCAAAATATGATCTGGAGGTAGGGGATGGGAGGCTATTTAGCCCAGCACCTCCACTGCCCTTTCTTCTTCTTGATTATGAGCTCAGCTCCACCTGCCCACCCTACAGCAAGGAGAGGATGAGATTATTTGGTCACTTTGGGGCCAGATGGGAATTTTTGATTGTCACTCAAATTGGCACAAAAGTGGCAGTGAGTTTTTGCCCATCCCATTCTCCCTTCACTGTGGAGCAGGGTGTTCAGTTACATCACCAGTCACAATGATGGTGGGTAATGCAAGAGGTATGGGGAATCAGGTATGCCCTAGGCAAGCTGCCCTTTAAGGTGCTTGACAGTCCTCAGATGAATTAAATGTCATCAGTAGGGTATGGCAATGGTAGGTGAAACTGTGGGCTGTCCTGGGCTAATAGATTCCACATGGGGAGGATGTTGAACAGGTGGGCAGATTCCTTCCGAGAAGGGAATCTCCTTGAATCCATTTCAAAGAAGACAATGATAAAATTTAGCACCATGCCTGCTTGCACTGCGTTCCAGGTCCTCTTGACAGAATAAACACAGTTCAGAGTTAATTATGTTCTCAATAAAATCGAGGCCCATTTTGAACCCAAGTGAATGTGTCTTGCCTCTATATTCCAGGTTGGCTGGACAAAAACAAAACTTTCAGTTTGGTTGTCTGTGAAGATTCTCAGTCATCCAGGTGAGGCTATCTGGCTGTTGAGTCATGGCAACTGGACTTCTTTGAGAATGAAACATTTTGCTCTTCATCCAAGCAGCTTCGTCAATCTGAGAAAAGTTAGTGGCGAGGCCTTCAATTTATAGTTCACCTTGGCTTCACCTCACCCTGCTCTGAACTAGCTCATCAGGTGGACAGCAGCCTGAATAGGTTTGTTAGATGGACAATGGCCTGGGGTACATGAAAGTCCCACCTATAATAAGTGGCAGAGATTGTGCCTGAGTCTCCCACCTCTGTTGAGAGAGGAGTTTTCATTACACACATGAATGGCTTCCCTGACCCCTCTCTCAAACCACCTATCTGTTGGGATGTGTAGCGAAACGTTTTGATCTCACAAAAAAGAGGTCCAGTTGCCATGACTTGAATTGCAGAATCAGATTTTTTTTTGCTTTGTTTGATTTTTCTCTTCCAAAGGCCAATCCATCATTTTGTTGGATTCTTTTCCCATGCAACTTCTGTTACTGGATCGAGTAGCAAAGTGAGACTGATTAATGTATGATTTTTCTGTAACCTTGGCAAACAAGAAATAAATGCAGACACAATATATACAGCTCCTTCATAAAAGTAGATTGCATTTTGTTTCTTTTCAAGCTTGTTGAAGGGGTGGAATCTTGTGGGCTCTATTTCAATTCTACCACACATATATGTAAAGTGTTCTGCTTCTGCTTATGTAGTAAAGATGCTGTTATTTCATAGCAGTGATATATAGTTTGTGTTCTGCAGAGAGATTCCTACATCATCAGCCAAAGTCTACTAAGCAAGTTTAAGATGAAATCCCAAATTGATGTGTCTGGCAGCCTTTTCCAGCATCATGCTCTCCTGACATTTTGGACAATAACTCCCAATCTCCCAGCCAGCACTGGATATTTTAATTCGGAAGGATAAAATCTGAAAGATACCCAAATGAGAAAGAGTTGATACATTACACATCTCTTTCATAGATATGCTGGCTTAGTCATAACTGCAAATTTCCCATTATAAAGGGCAGACTAAACAATATGTAGAACACACTTTCACTGAGCGCACAGGCAATTCATTCTCAACGTGTCATTTCCTCAATGATATACCCAGCAGTGTAGCAGAAAATATTGAATGCTAGGTGGTTCTTAAGACAGATCTGCAGGCAGCACACCAGTTCTATAGTAGTTTTCATCTCCACCAGGAGCAATTATTTTCTAAAACGAATGAGTTTGATTTGCCAATAAGAAACCAAGATGCTTCAGCAACCTTCACATTACATTAAAAGAACAGAGTGTTGCTGAATACATCTGTCCACTCACTGTAACTACTACAAGATGAAGCTAAACTGAGAAGGAATGGGCATTATACCTTTAAAAAAAGGTTAACAGCAACAACAAAAATGCCATTTAAACAATGCAGACACCTCATACTGTGATTTAACCATCCAACTAGGTGGTTAGGCTGCATCCCATAAACAATTTGCCTTCATCTGATTTCATAGCCTTTGGGAAAAAACATGCTAAAACAAATAGTCTGGGGAGCTTCCACCACAGAGATTAAAAACTTTTGAAAGTTTTAAAAAGAGACCTGCTTTGGATGTTTTCCTCTTAAGCAGAGGAATCATCAGTTCCATATTCTATGGAGTGAGGATTGGGGGTGCTGATTTGACTACGTTTATGTTGTTTTTTAATTGGCTCCTTGGAGTCATCCTTATTTAAATTGCTTGGAGGGGTATAATAATCATTTGGTTGCTTTTCTGTTTCAAGCTGGAATTGCTTTAATATTTTGTGGTCTATTACTGCTGGCTATTTTCTCAGTTTAAACTGTTTCTAGGGTAAGGAGTTATTTTCCTATCTTATCTGTCTGTGCTCTTCGCTGCCTGATGATTATAACCCCATTATGATGATGCGGTGACATGATATTGACTCTGTGATGTGGATGATATGGATCTGATTGTGAATATCATATAAAAATACATTTCCCTCTGTTTTTTGCCTTCCTCTGATTTTTTGTAGTTGATCTTAAAGGCTCTTTTGCGGCCTCAGGGGAATGCCAGCAGAAAATGAATAGTTAAAAATGAAATGAAAGAACCCAATGTTTGTACTGTTCTGTATTTGATGAATGAACTGCCCAGAGACTACTTGAAGTGGTATGGGGCGGTATATAAGCAGGAAAAAACCCCCAGCAAGTGAAGGATCTAAAAGCTAAAGAGCACCCTCTGACCTGAAACAATATAAAATCTACAAGAAATGAAAGTTTTTCAGTATGCAGAACTCTGTGAATTAATCTCCTCTACCTACAAGTGTTCCTGTTGGGCTCCAACCAGAGCCTGGAAAAAGTAACCGGAGCAAAAAGACAGGTTTTTACAACTGTGCCTCCACAGTACTGAGCTCTTTAGATTATATATTGTATATAGCTACCCAGAAACCTCTTGGTAGTGGGGCGGCTAAAAACTCTTGTCAATAAATAAATATATATTCTGATCTTTGCACTCTGTGCGCGGCACATTATATGCATTTAAGTACTTTTACCCCACATGTTCATACTACTGGTAGTGCAATAAAATGCTGTGAGCCAATGATTAAATAACATGATTGCATCTATTACAAAGCAAAGCAAAATGTTCTGCTTATATACAGCCCCATACCATTTCCAGTAGTTTCTGAGAGGTTTACAGTTTAATTACAGTATGCAGGCTACACATTGCTCCCCCAGCAAGCTGGGTGCTCAGTTTACCAACCTCAGGAGGGAAGGCTGAGTCAACCATGAGCCAGCTACCTGGGACTGAACCCCAGGTCGTGAGCAGTTTTGCCTGCAGTACAGGTAAACCACTGCGCCACGGGGTTCGGTTCTTCAAGATCCCTTGAAGAAATAATTTTGATATGGTGTAGAATAAGAATACCACTTTCACACCAAGCTGCATGAGGAAACCCACATGTAATCACCAAGGGTGTGTTCTGTGCTTACTTGTTTCACAATCGCCTACTTAGTTTATATCACAAGCCTTGATACCAGATCTCTTGATAATGGAGCTAACATGCAGCAGGGGAAATTGTGTGGTAGGCATATCCCACAAGTTTTCACAATCCATCTTGCATGTCTGTGAAGATTCTCAGTCAAATGCATCGTGTACAGTCATAACTGCATCATTACCCTCTGCTTAGTAATGGGCTCTCCTGGACATGTTTTCAATATGCATCCCATGGGAACTGTTCAATTTTCTCAGATGGTCTGTATGGATAACCAGGTTTTGGATTCAGTTGAAATGTGTGACTAGTTGACAACTGAAGCCACAAATTATTGCAACTTAGCAACAGTCAGTCTGTCAATTTGCAAGTGAAGGAGAAGGGAAGCAGCCATCTGCTGAGATTGTCTTGTATTTGTTACATAGCACAGCAGCAGAGATTCCAGCAAGCTATCAGAGTTATTTCCACCTCTCTGCTGCCCCCTCCTTCCTCCCAGTCCCTTGTGTCTACTTGTGAGCAGAAACACCATCTATTTTTTTTAAAAAAAATCTAGTCTGTAATCCCCTCTGGGATTTGAAAGCTGAAAGACCAGCATAAAATCCTTCAGAGAAATGACATTCCACCATAATAAATGCGGTCAGATTTCGGCCTTCAGATACTTTTACCTGCTTGTTGATTGCAGGATGCCGAGTGGTAGGGCTCAAGAGCTGGACCTCTAGTTTAACCATATGAACCACAACATTTACTCTTAAATATATTTCTGTAAATTGTCACACAGTGTGGAACTAGTGAATCTGTGAGCCCCACCCTGTCTCTTTCCACGTTGCACCACGATGCCAGATGAAAGAGAGGGACTGGTTGTTCTCATCTCATTTGCCCTGCAGTACCACCATCATGGTGGCTCAGAAGCTGATACTGCAACTCTTGGCCCAGGAGCCAATAACTTCCCGGGTGGTCTGTAAAGCTACGGACTTGCCTGGTTCTTCACCTGAGGGCAGCCTGTCACAGGAAAGCCCTTAGGCATGAGATTCCTGTAAAGTCTAATTTCTCAAGCACAGTTTAGACTGTCTCAAATGTGCTTTCATCTCTAATGATGGACTATCTCTTTAGGGTTTGCTCTGCTTTTAGTTTAGTTTAATTATTACACTTATTTATTGGTCTCCTTTTTAAGGAAGGCACATTATTTTCTAATAGAAAAATAAAAGGAAAAAATAACCTCCAAAATACTGCTTTAGATGTGTGGACCGGCTTACTAAAATATCTGGTGAGCTGCCTATTATGAGCCCTTGTCATGATTGTTTGGGGTTAAAACTGGAAGACATCCAGCATTAGGCCCTTTGTTTCTCTGGTGACTCTCCTTCTTCTCCTCAGTATTGGCTCCTGAAATGGGACCCCAAGGTTTGAGCATTGTTAAACTGAGGCAGATTCCGTTCTCTACTGGGTGTTGCAAAATAATAGCCACTCTGTGTAGCCTTGGGCAAGCTACACAGTCCCAGATGATCTCCATGATAACCACCCCCAAAAAGAATGGTAAATCACTTCTGAGTACACTCTGCCTGGTTTTCCTGGAAAGGGTCATCACAAGATGGAATCAACTTAACAGCACACAATTATTAAATTGAGGCAGATATCAAATTCAGACCCACTTTACACAAGCAGAAAATATTTTTTCTTCCAGTGAGAAAAATAGGCTAATCCACATTTCTAAAAAGAAAGAATATGCACATAAAACAAATGAAAACAATAGCAGAACGATTCAGCTGAAGTAAAATATTATATAGGAAGCTGGTGGAACCCCATCCTAGGTGCTACCATAAAAATGAAATGTCTAATGATTTACATCAGGCCTGCCCAACAGGTACACCACGGGCTACTGGTAGCCTGCGAAGGGTTCAAAAGTAGCCCGCTGACCATCAGTTTAAAAAGTGAGGGGATAAGTTCTCCACCCATCCCTCCCCCATCCCAAGGACCATCACTGCCCCAGCAAAGTTCTGGGTCTGCCAGCCCACTGTCTCAGCTGAGTGGGGCAGTTCAAGGGCCATGGCATGGTCCCCTGCTCCTCCCACTGGCCAGATGATCAGTGCACCACTGTCTTGTGACCAGCTGAGACACTGGTGTGGAGCAGAGGGAGGGGAGGGGAGGGGAGGGAACAGTGAGAGGTGGGTTCACAGGCGTGCCCACCTCCTTTGCACAGTGATGCCTCCCCTCTTCTCCCCCCCGAATAATTCCTTCCTTCCTCCCACCCTTCCCTTCCCTTCCTTCCTTCCTTCCTTCCTTCCTTCCTCCTCCTCCTCCTCCTCCTCCCACCCCCACGGCTGCCTCACAGAGACCATGACCCGCCACCGCCCTCTTCCTCCTGCTCCCCTTTTGAGCCATTCCCACCTCCTTGTTCTGCCATGGTGATGTGATTGCCCCATTGCTGGCTCAGCCTGTCCCAGCTGCACTGTGAACATGGCGGAGGTGAGTGAGAGCTTCAGGTGGCAGTGGTGGTGGCAGCAGCGATGGGGCTGGAAGGGAGATAGGGAAAAGAGGAGGAGGAGGCCAGAGGGGAAGGAGAGTCGAGTCAGGCCCTGGGCAGGTTGGGAGGGAATGTGCACCTTTTTTAAAAAAAAAAAGTCTTCCAGCAGCCCAGGCAAGCGGAGGTGGCAGATCTGCCACTGCCACTTGCCCGGGCTGCTTGCAACCATGCATACCCCTCCCTTGCACCCTTTCCAGCTGGGTGCAAGGGAGGCATGTGCATGGTTGCATGGGGTGCCACTTGGAAGGGGCAATCTGTGCAAGCATGCACACACTTCCCTTGCACACGACCACACCAGCTCGAGTGGGTGCAAGTGAAGCGTGTGCATGGTCAGCCTTCCTGGAGGAATACATTGAAATCTGTTCCCTCCAGAACAGATTAATTGCTTTTCAATGCATCCCTGTGGGAAACCACTGCTCTACTTACATTTTTTTTACTTATGAGCATGTGCTCGGAATGGATAAAATTTGTAAGTAGAGGTTTTAGTGTAGTAGCCCTCAGCACTTGGGGCCGGAAAAAGTGGACCTCGGCCTGTTCAAAGCTGAACAGCCCTGATTTACATTGATACATTGGTATCAAAAGAGGCTGTCTATAGTTCTTGTTTCTTGATATGAGATGAGCACTTGAATGGAGAATGATGATGTTACCCCAAGGGTCTAATTTACCCAATTACATCTAGGAAAAAATGGAATTTTGATTTTTTTTAATTTTCTGTCCCCTTGAAGCATATGATCAAATATAAAAAATAACATCTTCCCTGTTGAATAATGTATACCAGCATGTGCATTAAAAAGTCAAACAGTTTTAGAAATTACACCCAGCCCAACAGGCATATGTGGCACAGAAGCAATGATGAGTTTTCCTGATGACATACGATAATTGAATCTACCACCAGAGGGTTAAGTATATTTGCAGGGTTTTATTAACTTGCTGGAGATAGGGTGTGGTAGTTCTTTCTTTCAGTTCCAGGTGTTGTACAAGAAAGATTTTGAAATCTTTTCACTTCAGTTCTAGTGTGTGCTTGTTTAATTCTGTTTACTTCTTCTTAGAATGTGGTATTATCAGGAGAGGATGGGGGAGTGGGGCATCTCATACCCAGAATATTGTGGAGCTCCCCCAGGCCTGGTTGCAAGCTACCTTGCAAGCTACCTGTAGATATTATTCTGCCTAGACAATATGGCAGTGATAAAATACATAATTCTTTGTTCATTAAAACCCAAGATCAGACGCAGAGTTGACTGGAATAGTGGTTGAATGTGCTGCAGTAAATCCACTGCCAGTGTGAAAATTAGTTTCCCCTTACATGTATAGCTTATGGTGCATCCAGATGGTTTCTTCATCCAGTGATAGTGACTCTAAAGGACAAGAACTCATAGAGCAAAAGCCGAGATAAGATATACACGTATGTTTCACCAAAGTTTCTTAGGCCATTATGGAATGTAAAATAATGAGATGTATTTCAGTCTGAGCTTTTGTGAATCAAAATGGGGAACGTACATCACAGAGAGGAACCAGCTAATGTGGTTATTACTGAGCCTTCTCCCAGTTTAGTTTTATTGCAGCTATTGTTTGATCACATGCCTTGTCTGTGTTGATCCCCTGCTGGCACATTTAGTAGTGACCCTATAGATTAGGATCGTTACAAGATTATAGATGTCTTTATTTCAAAAAGGCAAGGGATCTCACAACATTTTAATTCTCATCATCAAGATGGTACTTAGATGTTCTTCAGTGGAAAGGTGTTTGATAACCCCAGGTGATTACCAGCTACCATATTTTTCACTCCATAAGACACACTGGACCATAAGATGCACCTAGTTTTAGAGGTATGTACATGTGAAAAAATATTCACACATACATACTGTGGTCCTGGTACATCTCCAGCCCCATTTTGGGAGGAGATGCTCTTGGGAAGCCTGGAGAAGCATGGCTGGAGTGTAAAATGATAAGACAAACTGCCCTCCCTGCCTGGGTCTCATTGATTTGTTCCCTAGAATAGAAGACAGCGAGTAAACAGCCCTACCAGAGACCATAGAGATGAGAAACGGGCTAGAGAGTAACCACCCACCATGATGACCATAGAGCTGCTCTTCAAGACAAGCTGAATGGGAGAGCTCTGTCCCGTGGATTCACATCCTGCCTGTCTTGAATAGTAGCTCTATGGTCATAATGGTCGGTGGTTACTCTCTAGCCCATTTCTCATTTCTATTGTGTCTGGTCAGGTTGTTTGCTCTCCCTCTTCTATTCTATGGGAAAAAATCAATCATGCAAGGTAATTTTTTTTTAAAAAAACAACCAGGTTGAGAAACCTCCACTGGGGCTGCAACTGGGGCTGGGACCTGCACCGGTCCGGAGGCGTTGACAGCAGCCACTCTGGAGGCTCCCGGCAGGGTTGTATTTGCCCTTTAAGACATACAGACATTTCTCCTTACTGTTGGGGGTGGGGGAAGTGTGTCTATAGAGTCAAAGATAGGGTAAGTCCTACTTCTTGTTGTGTCTACTCTGCTTTCTCACACTGGTGGTACTCCTAGCTGGGTTCCTGAGCCAAATGGCATTTCAGGACATTGCACACTGATTCTCAGAGATACACTTTTATTGAATAGAAATAGAGATGGGCACTAGAGATGCACACGAAATGAATTTTTAATTCATTTTGCTATTCGCTATTCATTTTGTTACCTAATAAAATGAATAACAAACTGGCCCATCAAAGAAAAATGAAACAAACTGAAACGGAAATTTCCACTTCGTTCGTTTCGTTTTTCGTTTTCCCATAGGAATGCACTGAAGCAGGGAAATGTCAACAGAGACCCCGCTTCTTGCCTTCTCTTGCAGAGGCAGAAAGAAGGGTCTTTTTGAGGTGCTGGCCCCTTTGAGCTCTTTCCCCCACCCCACAGTGGCTGGGGGGGAAGATTAAGTCCCTCTTTCCCCCAGCCAAAGTTGCACAAGCACCACACACACACACACACAGAGAGAGAGAGAGAGAGAGAGAGAGAGTACACACAAAACGAATAATGAACCAACGAACCAACGAAATGATTTTTTAGAAAAAAATCATTTAAAACGAAACAAAATGAACTGAACCCTAAAACGAATCGAACCAAAATGAATCACCATTTTTTGGTTCATGCCCATCTTTAATGGGCACGAAACAGAAAAACAGTGTTTCATTTCATTTCGTTTTGTTTTGTTAGCAGTTTTGTTTTGTTTCATTTGTAATGAATTTTTAGTTTCATTACAAAATGAAAATGAAATGATACATTATGCTCCCCTGGGTCCTAGAGGCACCAAAATGGCAGGGGACCTTCCTCAAGCTCTCCTCTATAAGCCCCCAAAATTTGGAAAAGTTTGGGGGTTAGCTGGCTGAGTTATTAAGGTCCAAAGGGACTGCCCCTAGGAAAAATTATTTCTAATTGGCTGCAGAAGCCACACTGCAGGTGAGTGATTAGCGAGTAGTAAAAATATGGATCACAGCAGCCATGTTTTGGCACAGAAATGGCACGCTTAGCTTCCTCAAGCAATTCTAGGTAAGATTCCAAAATTTGGAGAGATTTGGGTTTCAGGGGGCTGAGTTATAAAGCTCCAAAGGGTGTACCTAGGAAAAATTCTTTCTAGAGTAGGAAGCAAAGCTGTAGCAGCACTAATCTTCCCCCTGCAGCCTGGCTTCCAAAGTTCCAAATCCAATTAGATTTTTTTTCCTAGGGGCACCCTCTTTGGAGCTTCATAACTCAGCCCTCTGACCCCCAAACCTTTCCAAATTTTGGGAGCTTTCAGGGAAGAGTTTGGACTCCCATGCCATGGATTCCTCTAGGATGAATTGTTTCATTCTGGGGGTGGGCGTGGGGAATTGTGTTTTGTGACAAAACAAACCAAAACACATCCTACCACTTCATTAGGTAACCAAGTAATTCATTACCTAACAAAATGACAAAATAGCATTTCGTTTTTTGTTTGTTTTGTGCCCATCTCTAAATAGAAATATAATAGTCTGTGGCCCTTCAAATGTTGTTTGACTGCATCTCACCATTGGCTATGCAGCTGGAGGGCTGCACATTTCCCAACCATGTTTTGTACAGTTAATTTTCCCTTGACAAATAATATGTCCCTTTTTGTCGCTGTAAACATGTTACCCTTCCCTTTTCTGCCAAGGACTAATACACCATTGAGTATCATGGTAATGAAGGGGCTTAACAAGATATTGCCTGCTAAATCCCAATGAAGACATTACATTCTTTCAGAAGATAGCAGAATATAGTCTCTTTTGTTAAACAATATTCTGGTCAGTCAGTCTTGCATAATTTGGTAGAAATATATAATTTTTATATTGTCAAAAAGAGTGTTCCAATATTTTACATTTTCAAGGTTTGCATATGCAGAATGTAGGTTACAGCAGCTCTGGGATTGTAGGAACCCACCTAGATTCTGTTCCAATTAATTTTCAAAGCTGTCAGATGCCAGATTGTGTCTTGTTGTAAATTCGTGTTCTGTCTCCAGCTAATTCATAGGTTTCTTTGGTTTCCTACGAACTAGGGCAGATTCTCATTTATTTTTAGCATTTCTGGGCCTGCAGTGTTCATTGTTATTCAGCCTTATGCAAAGCTATTGGTTACAACAACATTCTTCTCTTTGCCAGCCTAGTGTCCCCTGATCTTTTATTTAGGGTTAGAACTCCCATAAGACTGCCTTCGCATGATATGTCCAAAGTAGGATGCCCTCTGTTTCAACTTTTTTTTTGTCTCCAGAGATAGTTCAAGTTTGATTTGATCTAGGACCAATTTGCTTGTCTTTCTGGCATTCCAGGGAGTTCATAAAGCTCTCCTCCAGCAACACATTAAAAAGAAATTAGTATTTCTTCCCGTCAGCTTTCTTAACGTGTCCAGCTTCCACATCTATAAATGGTGATTGCAAATACAAGAGTGCAGCTGATTTTGGTCTTAGACTCCAGTGACACATTCTTACACTTGAAAATCTTTTCTAATATTCTTTCATTGATGCCCTCAGTCGCTTTCAGATTTCTTGCCTGCACTCTCCATTTGGAATGATGGCTAAACCAAGGTGTACAAAATCTCTAACTCTGTATTTCAATTTCTTCATTGTCATTGTTAAAGTTGTGTAGCACTTCTGCAATCCTGAATTTGGTCTTCTTAACATTCAACTGCAGTCTTCCTTTGACACTTTCTTCCTAAACATAGTATGTGTTTGTGTGTTGCGTCGTTACAGTCATCATGACCAACTCTTCGTGACCCCATGCCCATGGAGTTTTCTTGGCAGGAATACTGGAGTGGTTTGCCAGTTCCTACTCCAGGCGCCTACAGCACCTGGTATTCCCTGGTGGTCCCCCATCTAAGTACTAACCGGGGCTGACCCTGCTTAGCTTCTGAAATCAGGCGAGATCGGATGTGCTTAGGGCATATAGGCAGATAGGTAGGCTTAAGATTAAATTAAAAAGTAAATATAACTTCAAAATCTTCTGATGAGTTATTACTATATTTTGGAGATTGCAATTTGGGGGGATGATTGAAAACTATTCTGTATTGAACACTTTCCATTAAACTTTCCATTAAAGAAATTAAACTCTTAGCAATCTCAGCAGTACTAATCAAGCCCAACTCATATATGAAACATTAAACACAATGCACATTTTGTTGTAAACAATTTATGGTGAGAGGCAGAGGAACTGTCTTTCCTTACCATCTTGACAGCATAGTGTTTGTTATCTGTTGGTGATACGAGGATTCCCACTTGGGATGAGCCAAAAGCATTACAGATACATGTTCATCTATTTGTCTTCTGTCACGGCTTTAAATTATTTAAGGTGAGAAATTTCTAAAGGGTATCAGCTACATATAAAAACAGGGACATGGTGTAAAGCACTATCTGTTAAATTACGTGCCATCAAGTTGCATCCAATATAAGGTGACCCTAGTAGTATTTTCAAATGACGTGAGATTTTGGGGAAGTGTTCTTTCCTCTGCTAGCCCACCAGTGAGTTTCTATGGCTTAGCAGGAATTTGAACCCAGATCTCTTGTGTAATAGTCTGACACCCAGTTGACTACACCACACTGGCAGTGTGATCACCTTCCAAATACACACCATGTGACTTTCTGCATTTTTTCTGGCAGAGCCTAGCAGATATGATAATGAATAATAATTAAAAAAACTAGATTAAATCCTAGTGATCGAGTAAAAATGAACTGACTGGATTAAAAAGTTAGTACATCAGTCCTTAAACGTGGTAGTGGATGCTAACACTACCACAAGGTTTCCTGGGTGCTTTCCCCCACCTCTTGTCTGCTGCAAGTCAGGAGTCTGTTGAAATCTTTTGTGGTTTGCTGTTTGGTCTGTTCAGCTATAAGTAATGAAACCTTGCATTCTTTTTTCTACTAATGTCTTAGAGTGAGTTATTGAGACTGTAAGTGCCAGTTGATGACAAGGAGTGGACTACTGTGGGGAACTTGAAGTTGTTCTATTCTGTGGGTCTCTGTTCTTCTGCTGTGTAGCTGGAGGAACTGAACCAAAAATTCAAAACTCTGCAACAATTTCACAGTAAGACATTGCACCTTCCTTTTCAGAGCTTCCTAATATACTTTTATGTAGCAAAAAAAAAAAAAAATCAGTTCTACGTGTTTAAACATTGTTGTGCTCCAGTCAACTCAATAATTCTTACAAGTAGAAAACTTGTTTTATGCAACATCTTGTTTCATTGAAAGGCCTATATATATCTTGAAAGATTATACACATTTTGATATGCTTTTAGAGATGGGCACAAATAAAAAAATGGTGTTTCGTTTGTCGTTTGTCGTTTGTCGTTTAGGGGGTCTGTTTCGGTTTGTTTCCATTTTTCGCGATTTTTTCAAAAAATTCATTTTCATTTTCGTTCATTTCATTACCATTTCGTTACCATTTATTTCATTTTTTTGTGATTTTTTTTTTAGCTTTTAAAGCAGTTCAATGTATTGCCGTAACGAAAACGAAACGGACGACAAAATTTCTGGTGTTTCTGTTCATTCGTTTCATTTTAGAGATAAAATGCGTTTGTCGTTTCATTGCATAACGAAATGAAAAAATGAAAATGAAAATGAAAAATTGTTCGTTTCGTGCCCATCTCTATATGCTTTTGGTTGGCCTAATACAGGCAGTATCACAAGGTAATGTGATTCCAAATCCCCCCCCCCATGGGCAGTGCATAGGAAGTAAACTCGGAGACGCATAAATGCTTTCTTTCTCAAAGGAGATTCAAATGAAGATCCCTTTCTCAATCCCTAGCATCACTTCTCATCATTGGAAAAAACAGATCATAGCAGACCCTCGCTTCCTCTTGAGACACACTCTCCTCTTTTATCTGCTTGGCCCAAAGGAGTAGGAACAGTGGCAATGCAGGAAAAGTATTTCCCAAGTACTAATGGTACGCAGGGCAGCGCAAGCAAAAGAAATATTAGCTGCTACAATGTGCAGTCTTCCCAGTGCAAATTGAAGAACCAGTACAGTAAGAGGAAAGCAACTGGAACAAGAGTCTAGCAGGGAGATACATTTCTTGTCTGAGGTCTCAGCTTCTGCAACTTAGAAATTGCTTTCTTCAACCTGGAAAGACCATAGGAGAAGATTAAATAACAACGACCCATAGAATCATGGAATTCCATTCTCTGAATTTGTTCCAATTTATCAGCATCTTTCTTGAAGTGTGGCGTGCAGAACTGGAGCCAGTATTCAAGATGAGGCTAAGCAGAGGGGGACAAGCAGCTCACAGGATTTGGAAATTACACTTATGTTCAAGCGGCCTAAAATAATACAGTAGGACCCCTGTCTCCACTGATTCATTATCCACTGATTCAGTTATCCACGGTTGGCAGAGGAAAAATAAATAAATAATTCAGCGGCCACAAAGCACGCTACTGTCACAAAGAGCAGCTGTAAAGCAAGCTACTGTTGCAAAACAGCAGCTGTAAAGCAAGTTACTATTACAAAACAGCAGTTTTGGGGACATTTTGGCGTTCTCTCTTATCCACAGTTTTCATTATCCACAGGAAGGCTTGGAACTAATCCACAGCGGATACTGGGGTCCTAATGTATATGCATTTTTGTGACCACATCACATTGTTGGCTCATATCCAGTTTATGATCTACAACAATTCCAAGATCCTCCTCACATGTAGTATTGCTGAGCCAGGTGTCCTCCATCTTGTAACTGTGCTTTAGGGTTTTCTTCTTCTTCCTAGTTGCAGTACTTTGCACTTCTCCCTGCTAAATTTCATTCTGTAGGTTTCTGCCCCATGCTCCATCCTATCATTTTGAATTTTGTTTCTGTCTTCCAGGGTATCAGCTATTTCACCCATTTTGAGTCATCTGCAAACGTTAGAAGCATTTCCTGCATGCCTTTGTCTGAATCATTGATAAAAATGTTGGAGAGCACTGGACCCAGGACTGAGCCTTGGGGTGCCCCACTTGTAACCTCCTCCCACTTTTCACACGGCCCCTAAACTCCGAGGCAAATGGCTCCCAGCTCCGGAGCTTAAAATTGTTTCCCCACCAGCTCCGGAGTTTACAGAAAATTAAGTGCGACCACGCCCACCTAAGCGCATCCCAGCACACTTTTCAGGTACCTGCTCTCTGGAGGTGAAAAATCCCTGATGCGGATCTAACATAGAGAGTTCCGGGCTCTCCTGGCTTCTTTGTTGTTTTTTTTGCCCCCACCCCTTTAAGAGATCTGAATGCTGCCGGGAACAGAGCGAGACCGGCAGAACGGAGGTAAGCCGGCATTCTTTTCTTTCTTTTTTTCTCCCTCCCCTCACGCAGCCAGCAGCCAGGAGTGCGGAGGGGGTGGGAACACAGAAACAGCGGCAAACCCCCAAGATCTCTGGTCCGAATTTAAGTGTCCAGCGGATCTTAGGGGTCGTGTGAAAAGGCTCCTAGAGAAGGAGTCATTAAACATCACTCTCTGAGTACGATTCTGTAGCACACTGTTTCTGCATTAGCCCAAGGCAGGCTGAGGAGAACTTACATTCCAACTAGTAATTTCAGTGTATGATTGGTTTTCATTTTAAATACTAAGCAGCGTAATTCCTAAAACTATCTATCATATGATACAAAATTGCTTTGGAAATCTACAACCCCTTATGCGATGTACTGAACTAAATAGCATATAAAAGCTATTTGGATGATTGAGGAAAAGTCTGTACCCATGTGTTAGGAAATCAATATGCCAAGCTTGGTTTATTATTAATAGTGTTAGTTTTCAATTGCATTGTGGAAATGGTTCATGAAATGAACTGAATTGGTTCTAAAGAATTACATGCCATGTTATGTTGCTGGGTCCTGCAAAAATAAGCAATTGATCACCTCCCACCCCCTCTTAAGAATGGATTACTCAGATGTTACTTCGAGTGATGTTACCCAAGTTTGAAAAATTATAGCTCAGAGGATCAAAAGGGTAGATACTCTATAATGAATTATGTTTTTTAAAAAAGGCTCAGCGAAACATGCATTAAATAACCATAGGAGAAGGGGCCAGACAGATCCCTGCAAGCAATGAACAATAACTGAATGCAGAGCTGTGACTAATAATTCAACCCCCCCTCCCGTAATGTGGTGAGTAATGCCTTCATCTTGGGGGTTACATTACTTAAGGGCATCAGTGTTAATTTTACATCTATAGGTGGTCTGCAGTTAAATCATTTTAGAGCTCTGCGCTTGATAAGCTTATGGTGGACCCTCTCTTTGCCTGGCAATATAAAATGTGGTCAAGCAGCCCTGTTGCGTGTGAATTTCCATCAGCCTAACCAATTTAACCTTTGAACTGCAGGGCTGGAAGGGACCCCATGGATCAGCAAGTCCAGCCCCTCTCAAGGAAGGCAGAGCGGGGAATTGAACTCCTAACCTTTCCCTCTGCGGCGGGAGACCTAAGCCACTGAGTTATCGATTCTGTGGAGTACCACTTTTGACTTCTACCCAAATTTATCTGAGTGGCCTATAAAAGTACTGTACAGTATTTCCTATTTCCTAGTCTTTCATTTGTAGTTTAGATTAAACCATCAAATGCCACCTCTTCCTCTGCTTCCCAATGTAAGGTTTCAGATTTGTCTTTAACCCTTCTGCCCATGATTTCCAGCCTCAGGATTGCTTGCACTGTGATTAATGCTGAAACGTTTAGAAATTTAGGCTGAAATATTCACAGACCCAGCCACACTGATGCGGTCCTCTAGAGGTTCCAAAGAGGGCATACGATTTGTAAGAGGCTTCCTATTTGGCTCTACACTACTACTGGGATCTGCAGATGAGAAGTCTTGTCTCAGTGCTTCCCTTTTTCCTGCATCATGTTGGCTTGGAGACTTTCCATACAATGGAGCTCATCCACATGGTGTACCATTTGCAATTGTCACATGCCTCTGCTTGGAATCCAACCACTAGGAAACAATCGTAGCAACAATCACACAACCCTTGTTGCCTCTGAAGCTCCACATAGTGACCAAGAATCAGAAAGGTCTCAGGGGAAACAGGGGACTGAACTACACAGGTAATAATATCCCAGAACTTGGAAAAGGTTTGGGTGGTGGTGGTGGTGGTGGTGGTGGTGGTGGTGGTGTGGTCTGGGCATGCTGTTGGAATTTGGGGGGGGGGGGGTTGTAGATCCCCCAAAGCAACCTTTCTCAGTTCTGCACAAACTCTTCATATCAAACAAATTTGACCCATTGGACAATGAAATCTGCCCAGCAATGCTCACTTTCATTGTTTTCCTGGCAAATTCATGCTTTGCCATACATTAAATTCACAGACCATCTAACTCACTGTTGCCCACACTGGCCATCAGCAGCTCTCAAGTGTGGGTGCCACCCTTCTATGTGATGCCACGGCAACAGACAAATGGCTCCCCAACAAAAGAAAGGAAGATGTCTCAGCAGCAGCGTATGTCCCTGTCATACCTGGGGAGGAGAGGATGTGGCATGCCAGAGTCATCCAGGCCCTGCAATGAGGAGGAGGAGGTGGTGGGGTGCAGGCATAGCAATATGCCTGCAGCAGCTATGAGAGCATACCATCTGTGGGCAGGTCAGTTTTCTCTGTGAAGGACCTCATCTCCACCCTTCTCTGGTAGGATAGGGGAAGCACTGCTGAGAGGGCTCCTTCTTTTGCAGACAGATTATCCTGAACACAATCTGCTCTGGAAAACTCTGGCAGTTCTGGAGAACTGCAAGGATCCTGCCAAGGTGTATTAGGTGCTGTACTATTTGCTACTCCAGGTGCCCCACTGTTGAGGCAACTACCCCATTCAAATCCTCTGCCTTTCGGAGCAAGACTACAGTGGCTTATGGAAACGAAACCCTCCCACCAGACCCCTCCTCTGGTGTGGAAAGACTAAAACTTTACTGCAAATCAACTGATAAATTTTGATAGAAGTCCAGATTAAGATGGTGCTTCTGGACTGGAAGCTTCCTGTGAAAATTAAAATGCTGTTACCAAGGAAACCATTCACAAATGATTTTCTGCAACGTGTTTTGGCTGCCACTGGGAATTAGGAGAATACAGGCAGAGGTATTAAAATCCTCGATGGAATATTTTTATGTGAGAGCAAATCAGAAGAGCAGAATATAGTGATGGGGGGGTGGGGAAAGAACACTAAATAACGAAAGAGACATGATAAAGAACAGTCAGGTTGCTTCGTAAAGCAGAAAAATACATCATTTGGGGTAAACCCTTGGAGCAGAAAGACATTTCGCAAATAGGAGGTTTTCTACCCTGAACCACTAGTCAAATATGGTTTTGATGTGAAAGACAAATCTTTCTTTCCTTTGGTCTTGAAATACATTCTCAATGAGTTCAATAGGCCTGTTGTTATTGTTACTTGCAGCCATGTCAGAACTGACCTATAGGAACCCTAAGAGGGCTTTCAAGCTAAGTGAGATATTTACAGAGTGGATTTACCAGTTCCATGCTCCCACTCAGTTTCCATGGCCAAAGCAGATATTTGAACTCTGTTCTGTCAGAAAGCCATAAAATAATAGCAGCTTACATGTTAAATATTTCCTTTTTTTCCCCCTACTCAGAATCCCTCTAACATATGTTCATGTTTATAAAGACACAAGAAAGAGTCAGAACCAGCCCCATGATAAGTTACTGCCTGAAGTGCTATGGCTAAGCCTAGTTAAGTTATACTGTAGCAGGTCCTTTGAATCAGTGAAGATTTGTTGAGAAAAATCCTCCATAAATTCCATTTATTCCTATGGGGCTACTCTAGTGCAATGAACTCTGCTAAACAACCGAATTTCTGCCAGTGTGTGTCAATGGTCAGACTGTTCCTCCCAGTCCCCTAGGCCAACATTCCCTTCCTTCGGAAGGCAGAGGCTTCTTGTCATCCTTCTATTGAAATGCTGCCTTCAGGTGGGTGGAAGAGGCCCAGAATTCTCTTCCCCACAGCAAATGGAGAAGAGGATTCCATTTTTTTTTATTTTTTTGCCTCAGGGGGCAAAATGCCATTTGCAAATCCTGGTAAGATTCAACTAACTCTACTCTACTCTATTCTAAATTATCTTCAAGACTTTCTTTTAGCGGGTTATCCATTCCTGCATTTCCACTTCAAGTTTCTTTGCATATTCCAAGACACCTCTTGCTGCCTACTTGAATTCTTTATGCAGAGGCAGGGAACTAGTGAGCCTCCAGATAGGTTTTTGTATTATAATTTTCATAATCCCTGCCGATAGGCTATGTTGGTTGGAGCTGATGAGAGCTGAGCGAGCCTAACAATGTATGGGGGTTCACAGTGGATGCCCTGCTGTTAAAATGGAACAAAGAACAAAAATGAAGGGAGGAATCAATGATATGAATAAAAACAAAGTTTTTTTTTAAAAAAAGAAAAGATTTACAAGGGAGATAAGGGGCAGACCAAGTACAGCATTTAGTATCTTATCCCAAATTTTATTTAAATTGAAAGGAGATACAGATATTATAGATAACTCATAATTAGATAATAGAAAGTTGGTGACTATTAGAGATGAAGGTGTACCTTTGTGTTTTAGAATTCAGACTTCAAAGTAATCTTGGGTTTAAGTCTTGAGGAACAATTACAAAAACAAAGTAATCTGCAAACTCTGAGAGCTGAGAAAAACTCCACCTGTGACACACAATCAGTTCCATAAGGATTTTTTTCTTCCAATGATGTTATAGCATGCCATAAGGTCTGCTTCAACTTTAAGAAGGATATGCAGTATGGTGATTTAACCCTTTTGCTACTGAAGGGACATATAAGTCCTAATAAACAGGTTTCAATTTACATATTTAGAACTGAAAGGGTTAAATATCCAGAAGAGCTCCTGGAATACTTCTCATAGATAAGCTGGATTTGTTTTCTGTTTTAAGAGGTCCCACAGGTATTCAAGGAAAAGCACTGAGGCACAAACAGCACAGCATGAAATAATTAAAAAAGTGATAAAAAGGAAAATTAACTTTAAAATGTGTAATTCCTTTGAAACCATTATCATTGCATGTCCTCTGCATCCTTTCTCTTTTCGTTTGTTACTTTCTAGGGGAAATCTTAACTTGGAACTAATTTCAAGCAGATGCTCTTCTTCCACCTTACTATAGAGAAAAAAGCAGCACTTGGAAATATTTTTTTTTTCAAAATTAAGTGTTTATGCTCAAATAATTAATGAGAGCCAATGTTGCATAGTGAAAAGCCTGCTGGACTGGAATCCTAGAGATCTGCATTCAAATTCCTGCTTGTCCATGGAAACTCATAGGAGAGAGTGGCAATAGTCAATCTTCCCTTGATCATATGTGTACCTTGAAAACACAATCATACGGTCACTATAAATCAGAACCAAACTGAGAGCACAGAACAAGAACAACAAATAAAGTACATGTTTCACGTAATATGTCCCAGGCAGTCTAATCAGATCTCACACTCAGGTCCCATTATTCCTGGAGAGCAAGTGGTGTCCAGGTCAATACTATGTTCAGAAAGCCATAACAAAATCAATATGCTTTGGGTTTGGAGATTGACAGTTCAATGCCCAATGAAAAGCCCAAGGTCTTCTGGAAACCCTAATCATGGTGCTCCTGATAAGACTCAGATCAACTAGATAAATCCCTGTGATCATTTTGCATCTTAGCAAGGTGATTGAAGGGTGCTAGTCTATCAATAATAATAATGTGCCATCAAGTCAATTCTGACATATGGCAACCTTTTTTTCCAGGCTGGCTCTACACCCGGGAAGCACAGTGGGCAATCACACTCCCAACTTCTGGCTCCCTCCACAGCCAGATAGCTAAATCACTGAGCTGTTCAGCCAGCAATGAATAAGCATCATGTGCCATCAAGTTAATTCTAACTCATGGTGACCCTTTTGAGTTTTTTCCAGGTAGAGAATACTCAGAAGTGGACTACCACTCCCTTTTGGGGGCCGCATCCCAGAACTGGGCAGCTTGTGCGAGGCTTCACAGTCTGGCTATATTCACAGGAGGCACACTTCCAACCTCCGGCTCTACAGGCCAACCCCTAATCCACCGAGGTCTCCATTCAGCCAGTCTATTAGAGATTGCCAACTGCTTTTCTTTCATGTCCAGTCACTCTTAAGCGGCTGCAGATCTAATTTTGCATTGCACTTCAGCATTGACTGAGCGCCTGTGTGAGTGAATGTGACATGGATGTCTTGAGTCTCTCATGTCATATTTGAGAAGGGTGGGTTTACATTGGCTTCAGGAATAATCTATCCCTTCCCTTTTTGTATACACGGGGGCAGCGAAACTACTCATCAGGAGCATTCCTTTTCCACGTCAACAAATGTTTTTCTTAAGTAAATTGCATGGTTTCTTTCATACCAGAGGAAAGAAGACCAGTGGGAACTTTCCAGTATTTCACATCCCATCCTAGATCAGCGCCCTTTATTTTCCCCATTTTCATGTTTGTTTGTTTTATTTCATACAATTACTTTTGAATATACAGGGAGAAAGTGAAGCTCAGAGTGAGTCAGTTCCTATTTCTAAGACAAGCGATTCAAACCGGATCCAAGCAGATGGTACTTGTACACCCCTCTTTGTTACTCTCTCACCTAAATTTTGAGGCAAGAAAGATGCATGGAAGTCTGTTATTTGTATTAGGTCCAAAATTATTCATTTCAATGTCATTATCAACCAGGCTAGTGTAATTTTTGAGGTAGATCTTGGCTGGGCTTGGCTGATCCCTAACCCTCTCCTCCACCCACATTATTCAGGTTCATTTCTAAAGCTATGCATAAAACAAAAACCCTTCCCATATGAAATCTGTGTGTTTAATTATAGCTGTCTGTAAAAAAGAGAATTGGTAGCCCTCTGTTTACTTGCTAGATGGAGCTGGAAAGCATTTCAGTGTGTTCTGCTGCTTTCTCCCTCCCGGAAATGGCACACCACATGCACACAGGCACCACCTGCGAGGCACTTGGCAAAAACAGCTAGCAAATTTCATGCAGGGGCTTGTGAAAATGATACGCTACGTTCCAAACAACCACCCTCGCTAATGTTTTTAATGACTCTCACTGTGCCCTTTGCATTTTGCATAGATTGTTTACTGGAAATTGATCCCATTTATTCTGCTTTCTGATGGGATGGATTGGTTGCGTTTTTATGCCCCCTTTTTCCCAGTGAAGAGACTCAAGGTGGCTCACATCTGGCCTGCAAATTCAAAACTGGCAGTCCATTTAGATGCCTGAGAATACCACACAGATTCTGTGATCAAAGTTTACTGCATATTTCCATCTACAGTATAAGGTGCCCCCATGTATAAGATGACCCCCATTTTTCCAACCCCAAATTACAGTTTCACAACTGTGTGGTTCTCCCCTTGACTTACTATTTTGTGTATAAGACAACCCTCAAATTTTAGTTTAACAATTTTAGACAAAAATATAGTCTTATACACAGAAAAATACCATACTTCTACCACCAGACAATACCCGTTTACTGTTTTGTTTTTCCCTGTTTTGCAGTCTGAGACCATTCTTCCCCCAGCTGTACCAAATACAGTGGACCCTCGTATAGCAAACAGTTTGTATAACATAAAATCTGTACAACATAAACAATTCCAGAGATAGGGGAAATTTGCTTAACATAATCACCTATGGGGCAAATCCGCACAACATAAAAATGGGATTACTCGGTTTTCAATGCATTCCTATGGGAAATTTGTATAAAGGAATATTTGCTTAACATAATTTCATTTGGAACGAATTAATTCCTTTATACAAGGTACCACTGTACTAATTAAGACAATTTGAAGGTATAAGTCTTCGTCTTAGGATTTTTTTTTCCCTTAAAAGGCTTCAAATGTTTTTCTCTCCCACTTATTATTCAATGGGATTTATCCAAAATACTGCAGGCAGATTGTTATCTGGGGCTGGGTACAGGTAATATATAACTCCCTTATTATAGCAGCCTCACTAGCTATAGATCCATTTCCAGGCACAGTCCAAAGTGCTGGTTTTAACCTATAAATCCCTAAACAATTTAAGGCCAAGCTATCTATCTAAAAGACTGCATCTCCCTCTATGAATCCGCATAGGCATTAAGGTCATGTGAGGAGGCCTTCTTCTCAGTCCCGCCACTCTCAGAGGCATGCTTGGTGAGGAAACAGGATGGCTTTCTCTGTCACTGCTGCTAGACTTGGAAACTCCTTCCCATGGACCCCATCTTTGATTTCCTTCAACAAACGGCCGAAGACCTTTTTCTTCAGGCAGATTTTTCTTTAGTGAATGTCTGTCTGAGACATTCAAACTGATCATTTTTGTGTTCTGTTGCTTTTAAAATGTGTTTTAGTATTGATTTAAATTAATGGTTTTAATATAATATTTATTTAATTCTTTTTAAATATTTGTATATTCACTTTCCCTTCTAAATATTGTTTTTTTTTAAATTATGTAAGCTGTCTTGGGTACTTTTAAGGAGAAAGATGAAGTAAAATTGTATGTATGGGTGGGTGGGTGGATGGAGGGATAGAGAGAGAGAGACAGACAGACAGACAAAATAAATAATGTTATAACTATCCATTTCCTTACATTCAAATCTGCTTACAAATATCCAGTGTTGTGAGAGTAGAACCTATACTATTTATGAAAGCACTCTCAAATGTATTTTAATACATTTAACTCTATTCATTGAAGCACTTCTTTTTGCCATATTGCTGTAATAATAGAATTGATTTACAAAAAATCTAGGTCAGCTCTGAAAGTATTTTCATAGGCAGTTTCAAAAATCACATGCAGAGCAGTTGCACGCTATTAAGACTTATCCCCGACTAAATAAACGTCCCCAACATTTAACAACCCAATTCTCCATTCTGTGTGTAACGATAAAAGAACACCTCTAATGGCAATTGGAGTATAGTGCGTTAGTCTGCAAACTAAGGTGCATTTTTTTCACACTGGTATACTACTTCCATCACAACAACCAAACTCAGAAAGTACTATTGTGAAACTTAGAGTTGAATCAACCCAGTTGCATCAGAAGCCACAAGACCACCACTTCAGCAGTGTGGTTTAGCTGCTAAAGTCTCTTAATGAAATTATTCATTTATTCCAAATATTTTCCTTTGCTAATATAGAAACAGACTTGATCTTGAATCCAGGCCTGCGTGGTCCATTTATATAACTCTCAATGCTTACAGCACCAGCTTCTCCAAGATCTCTGGCAGAAAGCCAGCCCTCATTGCTTCTCAGCATAAAGGAATACCCTACATTGACTTGACTTCCCACGTCCTTAATTCCAGACAGAAATACCAGTTCTAAGAGTTGTAAGGCTGCCATGCCAAAAATAAGTCTCTTGAACTGAAGCCATGGTTTCAGTGGTACTGAAACACTTTGCAGTGGCTTCAATTCTGTACTGGAGGGGGTCAGTCTGAAGTCTGTGACCTTCTAGATGCTATTGGATTTCCAGTCCAGTCTGTCCTAGTGTACACATGGGTCAGTTATGATGGGCACTGTGGTCTTGAAATCAGGGCAGAAAAATATTTCTAATCATCCAGCTACCCTCAAGAAAGGTGGCACAAAGGTTGATTCCTCTCCACTCACTCAATATAGCATGACATCTAAGGCGTACAGTGGTACCTTGTATAAAGGAATTAATTAGTTCCAAATGAAATTATGTTAAGCAAATTTCCCTTTATACAAATTTCCCATAGGAATGCATTGAAAACAGAGTAATCCCTAATCGTGACCATTTTTATGTTGTATGGATTCGCCCCGCATAGATGATTCTCTTAAGCAAATTTCCCGTGTCTCCAGAATTTCTTATGTTGTACAGATTTTATGTTATACAAACTGTTATACAAGGATCCATTGTATTTGGTGTCAGCTAAAGATCCAAGACCAACCCTACCATTTGATAAAATGAGGCAGCCATTCCAGGTAGCAAATGCAGGGTGTTCATAAAGGGCAAGTGTTAAATTATTGATTTTCTCCTACCATGTTACTGCCTAAGGAGAGGGCAATATCCTTGTGGGATTAACAGGTTCCTGTGTCAGAACAGCTGGATGGCCTCTGAACGCTAGCATCCACCCTATGCTGGCTGGGGTGAAGGATTTTACTCCTGTGCCTCAGTCAACAAAATGCCTCAAGCCAATCCCATCACGATCTTTCAGTTCCTTTTGTGGTGGTGGTGGTTGCAATGCAGTGGAGTCAAGAGGTTAAATGAGAGCTTTTCCCTATTCTCCCCCGACTAAGCCTCACACTGTCCAAATGTGTCGATCTAGCATGCCACACATCACACAGCTAAAGCTCTGATAAATGGATCACTCAAAAGCTTTTCACATCCATATTTGAGAGAGCCATTCAGCTCAGTTTGGAAAGCCAAGGACTGCCTGAAGCGTATTTCCCCTTCTGTGGCCAGAGCGTAAGCTTAGTCAAATCAGTAGAAGAATTCCCATTGAACTGAATAGGCTTTGGAGCAGGTTTCTCTTTCCATTGAAGTCTTCTGTAATTTACAGTGAGCCCACTAGCCCTCCTTTCTTGGTTAGGGCTTCTGGCACTGCCAACTTTGAGGGCACTCCCCATTATGCTGGCTTCCCTTCTTTATAAATTTTTGTTCTATGTTTGCCAACCATTGGATGGGTTCTATACAGCCCAACCACTAGGCCAGCTGCCATTGGCTTCCTCTGAGAAGATCCTCCAACAATTTGCAATCACTGAGAAGTCTCAAAAAGAGATTATTTTCTTCTTTAGCGGAGGAGGAGAAAACTCTTAATGGAAATGTGCCCTGGATTTGTCAGGCAATTTGAGTTACCATGGAGTCTGAAAAGACAGCAGACTTTACTGTTGCTTTCCATTCATTCTCCCCCACCCCCACCCCCAGGCTTCAGAATGTCTACCCAAGCTTGTTGGCCTTAAAAAGATCAGAGCTGAAGACTGGTGTATTGCATGGGAAATCAGTTCTGAAATTGCCAGGGGATGTCTAAAAAAGTGATGGCTCAGCTGTTATCACTTACAATTCTGATGCAATATCTTCATGCTTCTTTTTACTCATTGTACACAGCAGTCACATGTGTGCTTATTCTGAAGTAAATCCATTTATGCATAGTGAAAATGCATGGAATTGCGGTCAGTGGCTTAAACCACACTTTCATTATCTACAGAACTAAAGGCAGCTCTTACCTGAAGCATTTAAAATGGCAACAAATTGACATTCTTATGAAACAATTGGACGACAACATAACTGTACGTGAAGAACATTTGCATTTTGGTGTTTCGAACGAAGCTCTCGTCTCATCTAACATTCTACCCGGATTCACAAAATGGGACACGGTGGCTCTGTGTTAGTCTTCTGTTGCTCATACCTAACATGATGTACTTGGGAGGAGGGGGAGCTTTGAGATACCTGCTCAGAAAGAGGGACTGGTGTGGTGGAACCAGGTCTTGCAGCTTCAAAGTGCCAGAATATTTTGATCAGCAGGGCCTCTGGCATCATTTTTCTTTTTCTCAGGCTTTTCTGTTCCTTCTGGGTTTTCCTGCCATCATCACGGAGGCTTGTTGTTAGGAAAACAGGGATATGTTCTTTTCTGAAAAAATATAATTTGTAAAAAAAAAAACAGGTTCAAACACACATGCACCCAGAGCTGTACCAATACAACTGCCTGCATTTTTAAAAACTCGGTGGGTGCAGCCACAGGAACTGTCATGGTGATGACTTGCCCTTCGAATTATACAGAACGGCTGCTCTGTATGGAGCGTAAATTCTTTGCCCAGCTGGTTTCTTCTCTGGAGAAAGAGAGGCATCATCACTAAGGTCTGGCAAAGCAGACCAGCCAAAGGATGCCTGACCTTCATGGGTTTGAATGAGCACAGATATCACAATGGGTTAGGAAGAGGATCAGTTTCAGGGTGAGAAGTTTCATGTGTTAAAAGAAACTCAATTATATGCAGGGGTCCATAATCTGGATAATATACTCAGAGCTTGGAAAAACTGCCTTCTTTGCAGTCCCAGACCCAAAATAATAGACTACACGGATCTAAATTGGGCCACAACTTTATTAAATCTTTTTAAATCTGTAAATAAAAGAGGGCCTGCCATAGTGCAAGTAGACATATCACTTTGAGCTTTAGGCTCTGCGTAAGTTTTGGTGAGTTTTTCCCAGGGAACATGCTGTTGTACTTACTCAGCATATTGTGGGCTAACGCTGAGCTTGGGTGCTGCAGTAACACAAAACACACTGTCTCATTAGTTCCTGGAGAGATGTAACGGCCACAGCTTTATTGACATCAGATGACAACGAAGAAACTGCAGTATTCTGGACAAGCATTGGGTCGGATCCGTTCCATCGGGGGACCTGCCTGCCCCCGATGTGCCCAATAGCACCACAGGGTGGCAGCACCCTTCAACCCAGCTTCAGGGAAAACCCCCGTGGGCGTACACTCCTTCGGGATTTCCTCTGCTAAGCTGAGCGGAGGAGCCGCCTCCTGTCCCACCAGAGCTGGGACCATCCGTGCTCCCTCCTGGGTCCGCTGTCACCACCTGTTGCTTCCCAGCTGCACAGGCTCTGTCCTGCAGCCATATCAGCCTGGATCCGGGCCCAATGCCTCCAAACCGCCAGATGCCGAGCTGTGACGAGTACAAAGAAAATTTTATTAAACATTACACACTACAACTACAGTCTTGAAGCCTCGTGGTGTGGGTGGGTGGGTGCCGCTTTGCCATCGGGTCCAAATGGGTCCGCCCCCTCCTTTTGAAGATTGCGCCTGGGAGGACCCGGGCGCATGCGCAGGCAGGCTGGACCCGGAAGCCTGCCCATGCCACGTGAGGGGGTGGTCACCCGGGATTGGGCCAGGGCAGCCTGCGGGACCTGGATGTGACCTCCCGGGCGACACGTGGCTGGCACCATCTTCATTTGCCCATCCGCCAGCAGACCCGTCACCGCTGCCGCCCACAACGCTGGTCCCGGTGAGTCGGGACCTTTTACTTTCCATGTTCGGGGACTAACTCCCCCAAGGGCAGCCGGGAACCAATTTAATCACAACCTCTTATCTTTTTACAACTCAACTCATGCTATCCTGAACTGTTGACCTTATCCTTAAAAGGCTGCCCCATTTTCCTTAATGGGACCAATACTATGAACTCACCTAGGACTAAAATTCTTGCATTAGCTGCCATTGCAACCAAGATACATAACCCAGGCAAGAGAATGGGATGGGCGAAAACTCACTACAACCAAGGCCAATCAGGATGATGGTCGAAAATTCCCATCTGGCCCCTAAGCGACCAGCTACTCTTATTCTGATTGCTTCTAGGTTGGTTGGGTGGGATGATTGTAAAAACAGCAAAAAGAACAGATGCTCTGCAGTGATCCCTTTTAAAGGCTGTTGAACCCAGGCTTGCCAGGGATCATGTGGAGCACTATTTTTGCACCGTTTTCAGGTCGGGGCTGCAAAATATCCCCACCCAGGACGAGCCTCATGGAGCCTCCTTAAGTTTTACTGCTGACTATGCCGGTTGAGGGTTTCTGGGAGCTTTGTCAAAAAATGTAACTTTTGTAATTTCTCTATCTATATACTGATTCTAACTTGGCATCTTGCACAGTAATAGTGTCCATAAATCATGATCAGAATCCCAAAGAAGGTGAAAAACAAGCTGAATATTTGTTGCCACATATCATAGTGTGTGTTGCTAAACAGTTTATTTTGATGTAGATAATTTTTCACCCACGCAAGAGGGCAATGGTAGGTGAAACAATATATTGTTTGTGTAATTTTGCTGATTTCTCAAACAATGGGTTCAGTCCAGCACTATTCAAATAAAGGAAAGCCTTGCCAATACACTTAAAGTTTTGAGAATCAAACTCAGTGTGAATAATTCTGTCCACTATATTCTGATATAGTGTACTGTGTAATTTAGGATGTCTAAGGAAACGTCTTTCATGTTAGCCACAAATATGTAATATTTGATTTTATAAGCTCAAATTCAGTTGAAGAAATTTACAATGAATTAGTAGTTGGCTGACGTGGTTTCAATTCAGAACTCAAAACCTATTTAGGATTTCAGTTGTTAGATAAGGGATGTCCAAATTCTACTGATATTTATGTATCAGATACAAACAGAAGGCTGATGTGAACAAATTGGACCTACCTTTTAGGGAGCATGGAATGGGATACTCTGCATTCATAAAGAGAATATAATATTCTCTAATTACTGAGCTTAATTGTCCCTAGACAATAAGCTCTGATAACTAGGAGCTTATAAATTCTTTATGTATGGCTGTTTCAGAGATCTCAGTTCAAGTTTAAGGCATGCTTGAAAGGCAGCATTGTGAGTGGTTACTCACTGGATAATGCCCTTTTCCTTGCATCTACCTCAGACTCATTTCTGCAATTTCCCCCATGATTTTCATTCAATAACATGACACACACAGCATCCATAGTTTTTCCAAAAAAAGAAGCACCATATTTGGGACATGGTGTTTAAGTTGCTAAATAAATATCAGAAGTTATAGATTAGATGTTGGGTCCTCAATTTTTTTAAACAGAGGGCCGGTCCACTGTCCCTCAGGCACTGTTGGAGGCCGGACTATAGTTTGACAAAAATGTGAACAAATTCCTATGCACACGGCACATATTATTATTTTTGAAGTGCACAAAACCAGGATATTTAAAATGAAGAACAATTGTACATCCAACTGGTATGGATTCTGACCTTTTCATTTTCTCCTGCCTCCTGGTCCTTTTAAGCTCACTCAGATTCTTCCCTCCTTTATCTCCCTTTCTTACCCCCTGAAATAAAAATGGGGGCTTTCCTCCTTCCTCCTTTCATCCCCTTAAACCTTCAACCCCCCCCCCCCCACAATAGAGAAGGTGGAAGATGCCAAAGTGAAAGACCCAGAGGAGGAAAGGGTAGCAGGGGAATGAGCCCCACCTGGAAGCCCCCCTCCGCACCTTCAGCTACCTTGGGCGCCAAGAGGAAGACAATGATGAGAAAGGCTTCTTGCCTTCCTCCCTCCCCTTTGGGGTCCTCCAGGTGTCCTCCCTTTCCTTCCTTCCTCCACCCCCTTCAAGCCAAGCCAAATGTCACCCACCCACCCACCCCCCACAAAACAACCGCCTAGCCCCAGATGACCCTCCGCCGCTCACCCGCTGCCGCCGCCACCTGAGGAGGCTCTGGGGGGGAGGAAAAAGAACTTGCATCACAGGGAGAGAGAGCAAGAGCAGAAGCGGTCCTCTTGGAGAAGGGCTCTCTAGGAATGAGTCTGCCTCTCTATCACTACTTGCCCCCTGTTTGGTCCAGCCTCTCCTTACTTCCTCCACAGGAAGACTCTACAGGAGCAACACTCCCTCTTGCTTATCTCCCCATCCATCCATGCATCTAAAGGGGGAGGGGGTCTGTGATGGCCAGAGAGCTGGATTCAGGACCTTGGTTGGCTGGATCCAGCCTACAGGCCGTAGTTTGAGGACCCCTGGATTAGACAAATGACCAGGAAGATACATAGAATAATATTTCAATCAAGATAGAGATTAGTCTTATTTATAGGCTTTATGAATCCAGTGACATTTTGTGGCAGTGGACCGTCCTAAAAGAACCCATACTGTTGTCATATAATCATAAATGCTGTGTGCTTCAGGGCCACCCAAGACATTCTGAGGCCTGATGGCACGATAGTGTCCCTCTCTATTCCACATCCAAAAGCCATCTGAATTTTCACCTGAATGTTACTTCAGCACCGCTGATAGGACAGCATCCTCCACTCTCTCTGATGGCAACAGAGGACTAGCTTGAGGAGTACAGGGCAAGCAGCACGGCACACCAAGCTCTGTCTCTCAGCATCTTCCTACCATGCCCTTATTACTTCCTGCCCCAGGTGTCTACTCCACTCTCTTTACTCAGTGGGTACTCATGTTATGTTTAAGGCAGGGGTGGACAACCTCTAAGGTTCCAGAAACCATGTTTCCTCCACCCTGGACCCAATGAGGACCATGCCAGTCCCCCAAATGTGCGATAATGTGCAAAAAAAAAAGTTTTTCCAAACAGAGTGTTACTGGAGGTCAACGTCCCATGTCACTTCAGAGATTTAGGGAAGAAATTTCAACCTGTAGTTTTGTAAAGCTATAACACTTGTGAGTTTCCAGAACCAGAAAATGACATTGTGATCCTACTGCTAAGCAGGTCTGGTCTTACAAATAATACTCTTGCACATTCTTTAATTTGGAAGAAAGAAGGCCACAACTTTTATTGGTTACAACAGCGAGTACTCTGGTCAGGCACTGGGTTGGATCCAGCACATCAGGAAACCTGGCTACCCCCCAATGCATCCATGTCTCATCAGCTCCCTTGAGACACAGATTCACTGGCAGCTTTTTTGAAATCCTGTGGGACAAGCTGGGTCAGTCTTTGACCTCCTCCCTTGGTACCACGGAAGGCATTCCTTTCCCCTATTGCATGAAGGTCCCTGCCTGCAATTACCTTCGCTTGGATTTATCCTAATGCATCCAACCCCCCACCCTGAAAGTTGTGACATGAAAACAAATATAGTTAAAACTTGTGAAAAACAACAACAAATCTTAATATTGTAGCATGAGCATCTGGGTGGGTGGATGGGAGGAGCTCCTGAAATGTGAAGGCAATAGAGTAGTGGTTCTCAACTTGTGGGACACCAGATGTTCCTGGACTGCAACTCCCAGAAACCCCTTCCAGCACAGCGAGTGGTGGAGGCTTCTGGGAGTTGCAGTACAGGAACTTCTGAGACCCACAGGTTGAGAACCACTGCAATAGAGTCTTTGTCTCTGCCTTCCCCCCTTTATGAACCTCCACACTGATGCACTGCTGTAGCTCCACCCCATGGGTATGCCAACCAGCATGCCTACCCATGCAACCTTTGCCACCTCCCCGTAGGCTGGCCTGACCACCTGGACCCCAGAGCCCAAAACCCCAGTGCAACCCCATACAGTCTCTGCCATTTTTCTTCAATTTCCTCCGATATCACTAGGAAAACTGACTATCCCTCCAGTCACAATGCTGCCCCCCGTGTCAAGTTTTGTTCTTTTATTTGAAAAATTTATTTGTGACAGAAGGAGACCCAGGAACTGCAAAAAAAAATTCTCCAAACCCATGGCTTAATGAAAAAGTACTTTTTACCTATCATTCCATGTTCCTAATTACATTTATTGTTATTACAAGAAAATCCAATCCAAACCTAGTTTCTCCAGTTAGGAAAGCCAACTCAATACAATGCAAAAGAACACAATACATTTAACCCAATGTTTTAAATATATATATAGTGGATCAGGGGAATCTGAATCAAATGAATGTATCCTCATATTTTTAGGCAAATGTTTTACACCAAGTAAACGATAGAACTGGAAAATGCAGGAGAGGTGACCACTTACTGTGATTTACTCTGAGATATTTTTAGATCCTCCACACTGCCAGCAACAAAAATAAAACCAAAACCAAACCAAAACCAATAGGAATTAATCAAGCACAGAATCGGAATTCTTTAGGCACTAGTCAATGCAATCCTAGCATAAGGCAGTCAAGTATCACTTCCTTCTTAAGACAGATATCATTCGTATCCAATCAAATGTGGGGAAAGTGTCCAGTGAACTCTTGGTCTGAAAAGGCGCTCCTTACGGCCCTTGTTAGGTGCTCATAGAACCATGCATAAATCTGTGGCACAGACAGCGAAGAGAAATAAAACCACTATATAAAAGAGTTTATAATTTTCCTTTTACCGTTCCTCATTACAGCTGGCCATTTCAGCAACAGATGATCTCATAGTCTGCTGCGAGCCTGCCAGAGGAGCCTGCATACAAATAGGTGCCTTTGTACCACAGAGACCATAGAAACCTGCATCAAATTGGCCTTCTTTCCTTAACTGGGCTGCACAAACAAAGATGAGTTTGTTGCTGATCAAGAAGGAAGAGAGGCTTTGTTGCCTAAGATTCTCTGAATGTGGTGCACTTTAGCCCAGAAGAAGGTCCCCAACTTTAAAATAAGGAGGGGGAGGATGAGAGAGAGAGAGAGAGAAAGAGAGAGAGAGAGAGAGAGAGAGAGAGAGAGAGGCGAAAAGAAAACAAGAGAAGAATAGCAACGGAAACCAGACAACAAATCAAAGTGTAGACTCTTCTGGTAGATACTGGTGTTGGAAATGCAGGGTAACCTTCTCTTTCCCCTCCCACCCACTTTTCTCCTTGTGAATACTGGTCACATTTCACAAGCTGAATAAAAATGAAAGGGAAAGGGGCTTTAATTAATGGGATACCTTTTGATTTGTAGAGCAAAACTGCAAGAGCAGATGTAGTAGCAAAGAGGATTAGATTGTCCCCTTTGCTGACAGTCTGAAATTTTCTTTTTTGCCATTTGGGTAACCCCCATTGAGAAAGGGCTGCCTTCAGTAAATGCACCACTGCTAAAGAAACTGTTGTATTTCATTACAATAGGCAGCTCTCCTAAGCCTAGACCGAATATGTGAGGAGAGAGCTAATACTCGTTTAAGTTTAAGGTTTTATTTAAAAAAAAAAAGACCACGGAAGGAAGAACTGCTGAATTCCTTCAAAGCCTATGAAATGGGTCTTTAAAGGAAGCTTAAAATAATCCCAATTAAAGATTCACATTTTGCAGAGCACAGATAAAAACACTCATGTGACTAAATTTGTTTTATGCTATTTGGATCAAGTGGGGATTAATTCTGGCAATCTGTTTCTAATCTCTGTTTCCCTGACACACTTTAAATTTTAGCAGGTTAATGATTTTCAAGAAATAAAATGATGTTTTTGCTGATGAAAAAGAATTGTCCATTGTTATTTTCTGACTTGTACCTTTGTTATGGTGCTATGAAATGTACAACAAACTATATTCACTATTGCTTTGGGGTATAATTCAACAACTCGCCCTCCCTCCCTGTGAAGAAGTAACCTAGGACTGAACCAGGACATTTCGGCACATGTTTGTCTAATTATACTGTAGTTGCATAGTTCAATGGTCAAGCAAAAGCTATGCATGCATGCCATGTCCATCCCTAAGGTCGCCAGAGAAAAATATAGGGTCCTCTTGTACCAGAATAAAGACCTGTTCTGTTTCCATAGTAGCTAAGAGGATGGCTAAGGGAAGCCCACGGTCAAGAAGTCAATGAATTGGCACCCTTTTACACATGTCCCCTACCAGTTGGGCTCTAGAAGGAACATATATCCACCATGACTATTACAAGTCACTTAACCTCATCTGCCATCAAATGAAAAGATCTCAGATAGCACCTCTAGAAAAGAGACCTCTGTCTAAAATCAAAGTTAGATTAATTGGAGCCAATGATCTTTCCCTCCAAGGGGCTAGAAAAAAAATTAAACTGGAATACAGAGTCCAATTATTATGCTGTGCAAGATCTTGAATTAACTGTTACATAATAATGATTAGCATTCACTAGCATAAATGCATCAAACAGCCATGTATCAGAGGACTTAAACTATCTAATGCAGCCATGACTAGCTGCAATCTAGCCTTAGGCAAGCTGCACAGTCCCACAGTGCCCCCAGAAAAAGGAATCGGTGAACCACTTATTAATACTTGACACCTAGAATACTTTGGAAAGAGTTGCCGTTAAACTGGATTCAACTTGATGGCTTACAATTATTATTAGTTGGAAATAAGGGCTCTTTGACATCATATTATCATTTCTACTAGAGATGGGCACGGAACGAACAATTTTTCATTTTCGTTTTTCAGTTTTTGTTTTGTTACGCAACAAAATGACAAATGAAATTTGTCCCTAAAATGAAACGAAATGAACAGAAACGCAGAGATTTTTGTCGTGCGTTTCGTTTCTGTTACAGCAATGAAGTGAGCTGCTTTAAATGCTAAAAAAACCACTTAAAATTGGAATAAATGGTAACGAAACGGTAACAAACTGGTAACGAAATGAAAATGAATTTTTTGCAAAAAATGCACGAACAATGGAAACGAACCGAAACGGACCTCTAAATGACAAACGACAAATGAAACTCCATTTTTTTCCTATTCGTGCCCATCTCTAATTTCTACCTTCAACCAACATGCAACTTTGGTTGGGGAAATGGGAGGAGTTTGCTTCAGTTTAACTGGGGAAGTGAAGTTTAGGTAGAATAGATCTTGAGCTCATTTACAGTTTTACTGTTATAAGACTCATCACCCAAGTGCACATTTGGGAGAGCTTGGAAAAGTCATTTAACAAGCTAGAAGGAGACCATGTGAAACAAAGTTGAAAGTAAAAAGGTTCAGTAGGAAACAAGAGGACTTGCAGTAGAAACGAGAGACATGAGATGCTAGTGAGAAACTCATGAAGGGCAGCTACTGAATAGCAGCAATGGTGAAACTGACGGAAGATCTCTCAAATGACAAAAGCAGTGACATTCAAGTTAACTGTTATCAGTACTGTGCCAAAGAAGACAATGGTAAATCACTTCTGAATATTTTTCACTTAGAAACCCTATGAGAACACAAACTAAAATTAAACAAGAAACAGTGCTGGAAGTTGAGACTTCCAGTTCAAACAATGTCCCATCAGCTACTGAGGAAAAGTAAGGGATAACTACAAATAATGCTGTCATGAATGAAGCAACTCAATTAAAATCAAGAGAACTATTTGCTGATGTGTGGAGTGGCAAGAGGCAAGTCTGATGTTCCACAGCACATATAACTGGAATACGGAATTTGAGAAATGCTTTGAGGAGAGAGAGGTTTGGTCTTCATTCTGCCCATCAGCAGTGGTGTCTCCAGAACAACAGAATGAGTACGGACAAAGGTTGTTTGACAGTAGTCTTCTCTACTATAGTGAGTGTGCTTCTACATAGATTGAAGGAATGGTTTTTAAATAGAGATGGTCACAAAATGGAAAAATAGTTTTTTTTTCATTAGTAGTTTTGCTTTGTTTCATTTGTAACAAACGTTTAAAGTAGTTTAGTTACAAAATGAGACAAAATGAAATGAAACACTATGCTCCCCTGGGTCCTAAAGGACCAAAACGGCAGGGGAGCTTCCTCAAGCTCTTCCCTGTAAGCCCCCTGAAATTTGGAAAGGTTGGGGGGGTCAGAGGCTGAGCTATTAAGCTCCAAAGGGGGTGCCCCTAGGAAAAAAATCTTTCTAATTGGATTCAGAACTTTGGAAGCACCACAGTGGCTTGGCCTCCGATTCCAATAGAAAGACTGGAACTTCCTTTGGAACTTCATAACTCAGCTCCTTGACCCCAAAACCTTTCCAAATTTTGAGTGCTTACCTAGAATCACTTGAAGAAAGTACTCCTGCTACTTTGGTGCTGAAGCATGTCTGGGATGAGTATTTTCAAGTGCATATTTTTTAAAAGAATCTTTTTGATTGGAATTGGAAGCCAAGCCACAGTGGTGCTAGGCTCGCCCGCGGCTTGGCTTCCAAAGCTCAATTCCAATAGAAATATTTTTTCCTAGGCAACCCCCATTGGAGCTTCATAACTCAGCCCCCTGACCCCAAAACCTTTCCAAATTTCAGGGACTTACCTAGACAGTTACTTCACGTCCTTCCTTGTTCCGGGATTAGTTTTGTACCATGACAGCATTGGTCAATGGTCACGATCACGTGGTTTTGTCCCTGTTTAGTCCCTGTTTCCATTTTCTCACAGTTGTGATAACTTGTCTTGTGACAACTGTTACTTAACAGTCTTGTTCCGTGACAAATTCTGAATTTGTCTTGCTTTCTTAACCCTTTTTTAAAAATATCGTAAATAAACTTTTTTGATATTTTGATTTACTGATCTGGGATTTATATGTCAATGCTACAGAATTTTCAGTACTTTCTTTAATAAACATTCATGCTGCATGGTGTTTCACATAAAGAAACAAATTTTGAATGCCACTTCAGCCGCTGACCACTAGGTGGACACTGGTTTTTGTGTGACAATTGTTACCACACTGCCCCTTATCTCGGAACATGAACCAGGAACAAACCCTGACAAGAGAATACCCCAACCCAGCGCCAGGTACAGTATTGTCACGCTCTGATCCCACTCCAGGAGCATGGTTGAGACAAATTTCAGCTGTTGCTGAACGGATGTGAAGTAAGATTTTTTTGTACCGATTCAAAGTGCAACACTTAAAGAGACAAAACAGATGTGAAGTAACCGCCCTAAAATCACTCCCCTGCCATTTCATCCTGGGGGGAGGGGAATGGTGTTCTGTCATGAAATGAAACAAAACATGCCCTACGGTTTCATTAGGCAATGAAGTAATTTATTATCTAACAAAACAATGAAGCAGCATTTCGTTTTTTGTTTCGTGCCCATCTCTATTTTTAAATGTCCATATACAGTACTTGAATACATATATTTTATACAAATTGGTACTGCTGACTTTTTAGATGTGCGTCTCTTCTTTTTTATTAATGTAAAAATGGCCACCTTATTTTCCATAAGAAAGAATGAGCATTCCACAAGCCAATGTGATCCATTGTACTTTTAAATATTTGAAAGCTCTCTTGCAATTTTGTCCTATGCCTGGTTATAGATTTTGCTCTGTCGTGCTTATCTTTTCACATCCCACACTGGTCATCAAGCATTCACCATTTTCGGAGATCACAGTAGAGTTATTCTAGTGAGGTGCTAGATTAAACACAACACACTGTCCAGTATTCTCTTGTGTGGCTTCACCTATGCAACTTACTAAGGTTCAGTTTTTATTTTATTTTTAATTTTGGGGTGTGTGCAACATTAAATCATTAGGCACTAATCACATAATCCCAAAAGAAAGAATAAACCCTCCAATTAGTGGCAATCTGCCATAGTTTGTGACATCACCAAGGCCTATGAGGAAAGACTGGAAGAACTGGGCATGTTTAGCCTTGAAAAAAGATTGAGGGGAGATAGGTGAGCACTTTTCAAATCTAGGCATAGAGAGGAAGTATAAGATCTGTTCTCAATCTTCCCAGGCGCAGGACACATACTAATGGGCTCAAGCTACAGGAAGCCAGATTGAGGCTGCCTCTCAGGAAAAACATATAAACTATCAGAAACAGTATTAAAATGGAGTCAACTACCTTGGGAGGTGGTGAACACTCCGTGGTAGAGGTATTCAAGAGAAATTTAAACAACCATCTGCCAGATTTGCTCTGATTTGGAATCCTGCATGGAGCAGGGGGTTGGATTTCATAACCTTATAGCAGGCATGTTCAAACTTCGGCACTCCTGGACTTTGGGACCACAACTCCCAGAATTCTAAGCTTAGATTGCCAATGACAAAGGATTCTGGGCATTGTGATCCAAAACATCTGGAGGGCTGAAGTTTGGACATGCCTGCGTTATAGGCACTCAGTTATTCTATGATTCTGTGATCCCTCCCATTGCACAGGTAGATCTATAGAGGAGAGTATTAACCACTGATTCTCTCCCCCCCTCTGTGTGTGTGTGTGTGTGTGTGTGTGTGTGTGAGAGAGAGAGAGAGAGAGAGAGAGAGAGAGAGAGAGGCAGGCAGGCAGGCAGGTAGACAGACAGACAGACAGACAGACTCTGGAATACCAAGTATCTTTATGGCACATTGTGCTTCCTGATGTACTGATATATTAACCCTAAAGGTCCATTACATGGCATCCAAAATCAACCAATTTATGATGGTTATTAACATTTGAGATAGACATTCTAAAAGTACTTGTCTCCTTTTCCCTGGCAGTAAATTAAATACTATAGCAATTAAGTAATGAACCAAACGTTTTCTACTTTTTCACAGTATCCTTGATTTGCAATTTAAGGTGGTTACTTCTTTCTAGTCATTGGTAGAGTCATCCTAGCATTTTGATCTAACGCCACATTTGGGGAGAGTGTTGGATGGTGCAGCAGTAGAAAATCCCATAAATTGCGAAGCTATAGTTTTCATGCTTTATTTTGTGCAATTGGCTGCACAGGTCCCTTGACTCACGCTCTGAGCCAGAATGGACTTGAGTGCCAGAATACTTTGATGTGTAACAGCTTGAAATGTATTGTTCCTTTGTGCTGTAAAAAGTAAATATTTTAAAGGATTTTTTCCATCAATTTTGATACCCTACACACTGAGCTATCCACTGAGAAATTATGGACATCACAAATAAGCTCTTAATGAACTTAATAAATGGAACTGGAAAGTGGAACTTTCCCCCTGATTCATAGCCTGCAGTGTCTCACAGCATTCCAACTCAGTTAAGCTTTGGGGTTTAGAATATCTGTTGCTTAGCAACCAAGTAACCCTCATTTTGCAGGGGTGTCATTTTGTTAAACTGTACTTTTATATACTAGCCTTGCCCTTAAATTGCCTAGTAAATAATATTTCAAAAAATGTTAATGTCAAGGGACACCGAGAAACACTCCAAAAGCTTTATGATGTTTATTATTCATGCAGCAGCTCTGATGCCTCTTAAATGACCCACATTTTCCTGATGGGGTTTGTGAAAAGATCTAATAGGCATATAAATTGCCATGGGAGAGGTTCCTGAAGTGTTACACAGCCACTTTCCTTTCTCCTTCCAAAACCTTTCTGCCTTCCCTTCCTGGGGAAGAGAGGCTGAGACAGGAGGGTTATACAAAATATAAACTGCAAGACAATTTCCTAGAAAACCTCCCAGTGCAAATAGGTTACTCAATTTAAAATTAGCAGGTCTCGATATCTCTGTAAGGCGGTTATTTCACGTACTTCCTCGTGCATCGCTTAGGCACGCTCCGCTCTGAATTCGGATCGTGTCACATGACCAGAAACCGGTTCCTCCCCCTTTTACCGTATACTCACGTACATGTTTGGTGAGTTCGAATCCATGGGTATCTCACGTGCTCGATTTGGTTCCTGAATGTATTTTTAATCGGCTACTGCTGACTGCTCATGTGCGTTTTCTAATTTTTTAATCGATATATCGACTCGTCGACATTCTTACTTCAGATTCGCTCCTGCAAGAGGTTAATTACAGGTTGTAACTTTTCTACTTATAGTACATTGAAAACCCCATTGACATTATTTGCTTTAGTGCAACTTCCCCCTTATGACAGTAGGCGGCTTCAAGACCCATTTTTCTCTGCAAACTTCTTTGGTCCTCCAGGAAAGGAATAATGTTCCCTCTAGCCATTTAGCATCCGAGAAGACCATTTCCGCCGCTGATTGCTTTCAGCACCATGCCTCCTTTGCGGAACCGCGGCTCCAGAAAACGTTCTTTACTCCTGCAGTCGATTCTTGCCTCCATTCTTGAAAATGTCAACATCATCCTAAACTGCATTTCTGCTCTCTTGCTACGCCGAGATGAAGATGATTATGATGCCGTCTCCAGTGAGTATCTGGACGGGACCAGTACACTAATCCAAACTGTGATTTGGACTGTTGCGGAGTGGAGACTCACTGCCCCGAGACAGAAAATATGTTGGTGCTACCCTGGTCGCTCGGAATGGTTCCACGATACCGTTCTGCAGTACTGGGATGACAATCAGTGGATCGAGAACTTTAGGATGACCCGTCAAACGCTCTTTGAGATTGCTGATGTGCTTCGACCATATTTAATGAGGAAGGACACGGTTATGCGCTCGGCAATTCCAGTGGAGGAAAGAGTAGCCATTGGAGTCTACTTCCTTGCAAGTCGCTCCTGCTACCGCACAATTGCACATGTATTTCAAAAGGGGACATCAACAGTAGCTACTGTCGTCGTAGAGGTGTGTCTCGCTATAGAGCATACCCTTCTGAGGGAGGAGGTTCGAGTGGCCGACTTCAACAAGGTAAGTGCTCCGTTTCATATACCGTTTCCGCAAAAGAAATAAATAACACGTATCAATATTCTACTCTCGCTACAACCTATTCTCCACTTTATTTTCCAGATGCTTCTATCGACGAGAAAGTACGGTTTCCCCCACTGTATTGGATCGGTTGATGGCTCCCATGTGCCAATCACCCCGCCGAAGAAGGATGTTTTGGCATACTTTAACAGGAAATCTTTTCACTCAATCCAGCTACAGGCTGCATGTGATGGTGACGGGATATTCTTTTCAATGCTCACTGGTTATTCTGGTGTAAACCATGATGCACATGTGTTTAGATCCTCCCTGCTCTTTAGGAAAATGGAGGAAGGGACACTGATTCCAGGGAATCCAATGTTCCAGTACGGTGGTGTTTCAATACCACCAATTATCTTGGGTGACGGTGCTTATCCACTGTGCAAGTGGCTAATGAAACCCTACGCTGTCCCAAAAAATGAACGGGAGAGGCACTACAACAAGGTTTTCAACAGAACAAGAAACATGGTAGAGCGTGCTTTTGGGCGCTTAAAGGCACGATTCAGAAGGCTATCAGTACGCATGGAGGCTCATATTCAGAATGTGAACTCAATAGTAGCTTCGGCTGTAATTCTCCATAACATATGTGAGAAGAAGAAACACAGAATTCCCGATGATGATACAGATTTCGAAAGCACCTCACAAACAACTTCAGAGACTGATTTTCCAGACGTTGAACCACAGAGGGTTAATAATGACAGGATGGAGGCCGAGGCAATTAGAACCGCTATTGCAGATTATCTGTACACACATGTTAGGTAATAAGTAATGAGTATTCACTCTGATGCTGATGTTAGGTTTCTATGAATCTCCTGTAGCTACATATTGTTTTGCTTTTGCGCTCTCCCCAATGATAAACAATAAGCGTGTCAAATAGTTTGATTCATGTATGCTTTAACTGCTTTGACTAAACTTCTTTTCCCCTCATAGTTAAAAGTGTCCCTTTATGGATCTAAGTTACTAATAAAGTACATGTAACAATTCAAGAAATACTGTGTTCCCTTTCCTGCCTACACCCTCTCTTTTTGGATCCTCCATCCTCCCATCCCCCAATATTGCTATCCGACTCTGCTTTTATGGCTTAACAGCTATCTTCCTGTTTACAGCTTGCTCTCTTCTGAGAACAATTTGCCTCCCTACTCAAAAAACTGCTCCTTGTTGAAACCTTACCTGGCCCTTTTTTAATGCTAATGCGGGTACATTTGGCAAGATAAGAAAGGGGCCATTTTCCTGGGAGCATCCAAGGAAGCAGTCAGCTCTGACCTGAACTGGGCTTTACTTTTTTAGCAGCACAAATCATCTCCTTGGCAAAGGTTATCTGAAATGGAACATGAAGACAGCTTTGATGAAAGCCAGAGCAGTAGTAAATCAGTGAAAGGAAAGAGGGGAATTTTATGGGGAAACGCGGAAACATCCGCGCTTATTAAAATTTGGGGTGAGGCAGAAGTAACTTATGCGCTTTCATCACTTAAAAGGAACTATGAAATTTTTGAATTGATTTCCAAAGAGCTATCTAAAATTGGTTTTAATAAAAGTCCGGAGGAATGTCGTACTAAAACGAAATCTTTACAGAAACTTTATAAGCAGGCCGTGCTTCACAACAATACATCTGGGTCTGGGAGGTCAAAATTTATTTGGTTTGACGAGATGGCCCAGATATTTAGGACGGACAACTCCATTCATCCCCTGAGAACGACTGAGAGTGAGGCAGCAGCAGAAACAGGTAAACCTTTCTCTTACACATACAGGCGTTTTCATTTTTAAACAAACGGGGTGCCTGAATTTCCTTTAAATGTCTGCATGTCTTCTTACAGGCTTTGAATTACTACGTACAGATAAACAATCTCTGTATACGAGGACAATTAAGTGCACATTCTACAACGCCTGGATTGTTTGCAGGGCAAACTTTAACACATTATTAAAGGACCGACTTTCCCATTCTAATGATCTATCTTTGCGTTAACGTTGGAGAGCAAAAATGTTATTAATTACTACTTTTGCCCTTCCTGTTTCTGCAGCGAAATTAGTACTATTAAGTTGTGAAATAACCATCGCTCAAAACTAGCATTACTGCTAAATAATTACTTTCCAGTAACTATTTAGCATTACTTATAATTAGCAGCTTTGCTTTCTGCAAGTTAATTATGGGACATTCAACACCTCTCAGCAAACAATTTATTCTCTGTGGCGCTAATGGTTAGTAAAAGAAAAAAATAATTAAAAATACACCTTCTACTGCCTGAACTACCTACCCAGCTTACAAGAGGCCTAACATACCAAAGTCTTATGTTTGTAACTTTTGCTGTTTACTTTTTTATAGGTGCCGAGTTGACTGAAGATAGTGGAGAAGTGGTTCTTTCCCTGGACCTGCTTGAATCCAACGACTATCAGGTTTCTTCAGCCCCAGATGTGTCCGGTAAAGGTAAGTATAACTCTGTATTTCTCATTATTAATTTCAGAAAAGTTTCATGATGAATAATGGGGGAATTAAATTAATCTGATTGTAGGAAATATATTTAGTGCTGTTAAAGTAAACAGCAATGATGCAGTGGAGTTACTGAAACAGTAATAAATCACTTATCAGTAGTGCTATATAATGTGGGAAGGCTGAAATTGTTGATGCTGAGATTCCAATCTGGATGGAGACTCCACAGCACTGGTTCTCTATCTGTGTTTCCCCTGATTTCACTGTACAGCAACTCCCATAAGTTATGTCGATTTTTCCTTGTGATGAGGACTTTTGGGAGTTGCAGTGCTGGAACTCCGGGGGAACAACAGGTTGGAAATCAGTGCACCAAATCATAGGAGAAAAAAAAGACCCTGCACCCCATGCCAAACACTAGTACTTCTGGTTAAGTCCTATAAAGTATCGGCCATAACTCAGAGTGGATTTAAAATACCAACTATGTTATAGACTACCACCACTACTTCAAAGAAATTAATTTGCAAGAACCATATAAACTCCTTGCTCAGAAACAGGCAGCATGAATGTGCAATAAGACCAGACAAGTTAAGAATTCACTTTTCAGTTCTGCTGTATAATGTATCACCTCCTTTCTACTAGCAGCTCAAGGAACACTTTGTTATTATTGAAAATGATTCGCTGTGAATTGATACAAGGAAGAGTAATACCCACAACTGTTTCTTAATGTTACTCTTTTAAAAACATTATTTACTAGATGCATTGGGTAACGACTTCAATGAGCCAACAACCTCAGGGTGCTCCACAGCTTTGAGTTCTGGCACAAACTCCACTGAGAATTCGAGGAAAGCAGGTTAGACCTCATATCAACATTTTTCCTACCTCTAATAATTGTGCATTACAATCTGTTTTCCGTTACTGAGTTTGACTTAGCTGTCTTTTGATAAATGAAACAAAAGATCTCTGTATTGATTTTCCCGCAAGAGCTACTCTTGGGGACTCCTAATTTGAAAGTGGGATTGGTTAAGTAAATAACAGTTCAGCATGAATCACTATACTACATATATTTTTGGATCAACCGGTGGTATAAATCAATAGGTACTTGTCCTTTCATTACTGTTTTTCTTTAATAATCCTCAATTTGAATAATTAGGATGAGTATGTGTTGAATCCTGAACTACTTCATTTTAAACCAATGAAAACCTTTTTCTTTGCCTTTTTTTAAGATCCCAGAGATACATCAAACTTTGAGGCGACCCTTGACCCAGCACGGAGACTCGCCATGCTCCGGAAGAGGAAGCAGAGAGCAAGCGCTGCAACAAAATTAGATAGTACCCTTTCTGGATTTGTGGACTGGGTGCAGAGAAATACCGAGAGTAACAACGGCAGACGAAATGACAAAGATGAGGCAGATAAGTGGTTTCAGAAGCAAGTGATAAGTAACCTTAGAGTTGCTTCTACGTCTCTGAAAATGCTTGCAGAGTTCATAACATCATCATCTAGTGAATGGAAGGATAAGTCTTCTGTTGAGTCTGATCAAGAAGACATTCCCATAAGATTTAAAACTGCAAACCAACCCTCCCAAGAAGAATTGCAACCCTCGCTTAGCTTTAGGCAGTCAAGTGCAATCAATGCATTGCCTGACTCAGAGACAGAAACAGTGAATAATCAAAGTACTGGCAATGATACTGATAGTGACTTGGAGGATGCCTGTTCCCAGTCTTTACTGGAAACAGAGTCTGGGGTTGGGGTACATCAAGCAGTGCTCCATAGCACGCCCACTGATGAGTTTGATCAACAGAGGGGTAATGGAGCAAGGGATGCTGTCGGGTGTAGTTTTGACAACCAAGGAACCGAAGGTGGTGAATCTGGTGAACTGCCTGACTCACAATCACCATACGTCATTGTCAAGAAAGAAAGGGGAAACAAATTGCCCAGAGTTCTTAGAACGCCTGTAAAAAGGATGAGGAGGAAGAGACAAATATTCTCGCCATAAAAGTACCACAAAACCATGTTACATAATAGTGTCATTTATACCAATCAAACGTGATGAAGGAGATGTATGATCTATCTATGCATGTTACAGTGTCTCTATGCCCTTTCTGTTTTTTCAGAAACGAAATGTGTTTTAATAGAAAATGTTCTTTATTTAATAAATATAAAAGATTTCAAAATAAAAACTGCTTTCTTTCAGCATTAATAACTATACTGTATAGAAATAAAACTAACAAGATATAACTGTGCAGCTGCAATTGTCAACATTTGTAAACATTAGAAGAAAGGGAATGTCTTTCCTCACACTTCCAAGTACTGCTTATAGTAAACAAACAGGTTATAAAGCAATTAATTCCTCTGACGGCGTCGACGTCGAGGACGTAGAAGTTCCTCCCTCATCTGCTGCACATCGGCCTCAAGTGCTGCAACTGCATAGAAAGCCAAAAATTCAAAATTTAGTTTGTATTATTTCCACCATTATTGAAATAACTGGAGTATTTCATTTACAAACACAGATGACCTGATGCTCGTACTTCAGTGTACGGTGATGTAGTAACTGTTACAGCTCTAGGTTAACCTATGATTTAAACTGAACAAATCTCAGATGCGTTACCATAAATTAAAAGGGAACCTGTTCCTTACGATATGTAAGGTTATGTGAGAAAAGCCCATACCTCTCTCAGCCAGATCCTGAATTTGAGCAATAACCTGCTCCAGTTCCCTACGACGCACTCCCAGCTGCATTACATCCATACCAGGCTGTAGTTGATCTGTAAATGGGATAAATAATAATGTGTACTCTGAAAGTAACATTACATAAAGTTTATAGTAGGTAAAAGAGTATTGCACACACACCATCATCATCCCTGTTCTCTCTTTCTCCACCTTCTCCATCATCATTATCTGGTTCATTTTGGGGGTTGAAAAGGGCAGCATTAACTGCAGGGACCACTCTGTACCTTGCCATCTGTCTGAGACCAATGCCTTGGGCTGGACCAGCAGCTGTGTGGAAATAGATATAAGGCCATTATGAGAATACAATGGCAACACAGGAAAAATCAGATAACATAGGACCCCTGGAAACAAGCAAAACTTACTAACGGAATTTACTTTTTAACAAAGCTTTAATGCCTAGGAACAAATGATCATGAAGTCCTGTTTTTTTTTTAAAATAAATTACGTAAATAAAACATCATATTTACACTGGTACTCATCTGACACAGAAGCTTTGAATAGTGTCCTCTACAGTAAAATAATATATAATATCAGTACCATAAAACCTTTGTTTTTTTTAAGTGCCTCCCAAACACTAGATAATGGCAGTGGTATGGATTACCCATGATGCAAAACGGTAAGTGATGATAGGTGCTTTAAGCAAGATGGAGAAGCACCCTATGTACACAAAACCCCTGAATTCAACCCAATACATATGCAAAATTTCATTGTTGAATGTCGGGAAAAAGAAAACAGTAGGGTGATACAACCATAATTTAAATAGGTAATGATGAAACTATTTGTGCCTTTCCGATAAGAAGCTTACAGTTAAGCGGGTAATTAACAACATCTTTACTTTTTAGTTAGCATCTGCATTAGGAAGGTTTTTTGGTACTTAAAACCAAAGGAAGGTAAAGTAGAAAAATATAAAGTTATTCCTTTAATTAAAATTTTTTTTGAAATATTAACATTCAAAAATTGTAGTTCTAGTAGTAGAACAGTACAAGTACAGAATAACAAGCATATATTTAATGTTTATGCAGTAATTAACTGCATTTACTATCCTTAGTCTCAGGATAATGTTTCCAGATAATAGACATGGGTTTTCCACTTTGAAAAGTAGGGGGGTCAAGAAATGGTCAAAGGGGAACTGGGTGGGTGAACAACGTAATTTTCACTGTACCCATACGTAGAAGGAAAAGGTAATTACTTGAGGTAGTGGTATACAAAACCAAAGATTACTTTGCACTTGTACCTGCAGGAAAGGCATGTCCAGGATGGGGCCTGCGCGCCTGATGCCATAAAGTCTTCATCCTCGGCCAATAAGGGGATTGATGCTGTTCTGGTGGATCAGGTCCGAAATTAATGAGGACAAGATTAAATTGCTGACGCAATAATTTAAATTTAGATCTGCACTGGGAGCTTACACGAAAGTACCCTAATAAACGGAGCTCCCTGGACGTGTGGGCAAAAGCATGTTCATTTCTACGTGCCCCAGCAGAAAAAAGAACTCCACCAAAGTTCTGCTCTATAAAAATGTCCAGCATGGAGGTCACCTCATGCGCGGACCAAAATCTGCCGCGATTGCCAGCCATTTTCGAAAACGTGCTGGAGGAATCAGAAGGAAAGTTAGGCTTGGGAAGGTGGTGGTTCTCTGCACCGATCGATCCCCAGCTAAGCAATGCAGAAAGGTTCCTGCACAGAATCTCAGGAAAAGGTCAATTGGCTGACCAATCAGAGATCAGGGGCAGTGAGGTCGTCTGCAGGTGGTCAGACAGCTCGTCTCTGTTTTCTTCTTTCTGGTCAGTGAAGTTCTACAGAAACTTCTCCCCTGGTTTTAGAAATCATGGGTGTTGCAAAGTTGTGTTGGAATGTGAAGGTCCTTTAGCCAGACAAAGAAGTATTTCATGTAATTTCTTTTGTAAATGACAAGTTTTATCACAGATATAAAATGTTGCTGAAATTAGAGTTCCACTGACACTGTCTTTAAGAAGTTTAACTATATTTCTTCACATGCATAAGCAGACAAAGAATGGTATTCTTTGCAAGACTGATAAGTACTTTGCAGGACAAGAGGCAGCTGTGTTGCCATTGAAGCCTGCTGTTTATCTGCAACACAGCAAGGGATGCAGTAAAGAGCAAGATAAGATCTGACTTCAAATTTTCAACGCCCACTGGTGCATGCCGAGAACTGCAAGTTTACATTTGAATGGAGGTGCAAAAGTTAGCACGGGAAAACTGTTGCCAGGCAACGTACCTCATTGCATGTGTGCCCAATCTGTACCTTAAAAGTAAAATCAAGCATAGGAATCGAGATATTGGAAATTCTAATCAAATACACCAGTACAGCCTGCACAGGGGAATCGAACTGTCGGTAGACTGCTGTCAGTAGCCAGGGAAGCGCGCATTTTCAATTGCAGTTCATATCAAGTGTGGAGCGTACTTCTCTTATGGTTTATGGAAATACAATACAGCGGGCGGGGGTTAATACATAGAGAAAACTGATGTTTTACTGTAAATACAGTGTATGGTGTGAATCAAATACACATGAATCCGACTGGACTTTAAGCAAACACCACAGGGTCCACGCAGTATAATTGACATAGCACTTTCCGAGGTCACCAAATTAGGAATCTGAAAATGTTCATTTATGGTTCGTGACAGAATGTAAATTGACAGTACAGTTTCTGGAGGCTGAGAAATACTTCATGAAAGGCAAAGCATAACTGATGATCTTTACATGTCGTTAGGTTAGGTTCAAAGGAAATATTCAAACTAAGTTTGGGCGATAGTACAATTTCTCTTTTAGAGAAACATTTCTGGTATTAAATATACCGATACAAGACTTGTTCAATACGATCATTTGGGCTTATTTAAAACAGGACAATTACACTACCTACGGCAGAAAGGGGGGGGACTCCAAACCATGAGTCCATACTAGTAAAAGGCAATACCCAAGAACTGGACTGGACTGCAGAGCCAAGGGGACGGGGTTTAACAGGAACTGTCGTCAATCTTTTGTGACACGATCATTCAAGGTAAGAGTACAGATGGTAAAACCAGAACACCGCCATCGTATGTCTACAGTGTGATGTTGCAACTAATTCGCACTTGCTAGGGTGCCATCTGGCGGCTGAAAACTGGGTGGAACCGGGGCTGGTGGTCGTAGTACCGAACCCAACATTTATGAATCAAATATGAGGTAATTTTCGGAAGGAAGTGTTTGGAGAACAAAATAGCCGTGTCGAAATATCGATATATCGACATTTCTATGGAGAAAGTACTAAAAAATAAGCACTCAGGTTATGGGGAAGTTGCGGGAACCGAATCCTGGCAAAACACACGTACTGTCAACGCGGATCAAGAAGCGGATTGAGCAGATTCCATTGGTCGAGGAAGGGAATCTCTCGCCCCGGTTGGCGCACAGTTTAGGGGGCGTGGTCGGGGTGAGCACGCCGCCACCTCACTGGTCCGTGAAAAAGCTTCAGAAGTTACGGGGACGGAGCGGAGCCATGAAGAGCGGCGAGAGGTACGTGAAATAACCGCCCAAAACAGCTAAACAGTCTGTATAGAAACAGCTTTAGCAGGAAGCATACATAACATCACATTTTTAGAAGGAAATTTTGTGGGTCACAAAGTTTGGATGCTTTGAATCTGTTCACTTGCAAGTGAAGAAAAGAAAAGTAGTACCAAGGATGCAGGAAAGATTAAAGGGTTGTTGAATGTTATGCGTTCTGTCACATCACACAGAAGGATGTATAAAGAATGACTGAGGGCAAGGGCCACATGGTGTTGTTGGTGAATGCCAGGTCAGCAAAAATCAAGACCACTCTCATCCATGATTTAATTCTGGATGAGGGTGTCGACCTGGTATGTATTACCAAGACCAGGGTGGGAGAAGAGGAAGAAGTACCTTTCTCCCAGATGTGCCCTTCTGGATACTCGGTCCAGCACCAGGGTTGCCTGGAGGGCCAGGGAGGGGGCTTGGTGACAGTCTGTTCCATCTACCTTTCCAGGATCCCTATCCCCTTGGGAGGAGGTCTTGAGGCCCTGTGTTGTGTGTCGAGTTTGCAAAACAGATTGGGGATTCTGCTGGTGTACCACCCACCCTGCTGCTTACCCATAATCTCCTCGCCTGAGTTGACGGAGATTATCTGGGACCTGGTGGTGAGGATCCCCAGACTATTGGTGCTGGTGGACCTCAACATCCATGCCGAGGCCACCTTGACAGGACTTCATGGCCGCCATGACAACTATGGGGCTGTCTCAATATGTCACTGGCCCAACTCATACTCTTGACCTAGTATTCTCAAAGGGACAAGGGGGTGTGGTCCAGATGTGGAGGGATTAACTTGGATCCCGTTGTCATGACTGAACCATTTCCTGGTAACGTTTACATTCTCTGCCACTGCTGCCCTCTGCAGGGGTGGGGATCAATTAAAATGATCCACCCCTGGAGACTTATGGATCCTGAAGGATTCCTGAATGCTCTGGGGGAGTTTCCATCTGATATGGTCAGCACTCCTGTTGAAGCCCAGGTCATCTTGTGGAAAAAAGGAGATGGCCAGTGTGGTTGACATGATTGCACCTAAGTGCCCTTCCAACAGAGATCTGCCTGGCATTGACGCTTTTGGCTTTTTGGCGCCAGGCAAAGGCCTTCCTGTTCAGCCAGCATTTTAATTAGATAGTGTTTTTAGCTGGACTCAGGAGCAGCAGGATTTTATTATTTGTATTGTATATTGATTTTTGTATTTTTTTGTATTTTATGGCTTTAATAGTTATGTTGTTTTATGATTTTTAATACATTGTTGCGTGCCACCCAGGAACCACTTGGTAGTGGAGTGGCTAAGTAAGTAAGTAAGTAAGTAAGTAAGTAAGTAAGTACTTCACACCTGGAGTACTGTGTCCAGTAGAGATGGGCACGACTTAGCGGTATTTTTGTTTTTGTTTTCGTTTTTCGTTTTCGTTACGGAAACGAAACGAAAACGAAAATCGGCACCAACCTGGACCGAAAACGGAAACGAAACGACTAATTTCGAGCCAATTTTTGTTTTTCGTTACTGGAAAAGCACTCAATTGAGCTAAATGGGGAGAAACGAAAAATTTTTCGTTTTCGTTTTCGTTACGTAACGAAACGAAAACGAAAAATTTCGAAATTAGCCCACGAAAACGGAAACGAAACGACTCAGACCCTAGCCGAAAACGAAAATGAAAACGAAACTTTTTTTCTGAGTCGTGCCCATCTCTAGTGTCCAGTTTTCTGTGGCTCAATTTAAAAAACGATGTTGACAATCTCGAGTGGGTCCAGAGAGCGACCAGGATGGTTGAAGGTCTGGAAGAAGTGTCTTACAAGGAATGGCTTAAGGAACTGGGAATGTTTAGCCTTGCAAAAAGAAGGCTGAGAAGGGATATGATAGCTATGTTTAAATATTTGAAAGGATGTTATATTGAAGAGGGAACAGATTTGTTTTCCATTGCTTCAGAGACTAGGACTCGGGGCAATGGTTTCAAACTACAGGAAAAGAGATTCCATTTGAACATTAGGAAGAACTTCATGATGGTTTGAGCTGTTCGGTAGTGGAATATGCTGCTATGGAGGGTGGTGGAATCTCCTTTTTGAAGGTTTTTAAGCAGAGGCTGGATGGCCATCTGTCAGAAATACTGTGATGGGGTTCCTGCACAGCAGGAGGTTGGACTGGATGGCCCTTGAGGTCTCTTCCAACTCTATGATTCTATCAAGCAAGCAAGCAAGCAAGCAAACAAACAAACAAACAAACAAACAAATAAATAAATAAATAGAAAGAAAGAAAGAAAGAAAGAAAGAAAGAAAGAAAGAAAGAAAGAAAGAAAGAAAGAAAGAAAGAAAGAAATGGTTACCAATATTTGAGAGTATAAGCTCTCATCATTACCTAACATTTATTTTAGAAGTGAATTGCAGTGATGCCATTGTTCATAAGACAGGAAGAATGTCTGAACCAATTAACAGGCAACATTCAATGAACCACCATATTTTTCCATGTATACAACACTACTTTTTTCTGAAATCATGACACAAAAAATTAAGGGGCATTGTATACAGAGAAGTAAGCCTTTGGGGGATGGGGTGGAGGAGAACCCAAACTCACCTTGCTTTTTTCCCCTCTGACATTTGTTTTGTACATGATCGGGCTCCGTCTTTCCTTGAGTTCTCCAGCCACACCACCTCCCTGTTTGCTTTCATTTCCCTGTTCTAAACACTCCTCTCAGCTTTGGCGGGTTTGGTTTTTGCAGGATCACATGCCAGTCCGTCTTGAGCAGCCCATTAAGAAATGTGCTCCAGAAAGAAAAGAAAAAACCCACACCTTTATATTTTAGCGTAAAAAGGCATTTCTTAATAGGCTGTTCAAGCCCAACAGACCCTGATCCCGCAAAAAACAAACCCACCAAAGCAGAGAGGAGTGTTTAGAACTGGGTGTGTGTGTGTAGAGGAAACCTCATGGAGGATTTATTAATTTTCTTAATTTGGGGGTCCAAAAAGTGGGGGCATCTATTAAAAGGTGGCATCTTATAGACAGAAAAATATGGTAATTCTGAGTATAAAGTTGAAAGATAATATTGTGTTTTTTTAAAAGGAAAATGAGATTGGCAATATCAGCTGTTGTTCAAGACTGTGGTAGTGCCATATATACTGGCAATATTGTTAATGAACAGTGTCCCTCACACATGGATTATCCTTGTAACTCTGCCAGCGTCAGTTCCTGAATGGTTGATTTGCCAAGTAAGTGCCAGTGTTGTAACATACACTTTAGGAAGCATGGAAGCAGGCCTCACTTTCACATCCGCCTCCTGAACTGGCATTCATCATTCTGTTTGTGCCAGTATTTCCTATTCAGAGCTGTTGTGGCTCTCCTGGAAGGTCAGTGTTTGTGTGTTTGCTTGGTAGGGGAAGTATACAGGCTGATTACTGTTTTCATCAAAGATGCACACGAAAGGTTAGAGTTGGAGCCACAACATCAATTATCCATAACATATTGAGCAGGTGTTTTAAGTTTATACAGGTGTAGAGGAATATCTCTTGCTTCATTTCATGGAAACTGCTGCTGCTTATGAATGTTGTACACCAGTGAATTCTCATTCTTGATTCCAGTGAAGCTTGCTTGAAATCCACAACAGTAGAATCTCTCAGAAACACATGAAGGTTGCTGACCTTGTTGTGTTCTGTTTCTGGTAGGTGTAGTTAACATTCCCCCTCCCCGAGACCTTCTTAGGTGGGAGAAGGGGAAGGGATTGGAAAAAATTAATTTCTGGAGAAACAGCATGATGTTATCAGCCTTCCATGGCATATATTAAGCTGCTGGATTTTAGACAATATGTGATAATGTGAGATGACAAATACATTATCACATATTGTCTGAAATAAGTGTTCTCTAAAAGGCAAAAGAAGAAAATACGAGTATATGAACAGCCACGTACAGTACTTTAATTATTGCTTTCATCTCTTTGGGGTGATGTCAACAGAACCTTTACAAAGCTATGCATTTAGTTATTTTGTATATAAAATCATTTTAGTTCCCCTTTCGATGCAAATGTTATATGACTTCAGGAATGCTTTCAATCACTGGTAATAAGTGAACTTAATTCTATCTAGAAAATGTTCATTTCTGTGCAATTTTAATGGTACATTGCGTATGTTTCCGTCCTGAAGCAATCAGCATGGCTGAACGTCTGTTGCTAACAGAAGCAATGATCATTAAGCGCAGCACCAAGTGTAGTATGTCCACCAATTAAAATACTCTAATGACTTTAATGTTCGGCTGCAAGAGACAAATTAGTGGCTCTGTAGTGCCCTCCAGATTAGAAAGGGGTCAGTGAGCTTCACAAGGTCTTTCCTCCTCGCTACAGCAATATGGTCTTTTAGAAACCTTATCTTCTAAATAAGATGAAAGTAGGGAGGGCCTATGGAAATATCCAAGGACACAAAGGACATTATTCAAATCAGAGGCCTGGAATACCAAGTACTGATGTTAAGGAAGCAGCAGGTGTGCTGAAGAAAGAACAAGTGGGGTATGGATCGAAAGGGGAAAAAAATAAATGTGCAGAGTCTGAAAGGGGAATGGGGAATAAGAGGAGCTGAAAAGAGAGGGGGGTGGGAGCAGCAGAGGAAGAAAAAAGGGAATTAGCAGAGGACATCTAAGAAATGGAGGGGGAATGTGGCAAAGATTTAAAGGTACTATAGGAGTGGGTTGGGTAGGGAGAGTCCTATCAACTGTAGTCATAGCTCATTGGCCAGGGTGTTGCCGTAAAGAACAACACGGGATATACAATGAGTTTCTGCATTTGTCTGGGACATTCTGGTGTAAAGATGGCTCATCAAAGCTAGGTGACAATGGTAGGTGCCTGTTTTAATCACTCACAAGCCATTGGAACAAAGGGCGCTTTTACACAACCCCTAAAATCCGAGGCAAAGGGCTCCAGATCTGAAAATGTTTTCCCACCAGCTCCGGACTTTTAAAAAAATTATGTACGACCAGACCATGCTCACCTAAGCATGTCCCAGCACACTTTTCAAGTACCTGGCCTCCAGGAGGTAAAAAACTTCCAATGCGAATTGTAGAGCTGTGAATGCCGGGCTCCCTCGCCTTTTTTTTTGTTTGTTGTTGTTGTTCCCACCACCCCTTTAAGAGACAGGAATCACTACGGGGCGGCTCGGGGCTGCTTCCACTGGCAGATGGAGGTGAGTCTGCATTTTTTCCTCCCTTTTTTCTCCCTCCCCTCACACAGACAGGAACAATGGAGTGCGGAGGGGTGGGAACACAGGAAGAGCGATAAACCCCCATGATCTCTGGTCCGAATTTAAGTTTCCACTGGATTTTAGAAGTCGTGTAAAAGTGCCCAAAGCTTCAGAATGTTACTTTTGTGGACTCCCAGAATCCCCTTGGGATTGCAAGCATTCTGACTGGAAAATTCGTCAACTGCTTGTCCACAAAGTATGTCATTAATAAGAGCTCCTTGTCTGGTTATATGTTCTCTAATCTCTTCTCTGTGTTTCTGTAATCATTCTGATTTTACTAGGGGCTCCTTACAATCCATTTCAACTCAATCAATGGAAACTAAAAGCTCTCTTTGTAAACCTGTTTCACCCCATGACTCATGACAGAGATTGTTCAGAGATAATAAGCTGTTAGCCCAGGAAAATGGATCATGTAATGTTTAGAAAAACGGTGATATTAAAAAGAACCCTAAGATTACATGTTCTGTGCCAGGGAAATGAATGAGATGAGTATCCACTTATTTTCTCTGAAAGTAAAGATTATATTTTGATCTACAAATGTGTGGTCTACTGAGGCAGGGACGACTGGGGTCAGCTTTGGCAAAGGATACTTACAAATCCATATAAAATATTCTTCTTCTGTCAGATGGAAGACACACTTTGCTCTCCTTTTCATGTTTTGTTGATATATTTATTCAAATCAGGCCATGCAATATAGCTTGATTCTCCTAGTAGAAGTACTGGTGCTAGTGCTGGTGGGGAATCTTGTGCAAAATTAAAGAATTTCCTTTGATTCGGGACATGTTTATACATTTATTGCTCTTTTTGTGATGTTGTCAAGCATCTAGGGCTTGCCCTGTATGGTTTGTCCTTTTGCCTGCCTCACAGCTCATGAAAGATTGATGTAGATTGTGAAGTGAGACCAGTCAGTGAAAGCAGCAGGGGTTAGTCAAACCAACAGACAATGCAGAACCCTGATATAACATATAGAGTAAGTCAGGCAGCATGGCAAATAAAATTCAGAAATATAAAGTTGCAGTGCAATCTGATCCCAAGTAAGCTCTATTGAGTAAGCTCTATTGAGGCTTAGTCATAGGCAGTTTTTGGACAGATAGAATTCCTGCCCTAGTCTCATCTGCAAACCAATGGGTAAAAGGAAGTGACCAATTCACCTTAGTAATGAACTGCTACTTTCCCTTTCCCTTGCTTTGTCCTTTCTTTTCCATCCCCTTCCTTAGAAAGCTCTCATTTTTCTATGTAGGTTTTTGTTTTATAGCTAGAAAGCACTTTTAGTATTCATTGCACACAACCTAAGAGTTCTTTCCAAGAGCCGCTCTGAGTCAGAGATTTTGGCTAGAAGGGGAGTCAAACAGAACTGGAGTGTGGTCTAGCCAGCTAATGAGCTGCTGAGTTAACCTTTGCTAAATACAGTACATGTTATAGATAATATTATCTGGCCTTATCCTGTGAAGATGAGCTGCTGTTAACTACAGTGGACCCTCATATAACAAACAGTTTGTATAACATAAAATCTGTACAACATAAAAAATTCCGGAGATAGGGGAAATTTGCTTAACAGAATTACCTATGAGGTGAATCTGTACAACATAAAATGGTTGTGATTAGGGATTACTCTGTTTTCAATTATTCCTGTGGGAAATTTGTATAAAGGAAAATTTGCTTAACAGAATTTCATTTGGAACGAATTAATTGCTTTATACACAGTACCACTGTACTTTTAAACTGAAAGCCACCCACATCTAGAACAGAAGCTTGGCAGAAGGAGAACAAAAGTCTGGGAAAGATACCTTTAAAAATAGCTGCTCATGTAGTCCCTGAGACTCTAGAAAAGTGATTGCGAACCTTTTAGAGAGCGAGTGCCAAAACTGAGATTCAAAACCCACAAAATTTTCGCAAAGTGCCAATATAGCAGTTTAACTTGAATACAGGTAGCTGTAAAGGGGCGATGTTGGGTGCCCACAAAAAGGGCTCTGATTGCCACCTTTTTTGGCACCTGTGCCATAGGTTCACCAACACTGGTATAGGAGTTCCCATAAGCAACTCTTTTTCAAAGCTCTCTGGGAAAAGTGTGTTCTGGCACGACTCCTGCCAGCAAGCTTCTAAAGCAGAGTTTAATTTGTTAAGCAACAGATTCATGCTAGCTGGAACCTCCAGCTTATTCTCTTCAACAGCAGTTCTTCTGGGGACTGGAATAATTTAATAATAAACCCAGAGATGAAATGAATTTTAAATCTGAATTCAAATATGTTTCCAACTATAAATGATCTCCTCTGTTATTGACTGCATCATTCATGGAAGAAATTGAACCATAGAACAATGCTCCTAGAGTTTTCCTTTGGCAGATATAGTTAAAGGGAGACTCAAGGGTAAACTCCATTGCATCAGGACCTTGCAATTGAATACCATGGTTACTTGGAATTAAGACCAAATTATATCCTTGTAGGCCTACCACTCCTATTGTATCCTGCCAGGGCAATAAAGAGTGAGGCATGATGGGAGTGGCAGCTGAACAACAACTTATGTACTGCACACTTTTACCAGACATTGTGATTTAAGGCTTGCTATATTCCTGCCACTAGAAACTGAAGAGGAAGTTGTACTGGCCTGCAGCTTCATATTTAATTGTGGGTATCCTGTGATTCTGCCAACAGTGGGGGAATCCACTGAGCTTCATATCTGCACCATCAGACTGGGAAATGAAGTCTGTGTTTCTCTCCTAATGGCTAATCACAAAACAAAACAACGTACTTTGGAAGGTACATGAGGGTGAAAAGCTGAACTGCTGCAGGTACCTTTTAGGAGTTTAGGAATTTTTGACTTCTAAATAAAAACCTGTCTCATCTCAGTCATCCAGGAGAGTTTATCTGGAAGTTGAGTCATCGCAACTGGACTTCTTTTCTTGAGAGATAGAAACGTGTCGCTGCTTATCCAAACAGGTTAGTCAGTTTAAGGAAAGCTAGTTGCGACTCCTCCATTTTATAGTTTACTTTGACCTCATGTCACCCTGGTCTGAAATAGGCTCATAAGATGGACAATGGCCTGAATAGGCTTGTTAGGGGGACAATGGCCTAAGGTACTGCTGATTCTGGTCCTGAGGTGTTGCCCCTCCTATGATAGGCCATCCTCCATGCATGAAAATCTGCGATGGGTGGGGTGGGGCCTGGGGGCGGGGGGCCATCACATGCCTGTCCGAGGCTTCTTGGAGGAGCGCGGGGGCGGCGCGGAGCGACCCAATCGCCCCCGCTGCCCCCCGCGGCCCCGCATCTTCTCAGAGGAGCGCAGGGGTAGCGCATAACGACCCAATAGCCCCCCACCGTCCCCCCCACGTGGCCCCGAGGTGCAGGTACTGCGATCCCACGATGTAGTGGGACTGCAGTACCTGAACCGTGAAATGGCGGGGGGTGACTGTAGCACCGTTGTGGTTTCAGTGTGTTTACATCATACGATATAGCCATGCAGTCTGTCACAACATTTTAATCAGGTTTGCCAATGTGTGGCTTGCATATGATCAGTTACACAGTACAGTATTTAAATAAAAAACAAAACCAAGCAACATTGTTCAGGTGCCATTGGCTATGCAGGAGAAAGAGTAGACATGCTTTGCACAAAGCAGTTCCTAAAATCCTGGAAGTCGTGGTAAAATTACAAGTAAATAGTCAAAAGTAGGATCAGTCTACCAATAGCTCATCCAAATTTCTTTCCTCTGTCTTCATTTTTCCTACCTTATTCCCTTGAACATTTTTGTGTCTTCTTTATTACTTGCTGCTTTTCCAAAAACATTTGGGTCTCAAAACCAAACCAAGACCTGAAAACTAATGCAGAATTTACACCTGCCAGAGTGAGGGAAATGAGGTGTTGCAAACAGATGGATAGAATTACCTTTTATATAAACACACAGTATGTTTGCTGTTCTGATTAGTTTACAGCACCTATAACGGTAGATCAGAGGTTGGCAACACAGAAATCAGCCATTTTTTCTCACCTCCCACAGGATCCTCATAAGGGCTACAAGTTCAGCTCTTGTTGCTGCAAAAAAAGGAGTATGAGGGTGTGTCTGAGATCATGTACCTTTTCCCCTAGAAGAATTGTGCTCTTTGAAACACAGTTGGCCTGAGAAACTAGGCATATGTTTTTTGCATGCTAAGGTTCCCTCTAAAATCAGGCTGGGTGGTTCTTATACATGCATAGCCAGTCTTATGCAGCTGTGGGGAATATTTTTTTCTGTGAGATTTTACCTTCCCTGCCCCATGGCAGAAAAAAATTGGCTTTTTCTAGATTAGTAACCCTATTCCATGCAAATCTGTTTGAGATCAAATCTCAGCGAAAGTAGAATTCTTTTTAATGTGCCATCAGATTACCTCTTACCTGTGGCAGCCCTATGAATTATTGACCTCCAAATGCTGCTATCATTTGCAGTCCTGTTCAGACCCCGGAAACTAAAGTCTGTGGCATCATCCGTTGAGTCCAACCATCTCATGTTCAGTCTGTAGCTTTTTAAAATGTCTTTGCTTTCCCCAGCATTACGTTTTCCAGTGAATTGTGTCTTCTCATGGTATGTCCAAAATACAATCGCTTTGTGTTTCTTAGGCGCGGTCAAGATGGCAGCTGACTTCCAGTGACTCTAAGAGAGCTTTCAAAGTAAATGAAATATTTACGGAGTGGTTTTACCAGTTCCACATCCACAGTGAATTTCCATGGCTAGGCAGGGATTCAAATCTTTTTCTTCAGAGTTGTAGTCCATCACACTCTCCACTATACCACACTACATAGTTTAGTCATTTTAACTGCTTGATTTTTATATAACCCCCTTTTAAATATATACATATTTCTAGTTGTCCATGGTTTGTTAAGCTCTCTTTTAAAAGCCCATTTCAAATGAACTAATTGTGTTTTGTTTGTTTGTTTTTGTAACATGTTAAGGATAAGTTGCAGTTATTATTGGCACTATGTAAACGCTGAAGCAAGCTGACACAACCCTGCATAATTTGAAGGATTTTTTTAAAAAAAAATTAAAGCTTTTGAGCAGTGGGCTTTTGCAGCTCATGCTTACTCCTAAAAACCCCAGTGCTTTGTATTTTGGGAGTAGAATCATAGAATTATAAAGTTGGAAGAGACCTCAAGGGCCATCCAGTCCAACCCCCTGCCATGCAGGAACCCCCGCCCCCATTAAAGTACTCCCAACAGACGGCCATCCAGCCTCTGCTTAAAAACCTCCAAAGAAGGAGACTCCACCACCCTTTGTGGCAGCATATTCCACTGTTGAACAGCTCTGACTGTTATGAAGTTCTTCCTAATGTTCAAATGGAATCTCTTTTCCTGTAGTTCGAAACCATTACCCCAAGTCCTAGTCTCTGAAGCCATGGAAAGCAAACCTGTTCCCTCTTCAATATGACACCCTTTCAAATATTTAAACATAGCTATCATATTCCCCTTCAAACTTCTATTCTTTTGGTTTTGTACTTTTCCACTTTCCACTGTTACTTTATACATAGAGGGAAAAGATTTGTGATATGGATGCTTTTTGTAAAACTGTGGATTTTGAGTGTTGTACAAAAGGGCTACTTTTGAGATCACTGTTCAGGTCAGAAACACTGCCCAGTTCTCTGCTTTGTGCAGTGCTCCCCTGCAAGAGCCTTTGTGGCTTTCTGAGGTGGCTGAACTAACAAAACCCTACCTGGCTCTTTGATTTTTGTGCCAGGAGTAGCATTGCAACAGTTCCTTACCCCTCAAACTTTGTTTAGTGCTTGGTTTGTTTACAGATACCCTTACCGTTCCACAAATCATGGCATTATTCATCATTGGTCATTTTTGCAGTCAAAAATGCCAAACTCCTGTTCATGTTTTAAACATATATAAGGGCAAACATACAGCATCCCCCAAAGGTCACCCTTTAGAATTAGTTACACAACCGGACATGCCATTTTGAAATCAGTGCATGTAGAAGAGCCTGGTGAAAGAATAAAATGGTTTCTGTGATCGCATAGGTTTTGTATCATTATTTAAAAAAAATAAGCCTAGACAGATTCTCAGGGAGGCAGATTCTGATAACTGATTTTAAAAATTGGCTGGCAATGAAACAGACACAAATTCTTAGTTGACTGGAAAATTTACTCCTTAGATGTCATGTTCCAATTAGATATATATGCAAAAATCATATACTGAAATGCCATTCAGGCCTATTATTTTGCTAAGGAGGCAGGTTTGGGTGGACATCAAATAAAAATTTTATTGAGAGATGCTGACAGTGTAGTTATGAGACAGACCAGCAGCCTGTTGCTTAAGTGTAATCAGTGACAGCTTGTTGGATAACTTGTCTTCATGCAGGATACTCATGGACTAGAATCCTGGAACTGCATGAGAGCAACACGTTTGCCATCAGATCTGCTTGTGGATTTGCCTAAACCATGTTGGGTTATTTTAATAAAAACAAATAAACATTTTTTTTTAATTCTGCCTTTCTGTGACAAAATGAAAAAGGTCGTTAACATTTACAGTCATGAACTGTGCTACAAAAGATGAAACAGAAACAGCTATTACAATCTTTGCCCTCCTGGTTTGAAATTCATAGTTATGGGAAATCCCTCACAGTTCCTCTGTGCTGAGAGTGGCATTGGTTTCCTTGTGAGTTTAGTGCAAACTAGACAATAAACAGTAGTCTTTTTTAAAAAAGGAGAATTATAATTGAAATAAGCTCCCCTTCAGTGGCTAGTGTTGGTGAAATGCAGTTAATATGATGTGAATGTGGACCTTACCAGGGAAACTCTGCCACATATTGGACAGCTCAAAAGTCCTGTTTCCTTGTTCAGCCTGCCATCTCTCACATAACAAAGGAGTCTTCCTGTCTTGTCAGGCTCTATATGCAGGAGGAGGCCATGTTTGCGTTATGTTTGAAAATGGGAACTGCAACACTCATTGGATGATTATGATGATGATGAAGAAGATTAATCTGTATATTCACAATCACAAGGAATGAATGAATGAAGGAAGGAAATAATTTTTAGACTTGCAAGGAAAACACTTGCCTAAAAATACATCAGTATATAAATACTTCAGTATATAAATGCACCCTTTCTTTCCTCTAAGCTAAGGTCACTGTTTGTGTGTGTGCATATGTGTGTGTGTGTGTGTGTGTGTGTGTGTGTGTGTGTGTGTGTGTGTGTCTGTCTGTCTGTCTGTCTGTCTGTCTGTCTGTCTTTGTGTGAACTATGAATTTCAAGCGGACCCTATTCTCAAGGATGTGACCATGATTATGCATATCAGTCACGCTTATTGCTGCATCTGTCAAAGCAAGGGATAATTTGTAGGGCGAAATGAAGTAAAGTGACTTCCACACTAACCATATTAATCTATAACAAGATAGTCATACACAATGTAAGACACATGATTTTAAAGCATCTGCAATAGTGCACCACAATCTGATCTGAGCTAAATTTTACGTTTCATCAAAATGCACAGGACTACTTCACCATGAATTGACCTGGTACTAAATCAATGTCAGCTGGCTTTTATTTTTGGCTGCCATGGGAACAGGTCTTTTACTTTGAGATGAAACAGAGAGGAGAGGAAACCTTTTATTTTTCTTTAAATCATTACAAATGTGGGTCATTCAACACTGTCTCAGTCCACTGGAGGAAGTAATTTTACATTCCTGTATCTTTGAAATATTTGAATATAGAATGTTATTTTTTGCCATTATTTGTTTCTCTCTCTCTCTCTCTCTCTCTCCAATTTCAATAAAATCATTACAACTATTTATTAAAATCGATTCCAATCCATTGGCACAGATGAGAATAATGAACTGTGTTTTTAGAAAAGCTGAATTAGTAGTCATGTAAAGCTGAAAACAAATGAAAACATTAAATCTAAAACAATCATTAGTTGAAGTTATAATTCTTGTTTGGGAAAGGAATTTAAAATGGAAAAAGAGTGTCTTCCTGGAGACGGATAGATTATAGGACTATCTCTGAAAAATAGTAAATGGTAAAATAGCACTTTCTTGTTCTGGACATGCTGTTTGTTCCTTATGTACGTTTCATTACCCAATGAAACATGGTGAATGTTGGAGAATCTCTTTATTTTCCATAGTCCTAGCCTACTCTGACTATAAACCGGTCGCATGTGAAGATTTCTGGAACGGGGATATATAATGTTCCCACGAACTATTCTAATAGAAGATAGCTAAAGTTGTGAATTAAAAACAAAAACTAGCAGTGACAATGATGTCACCTGCAAGCTTTCTCAGATTCTCATATTGTCTTTGTGCTTAGGTGCATCCCTTACAGCCGTTGGAAAGAAACAGGATTTCCCATCAACAATACACTTCTCCCTTGAATTGCATGGATCTGAGCAATTGGTTATACAGATTTATTTATATTTTGCAATAAATAAATGCATGTTCAATACTGTGTGTTGTTATTTGTCTGCAGGAAGTGGCCTGAGAAAGGTGGGTCTCAGACTTACCAAGGCCCCTGTTGTTGCCCAGTGTAGCTGAACACCCCCTCCTGGGATAACAGCTTTACATGGGACCTGTGGAGGTACTAAGGCATGGTGTACAGTTTGTGTGTGTGTGTGTGTGTCTGTCTGTCTGTCTGTGTGCGCGCACGCGCATGTGCGCTCACATGTGCGTGTGCATGTGCGTGGGTACATGCTCATCAACTCCTTATGTGTGGCTATGGAGATCAGGTGCCCATAATTCCAGTATTGTTGAAGAGAGAAGTATATGAAGATATCCCTGTTATAATACAAAGTATTTTGAGGTGGATTGTAAGGGCAGTTAAAACCTGGTTGTATGTCTGTGTGTCTGTGTGTGTTTACAAAAGTGCTACAGTGCTCTTGGCAGGGATAATGACCACTTAAGAGATCTGGTTTGGTCATCTGCATCATAGCTGTTTGCCTTTTAGACAACCCTTAGGGACATCTTTGCAGCCTACCGGAACCACCATAATGAGCACCTGCACTTCAAAACTAACATCTAGACCACTGGATATTAATGAAACTGTCTGTGGTTCATTATCCTACCTGTGTGGACAAACTATGATGCTGTAATTATTGGTACCTATCCAGCCAAGGAGGGTCTCTGTTAGCGTGCATGGTGTTCTCCAGCTTGCATCCCCCCCACACCGTTTAGCTCTACAGCCAGCCAGGGGGAAAGAGGGGTAACAGCAGGAGCCTGCACAAATTACATCCACCCTGTCAACACACATTCTGTCTTCCTTTCCTTCTCACCTCCAAGGCAAGAGGGATGAAAAGCTGTGCAAGCAGGGATGTGTTTCCATTTATGGGCTCTGGAAGCAGCTGCAAAATTATTTGCTCCAAAGCAAAAATCATGTGTGACAAGTAAAGCTCTGTGCAAGGAATTATTTCAGTCTACCCTACAAGAATAGCTTTGCCGTTTCCATCAGTTGTATGCCATCAGGACAGAAGTGGCTTATAGCAAGCGACCCTAACAGAGATATTTAAGGAATGATTCCACTCTTCCAGTGAATGTCTATGGCCAAGTTGGGATTTGAACCCTGTTCTCCGCAGTCTCATCGTACTGGATAACTACCATTATGTGGGACAGTGTTCGAGAAGATACTACAGTTAAGAAATACAATGCTAAAAAAATAATCGTCTACTACTGTATATGGAAACTAAAAGTCTTTTCAGACTTGGGCCTGACTTGTAATGAGTTTAACACAGAAGCTGGAAATATGGCTTTTTTGGACTACAACTTCCAGAATCCTCTGCCTCAAGCCAATCAGCCCAAGATATTTTGAGAACTATGTTCCAGAAAAGTAATTTTTTTCCAAGATTAGGAGCAATTATCTTCTCCTGTAGCAATCCCCTGTCCCTCATCCCAACCAATCTCTACCATCATTATTTAATTATGGGAAGATTTTGGCGTCTGTTTGGGAAATTATCGTGTATGGAATGTGGATAAAAATCGGTGTGAAAAACAAGACAACCACTCACAAACCATTATGGCCAATATCCTCTTTGTTTTCATGGACTGAAATGTCTCCATGTCTGAGTGCTCCATGATTTCCCAGAGACTACCCCGTGTCTTGTAAGAAGACTGTTCTCTTGCGCAAATGGTTAGTAGTAGGTATCTCTTTGCGCAAGCAACAACAACAACAACAACAATTTCATGCATACCTCTTCACCAACAGGATACTAACTTTTGTGTATAGATCAGAGCTTGAAACTTAAAAAACAAAACAGCTCTCAAAATTCCACAGCTTGCATGACCATCAGCCATGTTGTTCGGAGTTCTGAGAGGCATAATCCTCAAAAGATAATGTTTTCAAATTCTGATTCAAATCAGTGCCAGTCCTCACCAAGTCAGCCAGAGACTTCCATTTCATATCTAAAGTTACCAGGTGGCCAAGCCTTATTAGAACAATAGTGCTGCTCAGGAAACATTGCATGGCCAAGATCCATGAAAACTGCATTTATGACTTGATTGCAGCTGTGAATAAATTATGGAACTATCAAGATCCTTGGGTATTAGTATTGGTGATATTTGTAGCCGGGGTGTTGTTGCGGTCTTTAAAAAAACTGATGAATCATAATATTCGCAGATACTATAAAATATGCCTAGTCAGACGCATGCCATGTTCTTTCTACAGCTCATATCTACCTGCCTACACAGAGACAGAACACTGCTTGAAAACTGAATTAGCACTGCTTTTTCATATAATGTTCCAGATGTTCCAGGGAAGCTAAACAGATGGTACCCTTGTTTTTGTTATGCTCCATAACAGGGCACTTCCTGAACAACAACCATCGCCCAAGAAGAACTGGGGGCAACTTCCTCCCAAGAAGAATTACAATAGGAAATTAAGACCTGGAAGAAAGCTGTGAAGGAAGCCTCAACCTTGTAACTGAAATAAAGTTATCTGCAGGTGTGTGTTTGTGGGCTGGAGGTCCTAGGATTCTGCCTGGGGGATTCTTGGAGAGTTCAGAATGTGGAAAAGAACAACAACAGCACACCCATTACTAACTTTTTTTTAAAAAAAATAGCATTTATTTGTATACAACAAAGGCAACAAAACTAAACAAACATAGTCATAAAAAAAACAGGGGGAAAACGGACTTAGAAGTGAAGGCAAAAAACAAAACCTCCTATAGTCACACAACCTCCGGGTTGGAGAGATAGGCAGAATATTTCTCAACACCACTTGCAGGGAAGCGTAAGCAAGTGAAGACATCTGTTTGGGAATATCCTGAAGCAAATGGTGAGCCACTGTGTGAGACAGAATGCTGGACTCGGATGGGCTGTGGCCTTTTCCAGCAAGGCTGTTCTTATGTTCTTATTATCCACCTATTCACATACTATACAAAGGGACTAAGGATTTAACCATTGTCTGGCCATCTGTATGACTTCCACGGGTTCTAGCAAGTACTGTATATTAGAGATGGGCATGAAATGCCAAAATGGTGTTTCATTTTCGTTATTCGGGCCCTGGGGCCCATTTCATTTCATTTAATACGAAACACATTTTTAAAGAAAAAATTCATTTCGTATTCGTTTGCTTTCGGCTGCGGGGATCCCTCCCAGGGAGGGCGGTGGCAGTGGCAAGCCTGCTGGGAGAGCATTCCCATGGCCACGGGGAGCCTGGAGCTGGCGGCAAGCCTGCTGGGAGAGCTATCCCGCAGCTGTGGGGAGCCCCCCCCAGGGCCGGGCACCGCCAGAGCCAGCGGCAAGCCTGCTGGAAAAGTGTTCCCACAGTTGCAGGAGCCCTCCAGGGGCCAGGCGCCGCCAGAGCCGGCGGCACGCTGGGCAGGAGAGCTGTCCCACGGCCAGCTTGTAATTGAAATAAAGGTATCTGCAGGTGTGCATTTGTGGGCTGGAGGTCCAAGGATTCTGCCTAGGGGATTCCTGGATAGTTCTAGAATGTGGAAGAGAAGAACAACAGCACATCTTTTAACACCAGTTTGTAATAACCTTCCCAAGAATACTAATCCATATATCTGATGATGTGATCTCTGGCTCATAAAACTATACCCCCCCCCCCGCCACACACACATTTCAGAATAAGTTCGTTTATTAATACATCTACAAACTGTTTCAACAAGAGATACTACACTATCAATTTCATCATGTTTTTAATTCTCTGGGACAGGTGTGGCAACAGATCTTGAATTCATTATACGCCACCTTTAGAATAAAGCAAAAGCAGAGTACATGCATGTTCCTTTAAATCTACAGTGCTTCTTACAGCTAATTAGGAGTTTACTTCTTCCCTTCCCTTGACAAAAAGAAGGCTGCTGAACATGCAGCTGTGAATGAAGCTGTTGATATAGATAGCTTAGGTATTGAAAGGGATGTTAACTGAAAAAATAAATGGTATCACCTGTAACCTATTTTTGCAATTGTGAAACATAAGTGTTCCTTCCACATTAGAATGATTAAAATACCATGTTCAGCTTTTCCATTTTTAAAAAAATTAATGTAATGAACAACTCTGGTTTATGGTAAATATGACAATGGGAAAGAAGGCACTGTACTCTGTTCCTGGGGTAGCCCATATTTATTTATTTATTTATTTATTTATTTATTTATTTATTTATTTAT
>JAHTLZ010003526.1:55524328-55542113 GCA_023846285.1 Phrynocephalus versicolor
TATTTATTTATTTATTTATTTATTTATTTATTTATTTATTTATTTATTTATTTATTTATTTATTTATACAACTTATATGCCACCCACTACCCAAAGGTCTCTGGGCAGTTTACAATCATAGAATTAAAACAGTTAAAACATCACATATCAATAAATAATTAAAACAACGATAAAAACTCCACTGGTGAAGCTGTTTGGATGAACAGTGAAATGTTTCTATCTCTCAAAAAGAAGTCCAGTAGCCATTACTCAACTTCCAGATAAACTCACCTGGATGACTGAGAATCTTCACAGGCACAATGATAAAAACCTTACACTAAAATGATTACACTAAAATTGCCATCAAAGGACCACAGTCTATGTTGTATCAATTAAAAAACTTCTAGAACAGGAAGGTTTTTACCTGGCACCGAAATGTCATCAATGTTGGCGCCAGGCAGATCTCACTTGGGAGGGCATTCCATAGCTTGGGGGCAGCTGCCAAGAAGGCCCCATGTCTACAAGCCATCCCTCTCACCTCCGTGAAGGATGGCTCTTTCAGGAGGGCCCCCTGGCTTGATCTTAATTGCTGGATAGGTTCATATGGAAGGGGGCGATCCTTCAGGTATCTAGGTCCTAAGCCATTAGGGATCAAACAAGCACTTTGAATTGGGCTCGGACAGCAACTGGTAACCAATGTAGGTTACGTAGAATCTGTGTGATGTGATCCCTGGCGGCCCCACCGCTTACCAGTCACGCTGCACAATTCTGAACCAGCTGCATTCGCCGGACTGTCTTCAAAGGCAGCCCCGCGTAAAGCGCATTGCAGTAATCAATATGGGATGTTACCAGTGCATGCGTAACTGTCATGAGGCTCTGCTCATCTAGGTAGGGGCGGAGCTGGTATATTTTCTGCAGCTGAAGAAAGGCACTCCTGGGCACCGAGTCCACCTGGGTTTCCAGAGTTAGACCGGGGTCCAGGAGCACCCCCAAGCTGCGGACCCTGTCCCTTAGGGGGAGTGCAACCCCATCCAGGACAGGAATATGACCCTCTAACCTGTCTGGCAAAGCACCCATTAACAGCACTTCTGTCTTGTCTGGATTGAGTTTCAATTTATTAACCCTCATCCAGTCCATTACCTGGTCCAGACACGAGTTCAGCACAGAAACTGCCTCACCTGGATTGGTGGAGAACAAGAGGTATTGCTGGCTCCTCAGCCCAAACCTCCTGATGACCTCTCCCAGCAGTTCCATGTAAATGTTGAACAGCATGGGAGATAGTATAGAGCCCTGAGGAACCCCATGACATAAACGCCACGGAGCAGAGCATCTGTCCCCCAGCAGCACCTTCTGGACACGGTCAGCCAGGAAGGATTGGGAACCACAGCAAAGCAGTGCCTCCAACCCCCAACCTGGCCAGCCTATCCAGAAGGACACCATGGTTGATGGTGTCGAAAGCCACTGAAAGGTCCAGGAGCATCAACAGGGTAGCATTCCCCCTGTCTCTCTCCTGGCAGAGGTCATCATACACGGCGACCAAGGCAGTCTCTGTACCAAAACCCAGATTGAAATGGATCCAGAAAATCCATTTCATCCAGCAGTGCCTGGAGTTGCCCGGCCACCACCCGCTCCAACACCTTGCCCAAAATAAGGGAGGTTCGCTACTGGTCGGTAGTTAACCACCAGCCCTGGGTCCAGGTTAGTTTTTTTTAAGGAGTGGTCTAATCGCCACCTCTTTCAAGATGGTGGGGACCACTCCCTCTCTTAAGGAGGCATTAACAACCTCCTGGACCCAGGTGCGAACACCCCTGGCAGATATTTCGATTAGCCAAGAAGGGCAAGGGTCGAATGGCATGGTGGTAGCACGGACAGATCCAAGAACCCTGTCCACATCCTCGGGTCTCAATAATTGAAACTCATCCAATAATACTGGACCAAAAGCACGGCACACTGGACACATCCCTTGATTCTGCACCAATATTGGAGTCCAATTCCCTGCGAATCTGAGCGATTTTTCCCTCAAAGTGAACGGCAAACTCGTCACAACGGGCTGCTGAGTGGTCCAGAACCTCCACCATATTTCTCAGTTGAAGAAGGTCCCGGACCACCCAAAACAGCTCTGCTGGAGTGAAACCACCTTTGCAGAGAAACATCATGCTTACTGCTTAACAGGAGTCAAAACACCTTTCTCAGATGTGGAGCATTTCCAGATGCCAGGTTCCTCACGTTAGCAATTAGAAGGCACTGTGCGGCTGCTCCATCTTTTTCTCCAATGGATTTGCAGCATTCAGGAGAAAGACGGAAGGGACAATGAAAAAAACAAGGCAGGATTATGAATGGAGATTTGATGCCGTATGATGCTCCAGTGAAATCCAGCAAATAAAGCAGAGTAAGCATAGGGTGAAAATGTCATTGGGACCTGCTCCTGAATGGCATGGCAATGAGGGGCCCCTTGAGCAACACCTCCAAGTTGCATCCATTTTCAGTAGGGACAGATTCCAACTGCTTGTTTTTTAGAAACTTCAACTCCGGCATTGATTCTGATGCCTGAATAATACCTATGTAAACCAGGCCCATTTGAAAATATACCATTTAATATTGGTAATGGCTGGAAAATAAAATGCAGCCTTTGCACACAGGAAATGCCAGATTGGGTCACTGGCAGCTCAAGCTGAAATGATCTCAAGCCTGAAAGCGGTTTCTTTGCTCAGTCCCATATTTTTACTGAAGTTGGGGGGCCAGCCTGAGAGGATACTATTGACGCTGGAGCTAAGCATTTTCTCCAGTTGTGCCAATCTTATCTTCTGAAGCAGCAAAACGGGGATGTGCCCAGCAAGGGAACTGGGGAATGAACGTTCGAGTACTCATTGGTGGCCAATTTGGGATGGGGATGGTGGTGGGAGAACAAATACCCCTGTCCGTGTTTGGTTGCGTGTGGCACCACTTTCTCTATGGCCACAGAGGCACTACTGCAAGCTCTCTGAGCGCCGTTCAGTTTGCCTCGCCAACCCCGTTCTCTTGCCCAATGATACACTGCATGCAGACGCCTGCCACCCGGGAGCTGCTTACACGCGCAGACCCCCCCCCTTTCCCATGTGCATGAGGAGGAGGAAGGCCTCTCCTTCGGCATCTGAACGCCCGGCAGCCTTCCTCCCCTTGGCCCGTCACTGGCTTCCCCGAGGAGGACGGAGGGCATCAAATGGGCAGCAGCGCGCGGGTGTGTGTGTGTGTGTGTGAAGAGACCTTTCGGCTTCCACACCACCCGAGAGAGAAGGGGCTCTTCTTTGGGGCTCCAATTGCCTAGAGGCGCTCCTTCGCATCCCTCCCTCCGGAGTTGTTGCTAAGCGCGGGCGCGCGCGCGCCTCTCTCTCGCTCGCTCGCTTTCATCTTTAGCGCCCCCCGTTCCCCCGGGGCGCCCCCGGGGGGCCCCCCCCCCCCCCCCATTTCAGCTCACGGTTCCTTCCCACCGGAGCGCGCGCGTCCCCCTCCGCCTACCGCTCTCCCTTCCCTTCCCTCCCTCCCTCCCTCCCTCGCGAGAGCGCGCGTATCGGCTGCGCGAGCTCTCCCGCTGTTCGCCTCTTTTGGAGCGGAGGGAGCGGCGGAAAGTCTTGGAGAGGGCGAGCGAGCGCGGGATGCGCTCGGCCAGCCGGCTCCTGCCGCCAGCTTCTTTCACGGGTCCTTCCCACTAAAGGGATTGTCCTCTCTCTCTCTCTCTCTCCGCCGCCGCCCAGCCGCCGGCTTCCCTTCAGGAGCGTGTCCGGAGGAGCCCCCCCGGGCCTGGGAGGAGAGAGCCCCCTCCGGTGAGGCGACGCGGCCGGCTTGCCCAGGGGGCATCCAAGCGGACGGCAGCGCAACAAGGCTTTGGGGAGGACGGACAACGGAAGCCTCCGGGACGCTTTGGAAATGCTCGTCCTGCGGCAGGTGCTGCTCGCTTCTCTCCAGCTCTTCTGCTTGGGCCGACTAGGTGAGCGTCCGTGGGGCGGGCGGGGGGTGTAATGGGGCCGCCGGCAACTTCGCTCTCTTGCCAGCCTCCGGGATAAGGATAACCTCCCTTCCCTGCCCCCTTTCGTCGCCCCCCCCAACACACACACACACACCGTCGTGGTAACCAAACTTGAGGCGTGCACGACCTGGACAAGGCAAGCGCCTCGGGACGTGTCCTGTGGGGCCCCCGTGTCTCTCCCTGTGGCGAGGAGGGGCACCTGTTCCGCCAGGGTCTGCCTGGGAACTTCGGCTGCTTCTGCCACCAGGATGAACCCGGTGGGCGCAAGGGACAGGAATCTGGGCGTCCCACGAGCGCGGCCACCGCGGGCTCTCAGCCTCCCTCCGGCTTCTCAGAAGCCTTGCTTGCGTGGGGCTGCCTCTCTGTTCTCTCAACGCAACGCACTGGCTCGTCGGCCTGGAAGAGAGCTCGCGGGCCGAGGGCTCGTCTCTTGCCTCCCGGTGCGACGAGGCAGCGAGAGGCTCATTCAGTTGCCTTTTGCGACTAGTCTTGCAGGAGAAAGCGGGGATGGCACAAGGGGCGGGGAGGGGCGGCGTATGGAGACCTTCGAAACAGGCTGGAGGAAACACTCTTCATCGGCGCGCGCGCGCACGCACGCACACACACACACACACTTGAGAGAGAGGGAAAGAGAGGGGTGTGAAAGTGAGAAGGAATGAGAGGTTGCTTGCCGTTCCACCGAGTGTTGACAACAGGCATCAACCTGCCTGTGCCAAGTGTTAGATTGTACTGCGTGTTCAGGCAGCCAGTTACCGGATGCCTCTCAATCCACTTAGGAGAAGGCTCTCTCCGTTGAATGGCAGTGATGTTTCGACTCCAGCGTGGTTAGGAATACAGTAGAACGCCCGACTGGAATAGCAAGGGTGGAGTTCCTCAGACTAACTGCATCGGATATAGATTTATGTTTGCCAGGGAAACCTTTACCATTAATAATCCATTCATCTTTTGGACATTTGTTGAAATCTGATCTCCCTGCCCCACCCCTTTTGACACTGCAACTTACATAATCAAATTAATGTTGAAGGCATTCACATTCATATAATCGGGCTACCTGCCCCTCCTCTGTAATTTGCTAGTGATTTACAATGAAATAACAAATTAAATGGATCATGTTGTGGTAAAGAATCAGATTGCCTGATAAATACCAATTTCTTGTGAGTAGAACAGTCAGTTGGGTGCTTACTTGTATGTGCCACACAGTAATGTTGGTTGCATTACTAGCATCCTCCAGGAGCGTGTTGTGAAAGTAAAGATATGCTGCAGTCATTTATACTCAAGTCCAGTTTCACAGCAGATAAAGTAGATATTAACCTATATTTTTATCCAATAGATGGTGCTGCTTTTGGTACACTAAACCTTTGTTAATCATGAGGCTCAGTGTCCTACTCCAGACATGAAGAGATTTCATTATAATAGACATGATTTATGGCATATGTAAAATTAATTTGAGTTTCCGTTTCGAAGACTGCCAGAAGGGCTTAATTCATAATCATAACTGGTTCAAGAGAGGATAGAGTGGAATGACATAGACAATGTAATGGTGCTCATAAGTCCTGAGTAGCTGCAGTTAAACATTTGTGCTTGATTTTTTTGCAGGTTAGAAATACTGTAGGTAGAATTTTGGTAAGGGCATATTTCCTTACTGAAAATTTTCAAAATATGTCTTTAGAGCAGGGAGGAAGGCTAGCTTGAATATATTGATGTATGTGTATGGGAATGATGGCAACATGAACAAAAGTTTCCTATAGTCATTCGGTGTAATGTTGTTATTTACCAGAGCTATCATTCTCCTGTGATCAGGGATGCCATACAAAATGTTAGATTTTATAGTCTTAAAAGTAGTTTATTGTTGGTCCTATGAAGCCAAACTATCTTATTTCCTTAATAATGCCATTGTTCCTCCATATCAATAAACTGCCATATCAGTTGGTAAGCTTCACTTGGAAGTTCATTTGTCTTGCAACAATCTAAGATGCTTGTTGCTTACTGTTGCTCCTTATTCAATGTTTATGTTTTTAATAACATTGGCTGAAATCTTGTGGCTTAGCATAACAGGTTCCTCAGCATAGCCACTTGCCTATATAATTAGTAGGAATTAAATGAGCAAAGTCCTGTGTAAATTTCATTGATTCAAATGGGCTTTTACTAGCTGCGACTTGCTATACTAAAGAAATCAAAACTAGAGTAGACCCATTTGAATCAATGGAATATATGGAAGAGTTAACACATCAAATCCCCATGGATACAGTGGATCTGCTTTAGTGCAACTTGCTATGGTAAGCACCAGTATTTCAGCCATTGGCTCTTGTATCATATCAAATTTTAAGTACAAAATTCTTGAGGAATTTTTCCATGTATGCACATGAAGAAACACACCACATACAAACCACTCAATAATCTCAGCATGCAAAACCTTAGGAACCAGTTTAGTTTATATTACATTGTTCTGGTTTTATCTATTCTTCTTTAATAGAATCTTATGTCTGATATTTTTATGCCAGCTTCTTTTTAGTCATTTCTTTGCATCTGGCTATGCTGCTACAGGGTGTTCTAAAGCAGGCCTGCACAACATGTCGACCGTGGGTGACGGGCAGCCTGAGGGGGTCTCCGCCAGCCTCCTGATCTGTGCGCACTCTCCAGCCTGGCTGAGCGGCCTCACGGCCATGACAGCCGCCACAATGACAAGAGGAGGAGGAGGAGGAGGAGGGCCAAGCCGGGCGCCAAGTGGCCTCGCGGCCGTGGTAGCAGCCGCAGTGACAGAGGAGGAGGGGGAGGGCCTGGCTGGGTGGCCAAGTGTGTGCTCCTGTAAGTAGACCACGGAGGCCCTTGGGGAGATCATAGTAGACCGCAGGGCCATTGGGGAGAAAAAAGTAGTCCACGGGCTGCTCAAAGTTGAACAGCCCAGTTCTAAAGCATACTACAGAGTGTTGTAAAGAGCATCCTTCGTGACCTCCTAGCTTTCCCTGTGTGAGTTTCTAGGAATCATTGCATTTTGCATGTCATGGCCAGTAGTAACTCAATACTCCTTTTATGTTTTATGTGTTTATTTTTCCTCCCACTGAGACAGTTGGGACCTATTTGGTGAATAATGACTCAATAAAAATGAAAAGTGAAGCACAGCTTGAAACCGAGGGTGAACAAAGGTCAAAAATGATTTTAAGGGCAAGATGGGTTCCATCCACCAATAGTTATGAAAAAAGACTGAATGTCTGCGGGGTTTTTCAAATCTGTGAAATCCATAGAAAATTACTGAAATGCTACCTGAAATTCCACAATGGAAAACATCAGGAAATTTCAGTATGTCCAGAATGTGACAACCAGATTGCTGACTTCGTCTAGTTACAAGGATCATAACCCCCACCCCCACCCCACCTGTTACTGCAGCTCCATTGGCTACTGATGAGTTTCCAGGCAGAATTCAAAGTGCTGGTGTTAACCTATAAAGCCCTAAATAACCTAGGTCTAAGCTATTTCAAAGACAATGTCTATAGTTATGAGCCATTATGGGTGCTACGTTCTTCAGGAGAGGCCTTTCTCTCTGACCCACCGGCATCACAGGTGCTTCTGATGGAGACACGGGAGAGGGCCTTCTCTGTTGCTGCTTCCAGACTTTAGACCTCCCTCCCACAGGAGGCCAGATTGGCCCCATCTTTGCTGTCCTTCCACAAACAGTCAAAATACCTTTTTCTTCAGACAACTTTCCCTCAGTGTCTGGCTACATGAGTGTGACTTTTAGATGAATTGTTATTCCATTACTACCAAGATTTGGTCTTTAATGCTACTTATGTTTACCATCTCTCAGAGTGGTATTTGTTTGCTCCTTTTTAATATATCTAGGCTTGTTGTTTCATCTTTTAATGATGTAAGCTGCCTCTTTTTACTTATTGTTTATAGTTTTAAATTTTGCCTTTCGATAATGTAAGCCACCTTGTATTCTTTTTAAAGAGAAAAGGGGGATAAAATATTTTAAATATACAACGAAGGGAGCAGTTTTGCTTGCAACTTTTTTTCAAACTGTGAAAGTCATAAATTTATATTTGTTTACTCCCAAGAGTTTTAATCAATTGCAGCCCAGTTTACAAGAAAGTTGTGCCAAAACATTGAAGTTCAGCCTATTTAGGCACATTTACTGCATTTGAACTAAAAGGAACTTAAATAGTGTGGTAGCTTTCTGTTTTGTCTTTGTGTCTGACATAGCTCCACTGGAGACTGTGGTGTTACTGAGAAGTAATTAGTCTGAGTACTGTCATCTTAGAAAGTCCTGTTTTCCTTCTTTCTTTACTTGTCATTTAAATGGTCAGTTCCCACTGTGGCTGCTCTAATTAGGAATTGAAGGGTGAGAAAGTTCAGCTCTTTTTGCTGACAATTTCAATTCCTCTCAAAACAGTGTTTTTCAAGTTTACTTACAAAGACTGGAAGTCTGAGTAGGTTCCGGATCTCCAGTATTACAGCTAAGAGATTTATTCTTATAACTTCATAAGCCATTTGTGAGTCTTCTCAGTATGATTACATCTTTTGGCAAATGTAGCCACTTCTTCCCAAGTCAAGTAACTGCTTGAATATCAGGAAAGCATCTTTCAACAGGAATAACCTATTAAAGCATATGGACAATTTACCTATCATTTTATAGGCTAGCCCTGTATAGGCTGCATTTCCCCAAAACCTACCACAATAAAGTTGTATCTTTATATCCAAAAGTTTCAGAAATGTTTTTTGAGATATGTATACTTTTCCTTATCACTTCCATTTAATACAAATGTATAGATGCCAATGAATTTACTCTACAGAAAATGTGAATAAGACTGAAAGGGTGTGTTTCTGAGTTAAGATAATTCTCGAGTCCTATGTTTATTTATAATATTATATCCTACTCACTTTTAAAAGGAGAATTTGAACATAGCTTCCCTTTCCTTTAGAGAGGGATCATTGTATCTTATTAATGCCCACTTTCAAAAACTCAAAGGACATTTTGGATTGTTCTGTTTACCTTTCTTTTGTAACAGTAGATTTGTTCATTTAATTAATATGCAGTTCTATTAATGCAGGTTTTATCCCCTACTCTTGTTAATTTCAGGTCTGCAGGTTATATGTAAAATCTACAAGGGATCATATCTGTATATAAAAATATGCGTGAAAATAACCAGGCACAAACAAATTGTTCTGCCAATATATTTTTATGCGTCTGTTTCCTCAACTATGAAGTAATTGGATCAAAGATGGAGGCATAAATCAGGACACCATAGTTGGATTTAAATAAGTTTATGCCTAGGTCAATGCTTGATAAAAGAGAGTTCTATATCAGTGAAACCAAATGCACCATCCAGCTGGGGTTTTTTTCCTTTCATTCCCAATACCTTAAGCAGGATTATCAAGTTGTAATCGAAGGTTGGGCTGCAAAGAGTTGGAGGAGCAAAAGTTCCATATCCTTGCTTAAAATCTTTCCCAAAATAGTGGCTGCCACATGCTGTAGCTATGAAGTGGTGAGTGGATTAGCGTGTTAGAAATTTAAAAAGTCTTTGTTAGAAAACTAAAGTGTTAGAAGCCAGGTAAGTTTTTGGCTTCTCCAGAATTAATTTTCATAGATATTTAACATGCATTAATATGCTGGAGAATCTCAACAGCAGGGACAGGATTTTTAAGGAGTGCTGGTAGAATTAGTTATACAGTGGAACCTTGACTTACATGCTGCTTGACTTGCAGCATATTTGACTTGCAGCAAGAAGGGGCCTGTTTGACTTGAGTTGCAGGCTTTGACTTACAGCTCGGAGCCCCAGCACAAGACACCGGAATCGGGTAGCAGCCATGACCCAGCATTGCGGCTGCCGCCTCCAAACTGCTCCTGCCTTCTTCCTCTCCTCCGGCAGCAGCGGCTTTGGCAAGGCCAGCTCCGAGCACCTGGAGCTGGTCCTCAGCCTCAACGAAGCTGCTGCTGCCGCCGGACGAGAAAAAAGGCCGGAAGCTCAGGACTGGCCTCGCTGGTTAGACAGTTGGCTCAGTCTTGTGTAGAGTTGTTCAGAACTTGGAACGTCAGGTTAAAAATCAGTAAAACTTAAAGGTTAGACATTGTTGCTATGAACATTAAGAAGTGGAGGCGTATAACTTGTGGACTAAAATTCCACTTCCACCTCCTCTCTTTGAAGAGACATTTCATTTACATCCCTGGAAGGAATCTCCTATCCCAGTCAAATTTGTGTTAATCTGCTGTTTTGGGGGGTCCTTTTCATCATCTGGAACAGATTAATCCACTTTCCCATTACTTTCTATAGGAAAAGTTCATTTGACTTAAGGCATGTTTGACTTATGTCTAGACCTCTGGAACAGATTAATGACATAAGTCAAGGTTCCACTGTAATGTAATAATATTACTACAAAACTTTTCATACCTTCCCAAAACATTTCAAATGCATTACATCAGTAATATTCACACCATAATGTTGGACAGTTAATATCATCTGCCATCATATAAATGGGGATCAAATTGAAAGTACATAATTTACCTTATTGTTGTTCAGTCACTAAGTTGTATCTGACTCTTTGTGACCCCAACATCAGTTTACCTAATGGCATCTAAATGGCAATATTCCCCGGCTAACCACTAATTTTAAATCACAACCCTTCTCTAGTTCTCAAATAATTGGGAATCCTGGCTGGGTCATCTTGTTGTAGACAGGTTGTTAAGTGTTCCATCTTTTCATTTTAGAAACACCACTACTTGTATAGTAATTACGATCCACATAGTACAGCATATCATTCTATAGCAGGGCCATGAAATGACTGACCCTTCAGATGTCCTTAGACTGCAAAACCCATCAGCTCCAGCCAGGGCAAGGTGAGACTTCTAACTCTATAAAATCTGGACAGCCTCGGGTGCCCCATTAATTGCTAAAAACGTTGCAGCCACTTCCAAGTGCAGGCCTGTAACATAAGGAACCTAACAGGCAAAAGTTTAATTTCTGTTTCAGGAGCATTTTTGGTTAAAGTATGAGATAATTTCATATTCATAAAATTTGTGAGTTATAACATTTAATAAACCTCTTCCATGAAAAATCTCTCTATCCTATGCACAGTTATGTGAGTATAAGCCCCACTGACTTAAATTTTAACTACTGTCTTCTACTGTCATGTAAATATTATTTCAGTATTTTGGATGCTTTAAAATTAAAGCATTTAAAATTTGAAATGCTTTCTAGAATCTTGATCTTAAGACAGTCATGAGCTTGTACTTTGCTTGGTGGCTGGGGTGTGGTAAATGTTGCACCAGTGTAATATTACAGCATGTGGAATCGTGTCAGTCTTGGTTGAACCTAACATAATATCTTATGTTGTGCAACAAACTATCCAGCTAATCACATTAGATCTAGGTGCATCATGACCATAAATACCTGACAATGTAGTATCAAATGCCTGGAGGTTAAAGACTATTTGAGATTAATTTTCAGAGGATAACCATGTTTATTAGCATGCATATATACATTCTTACTCCTTATTTTGATTCCGTTCAAAAGGATTGTCGTGTTAGCGGAACAGATAACTAAACCGAAATAAAATATATTGTGGTATCTTGAAAACTAAAAAATTTATCATAGGATTACAAGCCACTTTCTAAGATGCAAGGAAGTTTCTCTTTAAGTCACCACTGTACTTCAGCTATTATGGTTTAGATATCTGACGATGGAGCTAGGAGTTGGAAGTTTAGTTCTCCCCTGTGCCTCCTTGACACGGGCTGGATGGTGCATAGAGGCCCTTCAAAATCTGTCATTCTGAATTTATGAACAGCTGGATAGTTCAGTTATTTATTGTTGATTAATTTTTGTAACATATTAGCAAATGTAACAGTTGGGCAGTTATGCAAATAGTGTAACTTTTGGAAGTGAATTGCTATAAATTCTCCATGGTCACTGGCTGAAATCCAGCAGTAGAAGGAGGCATTGGGGAGTCAACTCCTCTATATGTTCCACTGGCTCAATAGCCTTGCTCTGTTTGTGGCTTACTGCTGAATTTCCAGCCATTTTCTGATGTATACTGAGTCACAAGGCTTGCCACACAGTAGGTAATGTTTATGAAGATTCCTTAAATTATGGTAATTTGCATTCAAAGGTTACATCATTTCTCTAAATAAGCAGTAAGATTTCAGCTGCTGTTACTCTGGAGATTTAAGATATTTATTGTGGCATATTCTTTCATGCATTGGAGACATCTTCACCAGCATCATCAGATGCTTGTCCTTATCCTAAATTTGCAAGTATATATACATATGTCTGTCCTGAAGACTGGGGTCAGCAAATTGTGGATCTTCACAATTCAACTCTAGCTCTCTTCAGTTCTGATTAGCATAGCCCATAGTGAAAGATGATGAAAGTTGCAGTGTACAATATCTGGGGTGTCACAAAATCTCACGTCAACTGTCTGTAAGTCTGTAATCTAGTTGTGTCTTGTCCTGGCTCTCTGCAGTCGCATTCAGGAATTCCAGGTGCCTTTTATTTTTTGGATAATTAACACATTTTTGGGGTATAATATCATCAACTGACAAAAGGCCCTGCCAATAAAGATGGAGGGTTCTCTGATTTATTATCTGCTCTGTTTTTTCTCTTTCTGAATTTGGAAACATGCAAGTTTGGTATTGGTTTCCTAACAGTGAGTCATCTATACACCATGACCTGTTTGCATCTGATACTTTCTCAGTGTTAATTCTTGTACTGTATTTTGATATGTAAAGTACTATATGATTGAGGCAACGGTGTGTTTGGAAACATAGCATAGTGCTTTCAGTAGAAAGATAGGCTGTATTGCAGTTCAGTAATTAATAATTAAGTGCTGTCAGGCCAGTTTCAATTTATGGCAATCCCTTCAAGGATTTCTAGTACTGAGGTTTGCCATTCTCTTTTTCTGGGGACTGTGCGGCTTGCCCAAGTCCACAGAGGGTAGCTTTTCTCCTACAAAGTCCAGTGAAGGATCAAAAATTGTTGATGCCTAGCTTCCACTCCTCACCACCACTTATAATTGTTAGCAGAGCTCATGGGTTAGAGTGACCATATGTCCTCTTTTAAGGAGGACACTCCTCCATTTGAACAGCTATCATCATCCTTTCTGGTGATAGATGCCTTCCTAGTTACTGACATGTAAGTGGCGAATCCAACTGGCTCCCTGTGAGTTCACCTAACCAAGCAGGAAAACTAAAGTCTTTGATTGGTAAATGTGTTGAATCAGCTTTCTCTCATTTATTCAGTAAAATGGCTTAGAGATGGTAGTGGTAGCATTTGTATTTAAAGACACAAACCACATACTGAATAACTACTGGGGAATGTCAGGAAGGATATGGCATGCCAGTTTTGTATGAATTTCAAGTGTGAGATCGTTCTTAGGTATTCTGAAATTACTGTTCAGACCATTCCTCTGAAATAACTGATTATTTGGCCAGTTAGATTTTTTAAAGTGCAGTGACCTTTTTGTTTTCTTTCTATACCTATTTCATTTTAGCAAGTTTAGCAAATGCAGTAATAGTAGTAGTAGCAAAGACCTTTGGGGAGTGGGTGGCATATAAGTTGTAAAAATAAATAAATAAATAAATAAATAAGTCACTGCCATCATCATTTTAGAACTGCAAAGCTGGAAGAGACCCCATGGATCATTGAGTTCAGCCCCTGTCCAGGTGGCACAGTGGGGAACGGAACTCCTAGCCTTTAGATTCCCAACAAGATGCTTTAACTGAGTATCCATTGTGAATATTAGTGTATTTCTGCTTAAATTATAGTGGTAAGGTCTAATTGTGATGACTCTAGCATATATTAGTTTAAATTAGCATATGCAAATGTAATCTCTCCCCCTTTTTTTCTAGTGAAGTATGGGCTCTTTTTTGGTGTTCCTTGCATTGCTTTTGGTGATGGACCAGTAGCCACCATATTACAAATTAAAGGCATACCCAGCCCAATGCTTCTCTTAGGGATTAACACTACCCTCGTCTCTCTTGTTAGCAAACTAGAGCCAGATAAATCATAAGTCCTGTCCTCTTACCTCAGTACAATCTTCCATAAATTATTTTTAACCCTCCACCAGTTTTTCTTCCTATTAAACAAGGAGTCCCATTTTTCTGGAACAGCTTCATTTTTCTCTCTCTTCTCCCCTTCTTGTACTTCTTGCCACTACAGTGGTACCTTGTATAAAGGAATTAATTCATTCCAAATGAAATTCTGTTAAGCAATTTTTCCTTTGTACAAATTTCCCATAGGAATGCATTGAAAATGGATTAATCCCTAATCGTGACTGCTTTTCTGTTGTACAGATTCACCCCATAGGCAAGTCTGTTAAGCAATTTCCCCCTATCTCTGGAAATTTTTTTCCTTTAAGTAGATTTTCTGTTAAACAAACCTCTGCCAACCATGGATAACTGAATCACTGGATAATGAATCAGTGGATACAGGGGCCCTACTGTATTTTCCATAAAGGACAATACTATGCAAAATACAGAAAAAGTGACAACAGGGAGAGCTAAAGGAGAGAGAGAAAAAAACCTCTTTTGCACAAAAATATACATTTTTAATTTTTAAAACTTTATATAAAAATGCTGGAATGTGAAAAAATGCACACAAATTCTTGTAATTTTATCCACTAGGAGAAAACTTTTGAAATTTTTTCATTTTCATTTGTGAGAATGAAATGCGCAAGATTTATATAGCTGTCGCATGTGTCAAGTTGGTCACAGGATGTCATTGAAGTCTAAAACCGGAGGGAGATATAGTCCTCAAGACTGTCATGTTTGGGGTCTTCATATTAATGCCATGTCCAGCTGGTTATACAGAGAGCCTGTACCAGTTGTACAGTTTATCAACAAAAAACCAGCCTGACTCAGGTTTCTGAGGCATTCAGACATTTTCTAGGAGTTGTTATCAGTTTCCTTTCAAAAATAATGCTTTGCTAATTTAAGGGCCCAACTCTAAACCATCCTTTATGCGTCAATACAACATGGAATGATATCTGATCTTTGTTTGGTTGTTTGAACTAAACCTTGTAGTTAGCTAATTGTCAATTTGCCCAGGGCAAGTAACATTGGCAAAGCGTGCACAAGCATGCATGGCCTTTTGTTACTATACTGGCAGAATTTTCCACTCAATGGAAACTCAATAAGCTAAATAGATAGACATGGTTATTTTCTCTCAAGATTTTAATGCACCGCTATATTCTGGGTCCCTAATACCTGTGAACATCTGTCTTTAATAGATACTGGTCTTCCACATGCCTATTAAAGGAGAAATAATAGTGCTGTTGGCAGAGGTCACAGGGCATGTCAAACAGACATGAATGCCAGTACACATTCTCTCATGCCATTCTGCTTTTTTTTCAGGATAATTTCCTCCACATTTACATGCTAGATAGAAATTATTTCAGCATTCTGTCAAAGCCTTCTCGATTGCTTTTGCTACATTGGGTAGACATTTTGGGCAGTTTTGAGGCATTGAAATGCTACCTCGAGGCATACATTTGAAATGTGCACTCCTGGTAGGAGAATCAGAAATGAGGGATACTTTATCTGATAGCCACATGTCCCATTATGTGGCTATGAAAGACAGGGAAGCACATGACATTTGGCTGTCTCTCCCCATTTCATTTACAGAAGTTATGTGAAGTGGGGAACTGTGTCTTACTTCAACACGGATAACTGCTTACTGGTGCCCACATTTGAGGGAGAAGCAAGCCAACAAGCCATACGTGAATAGCTGTGCAGCATATAGAACTCATCTAAGAGAGGGAAAGGTGAAAGGGACTCCTGAAAAAAAAATCATTGGGGGGATGGTGGAGGCTACTGCTGTTGACCATAGCATCTGCCACCAGAGGCTATTGCTCTTACTTTGTCTGGCAGGGCCTACCAAAAAGAATAAGCATCAACATTGCTTGTGCTACCTAAAGACAAAGCTTTGGAAATTTTGGGATGGGCTGTAAAGGTACCCAGGTCTACCATATCACCATTATTCTCCTAGCTTTGGTTGCTTTAGAGCCGTTGTATAGCAGAGAAGGCCATACACTAAAAGAACACAGTTGTATGGACCAAACTTCCCAAGCTCTGAATCTTTGAACTCCTATCACCATCAGCAAATAGTCTGTCATTATGGGTTTCGTAATCCAACCACATCTGGGGAGCTAAATTTGGGGAACATTGGAGTGCTGATAATACTTGAGTTCTTCCAATCTGGGTAGTTAAGGTAAGAAGGTTTTTATTTAAGCCACTATACTAAAGTGCTCTGAATAGTCAATTTTGGATTCAAACCTCCAATAAGGTATGACATTCCCTGACAGGTATTAGGCCCAGCAATATTTTTCATCCTAATAAACAGGGCTAACAATGTCAGATATACAAGTATCAGTGAAGTTCCAGACTCTGGAACTCTCTCCCACTAGAGTCCAGGACGGCCCCATCTCTGAAGTTTTTCCAGAAACTGGCAGAATGAAGTTGCAGATGAAGCTGTCCAGACCCTCGACCAGTGCCTGGATGCAGTCATGGCATGGGCCAAGGCTAACAGACTCAAACTCAACCCCGAAAAGACAGGTGATGTTCTTCGGGAGTTCCCCGTCCAGTTATGGAGGCCCTCTCCCCAGCATGGAGGGTGTTTCCCTCCAGCTGGGGGACAGAGTCCAGAATCTGGGCGTGGTCCTGGACCCGGCTCTCACCATGGAGATTCAGGTGGCGGCCGTGTCCAGAACCGCTTTTTTCCATCTCTGTCAAATCACCCAGATCCGCCCATACTTGGACGGGGACTCCCTGAGAACTGTCGTGCAAACGCTGGTGATCACGAGGATAGATTATTGCAACACTCTCTACATAGGGTTGCCCTTGACTCTCCTCCGGCGACTGCAGCGGGTGCAAAATGCGGTGGCCAGACTGGTGGCGGGTGTGCATCGTTACGACCACATCACCCCGGTTTTGGCTTGCCTGCGTTGGCTCCCCGTTGCATCCCAGATTAGATTCAAGGTCCTGGTTTTAGTTTATAAAACCCTCCATGGCCTGGGACCAGACTACCTGGCAGAGCGGATCGCCCAGCGGTCAACGTCGGCCCATCCAACAAGGATGTCACAGGCGCACTCGCTTCGAGTGGCCACATCCAGAGAGGACCAGAAAACCTCAACCAGGAACCGGGCCTTCTCTGTGGCAGGCCCGACTCTGTGGAACCATCTCCCAAGCGAAGTGCGCCTTGCAGAGTCCGTGCCGGCCTTCCGGAGAGCATTAAAGACCTTGCTCTTCCACGAGGCCTTTGGTGACCTAGTTTAGTTTAGTTTAAATCAGTTCAGTTTTTTCTTTTCTTTTCTTCCTCCCGCCATCTGTTAATATCTGCAGCTGGCTTGTAGCTACGTCTGGCCCATTTATTTTAAATTGCTTTAATTGTAATTTTAGTTTTGTTGTCGTTGAATTGACTTTATTTAATCTGTTATTGTGAACCGCCCAGAGTTCCTTCGGGAACAAACAAACAAACAAACAAAGACCTTTCTCTTCAGGCAACCTTTCCCTGCATGATGGACTACCTATTACTGTATGTGTCTTTTATATGAAGCTATAGGTGCCTAGGTGCCCTAGGAACATCCAATCTTGCGTCATTTCAGAAGCTAAGCAGGGTCGGCCCTGGTTAGTACTTGGATGGGAGACCACCAGGGAATACCAGGTGCTGTAGGCTCATGGAGTAGGAACTGGCAAGCCACTCTAGTATTCCTGCCAAGAAAACTCCATGGACATGGAGTCATGAAGAGTCGGTCACGACTCTAATGACACAATACACACACACACACACACACACACACACACACACACACACACACACA